>JAJJMB010009125.1:2808395-3230574 GCA_023531105.1 Papaver atlanticum | reverse complement strand
ATTATACACAATAGAGATGAAAATAGACACATAAATGCATCTATCAACGGCTACACTAGTAAGTTTTTCAAAGTTTTTTGGGAAACCACTCACATTCAACTAATAGCCATGGTACGGAGTTTTTTTAGTTCTTTAAATATTCACCCTCCTCATGAATTACACAAACATTACCCTAATTCCAAAAGTGGACAACCCCACAAAACCGTCCCAGTTCATACCTATTAGCCTATGCAATGTCTGCTACAAAGTCATATCCAAAATCCTAGTCAATCGAATACGACTCCTTCTCTCATTATTAATAAGTCCGTATCAAAGTGCCTTCGTTCCTCAAAGATCATTACATAATAATATAGCAATTGCGAGAGAATTGTTCCACCACATCAAAACCTCGGCGAATACCAAAGACCCCAAAATAGCTTTTAAGCTAGATATCCAGAAAGCTTATGATAGCCTTGACTGGGGATACATCAAAAAAACTTTTACCAAATTTGGCTTTCCATCAATATTCGTGGAATATATCATGTTATGTGTCAAGCCAGTCACCTACTTCGTCAACATTAATGGTACCCCGCATGGATTCATCACACCTACAAGGGGCATCAGACAAGGTGATCCCATATTTTTCTACATTTTCATTATATGTGCAGAAATATTATCAATAAATCTTGGCAATCTAGAAGAAAAAAATCTGGTACGAGGTCTCCGAATATCACAAAAGGCACCGCCCATATTACATCTAATGTATGCAGACGATCTCCTCATCACTTACAAGGCTTCGCAGGAGAGTAACAATCACCTAAAAAGGATACTTAAATCCTACAACTCTTCAGCAAGACGAATAATCAATACAACAAAATCAGCAATCATTCACCATCCGAGGCTGCAACCACATAACATAGACACTCTACACCAATACTTCGACATGCCAACCACATCAATCCCACCTATATATTTAGGAGTTGAATTCAAACACAAGAGAACCTCTCGTCACATCTTCGAACCTCTACTTCAAATACTGGCTCGTAATGCTCAAGGATGGATGACAAAATGCCTTACACATGCAGGGAGGCTAGTTCTCATTAAAACCTCTTTAGCACCTACCTCCAATCTCCTTATGCAGACGTAGCTTTTCCCCACCCATGTGCACAAACAGATTGACCGAATTGCCAGAAAATTTTTATGGGGACATGATTCCTCTGTTAAAAAACTTCACCTATTAGGATGGAACAAGCTAAACAAACCAATACCAAAAGGGGGACTCGGCATCAGAAAGAGTAGCCATCACAATAAGGCTTTATTCATGAAAAGAATTTGGAACACTCACGACCAGCCACATTCCATCTGCACCAGCCTCTACAACGAGAAATACCTAAATCACCAACCAATATTCCAAGGTGAAATCTTAATTCCTTCTAATGCCAGCCCGCAATGGGAACAAATGGCATCTCTTATACCTTCCGTGAAACAACATATATTTCATCGAATAGGAAATGGTTTAGACACACCTATCCAAGCTAATTGGATACCTTACTTTCAAAACCTTGATCCTATCCAGTGCTACCTTATCCAAAATGTAGCTGATATAATTGAATATCTTTCCCATAACTAGAGACATTATCAGCTAAACAACCTTCCACATAATGCAATCCAACACATTATAAATATCCACCTTCCACCTGACAACCCCCCAGATAAAATAATCTGACTGCATTCAAAATCAGGAAAATACACCCTCCGTATCTGGGTTCAATTGTCTAATCTAACAAGATAACCACTCACACCTGAACCCCCTCCCAACAATCAAATTTATGTGGACCCTACCATGTCCACCAAAATTCAGCTTTTATATGTTACATCACATCAACCTCACCAATACCAATCTTTCCCACCGATGCAACTCCGAGCCAGAAACAGCTGAGCACATGGTTATTCACTGTTCGGTGGTAATGGCTGCTTGGGCCAGCCTTTCCAACCGCATACCAACAAACCAACCCCAAGGTAACAACCAACTAATTACCTTAAATCCTCAAACAACCATATCACACCTACTGCAAACACCTAGCCATATCTCTTCTATTACATCTTTTTGTTTTCTACTTTGGTCGCTCTGGACGACCAGAAATGAACTCGTGTTCAAACAAACGCAATCTACTCATGAAGACATCCTGCGAGATCTTTGGCAGAAAAACAAGAATTTGAATGGGAAAAAAAGATTTTCGCACCAGTTCTCCCTGGGAACCACCTCCCAGGATTACAACAAGCACCACCGGGACAACAAAAACCATTCAAGTAGGTTGGTCCACCCCAGCACCAGATTGCAATAAAATAAACATTGATGGGGCAGTTAGGGGCCACCCAGGTATGGCGGGAACATGGTTCGTTTGCAGGGATTTGAACGCACAAACTGTAATGGATCTTACACAACCTCTAGGATTAACTACTGTGCTAACGGCAGAGACATGGGAAAGACAATGGACTAAAGGGTTATTTGAGACCGACTCTGAGAATCTCATGTGCTTTATTAAAACCCCTACGGAAGCTCCTTGGTATATTTCAGAAATGATTGCAGAAATTAAACAAAAAATGAGCCAAATTCTTTTTGGCGCTATTCAGCACAATTATAGAGAAGGAAACCAAGCAGCACACGGTCTAGCAAACTATGTAGCAGACGGTAACCGAGCCGAAAACTACTCAACCACAATTTGGGCCTAGGAAAACCCGCATTTTCTTAACCAGATTCTCTTAAGTGACTATGGGAATCACATTCACACGTGTGATAACAATTTACTCCCTTTTTTTTTATATATGTTTTCATACTCCTTATGTCCCTGGAAAAGTGATACTTCTTTTGGAGTAATAATAAGAAACGGAGAAAAAGAAGAGATAACAACTTTCTATTAACCAGAGAGGCAACCTCATTACGTAGGTATGATATTTTATTTATACAAGAAGGGGGAAAACCATAGTATTGTAATGGACCGCACATCCATGGGCCATAGGCCCTATAACACTCCCCCTTGTGCGGTTCAACAATGGAACTCCAGATGTAGTGCTTCACATATACTGCTTCGAATGTAATTCTTCAAATGTCGTTGTCTCCTTGATGACTTGTTCCGAAATCAATTGCCTTACTAAAACTTTGACAAGGAAAAACCAAGTGGGATGAAACCTTGGTACAACTCTTCACATGTAGTACTTCACATGTTGTCTCGTACTTTACATGTAGTTCATCACATGCATTACGATCTTCAAAGATCGACGAGTCTAAGTTAATTGCCTCGTTAAAACTTCGTCGGGAAAACCTAGAGGGACAAAACCTGAACTAAAGAAAAAGAGTACAATATTAAGCAAACTTAGAACATAGTTGGACTCCAATATGTTTCCTCACTAAAACCTTGACAAGGAAAAACCCGGTGGGATAAAACCTTGACGGAGGGAAAAGAGTACAACGTGACAGATGCAAGTAAAGGTGATCCATTGCAGATGATCACTTTGCTCCGTTGAAGTTGACTAGTTGCTTCACAACTCTTAAGGCAGAAAATCCTCGTGGGAAAGACAATAGCCTTAGTTGGAAAATTACATTCCCGGTGTTTGTTGTTGTCTCATTAAAAACCTTGCCGAGTAACAAAACCCTGTGGGAAAAAGTAACCTCGGTAAAGGAAAATAGTTCAACACACCATTAGATGCTCCCCCTGATGTCAGACAATTTTTATTAGTCTAATGCAGTCAAAAGGAGTTTATCACACTTTACTTTGGTGACTTGAATGTTTATAAGACCATGTTGTTGATTCTGGAAGTTACGTTGCTTAATAGAATATCGCGTTTTATTTCTTTGATTCGGATATTTTCAGTAATATCAACGCGATCTTTATGTCTTCAACGTTCAACGTACTTGATGTATTTAGTGTTGTCTCGCTAAAAACCTTGTCGAGTAACAAAACCCTTTGGGAAAAACTATTCTCGATCGAAGGGAAAAAGAGTACAACACAGCTTCAATTTCGAAGTAAAATATGTCGACATCATATCCTTAGATCCTCCCCCTGATGTCAGCATCTCCCCCTAATTACTTTCAGAGTTATTCCAGATAGTTCCTTTAGTCATGTACTTTTCGAAACTGAATATCGGTAATGACTTAGAAAATAGTCTGTCATATCTCCCCCTGATTACTTTCGTTGGAGAAGAGATTATTTTTCCTTCATAATCAACAACTTTTGGATTGCACTTTCATTAGCATTCCTTTTTATGTCTTTGTAGGGATAAAACAAATTTATGTCAATGGTTACTTTTAAGTACATGATTAAAAGATTACATTCACTATACCATTCCAATGACGTTGCATATGGTTACATTCACTATACCATTCCAATGACGTTGCGTTGGCGCTGAGCTATATCTAGCTAACAAGTTCCTTGAGGATGCAAAATTTTATCGAGTACATTATTATACTAAGTACAATAATGCATCTATTGTACTTAGACATGGGAATTTCATCTCCCGACACATCTTCGTCATCTTCCTTTAGACGAAATGGTAACTTACTTACATTTGAACCTCGACTAATCATGGGAGTGCTATCAAGATGCATGTCTTTGTTAAATTGCCTGACAACTTTAGAAAAATGCAAATTGGTGGGATAATATACCACAAGCTCAGTATTCGGTCGAGCTTTCCCAAGATATTTCATCTCAAATTCGGATTTCAAATAGCTTTTAAGATCTCTTATTACATCAAAAGTACCCATCATGTCTGTACCATCGACATATGTAGCTACAATTCCAAATCAGGAACTTTCTTATGAATATGCAAGGAAAAATAACTTACTTGTCTATCCCCTCCAAATCAAATAGTCACTTAGACGGGTATACCACATCCGCCTGATTGCTTCAATCTATAAGTGAGCGTTATATCTAACTGTAAACGCACTCTGTGGTTTAGAGTCACTTGATTTGGGAAACAAAAGTACTTGGTTTAGATTCACTTGGTTTAGCTTATCAAGTACTTTTGTAAATATCTGCTATCTCTTGATTCTTTCAGAGATACGTAACAACCACATACATATGCTGCATTTCAAGTCCTTTTCAAATTACCAAGCTAACTAAGTAACGGAATGCCATAACGTTCATTACAAGAGAACAATTCCAGGGCTTTCAGAGAAACCTCGCGCCACAAGGCGAGTCTTGATACTTTGAGACTTCATTCTTCCCACTGTGCTCTATGACAGATAATCATGTATGTCCCATAGGCTTTACACTTGGTTGGTTAGCACTACCACACCAAATACCCGTATATTTGCCAAAGAACTAAAATCTACCTGGATTGCGTAGGCCAAATATGCTATTTATTTGAAATTAATCAAAATAAAGCATGGTTCGATCTCATTGTGCTCTACTTCTGGAGCAACTATTTATGGATTATATCATCACTGTGCACGCATGATCCTTCCATTGACTCATGTGCATTCTCATAATCCGTCAGGATTTCATTGTTCTCTAGAATCATTTAAAACTTCGGAGCGTCCTCCAGTATTGATTCATGGACATAGTCAGAGACAATCAAATGAGATGATTTAATTAATGATACGAATTAGGTTGTGCCTTACTCATCTAATTCCTTTCTAGGTGAGCATTGATCGAACCTGGTGGTCTCTCCATCTTCCTTTATGGAGCCACGGCCTCAACTACACTTCCACCAAGTGTAGTTGCAACACCTTAGTCTATGGTGTACCCCATAATGAGGATTTATAACCTTGCAGGAATATTTGCAGCTTGTATGTGTGATCTTGTCACTTTAGAGACATCAGTGTACATTCTGAAAATCGATTATTCTTTGTCACTTCACATTTGCATTTGTGGAGTACAAGAATCAATATGAGATACAGTGGGAACACACCACGACAATTCCTGTCGTTCCCTTACAAAATACGTTTTCTTATCTCCCCCTAATGACGGGAAGACTGTCTCATTAAAATGGCAACCCGTAAATCTAGCGGTAAGAGATCTCCTGCCAAAGGTTTTAAAAATGCGGATAATTGTTGGGAACTCATTTCAAACATAACTACTTAACAGTTTTGAAGACCCATCATAGTACGATGTGGAGTCGTAATGGCACATGTATAGTGCAACCAAAAATGCGTAAGAACACGAATGTCAGGCTTAAATCCAGTTACCAACTAGTACGCAAATAAAGGTTGACTAGTATTGGGGTCTAAAAACGAATTAAGTAAAGATGCGCGTAATATTGCATATCCCCAAAGTAATAAAAGGTAGGTTGGTACGCATAACCTATTCCATAGACACCATCTGTAACCTTTTATGATAGATTTTGCGAGACCATGGGGTATAGGATGCTCTACATTGATCCTATTAAACATGCAATAACCATCAATTCCTTTTGATGTATACTCTCTAGCATTTAAAAAGGGTGGTAAGCCCTTACATGTATAATATGTGCTAGTAGGTTTCCAAACGCAACATTTCTCGGGAACTGTAACTAGTCCAAAGTGTGAAAAACATCCACCAGAGCCATAAGTCACTTTAATGGTCCGCATTCTGCGTGGATATATTTCTAGATCACCTTATTTTCTTTGTAATATAGGTTGTTTACCATTTGCATCTTCGGATGGTCTCAATCCTTTTTACAATAGACTTTGTAAAATGAGTGATGTACTTCCTTACTTTAAAAGCATAATGGGAACTAGGGGAATGGTGTATTTAGTTCTTTAGAGAACACTTATTGAGAGATATGCCGTCATTTCGCATTCTGTCAATCTTTCTCCCGTTTTGTTCACTCAAATAAAGTGATGTCCGTATGAGTCCTTTCAAAACGATCATCATGTCACAACCAAAGTTGCTTTATGGTTATGTCTAAAGCCTGTATGAGTCAATTCCCAACATTTCATCGTCGGAGTCAATAATCCAAATACTATAGTGATTTACATTTCACTAGATTGACCTGACTCATTAGTTTCTCTAAAATATATTTCCTTCCAAATATATTAGAGACTATAAAAGATGCAATCAATTACATTCTCATCATTGTGAGGTTCTACATGATATCCATTTGCATGGGTTTCTTTGGAATTTAACAAGGTGATTAGCTCTTGGTACATATAGAGCTTTCGTGACTTTTAATCTTTGTTCCATCTTGGAAATAAAATTTGAGCAGTGCTTCGCTCGATGATCCAATCATCGTAGTCACATTATAAGGAACTAGTTGAACAACTAGTGTATATTCCTTAAATTAGTGGGAGAAAAATCACTATCAGTTAGATACTGAGTCTTGGGATATTAAATAAGTGGTGTGGCCTTATTAGTAACAAAAGTCAGATTCAACTCAATTACTTTAGAGTGAATATATGTTACGTTTCATCCAGATATATCTCAAGTGCTTTAGAGAATTTATGTTTTTTTTGGGAATGGTGTACTTTTCATTCCATAAGCACAGATATTGGATCTAGTTCCATTAAATAGTCAATTGGCCAGGCAAAGTTCTTCTTGTCATTAAAGTTGATGTCTAAATTATGACCTTCCTATGGAAATTGGTTGCTACTATGGTACCCTCATTACATTGCTTGTACCAATACCGGTGAGAAGATTCATTCCCAACTCTTTGGTGAGAGCTAGAATTACATCTTAGCTTCATCCATGTTCAATTGATACCTGTACTTTGGTGTCATTACTGCTTGGGAAAAAAATACATTTTTGTCTCATGATATATATGTCCCTTTTCACATGCTTTATATGAGTTGGTACGTCTAATCCTCATTACTTCGGGGTTCTTTCCATTTTCAATTTTGCTACATTAAGCTTAATTTGAGAAATTTCTTTATCTCAACAGGCCAAGAGAATCTCACTACACATGTCAACCACGTACTTTAGGTTGAATATATTACTAAAGATAGTGCTATTGTTGTCATACTTCAACATATACTGGTTCGTTAGTATCATGAATGAAGTAATGAAATGGAAATTTTCTGACTTGTATCATCTTTTGTGAGTTCTTCCACAAAAATTGGAATACATGTGATTTTATTTGCAACTCTTTTGAAACTACCGACTCTTTAATAGTCTAGCACGTGGATTACACTCCACGAAACGTTCAAATTTGGGGAGACAATATCAAGTACGCAATAGTGGTCCAAGTACTTCTAAACCCCAAATAAATACATTGGAGTTGGTACAACCAATTGAACAAAAGACACCATTCAACTATAGCCAATATCATATTCAAAAGAATAAAATAGCATGAAGACCAAAATTCTTAATGATCGAGATCAATAATCATAATTTAGATTGACCGTTTATGGACTATACCCCATTAACGGTTGAATAATGGAAACAGATAAAAAATAAAATAAAATAAAAATAAACAACAAACAAAGGATTTTGAAAAGAAACGGTAGAAAGCATAAGTAGCAAAGAATGATAATAGTCACGACATTTAGAGTCACATGTTACAATTAAATGAATTAAACGTAAATAAACAAACAATAAAGACACATTCATACGTTACACACAGTTTTAAAAGAAAAATCAGTTTTTTTTTTCTCTTTTTAATTATTTCTTTCCAAAAACGATCAGACATTTAATGTAAAGAAGGGGAAGAAATTTCAGAGACGTGCATTAAGATTTGTACAACACAAGTTAGCACATATGCAATCATAATCAGTCACAAATTTGTCACAATCAATCAGTCAGAGACATGCGTTAAGATTTTATCATTTTTCCATTGGTTAAAAAAAATACAACAACAAGGCATTAAGCATATATATGGAAGCCATTTCATAGATACATAGTAATCATGTTGGACATAGTGTCTGTATATACATATATATAATAATACATAAATTAAAATATAAGAAAAGATGTTACATCAATAATACTACAACAACTATATTATACTAACTTCAATCTATCATAGAACAGATAACAAAAACGGACAAAAATTGTAACGTTTTGGAGTAATAATAAGAAACAGAGAAAAAGAAAGAACAACTTTCTATTAACCAGAGTGGCAACCTCATTACATAGGTATGATATTCTATTCATACGAGGAGGAAAACCCTAGTATTATAATGGACCGCACATCCATGAACTTCCACTTTTTTCGATTTAACCTATTTTTAGGAAATGAAATTAGTGGAATTGAGTCTATATGATGCAGTTGGGTAAAGAATTCGAACAGTCTGAGACTGCAGAGTCAAATTCACAAAACGCAAATACCACCTTAGTCATTGAAGGTTAGTTCCGATGGATTCAAAACTCAAAAGATTGAATGCAAATCTCAGGAATTAGGATTGACTTCAGTTTTGAAGCTGTCAAGCCAAAAGAAAGAGGAAAGAAAAAAGCGGGAGATTTTTATAATAGGGGTCATTGACTCATTGGATATAAAGAAAATAGCCAAACTGCAGTCACAGAGAAATAAGATCAAAATTTCCCAAAGAATCCAACATAGTCAACTAATCGTACCTACAAATTCTCTT
Organism: Papaver atlanticum; assembly: GCA_023531105.1. Lineage (NCBI taxonomy): Eukaryota > Viridiplantae > Streptophyta > Magnoliopsida > Ranunculales > Papaveraceae > Papaver > Papaver atlanticum. The sequence goes on along the minus strand of JAJJMB010009125.1, from coordinate 3,221,093 downwards.
CTCTCGTTTTAACATTATTATCTTCCTTGGACAGCAAATAGTGTGAGAACATAAACATATAATTGAAACTTTATTTGATACCAAAAAATATTCAGACTGCGCCGCACCTGTTGTTATACTTTCAGTATTCACTATTTTCTCTATAATTTCTGTACAATTATAAATGGCAAAGCTCGAACCAAAATTTTCCTGTCTTCCTACCTATCTGGCTATCTTTATGAGTTTTACAGCCTCCATGATGCGATGCCCCTCTTCTTTTGTGTAATATTTTAGAAGGCTAGCCTTGGGATGGTTATATATGCCGCACACTGTAAGTTGGGCCACCCCATAGACTAATAAACTACACACCTGTGTAACCAATAACTGACAATGTTTGAAGTGGCACCTTCTCACCGTTGTTCAGATACAAAGTGCCCCAACGTCAGGTCGAAGTCCGCCATCAGATCCACTGGACGGGGCAACTTTCACTGGTCCACCTTTCTTGGCCTGTTTCCTTTCCTTTTTACTCATACGAGCACCAGATTTATGATTTCTGGTATTTGAAATCCAACGAACAAGAATATAAAAAAAAGTACGTTGAGTCTCAAAGAAAGCATCACAAGCTTAAAAAAATTAGTAAGAGAGAGCTAAGAAGAGATTTAAATATATACGTTAAAGATGCGGTGGGAGATTTCAATTTGACTGAACAATCCTTGTGCTTCTTTTTTGAACCACCAGCTGGTAAATTCTAAAGGAATAATAAGAAATGTGTTAGTACATTTAAACAAATACACTCATTTGGGTAGTAGGAAGGAAGTTGTAAATACAAGTCCCAAATCTAACCTTAACACTTTGTTTAGAGCTGTTACTGCCATGAGTTAGCTTTTCATCATTCTTATTTTCAGTTTGTCCAGATTCGGAAGTGTTCTTTTGAGGTACCACTGACGCTCCACAGTCACCATCTTCATAAATCACAAAGGGGATCAAAAATAAAATCTCATTAAAAATCGACAGACAATAAATATTTGTTCTTCAAAAAATGACAGGAATTGGATAGTGGACAAGTTAAATTTTATTTCAAACATCCATCCTCACCATCTACAAAAGTACAAAGCAAAAGTTCAAAAATAAATTACCTGGTGCATCACTTTTGGATGGAAGATCAACCCCTTCAACTAAATCACTACCGGTTATTTGTTCTGCGATAAAAAACTCTATTGCAGCGTCAACATCACCACATACTTGTTGTAGAACCTAAATAACATTCATTAAAAAGGATGTTAAGAATAACAGCCATTTACGAAAGACTGGATAGTAAGCTTTTAAACCTCTAATTCCAGTCGTTTCCAAAGAGCACAAAAATTACAATTTCAGTAAGGAAATCTGAAGAAATAATCAGAGGATTTAATCACCTCTTCAGCTCTTTCGAAGCTTTCACATTCACTTTCAGACATAACCATTTGAATCGATCTTTTATCAACATTCTTACCGGAAAACCCTTTGGGTGTGGCTGCAGCAGCTTTACCTTTATGTGACGTAGCTGAAAGATCAGCATCTGCCTTTCAAAAGGATTTCATGAAAAGCACTCAGATTTTGTGTAACATATAACACTCAAGTAAACATTTAAAAGAAAAACCTAAAATACTGCATTTGCACTGAAATAGAAACCTTAATCACTACTGGTCTAGCTGGTCCACTGCATGGATCTTCCTTTGACCGTACACTATTGTAATGCTCCTCGTTGTGATATGACCTGACATAACATGTACAAGTTCCATTTACCAAATAGTAAAGAAACAGAATTTTGAAGCAGGCTCAGTTCCACTACTCAAATGTATCATGCTGTTGTTCTCTCAAATTTACTTCTATCACAAATTATTAATTAACAAAGTCCCAAATAAACCATGACAGAAATGCATGAAAGATGTTTCATATTACAAATCCAAGACACCGTGAACTTACAAGTGGATAACACGAGTTCCATGGTCCTCAAAGTTTCTTATGTACCAGCGTGGTGACATCAACTGCAAATAACCAGATATGCTAAGATATATTAGAAAAAGCAATATTTTCCAGAGAATGAATTCCAGAAGTATCTTCCGCAGACAAATTCATTAGAGAAGCAAGGATCTGAATTTAAAATAAAATAAAAATAATAGATCCTTTGGATGAGTGATTTCAACACTGCGAAATGGTCAAGTGCCATGAGAAGGGATGAAAGAAGTATTACCCGATGGATGCAAATGTTACATCGTGTAACAAGAGAACATACTTGTAATTCCACATTGCCTGCCCATGTTCCTTCTTTTTCCATTGAATCACAGTGTTTATCAAACGAGACATTATCCTCCATAAAAGGCTCAAACTCCGGCCGGTGATCCTGTTAGATAGAGCACGTTTTGTTTACTTCTTGAGGAGACTAAGAAAAACACTATAAGAGCAAAACCTTAGTGGTTGTTCATAATAGAAGAGATATAAATTGCAAAGGCTGTTCTGTTCAGGATAGAGTTGCAAATGGTGGCATTAATCAGTCAGGTATGCCATGTCCTATCAAATCCTTCTCTCCAACACATAAAGCTTTTAAACTTACTCTAATATGTAGAATGCACATTAATATACTACAATAGTGTCATGTCATAACATTTATCATTAGAGGGAAACTCAACAAGATTATATAAACTACAGCAATGGCTACAGTTCAGGGTAGTTATAAACCTTCATATACTTAACCACCATGAGGCGATACTTATTGTGCTCCTCTTCATTACCTTCCAACTGATCGGCAATTACTCTGCACAACAACTTATTAACATCACTAACCTCGAAATAAAAAGGAAATAAAAATAAAAAATCAAACTGCAAAACACAATACACAATGCACTAACCTAAAAAAACAGTTACCGTCTGCAGTGACTTGAACAATTTTTAAGCCCAAAGGATCAAGATAAGGACTGAATTCTGCTATATTGTATGTCTTTCCATGCTTTTTAGCCTGTCCATTTTAATCCAAATCAAAGGAACTTCATCAACGAACAAAGGAACAAAAGTACCCTAATTGCAATCTGAAAGTGTTTTGTTTGTTCAGTAATTCTTGAAACATATTGTGAGATAATATGTATATGTATATAATTCATTATCTCTAATCTTAAACAGGAAAATATAATCATTGAATAGAGAAAACAGCGATTGCTTTAATGAATTTAAATACAGGATAGAAAAAAATAGAGAGAAAGGAACTTGTTAATTACCTGAGGCTGTTTTCCGGCTTTAGGTTTTTGAAAATTATGCCTCTTTGACTTTGCCATGACTACAACTTGAAGAAAGAAGAAGATAAACAATAATTTGCCAAGCAAAACTATAAAAAAGTTGGAGTTCCGGGAGAAATTTTGATATAAGCGTAGGGTTTCCGGAGGAAATAGAGAATTACAGGGAAAGTTTATACCTTGAAACACTCGGCCCAAAAACAACAAAATCGACGCCTGAGAGATTCGAACTCTCGCGGGGAAACCCCATGTACTTAGCAGGCACACGCCTTAACCACTCGGCCAAAGCGTCAATTTTGTTAACAAAGGCCATCATATGTTATTTGTTACAAAAATAAACTATAAAACAGTTCCCCATTTCTGCAAAAGAGTCATTATGTCTTTTTCAATTTGCCCAAGAAAACGTCAGAAATCGATAGTTTTTCTAGTCGAAAAACTCAAAATTTTATTGGAAAAAGATGTGCGTTAGTTTCGCCACAAATTTGTGACAAAACTGAATAATGATACAAAACATGAATTCAATTATGGCAAGTTTCGCCACAAATTTGTGACGAAACTGAATAAAGATACAAAACATGAACTCAATTATGGCAGAGTCATGAAAGAACCATCACATATTCATATAACATTTAAGTTATATAAGATTGTTTGTAATGCAATGCCATCGTGTATATATATGATTTCATTGGCCAATAGGATATAAGGATGTTAACGCCACCAATGACTTTAGCTCTTGATTTATATTTCCCATGAAATAATATTTCAGTCCTTTCGATCCAAGTTGCCCACAAAATGTCAAAAGGTATAAATTATAATATCCCAAATATTGTGTAAGTTGTCCAAAACGCGATGTGTCAATTTCACATCCATCTCTTATGAACGTGCAAATTGATATTTCTCAATTTAGGAACCGCGATGGATAAATTTTTTTTGCTCCCAAACGGTCGGGTTACGACCCACTTGACACACTCTAACTTCTCGATAAGCCACTCGAGAAATAAAGCTTTTAAATTTTTCGGATTCTCTAAGCATATGTGTTAGAGCATAGCTCGGTTAAAATCATCAAGCGTTGGTATGTCAAGTTTGGTTGTCATATTTTAGTATCAAAACTCATCTAGAGTCGCTTGATTAAATACTACAGTCAACTTCGTTTAGGTTAGACTAGAAGGTCTAGGAATGTTGAGACGTACAAGTATTACTCCGAAGACCTGAAGAATGAGAAGAAGTAACGACTGCAACGAAGACATCATCCTTCCACTTGAGGTTAGTAATACTGACTTGACTTGTTTTCATTCCTAACGTATCTTTCAAGTCGTATTATATTAAAAACATAATATGTGAAACCGTATATATATAATATTTCTATTGATTAGACTTGGTCATATCATTATGCTCAAAGTGTCAAGGAATATATTGAATTACGAAGTATAAGCGCTTATATTTTGGAACTTCGTAAATACGACATAGACATAATCTTTGTATTTAGTTACTTGATTATGTGTAAGCTATAGGTGTTGATTTCATCCTAGGAAATAATGTTTTATAACATTTGTTTAAAGGAAGTACATATACGAACTTATTTTTTAATCGTAAAGAAATCATGATTGGCCCGGTTCTTTATTGAATATCTTTTGGATGACCAATTATAATGTGGAAATAAAGTAAATGACACAACAAGATTTTGTTAACGAGGAAACCGCAAACGCAGAAAAACCCCGGGACTTTGTCCAGTTTTGAATGAATTAAGCAGTTATACAAAATCTAATACCAACTTCGTATAGTTGAGACCAAGTAGACTACCCCTTGATACTTACTTTCCTCAGTATCCCTGCGTCTTCAAATTCTAGGGTCATGCACGTGAATAGCAAGTCCTTTGGATCGTATTCCAAACAACAAAGGAAGAATCTTTTTGTTAACCACTCTAATCAATATTTGCTAAAAGATATTATAAGTTGTTGACAAACGCTCTTCCGTTTAAACTAATAAACTCATTTCTCTGGTTAAATCAATCTAACCTTTGATTATCGAAATAACCAATTTTTAGATTCGCCATCAATAAATATAGGACCCAAAGAGTAACTATAAAGCGATGTCGATCTTATACAACTAGCCAATCAAGTCTATCAAAGATAAACACGATTCTAGTTGGATCCCAGCCGATCAAGGTTTGTGCACTATATTCACAAGATACGAAAACAAATAAGAAACTTTTTTTCGTCTTCAAATCTTCGTTTGCCTTCAATAACCTGCATAATACAACTTGAATCCTCTTGTGATCAATCACACACAGAACGGAGACTGTTAGCAATGGATTATCACAAGATGTCTTTAGATCAGAAAATGGTTCTAAAGATCACGTCGATACTTTGATCTAGTTTGAGTGACCCTTATGTCAGAAGAGAAGGCTCTGAAGCATAATCCAACTAGGTGCAATCAAAGTTTGAACAACCGTTAGTCAATCAAATCAATAATCGAAAACTACAATAACAATGCAATTATCTAGTTTTCCACCAACGGTACTCGTAGAGCTTCTTGATCCCACAAAAGTCCTTAAACGAGCAATCGTAAGAGATTTCGCCTAATCATGGTATTTTCCACTCCGGATAGACGGCTCCACCAGAAACAACAAGAATGAAGTTTGCCTGCCTCTTAGGATAATTTGCAAGAAAGCAAACTCAAGTATTTATAGACCAGGGTTGTTTGGACAACAAGGAAATACCAAAACCGAAAATATTCTCAAGATATGCATCAAAGTACCTAATTTCGGTTTTCCTATTTCCACTTAAATGCCAAACCAATTTTCTGAAATCTCTCATAAAAAACTTCTATTATTAGTGTAGCACATTAACTAATAATATTTTCCAGAGGATATGCTTTAATTGCTGGTAATTAAAACATATATTATGAAAATCATAATTAAATGCTTTTCAATATTTCGGTTTGGGATCACTTTGAGTATGAAGGAATATCTTTGAACAATTAATGATAAGAGTTATGTACATGTTCAAATGATGTTGACATCTAGAAGTTTCTCTCAGCAAACCCTAATTCCAAGATCACACAAAACATAAAGAGATATTTGAATATTGGAAACTCGGTTTTTCTCCTTGGGATCGGTTGTACCATGACTCACAATGTAAGTTGTGACCGGTTATACCATGCTTCCCAAACTAGGTTGTGACTGGTTACACCATGCTTTCCAAAGTAGGTTGTGATCGGTTACACCATGCTTCCCGAAGGTAGCTTGTGATTGGTTACACCTTACTTCCCGAGTTAGCTTGTGATCGGTTACACCTTACTTCCCGAGTTAGCTTGCGATCGGTTATACATTCCTTCCAAAACTTGTAACCGATTACAACTAACTTCCCAATGTAGCTTGTGATCGTTTACACCTTTCTCCACAAAAGTAGCTTGTTTCCGATTACTACATGCTACATATTATAGGTTATGACCGGTTATACCTCAATTCTCAACATAAGTTAAGATAGGTTCTACCTTGTCATCTTGTATTGGTCATCAAAAGATATTCAATAAAGAACTTGACCAATCATGATTTCCTTTCGATTACGAAACAAGTTCGTATATGTATTTCCTTTAAACAAATGTTATAAAATATTGTTTCTCAGGATGAAATCAACACCTATAACTTACACATAATCAAGTAACTAAATACAAATATTATGTCGTTGCCGTATTTACGAAGTTTCAAAAGATAAGCGTTTATACTTCATAATTGAATAGATTCTTAGACACTTTGATCATACATATATGACCAAGTATAATCACTAGAGTATTATATATATACAGCTTCGCATGTTATGTTTTTAATATAATACGACTTGAAAGATTCGTTAAGAATGGAAAAAGTCAAGTCAGTATTACTAACCTCAAGTGGAAGGATGATGTCCTTGTTGCAGTCGTTACTTCTTCTCATTCTTCGGGTCTTCAGAGTAATACTTGTATGTCTCAACATTCCTAGACTTTGTAGTCTAACCTAAACGAAGTTGACTCTAGTATTTAATCAAGCGACTCTAGATGAGTTTTGATACTAAAATCTGACAACCAAACTTGCAATACCAACGCTTGGTGGGTTCAACCGAGCTATGCTCTAACACGCTGGAATCTTATACTACGTCCTGGTCATCACGTCGAACCCATCTTAGCTGGTTCGTGGCCAGATAAACCTAATATTACTCTGCATGGTGTATGTTTTAACCAAAGAACATCGCTAATGAAAAGAGAGCATTTGGCGCCCAAGCACTGACAATGCAAGGTACCCACCGAATTAAAGCATTGTTGTTAGGGTTACCCATCCTCAGCTCGATCAGAATAGTCAATATGATTATCAATTTGAGTGCGATGGGGATTAAACAATCGTAATGGTCGTTATGGTGTAGCCGTGAGTCGGAAAGCTACATTAGGTGAGGTGTTTTTAACAATAACCGATGATTCAAAAGCACCACCAAGAGCTTTCCTCTATTTTGTGTTACTATCTGAGGATACTCTTTAAAAGTAAAACTATACCACCGATACCGTCGATTCAAACAGAAATCCTAAAGTTCAAAAATTGTTTTAATGTGATGTTCAAGAAGATATAGGAATTTGGAAGATATGGACCATACCACGAATTTGCAAAATTATCCAACTCTTCAAATTTATTAATCAACTTCCCTATTTCTGATCTGAAATCCTTCATTAACGTTTCATCGATCCTAAAGTGATTATCCATCTTTGCGTTGTAATGATTTCTTAGAAAAGTCTTCAATCCAAAGTTGTTAGTAACAAGCATAACGTCTACTTTTTCTTCATCATCGTCACCACTATTTTAACCACTTAATTTTTTTTAAAGAAAATACAGAAACTCAGTTTCATTACCCATGTGGAATATAAAAATACACCCTGATTCATCAAAGATATTGTATTGCTTCAATTATTTGTGTCGTCCCTACCGGTACTTTCTTCGCCAGTTTATTAATCTCTTAATCTTCTTATTATTATTCTTGTTTATAAGTTTTATGGTGCTGATGAATTGACCTAATTCTTGTACTTTCTAGAACTCACTTACTCCATTAATGGTGATTCCTTACTCCATTAATGAAGATACCTACGATAAACTTAGTACTGTTTCGGTAATGGATGAACAAGATGTACATTGTTGATATTGATGGTACTTTTGATCTTAATTTTCTTCTCCGATTATATTCTGGAATTATTTAACTCATTCGTTACTCTTTGATTGATTTTCTTACTTTAGCTTATGAACAAATTTTTGTGGAAAAGATCATATGAACTGCCAAAAAACCTTCCCGAGTTCCGCCCAAATGAAATGCAACATTGAATAATAAAAGGTAATGAAAGTAACATGTAATCATTGAACAACGAAAGCTAATGAAAACAACATTCACATGTTAGTATCACCTAGACATTAAACAATAGAAACTTGCAGAAACCAACCTTGACATGTGAAAAAGCGGGGGTCTAACAACCTCACCCAATATTTCGCTTAGCAATCTGTATGGACTAACTCTAATATACTTTCAAGAGAATCAACTGGACAGTTAGACTCAATCTTATAAAAAGTATATCAAAGAGTTATATCTCAATCTCTCAATTCAATCCGCAATCAAAGAAATATAATTTGCGAGCCCGGTTGAATATAAGAGAGATAACTTGAACGGTACCAAAGACCAATGTTCAAGGATCAATCAATTTCAATCAACAACCAAAGGTTGGATTTACCAATTGATCGATTCAACGCACAACCTGTGATATTTCAATTATATAACAAAATATAATGCGGAAAAGAAATAACACAGACACCAGAAGTTTTGTTAACGAGGAAACCGCAAATGCAGAAAAACCACAGGACCTAGTCCAGATTGAACGCCACACTGTATTAAGATGCTACAGACACTAGCCTACTACAAACTAACTTCGATCTGGACTGTAGTTGAACCCCAATCAATCTCACACTGATTCAAGGTACAGTTGCGCTCCTTACGTCTCTGATCCCAGCAGGATACTACGCACTTGATTCCCTTAGCTGATCTCACCCACAACTAAGAGTTGCTATGACCCATAGTCAAAGACTTGATAAACAAATCTGTATCACACAGAAAAGTCAATAGTAATAGATAAATCTGTCTCCCACAGAAATACCTACGAGTTTTGTTCCGTCTTTTGATAAATAAAGGTGAACAGGAACCAATTGATATACCGGACTTATATTCCCGAAGAACAGCCTAGAAATATCAATCACCTCACAATAATCTTAATTGACTAGCGAAACAAGATATTATGGAATCACAAACGATGAGACGAAGGTGTTTGTGACTACTTTTCTATCTTGCCTATCAGAAATATAAATCTCAAGCCAATCTTACGATTGTACTCAAACACGATAGAAACAACAAGATCAGATCACGCAACTACAGAGAAAATAGTTGGGTCTGGCTTCACAATCCCAATGAAGTCTTTAAGTCGTTAACCTACAGGGTCTCGTGAGAAACCTAAGGTTAAAGGAGAATCGACTCTAGCTTATACAACTAGTATCACACAGGAGGTGTGGGAATTAGGTTTCCCAGTTGCTAGAGTTCTCCTTTATATAGTCTCCAAATCAGGGTTTGCAATCTAAGTTACCTTGGTAACAAAGCATTCAATATTCACCGTTAGATGAAAACTTGATTAGATTCAAGCTAATATCTTTCAACCGTTAGATCGAACTTAGCTTGTTATACACAAATGAAATATAACTTCATTTAGGTTTGAGTAACCGTACCTAAACGTGTACACTTAGTTGGTCAACAATAGTTAACCAATGGTTAGCCATATGAGTACTTTCATATCAACCTTATTCATCTTCACCATAACTAGTTCAAGTGACTCAAATGAACTAGTTAGAGAGTTTTTCAATTGCTTAGATCTTATAGAAGTATACAAGACACAATCGAAGCAAAATCGGTTTTGATTCACTCGAATCGATTCATGAACATTATAGCCACGGTTTGCAAAGATTGCATTCCTTAATATATAAATGTTTTAGTTCATGAGCAAATCGATTTTAGAAAGTAACCTACTTAAGTATGCATACGGGTACGCGTACTTAAGTAACCGGATTGAGTTTTTTTTTACTTTCAAACTCCAGCAGAAATTCACGGACGTGAACTTTCCGCGATTCCCAACAACCGCTAGTACGCGTACGGGTACGCATACATTGGGTTCCCGGTTTTGGACTTTTACACAAATGTGAGAACACACCATGTTTATATCCAAAGATGGTTACATTTTCTAAACTCTCATATCAATTATTGAAACTTTCTTAGGGGATGTTATATAGTTGTTATTCACAAACTATTTTTTATCAAAACGATTTTCAAGTTATTGAAATATTCAACATGACTTTCGTCACGAGTAAAGATGAACTTGGTCAAAGCGAAACCTTACCAACACATATTTCGAGAAATAGATAAGCGAGATAAACTCGGCTCTAAATAGCAAATGTGTATAATTGAAGTCTATATAGCAATACGACTTTTGTCTCAAGATAGGAGATAGAATAGATAGACTTTTGAGTGATAGATAAGTTCAAGTCTCCATATACCTTTTTGTCGATGAAGTTCCCCAAGTTCCTTGAGTAGTTCTTTGTCTTTGCATGATGAACGTCGTGGAGTCTAGAGCTCAACTACACTTACTATCCTAGTCTGAGACTTAGCTAAAAGTAGACTAGAAACAAGGCTTATAGTTTCTGCAACTAAACTTGACAAACAAGCTTGGGATAGCAATGCTTGCGAGTTCGACCGAGCAGTGCTCTAACAACATGCTACAGGCTTGATTTGGTTACGCACCATCTACTAGGGATTATTGTCCCTAAAGGCTAATAGTTCTAAAACAAGATTCACTTACCTTTAATCACTTCTTCTCGCCTGATACCCACGTGGTGTAAACAAATAAGAATCAAAGGTGTATGTTCGATCAAATGTGAACTCTCTGGTATTTGCTTCAACAACTAAAAATAACTCCATCAAGAATTTCTTATTTCAAAGTCGAAAAAACTTTAAGTATTCCTCTGGGAAAAACCCTAACCCTCCTATAAAATAACAGTAAAAAATTAATGTTTTCAAATAATATAAAAAAAATAAAGAAACAAAGAAGTAATTTATTTTTTACCTGAACATCAAAGGTATGTTCACTGGGATATCCATAAGAGTTTCTCATAGTAATGAGAAAATCAAGACTAGATGTTTTGCTTTTACGTATCTGTTTTTTTCCCTTCCTTCAGTAAAACATAATGGGTGCTTTCCATTAATGTTGAATGACCAACCTATATGTCAATCAATTACATCTATTCGTTCTATATTATTAATAAAAGTTTGATTGATAGGGCTGGAGAACTATCATGCCATATGGCATTTACGATGGATGCAATAACCATTATAAATGAATACCACTTATGGACATCCCAAAATAAAGGATGTCTCATAATTATATTTGGATCTTCGTGGAAGAGCCTATACATCTTGTTACCCATCATGTTATTGCTGCTGCAAAAAATAAGAACATTAAAAATATTTTAATTATTACCATGTGTGAATAAAAGATTAAGATTAAGAAAATAAAGATTAAAATTAATTATGATTACCTACGCATTCCAAATAATTTGACCAGATCAACAGCTTCTAGAAATATGCCAAAAGTTTCTTCACTTTAAAAAAGTGATATGACAATAACACATAGATCTGTGAAATCTGTAGAAAAAAAATTAGCATTAGGTTAATTAGTTAATGCTTCCTTTTTTTTTGTAAGATACAAATTAAAAAAGAAAAAGAAAATAAGAGTTTTCATAATCCAATTTTTATACCTTTCTGAGTAGCGCCTCATGTGAAGTTTGAGTAGCTTCATCTGAATCATGTGAATATTTCCTCCATCCCCTTCCAAGAAATAGTTTTACGAACTTAATTAATGTTCTATGTCGATGTTCAAAGTTTAGACACGCACTGTTACGATCCAACCCTCCATGGGTATAACCTTTGTGATATAGCCATTTTAAAGCCAATACAGTGGACCTGAGAGTGAACTATCAAAAATCTTCTCTACTGTATAACATAATAAAGAAATTATGATTTAAAAAAAATACCTTACAACAGTGTCACAATTTCTCTTTAGGTCTAACAACAAGGCTTTTTTATCCACAAAATAATCAACAAATTGATCACTAGTAGCATCTGTAATTTCCCGTAATACTTAGTCATAATAATCAAAGATATGAAAACTTCTTTGATTTTGGGTACTAGTTTTTTTGGTATAGATCCAACTATTGTCATTCAGAAGAAATTGGCAATCTTTTCGGAGTGCTATAGGGTTTATTAGGATTAGAGTAGGAGGTGGAACCACATTTTTAGTATCATCAGGTATACACATTAGGGTTGATTAAAAAAAGTCATATTCTATAAGTTAGTCCCACAAAGCACTTCTTTATACTTTGGGGAAAAAAGATGACGGTGAAAAAGATGATGAAGATTATGAGAATGGTGATGGTAGAGGAGATGATGATAAATCTTGATAATAAAGATTATATCGATTATGATGATGGTGAATCGGTGATCAAAGAAGATGAAAAGAAAAAAATGTAAGACTAGTTCAAGAAGAAGAAGATAATGATACTGATTGAAGAATTTATTGAAGTAAGCTCATAAATTGAGTACCTTCGGCACACAACATTGAATATAAGTTGAAGGAAAAACCAAGGAAGATCAACTTTTCATAATATTTTCTTGTACGACCCTCATAATCAACCATTTATATGTTCACCGCTTATTGCTTAACATCTCTGTTTAACTTCATGCAAGTGACAAAAAACGGTTATTTGAAACCCGTTAGACATAATATTTTTCTCTTAAACAATCTTAACTTCAACTTCTTGATTATAGTCGACTAGAACCTATCCAAAACTGCAGGAATTTCTATCAGATTTCTCATTTGAAAAAATAAACAATTGTTAAAGTCTATAAAACTCACATATCTCAAGGTATTATCAATTATTTTAATATCAATCCCAATGAATATCTTATTTTTTATTTTTTTCGTCTTTTTTTTTGTAGCTTGTGATGATGTTTTTCTTGATCATCAACCGATTTGATTGAACTTAAAAAGTTTCCTGATACATTAAAATCATTTGTGACTCTAATTTGAATATGCAAACTTGTTTCTTCGTCATATGCGAAGACTAAATATTTGTTAATGATAGATTTTTCTTTCTCTATCTGTCCCCTTTTCAATTGAGAACTCCAAAAAGGAGCTTACTATTGACTCATTTTTCTTCCTCGACATCTCTTTATTTATAGTTCAACTTTTTTTTTTTACACTATGTTTTTCATGTCGACTAAAAATGAAAAACTAATACTGCGATATACGGAAATTACCCTTGAGAAACTATCTTGCAAAAAACCAAACAAAAGATGAAATTTGATTTGATGATGGTGAAAAGGATGATGAAGATGATGGTGCAATAAAAAGATGATGATGGAGGTAATAGTAAAGAAATAATGATAACTTTTGGTGATAAAGGTAATATCAATTATGATGGTGGTGAATCGGTGATTGAAAACGATGAAATCAAAAAGAACTAAACGTAAGACTAGTTCAAGAAGAACAACATAATGGTAACGATTGAAGCACTTACTGGAGTAAACTCATAGAGTTGAGTAACCCCATTACACAATATTGAATACAAGTTGCAGGAAAAACCAAGGAAGACTATTGTTCATAATATTTCCTTGTACAACCTCATAGTCAATCATTAATTTGTTAATCGCTTGCTGCTTGACATCTCTATTTACTTCCTGCAAGTGACGAAATTGGCTATCTAAAACATGTTAGACATGGTATTGTTCTTTGAAACTATATTTTATTTCAACTTTTTGTATATGGTCGAACAGAAACCTTATTGATTGATTTAATCTGAAGCGCTCAACATAAGAAAAACTTACGGAGCTATACAATACTTTCACATAAAAGTGGATCAGGGAACATCAATACTGCAGAATTTTTCGAAAGTTCATTTTATCTTTTATCAATATTTGCATAAAGACGTAATAGACTTAACTTTTAAGCATATGAGATAATCATAGTTCACGGACATAAACACAACATATCCCATAAAATATTTTTGCAATATATAAAACCAATAAAGATTAATACTGCAAAATCATTTTCCAAATAACTTAAAATTTAAATAAATAAATCTAAAAACATTGCAAGATGAAAATCGTTGAAATAGCTATGTGTAGTCACAATATTTGTTATTCCAAACCCTAGTTATCCTTCTTAAAACATAAGAATAAATTCTCATAAGAAGTTTCCTAGACATTGTAGAGCTTTCTCAGAGCATCTACTGATAATTCCTTCTCATTGTTGAAAAACCCATTGATTATGGGATCATTCAATTCTTCCAGATCTTCAGAAATATCAGTTAACTCACTAAGTTCTCTTTCCAGTTCACACAAGGTGTTCGTCGTCAGAGATAACATTTTGTTTGTAGTGAGCTATCTTTTCCAAAGAGAAAATTATTTGAGATTTTAAATCATTTCTTTTGCTGATAAAATCCTTCACCATATCCCTAAAGTTATTATCATGCTGACAAACATGCATAAAACAGTTAGAGGAAGAACTTTTTTCATCATTTGTAGACCTCTCCTTTTTCTTTCTTGAAGATTGAATACCTTCACATAGATACACATTAACTGCTTCTACTACATCCCTTTTTGTGGTACCTCTAGTTACAGGAGCCATGAATCTGTATCTTTCAAAGAAAAGAGAGTGAAGGGCATCTTGATCACAAATGAATATAAATAGAGCACCGGACAAACCAAACCCTAAAGAGTAACTTTGAAAAAGTCTTCACGGTTCACGATCCATTATCTATTTTTGATAAGAAAATATTCATTTGCACAATCTTAACTTACATAACCTTATAAAAATAAACAACTACACAAGACTTGAGCAACCTTGATGCGATCCTCATATTCTCAAGTTAATAATGAGGATCCACAATATTACTACAATTAGGTAGTAATGGAGTGAGCGGAATGCTCCCTTCTTGTGTCACATGGTGACTTACCAAGGTTTGTTGAATAAACAAATTTTTTACCTCGTCTGACTCTGGTTCTCTTAGACTTCTTCTTGTCATCAGAGGTTCCCTATTGGTTACCCAAAGCCAGATTCATCCTTTGCATGTCATTCTTAAGCTTGGCAATCCTTTTGTTGTTTTTCTTGAATTTCTAACACTTACTTTGAACATGATTCGCATTTCGACAAAATAAACGATTCAGATATGAATTTTTTTCTTGCCGATTGGCCTCTTGTTTATCACAATCTTCAACATCCATCTTTCCAGAACCGACTGGAACAAAGGAGTTGTTTTTGCTCACAGTCTTGCTTTTGAACCCTATACCATTCATGTTTCCAAAGAACTTCTGAACAAATAACATTGCTGAGATCTTTTCAGAGCTTCCAGACAGCCTTTGCAGGTCACACTTAAGAGTATCAATTCTCTTTTTATTTTAGAGATAGGGTTCTGGTGAATTCATCATTAAGACAATAAATCACAAGATTTTTCACTTGAAGAGATGATTCAAGTTTCTCCAACAAAATCTTTAGTTGAAGATTTTCTTGGTGAATTTCATCATTTTTATCCAAGAATTCCAAAATCTCAGTGTCAGACTCGTATTCTGAATCAGAATTTGAGTTGGTAGAAGTTTCTGCTATGAGAGCTAAAATTTTCGTTTAAACTTTGGAAGTATGCATATCATTGACCAACTGACATGATTTTTCTTGTATTAAATCATCTGAAGCATCAGAAAGAGAGTGTTGTTTCTCAGAATTTTTGCTTCTCTTCACAATATCCTTGATCTTTTGTGTAATCAATGACCTATTAAGGTCAACATGATTAGGACAACATTCATCAGCCCAAGACAAGTTAGAAGATTTACTTGTATTGGTCACAATATTGAACGCAGATTTTCTGACTGTGTTCTGATCATGATCAAGTATTTTTAACTTCCAACAAGTGAGTTTCTGGAAAGTGTTTCAAGGTTATTTCCCTCAACGACGGCATGTTTTTTAGAATCGTATCTAGCTGGCAGCAATCTGAGAATTTTCATCGCAATTTCCTTTTCAGGAATAGTCTTACCCAACGCAAAAGATGCATTAACAATTCAGACATTTTGTGATTAAACTCATCAAATGAATCTTCATCGTCCATATGAAGGTTTTCCCACTCAGAATTTAGGTTTTGAAGCCTAGCTTCTTTCTCAGAGGTATTCCCTTCAAATATGGTTTCTAAGATATCCCAAGCATCTTTAGACCGAGTGCACGTAGACACATGGTGCTGAAGATCTGGGTTAATGGCATGGATGATAGCATTTAATCCGTCATAATTTTGCTTTGCATCAAGAATCTCGACATTATCATAATCACCAATATCCTTTGCAACAGTTACACCGTCTACTATAACCATTGGAGGATTATATCCATTATCAACACGAACCCATGATTGAAAATCACGTGCTTGTAGAAAGGCACGCATAGCAATTTTCCACCATAAGTAATTATAGCCATCGAAGACTGGTGGTACGTATTGAGATATCACTTCTATCCATAGAGTCAGATTGCTACAAACACGGACTTGTGAGGTCTTATCGTGTTTGCCTTCTTTGATACCAATTGAAAAAGCGGGGGTATAACAACCACACCTAATAATTCGTTCGACAATCTGTATGGACTAAACTCCAATATATTTCTGAGAGCACCAACTTAAAAGAGAGCTCAACCAAGAAAGATATCAAAGAGCTTTATCTCTATTTATCAATATAATCAGCAAATCAAACAGATAGAAATCCGTGAGCCTGATTGATATGAGAAACAACTTGGACGGTACCAAAGACCAATGCCCAAGTGTCAATCAAGTTATATCCAACAAACAAGGTCATATTTATCAACTGATTGAACTACACACAACCTGTGATATTTCAAATATAATGCGGAAAAGAAATAACACAGACACTAGAAATTTTGTTAACGAGGAAACCGCAAATGCAGAAAAACCCTGGGACATAGTCCATCTTTGAACACCACACTGTATTAAGCCGCTGCACTAGCCTACTATAAGTTAACTTCAGACCGATTAAGGTACAGTCGCGTTCCTTACGCCTCTAGAACCATGTCGGATTATGTGCACTTGATTCCTTTAGCTGATCTTACCCACAACTAAGAGTTGCTACGACCCAAAGTTGGAGACTTATAAACAAATTTGTTTCCCACAGATATGTCTATTCTTTATTCGGTTTTTGTTCTGTCTTTTGATATAAATCAAGGCGAACAAGAACCGATTGATAATCCGGTCTTATACTCCCGAAGAGCAGCTTAGAAATATCAATCACCTCACAATAAACCAACTGATTAAGAGAAAAAGTTATTGCGGAATCACAAGAGTCTGAGACGAAGAACTGTTGTGATTACTTTTTATATCTTACCCACCGGAGATAAACCTCGAGCAAATCTTAAAGAATATAGTACTCAACACGATTAAACAAGTAAGATCAAAATACGCAACTACAGAGAAATTAGTTGGATCTAGCTTCACGAATCCCCAAATGAAGTCTTCAAGTCGTTAACCTAATATGGTTTTGGAAAAACCTAGGTTAAAGGAGAATCTACTCTAGTTTGCAACTAGGACACAAGTAAGTGTCGAGATTAGGTTTTCCAGTTGCTAGAGTTCTCCCTTATATAGTCTTTCAAATCAGGGTTGCTTACAATCAAAGCTAAGATAGCTTAGTAACAAAGAATTCACTACCTGATTTAAGATTCAAGCTAAGTCTGCTTAATAATAAAGCAATTAATCTCCACTGTTAGATGGTCTTAGCTTTTTACACACAAATGAAATATACCTTCATTTAGATACGGGTAACCGTACCTAAACGTGTATATTGAGTTGGCTCAATAATAGTTAACCGAAGTTATCCATATGAACACTTTTTTCTTAACCATATTCATCTAACACTTGTAGATCAGATATGATGATCAATCAATTATGAAAGATAATCAAATGAATCTAATTGTGTTTCAAATAGAGTTGTTCAATTGTTCACTATCTATAAGAAATATATATGAACAAATTGAAACAAAATTGGATTGATTCGTAATCGTACAAAGTACTTATACAAGAATCAATTCATGAACATTAAGCCACGGTTTGAAAGATTCCATTCCTTAATTCATAAATGTTTTAGTTCATGAATATGAGAATCATACATGACCGATTTTAGAACTTAACCATTGAGTTCGCCAACCAGGTACCTGAACAGCAGCTCCGGACCTTGTCCTGTCCAGCTGTTCGCAAACCCAGTTCGCAAACAACCGCCCTGGACCTAACTCAGGTAGAACCATTCGCATACTAGGTACGCAAACAAGGTTCCCAGACCTGAATTATACCAATATTGTTCGCATACTAGGTATGCATACCGTGTTGTATCCATACTTGGTTAATTGTTCTAAACTCCCATTTCAATCACTGAAACATCCTTAGAAGACGACAATGGTTGTCTCACACAAACCATTAGCTTCAAGTAATTTTCAAATGATCGAATGATCAATACGAAACTTTCCAAGTCGACATCAAATGATTGTCTCACACAAATCATGTAAGATGTTTCAAGGCAATTTCCACATGATCATCTTTTGACTTTACATTTAGTTTCCAACAATTAGATTGTTTCCAACTAAACTCGTCAAGAATATGATGAATATTGTTAAAACAAAAAGCTTACAACACATATTTCGAGAAATAGATAAGCGAGATAAACTCAGCTAAAAATATCAAATGTGTATAAAGTAAAAGTCTATATAGTTGTAGATGGGAGAAAACGATTTGCTGTTTTTTTAGGAAAGTGAAGAGACGATCGTACGGACGGGGACTCCTCGACCGAGCAAATTGCTTAAACCTTCTTCTAACAGATGCACTGCACGGGACTGCTTTGAGTTCGAGAGATCAAACTGTAAGACTCTGGCCTAAACCAAGATAATGGTCGTTCCAGAGTCAATTCGGTCACAAAGAGGGATGAGGGTCGATCTGTAGGAGGGAAGCTGAGAAGTGTGTGAGATCAATGATGATCAAAGATTGTGGATGTGTTGAAGGTTTCTGCAAGATGAACTATAGTGTTCAAGTGAAAATAAGTTTTTATCGATTGAGCGATAATTTCTTGTGTGTCGAAATTGTTGTTTACCAGATGATTGTTGGTTGTTCAATCGTGGATTCAGAAACTTATTTATATTGCAAGAATAGTAGACACATTGATCCCAGTAAGTGTGACGGTTGCTCGAGTGAAAGAGTGGGAAATCGTGGTCAAACCAGTTCCATGTCGTGCGGAGACTTAGTTGATTGTCCATCCACTACTTTGCTAACTTCCTCAAACGCTTGCATGACTTACTCACATTTCTCATCATGGGTGAACACACGTGGCATAGGCCGCCATACCAAAACCCTAGTGATTATCCCCCCATATGACGTGATTGATGTCTCATGAATGTGAAGCCTTCAAGGCAGACGTGTATTTAATTAGTCAGTTGTTGACTTGGCTAAACAATGAGTCTTAGCCTTGATGAGTCGAGCATAATGAACGAATATGGTATGCTCTGGGACTCATGGATTGAGCATAAAATGTCTGCTGGGACAGCACTCAGACGCCGAGTCTTGATGAATTGTGATGTATCATTTTACCAGTCGAGGTAATAATGATATTTTTTGGAATTTGAATGATCGTCCGATGAGGTTGCTCGATCGAGGACTTATTCTAATATGTTCGACAGGAAATCACAGATATTGTTGAATTAAGCAGAATGCTCATTTCTGATTTAAATAACATGAATGATCGAATGACTGCGTAGAATCAGAAATATTGGATGGAAGTTTATTCGAACCATGTTGCTCAGTTGAGCAAAAATGTTGGTAGCATGACCAAACATTAAATTAGAATATTGATTGCTGGATCAATAGAATTCTCCAATGTTGATAGTTGAATCAACATGAGGAATATTGCTCGGTCGAGCAATTGATAGTTGAATCTATGAGTTCTAAACCCAGTTGATTGTACATGTCGCTTGCTTCAGTGCAAAATAGATATTGCTAGTTTAAGCAAATATTGCTCGATTCATAAATTATTGGTAGCGGAACCAAATAATATAATTAATTAGAATGTTGATTGCTAGATCAAAGTAAAATTATTAGGGTTTGAGTGTGTTCATAATTATGCTTTGCAGAACATTTGATTTGAAACTCTAATTTTCGTCGATTGTTGATCAACTGATGATAGACTGCAAATCAACCAATGAGCGAGAGAGGGACCGGCTACATGGGATGATGGCCGACCATGTAGAACCCAAGTGCTCGAATGAGCGTGCACCAAATTCCTTTGTAGTCCCGTTGGTGAATGGATGATTGAATGCTCGTTTAATCATTATTAAAATAGTGGTCATCTGAGCATTAGATGGTAAAACCTAATTATGGAGAGAGGAGGGACCGACCAAGGAGTGTGAAACCGTCCCTTGGTGGTCATCGGACCGGCTGGTGATAGATTGATCGAGTTCCAAGTTGGTTGGAAAGAGTTTCAACCCAATATGAACTGTAGAAGATTAATTAGGTCAAAATCGTTAATAGGATATGGGATCGGCTTCTGCAAGCCTAAGGGACGACCTTGGTCGGTTATGGTGGCATGGCCGTGTCACCGCATTGTCCGTGACTCAATCCTGAGAATTTTGGCATTTTCTTGTGCGCGTTTGATCAATATTTTGGATTTTCAGAAGAGTTTGATCTTGACTGAAACTCTTGATTTTGCTTGAGTGAGCAAGTAGAATTTTGCTCGCGCGACCAATTTTTAAGAATATTAAAATAAATGATATTTTAATATTTGTCATGGATATCCCGTATGATCGTGTGACCATTTGATTTTTTGGTTTTCGATAGTTTGAGCAATATTTGAGAAAATATGGAAAAAAAACCCGAGTTTTTGCTCAAACGAAGGAGTTTCATGAGATGAAGAAAGAAATAATAATAATAAAATAAGGAATTGGGAGATGTGGGACCGGCCACGGCTAGTGCATGGCCGACCGGCTAGTAGGCCCGGTCCCGTGCTCTTTCCTATTTTATATTATTATTTTTCATCATTTGAGGAAATATGGAGAAACTAGAAGTTTTTCTCGAACGAGGAAGTTTGCTCAAACAAGGAGTTTTCAAGAGACAAGAAAAAGTAATAAAATAAGTTTAAAATGAAAGGAAGAGGCGTGGGACCGGCCACGTCGGCAAGGCCGGCTGGTGGGCCCGGTCATGTGCACGCCTCTTTATTATTTTTTAATTATTTTCTTTTCTGATTTTGCATAGGTTTCCTCGTTCGTCCATATTTTTTTTGAATGCTCGTTTATACATTTGGGTGCTCGTTCGTGCATTATTTTTAAGTACACTCGCACCATTTTCTCGGGGCTTATTCGGTGGTGGCCCAGATGCCCGAACAATGAATATTTATTACTAATTCGTGGAATTTAGCTGATAATAAGCCACGAAACGGTGTAATAAAATAGATTGATTATCTATTACTAATTCATGGAATTCGGCCGGGAATAAGCCATGAAACGGAGTAATGAGATAGATTGATTGTCTATTACTAATTGATGGAATTCGGTCGGGAATAAGCCATGAAACAGAGTAATGAGATAGATTTATTATCTATTACTAATTCATGGAATTCAGTCGGGAATAAGCCATGAAACGGAGTAATGAGATAAAATAGATTATTTTTCTAGGAATTCGATTGATGAATGTTGCGCTAGAATCTAATCCATGAATTGTTATATACTAGCATGCAATATGTCTAGCAGCACTGCTTATTCGAGAATGAGGTATGAGACGATGGAAGCATCATACTCATTCTGAATATTGATTGTGCATAGTCGGGAACAGTGTGGCATCCCGAAGATGTTAGCGCTCTATACTAGCATGCAATATGTCTAGGAGCCGTCCAATCATTAAGAGATTCTATACATATTCGCTCTACATAGTCAGGAAACAGTGTGGCATCTTAAAGACGTTAACGCTCTATATTACCATGTAATATGTCTAGGAGCAGTCCAATCGTTAAGATTCTATATAAAGGAGTTGATGAAATATGTGAAGTGTCGAAAAGCTCATCCAGGGAGGCTTTACGAATAACATATTCATACAGAGCTATGAGAGGGTGTGCGCTCAGTCAGAGATTGTGAAATGAGCTTTCACGAATCATAAGATATGAGTTTTACATACATTCCTGAAGCAGAAACATGCAAAATCATGATTTTATGTTTTTAGCCTTTGTTGAAAATCCACCATCAACATTAAGTCCCCTGCTTAGTGAGGGATAGTCATGTTCCGAAGTAAGCACTGGATGGTGATTTTCCTGTAAACGAGATAAGTAGTTGAACTTAGTCGTAAAAGATGTTACCAGAAGCCTCAATTTTGCTCTAATGATGTCATGTATGAGAGATGGTTCGAATGAGGACTCTGGTGGTATGAAAGAGTGTCGTCCAGTGAGCGTGGAGAGATGAGGCACCACTGATTCGGGCGGTCGGACACCCAATTTTGGTCGGTTTATTGTTCACGGGACCGGGCCAAAAAGGAAATCCTTATTTAATTAGGTTTTGGAAATAAAATTTGTTATAAAAGGGAAGAAAACCTTTCTTTTTTTAATTTCTTTCTCCCACCACCGACCAAACACCTTTCCTCTACCTCTTCTTCACGTCCGCACTAAAAAAAATTTGAAACCTGATCGGCACCGACCACCGCCGACCGTCACCGGCGAATTTCCGGTCAGTTCCGGCGCCGACTAAGGTAGGTAAAAAAAAATTAAACGTATGTGATTTATTTTCACACGAAATAATTTTTTTACATATGTGTATATGCATGCGTAAGTTTTCATAGAATTTGCTTTAGGAAACGGACGTCCTTCCGTCCGTTAATTTAAGAAACAGACGATAATCCCTAATATGAGAGAAATATATATATTTTTTAATAGACATGATCTAATAGTAGTGATGAAATTTTTGTTTATGAGCTTTTATGAGAACAAAACTTTATTTTGAATATATGGATTTTCACAAAAATAGAAAAGACCTTCGTTTCATAGAGAATGCTCGTTCGAGCGATTATATATATATATATATATATATTTAGTGAGTTATTTACTCACGTCATTTTTTTTTAATTTTAAAATTTACGTGAGTTATATTTAGTTAGTTATTAACTCACGTTGATTTTTTTTGTTTGTTTTTAAAATAAGTGAGTTATTCAAGAAAATTAAAAAAAATTGTAAAATCAAATTTTGATTTTGAGCAATTGTTGAAAGCAAACAATTATTTGTGATGAAATAATATTTTCATGAGTTTTGTGATTTAATAGTGGATGCTCACATAGTAGAAGATTAGTGTATGTTCACACGGTAGAGTATTACGTGAGTCTTTCACGGTTTTATAAAAAATCAAGTTTTGATTTTTAAATATTGCTCATCTTTGTAGGTTTGAAGAAACGAGCGAGTTTTCGAAGTTTTTGCGTTATAGTCACTACTGTTAGTGAAATTGTAAACATGTAAGAGTTGGAAAGTTACCATTTTGGTAGACGCTGATGTGAGCATCCTTATCATTCCATTATTGCGTAATTCCAGTGCTTAGTTGAAATTTGCATCTTGTATGAATGATATATTGAAGTAGAAGTGTTGTATGTATGTCATAGATACTTTGCAAAGATGCCTGGTTCTCATGATGACACTTCTAGAGATGAAACCTCCGCAGATGAGACTTCCATTGATGGAGAAAAAGAAGAAGCGCCTGGGATTAAGAATATTCCGAACACTGATGATGATTTCTTTGTGGTTCAATAAAGACCTGAAAAACGTCTCTCAGGTTCTTCGTTTCGCCTTCTTGTAAATCCCAGAGATATTACTCAGAAAAAATTGGTGTCTCCTCGAGCGACAATTCGGTTATGTCTGCAAGGAGGGCATTATTCTGCTTCGCATATAGAATTTAAGCTTTCTCGAAAACCTTTAGAAGACTTTTCTGGATGGGCGAGACATATGTTGGGTTATGATCGTGTGCGAACCATGCTAGATCGTGCACAGGTAACACGGGCTATTCAAGCAGCTGGAGACTTGTTTATCTACCATGATGTACGAGGTATGGTAGATTTGCTCGCTCGTTGGTGTATTCCTACTCATACTTTCATATGCAGATGGGGAGAATTTACAATCACTTTGGAGGATGTAGCTGATTTATTGCATCTTCCAGTTACGGGTAATTTTCCCGAAGAACTTTCGGCATAGGAGACTGCAATGTCTGACATCTTGAAAGCTATGATGCATGACTTTAATAAATTATCCAGCAAATTTTGTTATGCTCAATGGTTAAAGCACCGGTGGCTAAGACATGAGGTTCCTGAAAGGCCTGTCGATGGTACATTAACCATTGTTGCTTTCTTGTGCTTGTGGTTGTCCAGAGATATACTTGAAGATAATGGACATTTGTTGAAGCCATTTATGATTTATTTTGCCATTAAGATGGCTCAAGGTGAGAAACTTCCCATCGGTAGCCTGTTATTGGGTTCGTTATTCTCCAATTTAGATTCTTTAGTCATAGATTCCATCATTTCTAATGGCGTTATGAAATTGAAACGTATGTTAATACAATGTTTCTCCAAGCCTTATTATGGGAGAGCTTCAAGAATTATGCACCGATTCCTTGTAGCGTCTTGCAAGGACCAAATGTTGATACTCATCATGCTTTCTCCGAGAAAGATAATGCTAGGATTATGCATTGGTCCACGAAGCAGCCTCGACTCAAGACACGCCTCATCGATATATTAGACAACGAGTCTGAGTTTAATTTTCGTCCATGGGTGTCGGTTCCTTCTTTCGTCTCACAATTGATCACTTTTAATGCTGCTGAAGAAAACATCACTTTGGAATCCGGTACAAACTTGAGTGATGGTGAGAGATCCTTTATACTGAGTTGCAATCCTAGTTATTTAGTATCAGTAATACAAGGAAAGTTTCTGGTGTAGGAATATAATATCGATAGAGTGGCTCGACAAATGGGCCTTGATCAGTGTGTTCCAGATGTTCGGAAGAGAAAGCCATCAGTCGACCAACTTAAAATTTCTTTAGATTGTACACATTTGAATGAACGCGAATATCTGTTCCCTTGTTCTGACCGAGTCGCCTACGCAACTCTGGGTTATATAAACTTCTGGAATCAGCAACTTGAGCATTTGCATAATTTTGTAATGGTTGCTCAACCTCTGGTACAAGAACCTCCTTCTATTGACATGATTTCTGATCGACCAAGATTGAAGTATCTCTCCAGTGGTGATAAACGAAAAATACTTCCAGGATGTTCACAAGTAAGTATTCTTCTTATGATTTTTGTAAAGACATGATAATAGTATCTTAATTATTTCATTAATTTTACCACATGATGGTCATATTGTGAGACCTCGTATCATTGTAGACTTCACGAAAATGGAAGAAAGTCCTCAGGACGGAGAAGCCAAAAATAAGGATTACAGGATGTTACCGAATAATGTGAAGTCCCCAACTATTTTGTTGGTGAGTTGTTAACGCTTCTTCTATCATGACTTTTTCTTATCCATGTAATTAGGATCATAAAATGAATATTTCTTACTTTGTTTCAGAGTTTTGCTTCATCAAGCATTGACGGTCTCCGACTCGCTCCTAGACAAGCAACTCGTGATTCTAGTACCGATGAAGAAGAAATCGATGTAAGTACTTCTTTGCACAACCAATTATGATATTTCTTGAATGAAGTAATAATAATTGTTGTTGATGTATTCAGGAGGAGATTATCATGGATAACGAAGGTGTTGATGATTCTCATTCGTCTTCGGAAGATGGCGATGAAGGAAATTATCAAGAATCGGAACCGAATGAAGGTAATAATGCTCCTAATGGTGACGCGGGCAGTGTCGATCCCTCGAACGGTTTAGAGACCACTCAAGTAAGTGTCCATCTTGTATTTTCTTATTAGAAGTATAATTTTTTTGATTTGTGGATGAATGAATTAGAACCCATATGAATGAATGAAAAACTTTGCCGAAATACGTCACCAGAAAATTCAGAATTCAGTCTTTTAGTAAAAACGATGTAGAATCTTAATCCGACAAAAGATTTTTGCGATCTACCCCAGTTTTATTATGCCCATGAAATTTATTAGATTTTGCAAAGAATATTTTTGAGTTTTGAGCATGTTTAGGAATCTAAATCGATGAAACAGTAAACTTCCAAGAAGTTTTCAGGAAATTTTCAGCTGTCATTTTGTTCGATATTTCAGCCACATCTTTTTGCTCGTTTATCCAATTGCTGTGAATTTTGTATATGTTGTAAATAACATCCATACAAAGGGAATGACATGTGACTCAACCTTATATTCCTTAACAATTGCTCCCAGCTTGCTATCTTATACAGTACAGTGTAAAATCTCCTCAGATAAGCTTATTGTAAAACGCCTTTTGTGACTTTTACACTATTCGCTCATGTCTTGAATGCATAATGAAGAACTTTGATGATGTCAGATCACTTACATTATGAATTTTATGATTGAATTTGATTTTCATGCTTAGAGTACCCTAATCCCATGTAACCGTCATATTAGGTGCAAAATGACGAGGTTGAGGATAACCGACCTAATGATGATGGTACGAGTAATATTGTGAATCAAAATGACGGTACAAACATCTCTGCACTTCAGAGTCATGAGAATATTGCTACTGAAGTTGTTGAAGAGAACGAGGCTCAAGTCGCCATCACTTCAAAGATAGAAGAAATCGGGTCGGGGATAGAAGAAACTGCTCATGCTCCAGTGATAGAAGAAATTGTTCCAATGATAGAAGACGCTTATCCAATGATTGAGACTCGTATGATCGTTCATGAATACCCAAATGCGAGGGTTGCTTTTGATCCTCCGTTCAGTGAGCCACTTCCGTATCATGAACTAGTTGGTGGATTTAGCGTTCCCATCGGATATGCTAGCATGTATCAGAAAATATGGGAAAGCTATGGTCATATTGTTGTTACCAAAGATCCCGAACGCGTTTACTTCTTGATAATGCAAGTTGGAGTTATCTTGCGTGTGAACGATGATATCCGAACCAGAGCTAGAAGCAATGTTACCAAAGATGTACTCTTTGATTGGGAGTACAACTTAGGAAATTCATAGAAACTTGGTTTCAACTTGAAACAGCTATGTCAGAGAATTAACACCATTAAGGACAAACGCGAGAAGAATGTACCCTTTCCTAGTGATGCTGTGAGGAAGAAGGAAGCCATAATTGCCAATTTGACTGAAGAACTGGAGTTGGAGAAAGCAGCTTTGCGTGACTTGAAAATTGCAGAAGAGCAAAAATCTTACTTTGCCGATTTCCTTTAATTTTCCTTCTATAATCTCCTGAACTTTGAACTCCTGAGAGATGTGAGGTTTTACTTTGGTTTTGATTTTTTGATTGGTTTTAGATAAGTGGATTGAGGATTTTCTTTTGGATTTGATAGAGATTTTCTTTAAGTAAAATGAACTTTTATAAATTATTGAATTCAAATACTGAATGCAAAGATTTATTGCAAACGTTTTGGAGGAATTGAAAATACAGGTGAAAGAAAATCCTAAAATGAAAATGTTAAATGTTTTGGGCGTTCGTGCCTTGAACATACAACACCCCAAACGCTGAATGTCAATGCTTTGAGCCAATTTTCCTGTATTACTGGCACACTCGTCTTGTCATCCATGTCAGCTAACTTGTAGTATCCACCAACAACATACTTCCTCCGTCCCACAATTAGTTGACCTATTTGTTTTTAGATTTTGTCTCATTAATAGTTGTTTTTATATCATTTGATATTCATGTTTATATTCGTTACGTAGGTGTTTTAAAATTCTTTTCAATGATATAAAATTTACGAATATCCGTGGTATAGTTTGAGAGATAAATCATTTCTAAATTATACTACTAGGTCAACTAATAGTGGGACGGAGGTAGTACTTGGTAATCATGAAAGGCCCTTCCCAATTGGAACTCTTTGCAGAATGTGGATTGTGCTTAGTTGCTTTGAGAACTAAATCATTCATGAAATTTGTTAGTCTTGATTGTTCTTGCTTTGAATATCGTTTGCTGGTTCGGCATTCCTCTTATGGTGGGATTCCATGCTCGCGCGGTGGAAGTCTTCCGATTTTGTGGCACATGTGGACACTCATGCAAGGTTATGGGAGAATATCCAAGATAATGCTTAGACATCATTTCAACAATGAATGTCTCAGTAAGATGCTCGATTCGGAGAGGTTCTACATTCAACCACTTAGTAAAATATTGCTGAGGTAAGGTTACCCACTCATAGCGTCTTATAACAGTTAAGTTGTTAACGGAGTAGAGTCCACGGACTAGGAGAGCATGTTTGAAAGTAGATAATGTGGACGCATGGGGAGGAATGAGACTTGCATGAGTGAGGAATCTTTTGAGAAATGTTAACGCATCTTCTCCAGGTTCTTGTTTCAAATCCATCAGAGTTTTGAATTCCTCCAGATGCTCTGATGGAGTGTTCATCATGTATTATGAGTCAGAGCTTTCCACATCGGAGAAATGTGCAACCGAAGGCGCTTCCTCAGTAGTCATCTTTTCAGCATGAATCCACGTTCATCCAAGGACCATGTCATATCCAGGATCCTCCCTGATTATGTGAAACTTGGTTTCTTCCCAGGTTGAACCAATTTTCATTTTGAGAATGATGTAGCCATACGCATCTCTGGGTATTCCTTTGTGATCCCTGAATGAGATAGGAGCATGGGTAGCTTATTGTCGAGTAATTCTTACAGCTATGAGAGTCTTTAAAGGAATAATATTGACATTCGTGCCAACATCGATTAATGCTCTCTTGAATTCATTTCCTTTGAGATGAATTGTGGTAAGAAGTCCCCAGTCGTACATCTCCTTGTATGTGGCTTGAGGTTTAGGGAGCGTTTCTGGAATGGACAAGCATTTCCCTGACACTATGTGATTCAAATCCATGAACATGTCTTTCCTCTGAGCCTTTTACAGATAACGTAATTCACATGCATGCTCGATCAAGGATTGAACTGCTTCTTTGACGGGTTGTTCAGAGAGGGTGAAAGTCCTAATCGGGAGAGGATTCATGTGTACCCCTTCAGTCCCCAGTTATCCTGAGTCGACCTTTTCTTTGAAGATACGCTTCAAGATTCTAAAATCGCTTGTTGGATGACTGACAAATCTATGAAAGCGGCAATAACGTGGATTCTCCATCTCCTCCTCAGTTGGCTCTCTCCTGACGGGAGGCAATTTGATCGCACCATCTTGGATCCAGATTTCTAATAGATCGATCACCTCTTCAATAGGAAAAGGAAAGTCTGGGTCTGCCTGGTCATTTTGCTGACGCTAAGTCAGTGCTTGTGCATTTCGATTTTGGTTATCCTTCCTTAATGCTTTTGCAAGAGCCTGGGATGTCGGAGAAGCGTTCTTATGTTGTGTATCAGCCTTCCTTTTGCTCCCTTCAGCAACAATATTTATGGAAGGTTGGAGGTTGTATTGCTTATTGATCAGGCTCCTGGTGCTGCCTTGAGTTCCTTGCGGTTCCTCGACTTTTGTAGCTTTTGATCTTTCCAGTAAGGCTGGAGCAGTGGTCACTGACCGTTTGGCTGCTTCATGAAGCTCAAAGAAAATCTGGAATCGAAGATTATCCAATAAATATCTGTAGACTGGATCATTCCGTTAATGCACAAGTCTACAAGTTGTTGTTCAGTGACATTTGGATCGTGACAATCCAAAGCATGGACTCTGAATCTTTTCACATAGTCGTTCGTATGTTCATTATTTTTCTGAAATATCCTTTCCAGATTAGAGAGAGTAACTTGTTCTGAGACGAAGAAGTATTTCCGGTAGAAAGCATTAATCATTTCTCCCCAACTGGTGATACTTCCTGGCGCGATAATACTGTACCAGGTGTACGCTCGTCTGGTTAGATATTTTGGAAATTCTTTCAGACGAACAACATGATTGTGTTCATGTTCACCCAATGATTCCATAAATCGGGAAACATGTTCTCGAGCATTGCCCGTTCCATCATAGAGAGTGAACATTGGAGAAGTGTAACCATTCGGAAGAGGAATTCTCTGTGTGGCAGAAGGGTATGGAGGTTGATGACGATGGATAGAGGACGTCTTATATTTTCCATGGTTCTCCAGGAGACGCTCCAAATCTTCACGAGTGATAAAATTTGGTGGTTCCTTCGTTGGCGGGTTGTCTGCAGCAACTTCATCATCTTCCGGAATCTGGATTGGGGAGGTGTTAGGATCAGCGGCCGAGGATACTTCATTGGATTTTCCTTTTTCACGTTGGGGCTGAGCTTGCTCGGATAGCAGTCTGTCCATGAGAGTCTTGAGGTAAGTGCACAACTCTTTCTGAGTTACAGCCATATCTGTCTGATTCTTGGCGAGAACTTTCTGAACCTTCATGAGATCAGTTATAGTAGGTTGATTTTCTCTGATTTCTTCAGGAGACCGGCCGAAGAGAGGGTTGTTTCCGATATTGGTTTGAGGAGGGGTAGTACCAGTGGTGCCGACATGAGTATTTCTGGAGTACCACTATTATTGCTAGTGCTAGCACCGTTTGGGTTAGGATTTGTAACTGAACCTGACCTAAGATCAACAGTTTTGAAGAATTGGGATTACAACCGAGAGATTAATATCCCACTATGGTCGTCAATCTGTAGATGGGTGAAAACGATTTGCTGGTTTTTTAGGAAAGTGAAGAGACGATCGTATGGACGAGGACTCCTCGACCGAGCGAATTGCTTAAACCTTCTTCTAACAGATGCACTACACGAAATTGCTTTGAGTTCAAGAGATCAATATGTAAGACTCCTGCCTAAACTAAGACAATGGCCGTTCCAGAGTCAATTTGGTCACAAAGAGGGATGAGGGTCGATCTGTAGGAGGGAAGCTGAGAAATGTGTAAGATTATGATGATCAAAAATTGTGGATGTGTTGAAGGTTTCTGCAAGATGAACTGTAGTGTTCAAGTGAAAATAAGTTCCGATCGATTAAGCAATAATTTTTTGTGTGTCAAAATTGTTGTTTACCAGATGATTCTTGGTTGTTCAATCGTGGATTCATAAACTTATTTATATTGTAAGAATAGTGGACACATTGATCCCAGTAAGTGTGACGGTTGCTCGAGTGAAAGAGTAGGAAAGTGGGAAATCGTGGTCAAACCAGTTCCATGTCGTGCGGAGACTTGGTTGATTGTCCATCCACTACTTTGATAACTTCCTCAACTGCTTGCACGACTTACTCACATTTCTCATCGTGGGTGAACACACGTGCCATAGGACACCACACCAAAACCCTATTGATTATCCCCCATGTGACGTGATTGATGTCTCATGAATGTGGAGTCTGCAAGGCAGACGTGTATTTAATTAGTCATTTGTTGACTTGGCTAGACAATGAGTCTTAGCCTTGATGAGTCGAGCATAATGAACGAATGTAGTATGCTCTGGAACTCATGGATTAAGCATAAAATGTCTGCTGGGACAGCGCTTAGACGCTGAGTCTTGATGAATTGTGATGTATCATTTTACAAGTCGAGGTAATAATGATATTTTTTGGAATTTGAATGATTGTCCGATGAGGTTGCTCGATCGAGGACTTATTCTGATATGTTCGACATGAAATCAGAGATATTGTTGAATTATGCAGAATGCTCATTTCTGATTTAATATATCATGAATGATCGAATGACAGTGAAGAATCATAAATATTGGATGGTCGTTCGTTTGAACCATGTTGCTCAGTCGAGCAAAAATGTTGGTAGCAGGACCAAACATTAAATTAAAATATTGGTTGTCGGATCAATAGAATTCTCGAATGTTGATATTTGAATCAACATGAGGAATATTGCTCGGTCGGGCAATTGATAGTAGAATTGATAAGTTATGAACCCAGTTGATTGTACATGTCGCTAGCTTCAGCGCAAAATAGGGTTTGAGTGTGTTCAGAAGTATGCTTTGCAGATCATTTGATTTGAAACCCTAATTTTCGTCGATTGTTGATCAATTGATGATTTACTGAAAATCAACCAATGAGCGAGAGAGGGACCGGCTACATGGGATGATGACAGACCATATAACACCCAAGTGCTCGAATGAGTGTGCACCAAAGACCTTTGTAGGCCCGTTGGTGAATGGATGATTAAATGCTCGTTTAATCATTATTAAAATAGTTCTCGTCTGAGCATTAGGTGGTAAAACCTAATTATGGAGAGAGGAGGGACCGACCAAGGAGTGTGAAACCGGCCCTTGGTGGTCGTCGGATCGGCTGGTGGTCGATTGATCAAGTTCCAAGTTGGTTGGAAAGAGTTTGAACCCAATATGAACTATAGAAGATTAACTAGGTCAAAATCGTTAATAAGATGTGGGAATAGCTTCTGCAAGCCTAAGGGCCGACCTTGGTCGGTCAAGTTTGCATGCCCGTGTCACCACATTGTCCATGACTTAATCCTGAGAATTTTGGCATTTTCTGGTGCGCGTTTGAGCAATATTTTGGATTTTCAGAAGAGTTTGATCTTGACTGAAACTCTTGATTTTGCTTGAGTGAGCAAGTAGAATTTTTCTCGTGCGACCAATTTTTAAGAATATTAAAATAAATAATATTTTAATACTTATCGTGGATAGCCCGGATGATCGTGTGACCATTTGACTTTTTGGTTTTCGATAGTTTGAGCAATATTTGAGAAAATATGGAAAAAAACCCGGGTTTTTGCTCAAACGAAAGAGTTTCATGAGATGAAGAAAGAAATGAAAATAATAAAATAAGGAATTGGGAGATGTGGGACCGGCTACGGCTAGGGCATGGTCGGCCGGCTAGTAGGCCCGGTCCCATGCTCTTCCCTATTTTATATTGTTATTTTTCATCATTTGAAGAGATATAGAGAAACTAGGAGTTTTGCTCGAACGAGGAAGTTTGCTCGAACGAGGAAGTTTTCAAGAGACAAGGAAAAGTAATAACATAAGTTAAAAATAAAAGAAAGAGGCGTGGGACTGGCCATGGCGGCATAGACAGTCGGCCCGGTCCCGTGCGCGCCTCTTTATTATTTTTTAATTATTTTCTTTTCTAATTATGCATAGATTTCCTCGTTCGTCCATATTTTTTTGAATGCTCGTTTATGCATTTGGGTGCTCGCTCGTGCATTATTGTTAAGTACACTCGTACCATTTTCTCGGGGATTACTCGGTGGTGGCCCAGATGCCGAAACAGTGAATATTTATTACTAATTCGTGGAATTCAGCTGAGAATAAGCCACGAAACGGAGTAATAAAATAGATTGATTATCTACTACTAATTCATGGAATTCGGACGGGAATAAGCCATGAAACGGAGTAATGAGATAGATTGATTATCAATTACTAATTCATGGAATTCGGTCGGCAATAAGCCATGAAACAGAGTAATGAGATAGATCGATTATCTATTACTAACTCATGGAATTCAGTCGGGAATAAGCTGTGTTAGAGCATAGCTCGGTTGAACCCACCAAGCGTTGGTATGTCAAGTTTGGTTGTCATATTTTAGTGAATCAAAACTCATTTAAAGAGTCGCTTGATTATTTACTAGAGTCAACTTCATATAGGTTAGCTTGAAAGTATTAGGATATGGGACATTACAAGTATTACGTGAAGACTTAAAGATTGTGAAGAAGTAATGAGCTACAACGACGACATCATCCTTCCACTTGAGGTTAGTAATATTTGACTTGAACTGTTTTATTCCCTAACGTATCTTTCAAGTCGTGCATATTTAAAACATAACTGCGAAGCTATGAATGATTATACTCTAGTTAGACATAGTATTAAGGAATACAATACGAAGTATAACGCTTATCTTTTGAACTTCGTATATAAGACATCGACATAATCGTATGAATGTTATTGTGATTATGTATGGGTATGGGTGAAGATTTCGTCCTAGGAAACAATGTTTTACATTCGTTTAAAGGAAGTAAATTCATGAACTTGTTTTATGAATCGAAAGGGAAATCGCTAGGCTTATTGGTATTGTTATTCATTGCAAATCTTTTGAATTACCAATATGTGTGTTTAGTATAACCACTCATAACTTGTTTATGTATCTTGGTAAAACTACTCACAAGGCCTGACTTTTGTATTGGTATGACTTTTATTAGTGAAACCGATCTTAAGTAATCACCTGAGATGGTATGATCGATTTGTTGTAATTGGTATGACCAACACTAGACATTGGGGAACCGATCCTAGTAAGAGGTGCAACCGATCACAAAATGGGAATCGATCCTTGTAAGAAGTGCAACAAGTTTTTAGTTATTGGGAACCGATCCTATGAACATGTGCAACAAATACAAGTTAGATACCATATATATGTGGGAACCGATCCTACTACCTAGTCAACCGAGTTTTGGTAACTACCGTGACTAATTCTAGTACCCACATGGAGGTAGAACCGAAACTTGTTTTGGTAGAACCGTGAAACCCATGATTGGTGATTTGATAGGATAATCAATCACATAGTTCTTGGAAGTCATATGAACCAATTCTAAACTTGTTTGGAAGTGTGGAAAATCGGTTCCAAGATGGTAAATATGAAAAAGGATTTACCAAGTAAAGATGTCGACATACTTTGAACATGTGCAGTAACTCTTATCTTGTATTGTTCAAAGATATTCTTTAATAGCTAAAGGAGAATCCCGGATCGAAATAAATTGAGAATCTTTTAATTAAGGTTTTTAGTTTTATATGCTTTTAATTTCCAGCAATTAAAATGCATATCTTTAGAAAATAAAAATTGGTAATGTGCATTTACTAATTGGAGATTTTCTACTGAGATTTCGGTCAATATTTGGACAAAGCATTTCCAGGAATTATGGAAACCGAATTTGGTAATATATTGCATATCTTGAGAATATTTTCGGTTTTGGAAATTCCT
The DNA here is from genome assembly GCA_023531105.1 of Papaver atlanticum. Classification (NCBI taxonomy): domain Eukaryota; kingdom Viridiplantae; phylum Streptophyta; class Magnoliopsida; order Ranunculales; family Papaveraceae; genus Papaver; species Papaver atlanticum. The sequence continues at coordinate 3,185,754 of JAJJMB010009125.1, read as the reverse complement.
TGGTGTCCAAACTTCCTTGGTCTATAAATATCGAAGTTTGCTTTTCAAGCAAACTAATCCTCAGAGCCAGCAAAACTACCTAGTTGTGTTGTAACTGGTGGAGCCGCCTATTCGGAGAGGAAAGTAACCTAATTAGGCGAAATCTCTTACGGCCGCTCGGTTTAAAGACTTCTTTGGGATTGAGAAGCTCTATTAGTACCGTTGATGGGAAACTAGATAATTGCAGTTTATTATTAGTTTTCAATTGATTTGATTGACTAACAGTTGTTGAACTTTGGTTGCACCTAGTTTGTATATGCCTGAGAATCTTCTCTTCTGATATAAGATTCACTCAAACTAGATCGAAGTTTCGACGGGGATCTTTAGACTATTTGTAGATCTAAAGACGTCTTGTGATAATCCATTGTTAACAGACTCCGTTCTGTGTGTGATTGATCCCACGAGATTCAAGTTGATTGTGTGCAGGTGTTTATTAAAGATCAAAGAAGATTTGAAGACAAAGAAGATATTTGGGTTCATAATCTTTGGTGTGCACAATACTTGTTTCGGCTGGAAAATGATCTAACTATAATCGGTTTATCTTTGTGATAGATTGGATTGATTAGTTGAGTAGATCGGCATCAATACAATTCTTTGTGATTCAAAGTATTGATTGCAAAATCTTGACAATTACTTTGGTAGTTGTTATTAGATAGATCTAAGGACCTGACAAAGGAGTTTATTGGGATAAACGGAAGAGCCTTTTGTCAAACTCATATCACTTGATTTAAAAGAGTTGTTACCGAACAGATTTGTTGTTCCTTTACTGTTTGGAATACGAACCAAAGGAATTGTTCCAAGTGCGTGACTTATTGCAAGTTGGAGGCGCAGGGATACAGACGGAACTAAGTGAACTATAGGTTTAGTTGCTTGGTCTCAACTATATGAAGTTGGTTTAGATTTTGTATAGCGGCTTAATCCTGTGAGTATTCAATTCTGGACTAGGTCCCGGGGTTTTTATGCATTTGCAGTTTCCTCGTTAACAAAATCTTGCTGTGTCTTTTACTTTTCTATTTCCGCAATTATAATTGTTTTATTATAATTAGAAGCAAAATACACAAACGTTAATTCCTATTTACATGATAGCAATCCTATTGTGTTTGGTTAAGTCCGAACATTTTATCAAGTAAACATACTTCGTTGTTGTATTGTCTCGATCTCGTATCCATAGACGATCACACGAAGTGTGAACCGATTAGTTGTATTGTCTCAACTCAGTCCATAGACAATCACTTTCGGAGAAAGGACTTATATGTTGAATTTTTTTAGATTGAGGTATATTTGGGTACCCTCGTCTTTTCAATTGGTATCAGAGCAGGCAAACACGAAAAGATCTAACAATCTGTGTTTGGTGCGACCCAATCTATAAGAAATTGAATCCATGTATGATTCAGTTACGTAACGGCAGGATTTGACTACTTCAAAAAATCGTGGTGGAAGACTTGAATGAAGTATGTAATACTCTTATTCCTAAATGTATTAGGAATTGGAATTATGTCTATGTATGTCTTGAGGGACTTACATAATCAGTGGGATATCATAGGGTTGTATATCATTGTGTTTAATACTTACTGTGACAATGATACAATACTCTATGAGACAGGTTGTATCTCGAAAATGCATAAGATTCCTCTCAGAATTTTTTATTACATGAACCGTGGCTATTGTGTTCTTGAAAAATCAGGGATCTTAAATATATTTTTGATATCCTACCAAAGTATATATATGTACATTTTCAGATTTAAGTCTGTCAATGTATCGCTGCTTAGAATGCAATTTTGGAACCTTTGTAATCCTACAAAGAATGATTTTTCATTTAATAGTTCCATTAACAATGGTTTGCTTCATACACCTCACAACTGTTTTAATGAAGCAAGTGATCTTTTGAGATATTACAGGATTTGTGATTCCAAAGATATTTTTAACAAATATCTTGATATGTCCAAACTTATTTTTGTATACTCTATTAGAAAATTCTTAAGTGAATTTCAAATGATATTATCAAATTTTGGTAATAATAGAGTAAACAGATTTTTGGACATATACATAGGATTAATCCGAAACAAAGATCCAGTCCATGAAAAATCGGTCTTCCAAAAGAAATACCTAGATACAAAATCGGATTTGACTCCCCACAAGACACTATTTCCGATTTTGATAGTGTTTCCTAAAACTAGTTATTTCTGGTTTTTGATATAAATTCTTCCTATAAAAGATAACCTCTTGTTATGTTTACAAACATATTGGGGAATATTGATCGAAACCGTAACTAGGGTTTTTCATATTTTTACAAGTATGAGAAAGAGGAAATCAAGAGTCACACCCTCTGATGATCGAGTCAGATGTGATGATATTGATAGGATAAGATTTCCTAACAGTAAGTATGACAAGCATGAATTCGCTCGTTTTGTTGACAGCTCATGCTTTAGGAAATACGAAACACTCAAGAGGATGGAATTCACTACTGAAAAGAAATTTGATCCAGATGTTCAAGATAAGGATTATGTGAAGTTTGTTCAAGATCGAAACTGGGAAAAGCTTTTTGATTTTGAAAAATATTCACCTGATACGGTAAGAGTTTTTTATGCGAATATTCATAATGTTGATCATAAAAACCTTACCTTTGTTACTCTTGTTGGTCAAGGAATCTACTATGTTGATCGTAAAACAATTTCTAGTGCTATTAGGTACAATGTGGAATGTAATCACTTGATTACTGGAGTTGAAATTGAGCACGATGCCATTTCAACACATCTCATTGGAAAATCGACAGAGTGGGAAAATGGTAGATTACCAACAAAAGATATACCCTTCCACCTAAGGGTATTCGGTAAACTTGCTTTAGCAACCCTATTTGCAAGTACTAGAGATAAGTCAGCCTGGGACAAAGATTTTACAGAATTTGTTTATTTTCTGTTATCAGGAGACTCTCAAATTGATATCTGTGGAATCATTGTCAGTCAAATGATAAAGATTTCAGATTTTATTTCTTCCTCAGGAATAAAAAGGAATCTCGGTTTTCCTTGCATAACTACAGAGATTTGTGAATTCATCGCGGGAGATGATTTTGATGTCAAGAGAAGCATTATGTCTGTCTCTAAAAAGACTATATGTCAAATGATTGGAAGTAATAAAACGGTCGAAAGGATTTCACCGAGTTCTAACAAAAAGTATCTTCTAGCTCATCTTGAAACTCTTGGTAAACAACTTGACTGTTTTCAGAAACAGCTGGGCTTTGCTGCTCGGAAAGATCCAGAAACTCTTAAAGGAATTCTAAAGATTGAATCAGAGTTTTGGAACCAAGAATCGAAAATTAAAGAAGAGCGTCGAAAAATACTTGATCACAGGGAATGTCCCTTCCAATAATTAATTTAAAAAAAAAGACATTAGCTTTTGATTTCTTTCAATAAATTATGTAAGGTCTATTTTGAATAAAGCTATCCATTATTTATGAATAAAATTATTAGTTTATAATTTTTCTTGTGATAGTTTTCGTTTACATAGCCTGTGCTTGAATGCTTTATATTATTGCTATGTATGTGCATGGGATGTTTGATTTCGGTTTTCATAACCTTGATATTCGATCTCATATGTGTGAACCCTTATGGTTTGGGTGACTTTTTGATCTAGCAGGATTAAGTTCTAGCCCATGTTGGTAGGCTTTATCAAAGAATCATGAGGGGTTCTGATTGAAACAATATGTGAAAAAGTCACAATATGTTGAATCGTTTTTGGTTTAGCATAGTGGTATTTTGGTATCAATTCTCCCCGGAAAGATGCAAAGGAAAATGAGAAGAGGATGCGGAATTTGAGGTAACGACTTTTTTAGTTAATCATTTTCCTGTTTAAGAAAAGCCTGATTTTTATTGCATATATTTAAAACTTTTGCTTAACAAAATTTCGGTACAATTGATGTTTATTCCATTGTTTGTGTAAGGATGTGTGTGATTCAATTGTTTCCGGTTAATAAAAACTATTGTTATCTTGCTTTATTGTTTGGTATCAATTGTTTAGGCTTACAAAATTTCGGTGCAATTGCGGTACTTTAATGTCTATGTTGTTTCAATTGCTTCCGATTGAGGTAAATAATTATGCAAGTTGATTTATTTGGTTTGTATGAATTGTTTATGGCTTAACAAAAGAAAAGGTTTTTGGGATGAATTGATTAGTCCAATTCGATTCCGGATAAGAGAAACTAAGTTAATTCTGATCTTAGTTAGACTTATCAAAGTGGAAGTTTCGGCTATTCAAGTCTAATCGAATGCCTTAACAAGAAATGTTAGTTAACTAACCTAGTATTTGTCTTGTTTAAAAGTGAAAGGTCTAAGTTATTATTTGAATAATTAGAACCTGGTGAGAAAAATAGAGTTAATTCTGAACATTATTTTGGTCTTATCAAACAAGCGATTGTATTTGTGCAATCGGTTTAGCAAAGGAACTAAGGTGCTTAGTCGATTTTTGGTTTGCTAAACTATTAGGGAAAATTGCTTCAGACAATTGTTTCCTTGGTAACATATCAAAACAAAATTACTTGTAGTTTCGGTTTTGATATTGGTTATCAAAAATGGTATGTGGAACCCTCGTGCTTAACTCTTATAGGTTGCAAATCTCTTTGTAAGATTTGTAAGATCCTTTCATAAGAGAACTTACGGAGCAACAACTAAACTGACCACAAGAGAATGATCAATTCCATTGGTCATGCTCAACATAAGAAAACTTATGAAGCAACACAGTATATGCACAAAAATGTGGATCGGAGATTGACCAATACTGCGGAATACACAAGGATTCATTATATTTTTCATCACTATTTGCACAATGACATATAATAGACTTAATCCTTGTAAACAAAAGTTGTATCCTTTCTTCCATAAAAGGCTTTAACTTTTGTTTGTCAAAAGTTCATTCTATCTTTTATCAATACTTTCATACCGACATAATAGAGATAACTTTTGAACACATATGGGACAGTCACAGGTTCACGGACGTAAACAACATATCCCATAACAATTTGCAATATATAAAATCATAAAGATTAAAATTGTAAAAATCATCTTCAAACGAAACTTAGAATTTAAATAAATGAATCTAAAAGCATTGAAGATGAAAACCTTTTGGAAATAGCTATGTGTACTCACAATAATGGCTATTCCAAACCCTAGTAATCCTTCTAAAAACACAAGAAATAAATTCTCATAAGAAGTTTCCTAGACATCAAGACAAACTCGTAATGCACATACAAGATGATTTGACCTTAGAGGATAGAATCAATCTTTTTCGCATGGATTTACACCAAGAATAGCTACCAAATGCGTATAAAAAGATTTTCTTAACAAAGAAGAACATACAAAGTCATTAATGACCATGCACCATAGTTCATAAAAGATGATTGTGAACATTCAAGAATCCCATAGAAAAGCGTACTACTACCCACTCTTGGACTTCCTTCTTTGTGATTCACCAAAAACATTCTTGTAAAAGCTACAAATGAGCTTAGAAGAGTAGTACTCCAAGAATCCAAGTGCCCAAGTCCAAGAAGTGGAACAAGTGCAACGAAATGGAGCAAAACACTCAAAAACAAGAGACAGGACAAATACCAATCTTAACTCATCCAAATTCAAGAATTCTAATATCCATTTCGAAGATAATTCAAAGATGGAGAGAATGCAAAAATAATGAGGTCATTCCGAGTTCAGACGAAGAAGATACGGCCAAAACAAGTTTACCGAATATCGACGTCTACAGGCCAGTATGCATACCGGTTTGCAAACGAATTTTTCATGACCTGGAGCAGTATGTAAACGGGTATGCATGCTAAAATCCCTGGATTTTGATTTTAAATGATGGTATGCATACCTAGTATGTGTACCATGAAGTCCAAACATACCGAACTACTATTTTCAAACCTAAACATTTAAGAACCTTAAACACAGATCAAGTTAGGTAGAAATGAACGATAAGCAAGGTACATGGATCATTATAAGTACTCTAAGCAAATAAAAACACAAATATTGCTCAAGTTTATTGACATACCTTTTTATAAGAATCCAATCGAATTCTACAGCCTTACTGAACATAATCGGTGTGCCCCTATTCTCGTGATTCCCTCACCGTATACATAGCAGGGCATTCCTTGGTGATGACGCACTTACAACACAATCAAGTTGTGTTGAGGTGAACAATGTCTTGCTCACCACAAGTGACTTTTGGATTATCATGAAAGAGATCGCTTTTAGAACCTTTCACATCCAAATCCATCTTTCCAAAGAACTTTTTAAGTTCCAACATCATGGATACTGCCTTCTCCATATTCATGGAATTTTCTGGGAGATCATTCTTTTTCACACTCAAAGCATCATTGACTTTCTTTGGTATCCACTTCTGAGTGCGTTTAGGAACAATCGGAACCTTCTTCCCATTACTCTCTTCTAGTTTCTCGGAAGAGAATTGGATTGACTATTCTTTTGCAAGTTAGTGTTTCTCCAATTAGGAACATCGGATCTTGTCTTCGTATTTAAAAGTTATCCTTTTGATAATCATTACGATTGTGAAAAGACTTCGTATGACGTTTATAGGAAAACCAAGGTTTATCACAGCACTGATCCCTTTGCCTAAAGGTTGGACAGTTACAACCTGTAACGTTAAGGGGATTAATCTTAACATATGATCTTGGTTTCACAACTTCTTGTGATGCCCAAACAAGAACATCATGAAGTTTTTCATTCCTTATACGGAAACGACATCTCCTTTCCAGGTGACCTTTATTTCCGCAATAGTGGCAAACATAAGGAATGTTCTTACCTCGATCCATGTGTGCTGACTTTGGAGGTTGATATACTTTGCTCTTTTGAACCTTAACTGTCGGTGAAGGTATTTCACTTTTTCCATAAGTGAAAACCTTTTGTTGAGAAGAATCACTAGCCTTGACAAATTTTACCTCTTTTCTAATACTTGGAGCATTTATTCCCTTATAGCCCAATCCTCGTATATCACGATGATTTTTACTTGCTCCTAGCATAGTGGTTAATTTGCTTTAACTAGTATTGAACTTTTTCAAGTCATCTTCCAACATCTTGATTTTATCAAGAGCAACAGCTAAATCAGCCTCAAGGCGTTTTTATCGAGCGAGAAAAGCGCTTTCTCTGTCATCAAAACTTGCTTGCTGAGAGTTAATTCTTCCTTCAATTTCTGCAAGTTTCTCTTCCAACAAGAAGTATTTTTGATAAACACGATCACATTCAAGTGAATTTCTACTCAGGCTTTCCTCGGTATCTTTGAGGACCGATTCGCAAGAGCGATTCCGACCATAAAGACCTCCGTAAATCCTTTTCAATTTCTTGTTTTCTCGACAGAGAGGAGTCAGAAGATGTGTGACATGAGAAGTTGTAATCTTCTTCATTTTCAACGAATCCAAAAACTTAACATACTCCGAGACTTCCTCATTAACATCTCTATCAATATCTGAATCACCTTCATCAAAAAGTTCATCCAACTGTTCTTCTAGGAGCGTTTCCCAATCAACAGTTTTTACATCAAGAGAATGTTTAGATATTGACTTAGATGTGACAATTCTCTCAGGTGAATCCAAGCTTTCAAAATCATCTGGTAATTTCTGAACTGGTACGTTATTAGAGATAGACTCATCCATAATCATATCTCTACAAACACAAACTTATAAGGTCTTTAATGTGTTTGCCTACTCTGATACCAATTGAAAATGCGTGGGTCTAACAACCACAACCAACAATTCGTTTGGAAATCTGAGAGGACTTACTCCAATACACTTTCTAGAGAATCAACTAGACAGTCAGACTCAATCTAGAGTAAAGTATATCAAAGAGTTTAATATCTCTGTTTCACAATGTAATCAGCAAATCAAACAGATAGAAATCCGTGAGCCTGATTATTATGTGAAACAACTTGAACGGTACCAAAGACCAATGTTTAAGTGTCAATCAATGTAAATCAACAACCAAAGGTTGGATATTCTAATTGATTGATCTTAACGCACAACCTGTGATATTTCAATTATATAACAAAATATAATGCGGAAAAGAAATAACACATACACCAGAATTTTGTTAACGAGGAAACCGCAAATGCATAAAAACCCCGGGACTAGTCCAGTTTGAACACCACACTGTATTAAGCCGCTACAGACACTAGCCTACTACAAATTAACTTCGGACTGGACTGTAGTTGAACCCTAATCAATCTCACACTGATTCAAGGTACAGTTGCGCTCCTTACGTCTCTGATCCCATCAGGATACTACGCACTTGATTCCCTTAGCTGATCTCACCCACAACTAAGAGTTGCTACGACCCAAAGTTGAAGACTTTATAAACAAATCTGTCTCCCACAGAAAAGTGTATTCTGATAGATAAATCTGTCTCCCACAGAAATACCTATGAAGTTTTGTTCCATCTTTTGATAAATCAAGGTGAATAGGAACCAATTAATAAACCGGACTTATATTCCCGAAGAACAGCCTAGTATTATCAATCACCTCACAATAAACTTAATCGACTAGCGAAACAAGTTATTGTGGAGTAACAACCGATGAGACGAAGGCGTTTGTGGCTACTTTTCTATCTTGCCTATCGGAGATATAAAATCTCGAGTCAATTATTTCAATTGAACTCAACACGATAGAAACAGCAAGATCAGAACATGCAACTACAAAGAGAATAGTTGGGTCTAGCTTCACAATCCCAATGAAGTCTTCAAGTTGTTAACCTACAGGGTCTCGAGAAGAAACCTAAGGTTAAAGGAGAATCGACTCTAGTTATGCAACTAGTAACACACAGGAGGTGTGGGGATTAGGTTTCCCAGTTGCTAGAGTTCTCCTTTATATAGTTTTAAAATCAGGGTTTGCAATCCAAGTTACCTTGGTAACAAAGCATTCAATAATCACCGTTAGATGAAAAACCTGATTCCACCAAGCTAATATCTTTCAACCGTTAGATCGAACTTAGCTTGTTACACACAAATAAAATGTACCCTCATTCAGGTTTATGTAACCGTACCCAAACGTGTACACCATGTTGGTTCACAAATAGTTAACCGAGGTTAGCCATATGATTACTCTCATATCAACCTTATTCATCTTAACCATAACTAGTTCAAATGACTCAAATGAAACTAGTTAAAGAGTTGTTCAATTGCTATATTCTCATAGATTTATACAAGAACACAATTGAAGCAAAATCGGTTTGATTCACTCGAATCAATACATGAACATTATAGCCACGGTTTGCAAAGATTGCATTCCTTATTGATAAATGTTTAAGTTCATGTACACTACCGATTTTAGAAAGTAACCACTTAAGTACGCGTACTTAAGTAACTGGTTTTGTAAGTTTGGTTTTTCAAACTCAGCAGAAATTCACGGACGTGAACTTTCCGCCAGTACGCGTACGGGTATGCGCACTTAGGTAACTGAATGAGTTGGTTTTTGAAATCAAACATCAGCAAAAATTCACGGACGTGAACTTTCGCCAGTATGCGTACGGGTACGCATACTTATCCAGTCTCCTCCAACCATTTTGTATACACACAAGTATGCATACTTTAGGTTACCGGTTTTGGACTTATACGCAAATGTGCGAACACACAATATACTTATATCCAAAGAAGGTTACAAGATTCTAAACTCTTTATTTCAATCATTGAAACATTCTTATATAATGACAATATCCGTTTTCACACACTATTAGCATCAAAGCAATTTTCAAGAAATTGAAATAATCATTATCGAAACATTCCAAGTCTTACATCAAATGATTGTATCACACAAACCATGTAAGATGTTACTCGGCAATTTTATCATGATATAAGATGAACTTGGTCGAAGCGAAAGCTTACCAACACATATTTCGAGAAATATGTAAGCGAGATATACTCAGCTTGAAATCTCAAATGTGTTTATAGAAAACTATATCGTAATACGACTTATGTCTCAATATAGGAGATAAAGTAGAAATAGACTTTCCAAGTGATAGATGAGTTTAAGTCTCCACATACCTTTTGTCGATGAAGTTCCACAAGCTCTCGTTAGTAGTTCTTCTTCTTCAAGTGATAAACGTCGTGAAGTCTAAGCTCAACTACACAAACTATATCCTAGTCCGAGACATCTATAAATAGGCTAGAAATAAAGACTTATAGTTTTGATCACTAATATTAACAAACATGCTTGAGATAGCAACGCATGCGAGTTCGACCGAGCAGTGCTCTAACATACTTGAACTGTTTCATTCCCTAACGTATCTTTCAAGTCGTGCATATTGAAAACATAACTACGAAGCCGTGAATGATTATACTCTAGTTAGACATAGTATTAAGGAATACAATACGAAGTATAACGCTTATCTTTTGAACTGTGTATATAAGACATTGACATAATTGTATGAATGCTATTGTGATTATGTATGGGTATGGGTGAAGATTTTGTCCTAGTAAACAATGTTTTACATTCGTTTAAAGGAAGTAAATTCATGAACTTTTTTTATGAATCGAAAGGGAAATCGCTAGGCTTATTGGTATTGTTATTCATTGCAAATCTTTTGAATTACCAATATGTGTGTTTAGTATAACCACTCATAACTTGTTTATGTATCTTGGTAAAACTACTCACAAGGCCTGACTTTTGTATTGGTATAACTTTTATTAGTGAAACCGATCTTAAGCAATCACCTGAGATGGTATGATCGTTTGTTGCAATTGGTATGACCAACTCTAGACATTGGGGAACCGATCCTAGTAAGAGGTGAAACCGATCACAAAAGGGGAATCGATCCTTGTAAGAGGTGCAACAAGTTTTTAGTTATTGGGAACCGATCCTATGAACTTGTGCAACAAATACAAGTTAGATACCATATATATGTGGGAACCGATCCTAGTACCTAGTCAACCGAGGTTTAGTAACTAGCGTGACTAATTCTAGTACCCACATGGAGGTAGAACCTAAACTTGTTTTGGTAGATCCGTGAAACCCATGATTGGTGATTTGATAGTTCTTGGAAGTCAGATGAACCAATTCTAAACTTGTTTGGAAGTGTGGCAAATCGGTTCCAAGATGGCAAATATGAAAAAGGATTTACCAAGTAAAGATGTCGACATACTTTGAACATCTACAGTAACTCTTATCTTTTATTATTCAAAGATATTCCTTAATAGCTAAAGGAGAATCCCGGATCGAAATAAATTGAGAATCTTTTAATTAAGGTTTTTAGTTTTATATGCTTTTAATTTCCAGCAATTAAAATGCATATCTTTAGAAAATAAAAATTGGTAGTGTGTATTTACTAATTGGAGTTTTTCTACTGAGATTTCGGTTAATATTTGGACAAAGCATTTCCAGGAATTATGGAAACCGAATTTGGTAATATATTGCATATCTTGAGAATATTTTCGGTTTTGGAAATTCCTTGGTGTCCAAACTTCCTTGGTCTATAAATATTGAAGTTTGCTTTTCAAGCAAACTAATCCTCAGAGCCAGCAAAACTACCTAGTTGTGTTGTTACTGGTGGAGCCGCCTATTCGGAGAGGAAAGTAACCTAATTAGGAGAAATCTCTTACGGCCGCTCGGTTTAAAGACTTCTTTGGGATTGAGAAGCTTTATTAGTACCGTTGATGGGAAACTAGATAATTGCAGTTTATTATTAGTTTTCAATTGATTTGATTGACTAACAGTTGTTGAACTTTGGTTGCACCTAGTTTGTTTATGCTTGAGAATCTTCTCTTCTGATATAAGATTCACTCAAACTAGATCGAAGTTTCGATGGGGATCTTTGGACTGTTTGTAGATCTAAAGACGTCTTGTGATAATCCATTGTTAACAGACTCCGTTCTGTGTGTGATTGATCACAAGAGATTCAAGTTGATTGTGTGCAGGTGTTTATTGAAAATCAAAGAAGATTTGAAGACAAATAAGATATTTGGGTTCATAATCTTTGGTGTGCACAATACTTGTTTCGGCTGGAAAATGATCTAACTATAATCGGTTTATCTTTGTGATAGATTGGATTGATTAGTTGAGTAGATCGACATCAATACAATTCTTTGTGATTCAAAGTATTGATTGCAAAATCTTGACAATTACTTTGGTAGTTTTTATTAGATAGATCTAAGGACCTGAAAAAGGAGTTTATTGGGATAAACGGAAGAGCCTTTTGTCAAACTCATATCACTTGATTGAAAAGAGTTGTTACCGAACAGATTTGTTGTTCCTTTACTGTTTGGAATACGAACCAAAGGAATTGTTTCAAGTGCGTGACATATTGCAAGTTGGAGGCGCAGTGATACAGACGGAACTAGGTGAACTATAGGTTTAGTTGCTTGGTCTCAACTATACGAAGTTGGTTTAGATTTTGTATAGCGGCTTAATCCTGAGAGTATTCAATTCTGGACTAGGTCCCGGGGTTTTTCTGCATTTTCGGTTTCCTCGTTAACAAAATCTTGCTGTGTCTTTTACTTTTCTATTTCCGCAATTATAATTGTTTTATTATAATTAGAAGCAAAATACACAAACGTTAATTCCTATTTACTTGATAACAATCCTATTGTGTTTGGTTAAGTCCGAACCTTTTATCAAGTAAACATACTTCGTTGTTGTATTGTCTCGATCTCGTATCCATAGACGATCACACGAAATGTGAACCGATTAGTTGTATTGTCTCAACTCAGTCCATAGACAATCACTTTCAGAGAAAGGACTTATAGGTGGAAAAGTTTTAGATTGAGGTATATTTTGGTACCCTCGTCTTTTCAAGCTGAAAAAGCGGGGGTCTAACAACCTCACCCAGTATTTCGCTTAGCAATCTGTATGGACTAACTCCAATATACTTTTAAGAGAATCAACTAGACAGTCAGGCTCAATCTTAATAAAAAGTATATCAAGGAGTTATATCTCAATTTCTCGATTCAATCCCAACTAAAACAAATAGAAATCTGCGAGTCTGATTGAATACAAGAGAAATAAACTTGAACGGTACCAAAGACCAATGTTCAAGGATCAATCAATTTCAATCAACAACCAAAGGTTGGATTTACCAATTGATCGATGCAAACACACAACCTGTGATATTTCAATTATATAACAAAATATAATGCGGAAAAGAAATAACACAGACACCAGAAGTTTTGTTAACGAGGAAACCGCAAATGCAGAAAACCCCGGGATCTAGTCCAGATTGAACACCACACTGTATTAAGCCGCTACAGACACTAGCCTACTACAAACTAACTTTAGTCTGGACTATAGTTGAACCCCAATCAATCTCTCACTGATCCAAGGTACAGTTGCGCTCCTTACGTCTCTGATCCCAGCAGGATACCACGCACTTGATTCCCTTAGCTGATCTCACCCACGACTAAGAGTTGCTACGACCCAAAGTCGAAGACTTTAATATACAAATTTGTATTACACAGAAAAGTCTACAAGAATAGATAAATCTGTCTCCCACAAAAATACATACGAGTTTTGTTCGTATTTTGATAAATCAAGGTGAACAGGAACCAATCGATAACCCGGACTTATATTCCTGAAGAACAGTTTAGAATTATCAATCACCTCACAATAATCTTAATCGACTAGCGAAACAAGATATTGCGGAATCACAAACGATGAGACGAAGATGTTTGTGACTACTTTTCTATCTTGCCTATCGGAGAAATTAATCTCAAGCCAATCTTACGATTACACTCAATCACGATAGAAACAGCAAGATCAGATCATACAACTACAGAGAAAATAGTTGGGTCTGGCTTCACAATCCCAATGAAGTCTTTAAGTCGTTAATCTACAGGGTCTCGGTTGAAACCTAAGGTCAAAGGAGAATCGACTCTATCTTATACAACTAGTATCACACAAGAGGTGTGGGGATTAGGTTTCCCAGTTGCTAGAGTTCTCCTTTATATAGTCTCCAAATCAAGGTTTGCAATCTAAGTTACCTTGGTAACAAAGCATTCAATATTCACCGTTAGATGAAAACCTGATTAGATTCAAGCTAATATCTTTCAACCGTTAGATCGAACTTAGCTTGTTATACACAAATAAAATATACGTCATTTAGGTTTGAGTAACCGTACCTAAACGTGTACACCTAGTTGGTTCAACAGTAGTTAACCAATGGTTAGCCATATGAGCACTTTCATATCAACCTTATTCATCTTCACCATAACTAGTCCAAATGACTCAAATGAACTAGTTCAAGAGTTGTTCAATTGCTTAGATCTTATAGAAGTATACAAGACACAATCGAAGCAAAATCGGTTTTGATTCACTCGAATCGATTCATGAACATTATAGCCACGGTTTGCAAATTGCATTCCTTAATATATAAATGTTTTTGTTCATGAACAAACCAATTTTAGAAAGTAACACACTTAAGTATGCGTACGGGTATGCGTACTTAAGTAACCGGATTTGAGTTTGTTTTGGTTTCCAAACTCAACAGAAATTCACGAACGTGAACTTTCCGCCAGTATGCGTACGGGTACGCATACTTAGGTAACCGGATTGAGTTGGTTTTGATTTCCAAACTCAGCAGAAATTCACGGTCGTGAACTTCCGCCAGTATGCATACGGGTACGCATACTTACCCAGTCTCCATCAACCATTTAGTACACACACAAGTATGCATACATTTGGTTCCCGGTTTTGGACTTATACACTAATGCGCGAACACATTATATGCTTATATCCAAAGATGGTTACATGTTCTAAACTCTTTATTTCAATCATTGAAACATTCTTAGAGGATGTTAAATAGAGGTTATTCACACACTATTTTTCATCAAAGCAATTTTCAAGATATTGAAATAATCAACATGACTTTCGTCACTTGTAAAGATGAACTTGGCCAAAGCGAAAGCTTACCAATACATATTTCGAGAAATAGATAGGCGAGATAAACTCGGCTCGAAATAGCAAATGTGTATAATCTAAGTCTATATAGCAATACGACTTTTGTCTCAAGATAGGAGATAGAGTAGATAGACTTTTGAGTGATAGATAAGTTCAAGTCTCCACATACCTTTTTGTCGATAAAGATCCACCAGTTCCTTCAGTAGTTCTTCGTCTTTGCATGATGAACGCCGTGGAGTCTAGAGCTCAACTACACTTTCTATCCTAGTCCGAGACTTAGCTATAAGTAGACTAAAAATCAAGACTTATAGTTTTGGCAACTAAACTTTACAACAAGCTTGAGATAGCAACGCTTGCGAGTTCGACCGAGCAATGCTCTAACATAAGCCATGAAATGGAGTAATGAGATAAAATAGATTATTTTTCTAGGAATTCGATTGATGAATGTTGCGCTAGAATCCAATCCATGAATTGCTCTATACTAGCAAGCAATATGTCTTGGAGCATTGTTTATTCGAGAATGAGGTATGAGATGATGGAAGTATCATACTCGTTCTGAATATTGATTGTGCATAGTCGGGGAACAGTGTGGCATCCCGAAGACGTTGGCGCTCTATACTAGCATGCAATATGTCTAGGAGTCGTCCAATCATTAAGAGATTCTATACATATTCGCTCTACATAGTCAGGGAATAGTGTGGAATCCTGAACACGTTAATGCTCTATACTACCATTCAAATATGTCTAGGAGTCGTCCAACCGTTAAGATTCTATATAGAGGTGTTGATGAAATATGCGAAGTGTTGAAAAGCTCAGTCGGGGAGGCATTACGAATAACATATTCATACAGAGCTCTGAGAGGGTGTACGCTCAGTCAGAGATTGTGAAATGATTTTTCACGAATCATAAGATATGAGTTTTACATACATTCCTGAAGTCATGTCAGAAACATGCAAGATCATGATTTTACGATTTTAGCCTTTGTTGAAAATTCACCATCAACAATAGCTATACGACTTAGTCTCATTAGAAGATAGAATAGAATAGACTTCTGAGTGATAGATAAGTTTTAGTCTTCACATACCCTTTGTTGATGAAGTTCTTCCACGCTCTCCTCAGTAGATCTTCATCTTTAATTGGTGAACGCCATAAAGTCTAAAGCTCAACTACACATTCTATCCTAATCTGAGACATAGATTTAAGTAGACTAGAAATCAAGTATATAGTTTTGATCAACTAAACTTGACAAACAAGCTTGAGATAGCAACGCTTGCGAGTTCGACCGAGCAGTGCTCTAATACAAGGCTTCGCAATCGACTTGTACCAGCTGACATACTGCGCTTTATCAATATCCACCCGTGTGTTTAGTTCACACCTCACCGACAATAATATTCTCAGCTGATCAAAATCTGATGAAGACGTTTGCATTTGTAGTGGCGGGTTAATTGCAATTGCATAAATCCCACGTAACTGGTACATCAATATTTCTCCCAGGTACACCAAACCCCTCTATCCATTTCTGGAGTGTAAAATACAACTCTACAGAGAGAATAATCAAGAATATGTTGTACATCATCATCACGATACTCAGGAAAATTAACGTAAGGGTGAACAACAACAATCCCGTGGCTTCGAGTCATCTGTTGATACCTCTGAAAAAAAACTGAAAACGAAGCCGTCGCTGCCAGTGTCCTTTGCCCAGTTGGTCATGAGATACATATCCATGATTGGAAATCTATGAGTATTGTCTTTGAGAATTGGTTTACCAACACGGAAGTAGGTATACCACCAATACTGCAAATTACTCCATAATTTAGTATTTTGACTTAATCTACATATGTTCATAAAAATACTTTAAATTTAAAAATAATTATTTGGATATTTACCTCTATGATGCCCCAGAAACCAATGAAGTTAGATATACCTATGGACGCTTGATCCATCCCATAGTACATTTCTGCTAAAATTGTAGAGCCCCTATAATAATGTGGTGCTTTGTCAAGATCTTCTAACGCTTCAAGCCAACCAATATGAGAATTAGCAGTTGAGTTTGGAAAGAACGTCTGACCCATTAACCACAAAATAAACACCATTTCGAGTTCAGGATAATCATCAATATTTTCTGAGTTTTTATTGTAAACAAGGAAACGCTTCAACACTGAAAAAAATAGTCCACCTTCTCTCGAATATTTATGATCTTCACGTACTTTTGAATCCATAAATGAGGGAAGAAGCGTCTGCCATTTATTATTTGACATCCATTCATTTTGGTTGAATGGTACAGGCTCTCCCACTCCACTTGGAATCCCACAAATGAAATACAAATCAAGGGGTGTAATTCCTATTACAAGAATAATATCAACTATGATTAATTTTTGGGTTTTTAATAAAATTCCCATGTCAGGAAATGCATTTAATAAAATGCCCATGTTTTTTTCATAATGTATTTAATGCCCATATTTTGGCCTTTTCCGTCCCATTTTAAAAAAAAACGGCTAACGGCCGTTAGAGGACAGGTGCCTTTAAATAGGTCATGTTAAAAGACATTGCAGTCCCTGAATTGTTTGAATCGTCTTGAGTTGGAACAGTGGGTCGGGGAAAGGTTGGAACAGTGAGTCGACCGAGTTGGAACAAATAAACATTCCATCGTGTCTTGTCTTATATCTTCTTCTCAACCACTAAAGTATAACTGATATTTTCGTGAGTCCAATGATGATTATGACCGTGTTCATCCCAAGCAAAGAAAGCAATAAATAGACAAGCTTCAATCCCTCTTAAAATCTTTCAATTAAAAATAAACAAAATGACTACCATCATCGTCTTCACTAATGAGATGTACATTCAACAATTCATACACAGACATGCTAAATCAATTAGTTACTGAATTTTTGATTCGATGTTGAGAAGTCATAAAAAAACAAAATCAATTAGTTACTTCCATCATTGACAAAATTATACCATACACATTAACCAAAAGTTATGAGAATATAATTCAGATTGAAGTTAAATTGCTGGAGCTGTAATGAATACCCGTAAGGAATCAGCTGTAATGAATACATTGGACCAAACGTGATAATGGAAATATACTGACTACCTTACACGAGCACTGAATGACCAGATAAGGTATCAGCTACGGAAGTGGTGTACATACAGAGAGAAAGCTGTATACAAAGAAGAGGGTAAAATTGCCGCAAATCAAAACCATACTCATTATTCAGTTAAGCATTTTGACAAACGGTTACAGGGAAAAATTAGATCACCTTGCAAATTCAATCCAATTTGGGTTTGCATCAACTGGAAATCACAAATCATCAATTCATTTGAAAATTACAACTACCCAATTAAAAAATTTACTCTCAAAATGAATCCGTACAAAGAATCCCAAATTCCATCTTGTGTTGCCGTGGAATTCATAATTGAATGTGAACCCAACCATAGAAATCAATGAAAGCAAAAATAGCTCTTGTTTTAATCCGCCCTAAAACTAAATCGATTACTCCCAAGAACTGATGCTGTCCAGTGAAGTTGCCATTAAAGAAGTGAGATGGTTTCAAATGAAGTTGTCATTAAAAAGATGAACATAGAACTTTGGTTGAGGGGACGACGGAGGGGACGAAGGTGGAGATGAGTTATGATGAGTGGGAGACGAGTTATAAACTACTCTAGAAACATATTTTTAACAAGCAAATGGCTTTCCTAGAGCCGTCGATTAATCAAATGGACGGTACCAGATGGTATTATGATATATCCCATAATGGGCAATTTAGTAACTGCGCCTATCAAAATCTCATCTCGTTAAGTGAGAAGTTGACTTTGTCTACGAGATTTTACCAAAATGATGAGTTCAGACGGAATCCTTAACTGTATGGGCATTAAATATTATGAAAAAAATGTGGCCAGTTTCTTAAATGGCTTTCCCCACATGGGCATTTTTTCTAAATTCCCATTAATTTTTTTTGATTATTTAATAATTGTTTAAAAAATACATTTAATTTAAGTTAAATAAACTTACCAATTTCAAAATTCATGAAATGGAACGTGTGTGCGTCGTTGGCCACCACCTTTCTACCAGTACTCTCGTAATTTTGTGGTTGTGTTTTTTGGGCTTCACAGAATATAACGCACGCCAGGGATATCTGTCAACTCTTTCTCGAACTGCAGGGAGTAGACCATTATAAACAACACTTAAGTCTTGAAATCCACCTCTAATTCTACAATAACCTTCAGACCGCTCTTGATGTCCCGACACATGACCTTCAACTAATGATGGAGCAGCAACGATATTCGGTTAAGCAAACTCTTGTCCCCTATTCTGGGTATAATATACATAATTGTGGCAGGCCTCGGTACCGGTTCATGTTTTCGATCTCTTTTGTGCCTAAAAGTATTGGTGACTCTTCTTACAAACTCGGTCATTTTTTAGCAAGATTTTGTTTATAAGAATTTAGGAAGAAGAAGATTTTGTTTAGAAGATTTTTGAAGAAAAGAGTGTAGTGGTGTGAGTGAAAAATGAATTCAGATGAAGGAATTTATAGGTTTAAAAAATGTAGCCGTTGGGGAAAGAGTCGTTAGGTTTTTAACCTATGGGGATTTTTCTTCACCCGGCTGCGGTTTGTTATCGTCCGCCGCGTGTAAGCTTCACCCGCCCATGGTTTGTCATCGTCCGCAATTAAGCTTCACCCGCTTTTGAATGGTCTTTGTCTTGGCGCTTGATGATCAACAACCTACTGCCTTTTTCATAGTGCAAATTGACATTTGCCCATCCACCTGACTAAATAAATAATTTGTTTTGTTGATTGCCATATGAATTGCCCGACAATTTAAAAGTTCTTATGTCCAAAACACAGGACTAGCCCTTCTTTTTTTTTGTCAAGAGATCTCCGACAACAAAAGACTGACCTACCTACCTCACCCTAAAATTATTAATCCACCTACCCATCTCCTGCAATCAAACTGTAGATGGGGTAAGGTGCCAAAAACTATTCTGCCTTGTGAAACTCTAATTTGCCGTTAATGAAAAAGAGTTCAATAACTTCCATCAATGACTAAAAATAGCAGTTTTGGGTCTTAAAAATGCAGCAAGATAACTGTAATCAGAAGAAAAAGTAGAGATCGGACTACTTAAAAGGACTAAATACCAATTATCTACATATTATGTGGGTTTTTCTCGAAGATACGCAAAAGATTAGAAAAAGAAAAAGTAACGAAAGCAAACACAAGAACAAAAATAAAAGGCAATAAAATACAAGAAAAAAGAGTTAAAGCCCGCGTTACTCCTCTAAATCTAGTATTCCTCTTCTTCTCCAAATACTAATCAAATCTGTTTACCACACACCCACTTCTCTCAAAAACTCAGCTTTACTGTGTTCGAATGTTCTACTCCAACAACTTCATGGGTCAGAGAAGAAAATGCCTAGTGCTTGTCTTTCTTTTCATGCTTCAAACCCTCTTCTTCTCCAACAGTTTATCTGCTTGCTCAAATGGAAGTTGCCAGGTTTGGTTTCTTAACCCTTTTTTTTTTTTTTTTTTTTGTAGAATTTCAGCTCTTAATTTTTCCGAAAGTACTCAAAAATGAAAATTTGCAGCTTGCAGAGCCATGTTCCATGGCATCTGATTGTGGGTCTGGTTTGTATTGTGGCAACTGTCCTCCTACTGGGAATACTCAACCTATTTGCATCAGAGGTCAAGTAGTCCAGCCCACATCAATTGTAAGTAGAAATTTGATACTTTATGATGTGATTGAGATGAATCACAAATTATTTCCTTATTTGGTTTCTACTTTAGTGAAAATTTTGAGTTTTTGTCATGGTTGGTGATGATCCACCATTATTTTCTTCTTAAACTTCCATTTAGGTTAGGAATTTGAGATTTTGTTGAATGGGTTTTTTAATTTGCAGATGAAAGGATTACCCTTTAACAAGTACTCATGGTTGGTGACCCATAATTCATTCTCTATTGTTAATGCACCATTACTCCTTGGTGTGCAAAGAGTGACATTTTACAACCAAGAAGATACTGTTACCAATCAGTTAATGGTATGTTATGGGCATGACCTCTGCTGTATTGATTGTTATTTATTTGAAATTTCATTAGTATTCATTGGTTCTTGTGGTTTGGAATTCTGGGTCTGGTGTAGAATGGTGTGAGAGGATTGATGTTGGACATGTATGACTTTGAAGATGATATATGGCTGTGTCATTCTTTGCATGGCCAGTGCTTCAACTTCACAGCTTTCGTAAGTTTCCTACACTCTTCTGAACATTGGTTATCATTGTTAATTGTTTACATTTTTAGTTTGTGAAAATTGGGTTTATTAATGCAACGAGAGAACTTCGATTTGGTTAGGAACCTGCTCTTAATACTTTGAAGGAAGTGGAAGCATTCATGAGTAAGTACCCGACAGAGATTGTGACTATTATAATTGAGGACTACGTTCATACTCCTAACGGGTTGACAAAGGTGTTCACGGCAGCTGGGTTACAAAAGTATTTGTTTCCGGTTTCAAAAATGCCAAAAAATGGTGAAGATTGGCCTACTGTAACTGATATGGTTGCGGATAATCACCGTCTTCTGGTTTTCACCTCTATTGCTTCGAAGGAGGCTGATGAGGGAATTGCCTATCAGTGGAGATACATGGTGGAAAACGACTGTAAGTATAAGTAGTTTTTGGTAAATACGGCATTTCGTTGAACTAGAAGTCAAATTATGTATTATAATAAGCCTAGTACCCTACTGTAAATCAGTTTCATAAGGAGTCCTTATATCATCATGCACACCATCCAGTCAACTCGTGTACATATTTCTCAAAGAGTATTCATCTCTCATTTCTATCTAATCAACAGCAGAAGTCTAATATGTAAAGTGGAAGCCCACCTCTAGTCAAGTTTATGGAATGCATGTCCTGACTACCAGTTCAAAAAGAATACGTACCGAATAGCTTTAGCATTTACTTTCGTCCACTGAAGCTTTTTTATTTGTCTCAGCTGGAGATCCTGGAATCGTGCAAGGCACATGTCCACACAGACCGGAATCAGAGCCGCTGAATACACGAAAGGCATCTCTGTTTTTTCAGAACTATTTTCCTACCTATCCAGTCCAAGACGAAGCATGTAAAGAACATTCAGTTGGTCTTTATGAGATGGTTGGTGCCTGTTACAAAGCATCAGCTGGAATGATGCCGAACTTTCTTGGAGTGAACTTTTACATGGTACCAAAAGTATTTAACTTTTAGAGTTGAAGTATAAATGAAAAATATATAGGTTTCGTGTCTAAATGGCTAACAGTAAACAAATTACACAGAGGAGTAATGGAGGAGGTGCTTTTGATGTCGTGGACAGAATGAACGGGCAGAGCTTATGTGGCTGTAGTACTATCTCTGCCTGCCAGGTTTAGATGATCTAAGACTTCTACTTTGTACGGAGAGGTTATTCCTTTCCTTCAATATGCATATATGATATTCTAATGTATGGAAACCATTCTTTTACGGGATTTTGTAGGCTGGAGAACCTGTAGGTTCTTGCAAGAACACCACCTCAGCTAATAAAAGCCCTTCAGCTGCAGCTAACGGGCATGGCAGCTTTGACGGATATGTTCAATTATCAGGAACGTCTTCGCCTGCCCATTTCATGAATATCATCATTTTCAACTTGATTTATTTTTCCATAGTGGTGACTTTGTTGTAACTACTCTTCTTCTTGACACGAGAATTCAGAGGATAAATTATTAGTGAGCTTTCCATCTATGATAGGTCTTTTGTATTGTCTTAGTTTAACATATTTCAAGTTGACTACATCTATGTATTATTTAGTGGAAGGTTAGACATCATTATAGAACTTTCAGCATTAAGAGCTAGTTGCTGAAGTTGCGGAATGTAATTGAAGAAGGGTAAGAACCTTCTATGAAGTTAACAGAACTAGGCCCTTTTTGTGCTGTGTGTGGGAGTTCTGGGTTAAGACAGATCAAGTGAGTTTCTGCCAGGACTCATTCATGGTTCAGGTACGGATTATGATTCAACTTTTCCAGTACTATAATGCTATACTATTTATTATTTGCAGCTTTAAGAGTCATTTTAGGTAATTAATTCCATTGTTCCAATAAATGTGATCCTAGATGATGCCACTTGCGCTTAGGTTTTGATATACCGTGATGGCTCTAAATGTGAATGAATTTCCATAAATGCTTGGTCCCGTGCTTCTGGGGCATGTACTCATTACCGCAAGAATCCGTTAATGGCTTCTTTTTAAATAATCTGGGTGAAATGTGATGTAACTTGAACCGTTATTCGGAATTACTACCCAGAGTCCTTTAACTCTCATTGTTGGTTCTCTAAGACCTCTTATGATGAACCACCATGATTAGTGAGTAGATGCATTAATTCATTATAAAAGCACCCAATAACTATGAGCTAACAACTACTACTATTGCATCATTCAAATTGTATCATGCTGCTTATCAGTGTTTGGACTTGGATTAATGGCGTAATAATTGTTATCTGTGTATTGGATAAAAAAATCTGACTCATCCATGTTACATGTTTTCAGGTTGTGAGATGTAGGTGGAACTGGAAATCATATAGTTCGGTCAGTTTAGTCGGGTAGTTCCCCTTGTCTCCATCATTGGTTTTTGTTGTTGTTGGGACTTACTTCTGTGTAACTTAAATCTGCCACGATGTATTGCTAAGTAAAGTATATGTTTGTTTGTGACCATTGGTCTTTCTTTTAAGTTACACAGTGGTGACTTTGTTGGAATTGCTCCTCTTGGACATTGAAATAGAGTTGGAATTGCTCCTCTTGGACATTGAAATAGAGTTGGAATTGCTGCACATTGCGTAGGTCACCTAGATTCGATGGAATACTCATAATTTTTGTGGATTATAACTATTTTGCTAAGAATTAGGTATGGATGTAGCTGCTAGTGAAACATATCCGCTGCAGATTATTTAAATGTAGTTTACATGCCAAATACACAAGGGGTTAGCAATTTCATGACTTGTTTTCATTTCTACTTTTGAAATCTCAACTGAACTCACTATTCAACTATCTAAGCACCTTGATCCGTCTAAGAGAAAATCACTAAGTTTGTCAAATAGCTTGCCATCGCCATGTCTCGACCAACCCAATTCTCCAACCAATTTTCCGGGGCTTCTATTACTAAATCAGTGGCCAGAAGGATTTCTTTCACTAGCAGCATTGTGTTTACATCGGCTGGAACACAACTGATGCAGAATTCACCCAAGCAATTGCAACATAACATTTAACAGTATCAGACAGTAGTACATTACACTCCTGAACCTACATTTGTCGCATATCTACATGTCCCATATCTAGATAGTTGAACTACAATGTAACGTAACAATGTGATGGCATATGTGATGTGATGGCATTTAGAGTTGTATGTAGGGAGATTGTTCTCCAATATCATGGTCCTCAGCAAGTTTCATAGGCTGTTGCCCACTTGCCATCCGAAACAGTTGAGATGATCAATACAAACAAATTTCACATCAAACACATAAATGCAAACTGATTTTGCACATTCTCTATCGATACTAGAATAGTCTGGCATAGCGGCTGTAAACCCCAGTCACTGGATGGGATAACACTTCTGCTAAAACATAAGAAAACAAATAGAAATCATGCATAGCGATATCATCCTTCACTTTGGACAAGACACTATAGAAACTAATACCAAGTTTGTTTTAACTTAAATCCAAGAGAGAACAGTGACGTGTTTACTCAAACTTCAAACAAAGCTATCTGGTGAGAGACACATGTGAACTTTGAACTCTGAACTTAAAATCTGGACATCAACAATAATAACACTAATTCCAATCTGAACAACACAAGCAGTTGTTCAAAATCTGATAGGGAAACACAATCATGTAACCTAGGTCAGCTCTAAAGTAGTAACCAAACTGTCCAAGTCTAAGACCAAGAAGATCCTAAGATGCATTTCACTTAGGTTGCATACGCCATAAATGGCTCAAAACTCTACTAAATTTCGAACCAACTAGTACTGTGAGACTATCCTACATCAATGACAGAATATTATGTCGAATGAATTACTATTTGTCTTTGAAGGTCAAATGGCTGGTTCAAGGATCAACCAGGTCAAGTTCAGAATGGCTTTACCAACTCAGAAATCTATCAGTAAAATAGATGCACAAGGCATGTGCTATTCAACTCCGTTCGTGCGACAAACATCAACAATAACACTACTAATTACAAACTGAACAGCACTACAAGCAGTTGTTCTTAATTCATCCCTGATCTCCTACCAAAGTATTTGCACTTTGTATTTTTTTTAACTATAGCATGATATGATTAGACAACTACCAGTTTCTACAAAGTGAATCATCTCTAAGAAAATGAAATTCCATTTCCAACATAGCTATCTCTGTGAACCAACAAAATGACATAACAATACATGAATTGTTAGATAAAACTACACATTCTACCTCATTTTATGGTTAAAAAGTATCCAATTACAAAAATAAATAAAAAATCACAATGGCCATAAACAGATATGATGCCCTAATCAATCATTTTAACCTGAGAATTGAAGAAATGAAACAAGCCCAATTAAACTAAACAGCTTATAATCTAAACAACATCTATTAAATTCAAAACCCTAGTCACATTATCAATATTCAAGAAACAAGTAGCAGTAGAAATAGCGATTGAAAATGGCAATCAAAATTAAAACATAACCCATAATTATCCGAACAAACTATAATTAAAAATCTCTGCAAATCTCTCTCAAAAGGATGTCTAATTTCTTTAGTACCAAGGAAACAAGCACATGGCAGAGAAGAACAAAAAAGGAGAAATGAAAACCTTAACGGTAAGACTTCTGGAAACGAGCACGGGCACCACGACCTCCAAACTTCTTAGGTTCACATCGTCTAGGATCAGCAACTAGAAGAGTACGATCGTACCTAACAAGAATATCTTTGATTTCTTTCTTTTGTTGTTCATCAACGAATTTCTGGTAGTATGCGACTAGAGCTTTAGCAATGGATTGACGAATAGCATAGATCTGTGAAGTGTGACCACCACCACGGACCCTAATCCTCATATCAACACCAGCAAACTTCTGACGACCAAGAAGAAGGACTGGTTCAAAAGCCTTGTAACGAAGGATTTCTGGTTCAACAAGTTCGATTGGAGCTCCATTGATCTTGATTAAACCTCTTCCTTTCTTGCAGTGAGTAACAGCCACTGCTGTTTTCTTACGCCCGAAACATTGAACTGATTCAGTTGCGGCTGCCATTGTTGCTGGATGATTTCTCCCAGCTCTCTCTAAAAACCCTAGAAAACTTACCTCTGCGGGGCGATCAAGTTGCAGCAAAGAAACCTAAAAGATTGTGACGGAGCTTTTATTTATGTACTTAAATATCTAGGGTTTGATAGCTAAGTGTTCATTTTACAAATTCACCCTTACATTTGGCTCGGACCTTTTAGCGAACTTCGGCTCACTAACAACCCATAGCCTCTGGGCCACCAGCCATGGTTCGCCGCGCTAGGTATCGGTGTCCAGTAAATCGAAAATTTACAATTACTAAAACATACTACTAATTTTGTTGAGAGGCTAAACTCTCAGTCCTGTTTCTGTCCAGTAAATTCGAAATAGAACTAGGAGGATCTCTTTGATAGTTACAAGTTGAAATTGCATTGGTTTTGTTAGCCAATGCGATAGTCGCCTGATTTGCTTTCTTAGTTGCATCATTTAAGCTAGAAGACTGTTGTTGTTGGTGTAGCCTTAAAAAGTTAATCCCTTGATTATTCCAGATAGATTTTTTCCGCCAATCCAATTTGCATTTGAGTCTGGTGATCATTTTGGTGATGTTACTACTACAAGCTCAACGATTATGTTTGATACTTCGATGAGACAGCCCCACTTCCAAGCCTCAAACGTTGCTAGCATTTTACTCATCTCCTTAATCTGACTCTCACTTCCCTGCAAGAGCCAAAAACATTCCTTAAAATTAGTGCAGATACAGGAAGATTTGTTATAGCATTCCATTTGGTAGCCAAATTTATTTTAGCCACTCCTATTGAAGGATATTTTTAGAGATTATCCATTAGTGGTTGTTAAATGTTGGTATTCAGTTCTATTTTGGTCTTCCTGGCTTTGTAGTTCTCCTCCCAAAAGTGATGAGCTCTTTCAAATGTTTGCTTGGGGTTTGGTGTGATTCCTTGAAATAGCTTTTCGTAGCTAGCTTTCAAAATATGCCAGGTAATTGCATCACATAGAGCATCCCAAGGGCTTCTAGTAGACTAACCAGTTGGGTGTTAATTCTAGCTAGGAATTCATTGATTGATTGGTTGAACGGAACCGTAGTTGGATATAGGTTAATAGGGGAATCGAACCATACAATTCTAGCAAACGGGTAATCTAACAAAATATGGTCTATAGTTTCTCCCGGTTGTGAGCAAAGCACACATTTATTGGGAATATATGTGAATCTTGCAAGAGAGGAAACAGTTGGCAGCATATAAATCTAACATTTATAAATAAATAAAGCAGTTATAGGGAAGGTGTCCATAGACCAAATTATATCCCAATTGAGAGTTTCATACAGTTTCGAAGCTATTGATATTATTGTATAACGAAATGGAAGAAAATTCACCACTTGGTTCTAATTTTCATCTAATGGTATCCTTATAACCAGGCCTAAAAGGATTTGTGGGTATGTGCTCGGCTACATGGTGGTCAAACATATTACGGATCAGATTCCATAAACTGGATGTAGCATCCACTGGGTGGATGACTAATAAGGCATTGGGATGGAGCTGAATAAAGCTTATATCAAAATCATCTGGGAGCCAAGAGTCATCTTTTATATATATTGCCTCCCCCATTACCTATTTCCCATGCACAAAGTGGCTTAATTGTTTTTCAGGCCTTTTTGAATATAACACCAAATCCAAGATCCAGATTTGGTGATCTTCGGGTCAAGTGGATGTCTAAAATTGGGGAAGTATTTAGCTTTCTAAGATTGATCCCAGAAGGCATCAGGAAAGACCAAGAGATTCCAAGTTAATCTTCCTAGTTGAGCCAAGTTGTTTGCATTTAAGTCTTTAAACCCTAGACCCCCTAATTTTGTTGGTTTGCAGAGAAAGGACCAAGCTTTGGGATAAAACCCCTTTTTACCTTCCTTCTTCCCCCGCCAAAAATCTTTCTGGAGGGAAAGAAGTTGGTTGGTAACATATTTTGGAATCTTAAAACACCCTATTTGATAGATGGAGAAAGCTTCCAAGATATATTTAACTACTATAGGTCTAGAAGTCAGAGAAAGAATCCTACCCCTCCATGTTTGGAGTCTGATCCTAAATCTAGCAATCATTAAATCAAAACACTTGATTTTCGACGCACCAATGATTAAGAGAGATCCTAAGTAGTTATTAGAAATGTTGATCTTTTGAACTTTGAGTATTTTGATAATCATTTTGCCAAATTTATTTGGGAATTTGGAGCTAAAAAAATACTTGATTTTTGAAAATTAATTAGTTGACCCGAAGCATGACTAAAGGAGTTAAGGAATTCTATGATATTTTTAGCATCAACTAACGAAGCTTTGGAAAAGACGATAAAATCATCGACAAATATAAGATGTGATATAGGGATACTGTTTTACCTACGCTAATACCATACAATTACCATTATCTTCCTCGTGACGAAGCAGTATGGTTAAGCTCTCCATAACTATGAGGAAAAGATAGGTGGATAACGGATCCCCTTGACGAATCCCACAAGTGGGTACAGAAAACTTACCATGAGATCCATTGGAAAGGACTGTAGAGGGGGCGCTAATACATTGGTGGATAAGAGTACACCACGTATCTGAAAAACCTAACTTCCTCATAAGTTCTATGAGATAGTTCCAGCTCACTCTAACGAAGGCCTTAATCATATTGAGTTTGATACCCATAAGACCATTCGTACCTTTATATTTATTCACACTGAGAACTACTTCATGTGCCATAACATTGTTATCATAAAAGAAGCTTGGAATTACGAAATAATTCTTAAGAGAATTGACCTAAGTCTGTTAGCTAAGATTTAAGATAAAAGAAGCTTGGAATGATGATAATCTATCATAATGATGATAAAAGTATACTTGGAATGATGATTCTGGTGTTATCATTCCAAATATAACCAACATAATTATCAAATATTATGTCATCATTCCTTTTTATGTCGGAGGGTTGTCTCATGTTTTTGATATATATATTTTCGGAGAGTATATGTCGGATTCTATTGACACCCGAAAATATATATATCAAATCCGATATATGCACTCCGAAAATATGTAACATCCTAGATGCGGTATCAGAAAGATTTTAAAGTTTTAGAGCATTCTATTGACACCCATAATCGTATCCCTCACTTATCAAAGTTATCTTATACTAGAATGGTATTGTCTGATTATAAATAAATAAATAAAAATATTGATAATTATGTCAGTTATATACTTATATCTGTAGGAGGAGAATTTGTTGACATGGTTATTGTATCGGTTAGATAAAAAAGAGAAATGTATAATAGTTAAAATGTACTTGTATTACTTATGTTTATCAATTGTCATGAACTAATGAATACTTTGAGTAATTAAACAAAATTTGGAGTGTGGATTGAATACTTTGAATAATTGAACAAAATTTAGAGTGTGGATTTCGCCAAACTCGTTGCTTGTGATATTGTTAATCATTGGTGTGGAGCAAATCACTTCACGGGGTAGGGAACCTTCTTATGTCAATTCTGTTTTGAAACTTTGTTTCGAACAATGGAGACTTATTCAGTCAATATGTTAATTAGTTGGTTTTTTTTTACCAATTTCAAGTTTAATATAGCTAGTATATTAATAACTTTTAATTATAAACACCCCTACTATCTATGCGTCCTTCACAAATACCCTTAAAAAACTTTACAAATACGCTTGATGACACAACTGAAATTTTCTTAAAATACACAATAATCATAATTATTTATTTAGCCTCTCTTACTTCGTTCTTATTCACTTCTGTAACATTTAAAAAAAATCTCATCGCTCCCACCACCATCATCTCCATCGCCCCCCACACCAACAAGATCTATCACCGCCACCATAACCAACACCACCACCTCTGTTATGTCTGCCACTAGTATCAACAGATTTATCACGATTGTGTTCGATATCAACAGATTCAGGGATTGGTTTGATTTTTGGTTTTCGATTTGGTAATTTGGAGTTGAGATTCATATTTCGAGTTAAAGATTCAAATTCAGTGATTTGAGCTCGGGATTTGTTGATTCTGAAACTGGTAAGGTTCAATTTTATTTTTAGGTTTAGGTTTTGAAATTTGTGAAAACTAAAAAACTGGGTTACATATTTGATTAAGATCAATATTTGATTTAGATTTCAGAGTTTGAGAGAGAGATTTAGGTTCCAATTTTTTATTCCATTTATCTAAATTAGTTTATGGTGGTGGTGGTGATTAAATTGATGAAGCTAGAGTTAGGGGTTTTAAAGCTATTGGTGGTGTTGTTAGTACATTACTTTTCAGTACATACTGGTGGTGGTGTTGGTATATCAAGATGTACAGGAGGTGGTGGATGCTAGATGGTAGTGGGTGGTGGTGGATAGTATATGCTATACAGAAGTGACTGAATATGTTTCTCGTTTGAAACTAGCTTAATTTATGTATGAATTAAATTGGCGTTATTTATGAATTAAATAAATTGTCTTTGTATGTTAATTTGTGAGAGGCTCTTGAATGATCACTGTTAAGTTTGGTCGTCTGTTGTTCATGAAGCTGGTGTCATTTATGAATCTGGAAAAGCATCCTAGTGATATGTTATTATTTGAGAAAATTAAGCTTATGGAGGTACAACCGTTCAATATAAATTTGTTTGAAAAGTATTTTAGTAAGCTCTCATTAAAGTTTGGGCTTGGCCTGATTTGTTATACGTTTCTGAATTTTGATGCTAGTATCAATTTCTACTATTCAGTTTCAATGTCTAGTGTTTCATTCTGATCTAAATTTTGATTTTGAACTAGTTAGACACTATGGTCGTAATATTCCTCTAAATATACCAATAGTGAAAGCGCACTCAAACCTGCATCTAGGCACTTGAGTTGACGAAATTGGCTTGGTCCCTTGGCTCAAGCCCACACCATGACACTAATTTGATCATTTGAATTACTTACGAATAGATTGCTTAGAATAAACAGACACCCATTTGCATAAGTTCAGTTAAGTATTAAAGTGATTTTACGGTTTTGTGGTTTTGTTGTTGGGTCATTCCAACGTTATTGAGAATAGTATAAGTTTGCTACAATTGGTAGCTTCTCACTAGTATGGTTTGTACGAGCTCAATATGTACTGAACTTTCTTAGAATTGTGATTGTGTACTTGATTGAATGTTGACCGTGTACTTATTTATTGTGGAGGGATATATATTGATTAACCGTTGACTGTTTACTTGGTGTTGGTGTTTGTTGTTGTTGTGGAGGGGTATATCTTGATTGAATGTTGACTGTGTACTTGTCCTTTAATGACTGTGGTGGTTTGTGTTCTCTTGATTGAATGTTAATAATTGCGAGTGAGACTGATTTTACATTGTTTGGTTTGTGTTCTCTTGTAGGTCCAACGAGGATGGTTCAAGCTATAATAACCACACATGATACCGATAAGAAAGGAGAAGATAGTGAATGTTGGAAATATGGATGCTTTGGCTACAAAACCATGGGTGGGTGTTTAATCTGCACGCTTTCGAAAGAGGTTATTAAGCTCTGCTGAAGAAGTATGTTTGCCATCATCACATAAATCTTTTCAGTCGACAAAATTCAGGTAATGAGTTTGAACCGTTTCCTGAGCTAGTATCTCTGTTGCATCTAAAGTGCAGGTAAGTCAAGCAAATTAAGTTTCAACTTTCAACTTTCCGACTCTTAAGTTTCAACGGTTCACATTTAAATGCAGAATTATTATCGTAACATTTGTATAATTTTGAAGCAAATAAAAACTAGGCTTTCTTCTTCTGTACTTTTTTCGGAAACAACTTGTGCTAGTTGCTTCTAGATTTGGAACCAACTTGTGCTAGTTGCCTACAGATTTGGAACCGACTTGTGCTAGTTTCCTCCATGTCTGGAGACAACTTCTGCTAGTTACTTCCAAATTTGGAAACAACTTGGCCTAGTTGCTTTCTTCTTGTATAATTTTGAAGCAGATAAAAACTAGGCTTTCTTATTGTATACTTTTTTCGGAAACAACTTGTGCCAGTTGCTTCCATATTTGGAGCCAACTTCTGCCAGTTGCCTCCATATTTAGTGACAACTTGGGCTAGTTGCCTTCGCTTATTATTCACAACTTGTTCTTGTATATTGTTTGTTATGTTATTTTTGCATTTGATGAATCTGTGGTGCAATGGTAGCACGACTGACTTCATGTCAGAAGATGTGTGTTCAACTCACACCAGGTTCACGCAATTATGTATACTCATTTGTCTTTTTGCTGGAGAAAACTTTTGCTATGCCTCCAGATTACAACTTGTATACTCATGTATACTTATTGTTGAAGACAACTTGTGCTAGTTGCCTTCATATTTGGAGACAAACTTTAACAAGTTGTCTCCACTTTCAGAGACAACTTGATCTAGTTTGCTCCACTTGTTTTAGCAACTAGTTCCTGGACATAATTTGTTGAAAACGACTTTCAAGTTGACTTCGGTTTAGGTCTAAAGGAAACTCCGGCAACTCCAGTAAGTTGACTTCACCAAATAGTAGTGGTGGCGGTGGTGGTGATGGTGGAGGCAGTGGTGGGTGGGGGTGGTGGTTGTCGTTGGTGGTGGGGTGGCGGTGGCGGTTGGTGGCGTTGGTTGTTATTGGTGGTGGTGGTGGGCACTGGTGATGGGTAGTAGTGGTAGTGTTTTTGCATTTAAACTATATAAATAAAAGAGGTATTTTAGTAATGTATTATTAAGAGGGAAGTTTGAAAGGGTATTTTTCAATGGGCCTCATACTATGGGTATATAGATAATGTTCCGTTGATTATGCCAAATAAAGAAAAGGAAACAAAACCCTTCAAATTGAATTCTTAACTTAAATTCCATATTACCTAAAAAAATAGGGTTAGAAATTGAGAAATCTGACCCAAATTTCTCAAGTTTTCAATGTTAGAGATAAACTTTGATTACTGGGTAGCTAAGAATTTGATGTTTGTAATAGAATCCTGGTTTTTCATTAATTTCTACTTCAAGCCTGTTTTGAATGAGAATTCAAAGGGATGTGAATACATGTGGGTTTGATAGATGGGATCTCTAGCTCGATGTGTTCTTGGTTCGGCATGATATGGAGAATATGTATACTGCTGTTAAATTTGAGGGCTCATACTGTAACTAGGATCTGAAGTTTTGTTGGAGGTGCGAAGAAAAAATCTCAACAAGCTTCAGTTGGAAGTTTCACCAACGGCGGCTAAGAACTTAGGGTCACTGTTATGGTTTGGTTTTTCTGAACTATTAGATCTGATGTTCTCCGTAAATGGCAAGAGATGCTATTTTTCTTAAATGACACGTGTTTCTTAAATGCCACATTTTAACGGAATCTAAGTCTATTAGATAATTATCAATGGTTTATTAATTTGTTTGACGCATGGTTTAGTCAACGATTTGACTTGACGGTCTCTGACTGGTCAAGATACCAACCCTTAATATTTCAAATGTTGGGTACCAAAGCTAGGTGTTGGATATTTGTTGGGTACCAAACGTTAAATAACCCAAATTTAATTCATTTATGAATTTGTCGTAAAGTGAAACTAAAGGTTCATGTTCAATTTTTAGGGTTTCATTCTTATCCATTTTTTGGGAAAATTAAAGGTCGACTGTTTATTATTCGTACTTAAATGGTGTATGATCAAGTCAACTTGGTTTAATTTAATAATTAGGATTTTCTTCTTAATAAATGTTTGACCAAATCAATTTGGTTTGATGTTTCTTCATTTTGTTTCAAACATGTGTGGATATATTTGGTACTCCTAGACCTATTCCACAAGTACCTTCTAGCCCTGGTCTTAGTCCACAAGCACCTTTTATTGTCATAAATTGGTTATCGATGTAGGATCTTCAAACTTAGCCTGTAATGAGAAAGTAATTAAATAACAACTTATCATCGTTTAATCAAGATAAGGTCCGCAAATTGGTCCTTCACAACCTAGAATTTCTCGATCCAAAAAACTAATAGGAAAAAGAAAAAGAAAAAGACCTGCAAAGAGGCGTTATGATAAAACTTGGTTAAAAACAATGAAGGTTGTCTGAAGGTCTTAGAGTATAGTATCCTAAAAAATGTTGCACATTATTACCTTATTATCTTTTAAAAATTTATGTTAAGGTGAAAGGCATTTTGATGCTTTGGTGAAGGCAATTATTTTAAATTGGAAAAAACTTGATAACTTAGAAAAACATGTTGGAAATGAGAATAATATTGTTCATAGTGATGCTTATAATAAGAATTGAGGCATATTGCATTAATCACATCATGTTCAAAATTCCACTAATAGACCCCTAGAACTGGGCAGATTGGGGTGTGAGATTCGGTCAAATGCTTCAATTGATTGTCTTCGATCTCTTTTATGTCGGGGATATGCTTTTTGTGGCCATGGTGACTCTAATGTTTCACGTAATTAAAGTAACTTTCTTGAACTCTTCAATGCACAACTAACATAATGATGGCATAAAAAATGAAGTTCTATAAATCTTCAAGTGCTTGAATACAACTGAGGCAGCGCAACTTTGAGGGTATATATTGTTTCTATTGCATCTAGTCTTAAATCTTATAGTAGGCAAGAGGTGTAATAACTTAAACCAGTCCACATTAAGTCTGAATCAGGTCCCTAGTTTTATCTACCAGATTGTAGTTTCCTCGTTAACCAAATCTTGGTGTTTCTGCTTTAATTTTATTTCTGCATTATAAATTCTGAAAACACTGGGGGTACCAAAATACACCACCAACTTTTTCGTAGGCAACTTGTATGGACAAAACCTAAATACAATTCCGAGAGTTCTACTTAATGAATCTCAATCGAGGAATAATATTCAGAGTTATATCTCTTCTCTCACAATCAGAAAGTTTACAGAACCGAATCCGTGAACCTGATATATGTGTGAGAGTTCTTAGACGATCTCAAAAATCAATGTCCAAGAATCGATCAAGTCGTATCCAACAAACAAGGATGGATGTATCTACTTTGATTGATTTACGTACAACCTGTGATATTTCAATTATAAAGATAAACAATATAATGCGGAAAAAGAAATTACAAGACACCAGAAATTTTGTTAACGACAAAACCGTAAATATAAAAAAATCCCCCGGACCTAGTCTAGATTGAGCACCAAACTGTATTAAGCCGCTACATACACTAGCCTACTATTAATTAACTTCGTACTTGAATGTAGTTGAGACCGAATTAAACAATCACAACAATTCAGTTATAGTCGCGTTCCTTACGCCTCTTAAATCCCAGCAGGACTCCGCGCAAATGATTCCCTTAGCCGACATCCTTTACAGCCTAAGAGTTGCTTCAACTCAATCGAAGACTTTAAACCAATCTGCCTCCCACAGATAAGCCTATATGTGTGATTTCCTTTTTGATCGTAGATCAAGGTGAAACTTGAAATCGATAGCAATAGACAAAGTCTAGCTAACCTCAAAATCCGGACTTATGCTTCCCGAAGAGCATCCTAGATTATTATTCACCTCACAAGTATTAAACTTGTGGAATCAACAAATTCTGACACGAAAAGAACTTTGATGATTTCTATCTATCTTGTTCAAGTGAGCATCTGAACAATCGAACAAGATCAAGATACTTGAGCTATCAAGATAAAAAATACCTGGACCTGGCTTCACGAATCTCTATGAAGTCTTTTTAGTCGCTAAACCCTAAAAGGGTTTTAGGAAGAGGACGACTCTAGTTTACAACTAGGACACACAAGGAGTAGTGTCGGGATTCAAATATCCCAGTTATTTGAGGTTCCCTTTTTGTAGACTTTCAAAGCATAGGTTGCTTTAGGTTTAAGCTAAGATAGCTTTACAACCAAGCAAACAATATCCACCGTTAGATGAATCTTTAAATTTTATTAACATAACAAGATATACACTCCGGTTAGGATGTACCTTAACCGGACCGTGTACAAAGACAACGTTCATGAATGGTTAGACGAAACTAGCCAACGAAACTATAAGCTTGAGCATTTTCATAAAGAATGTAAGACTTTAAGTTTGAATCACAATCATAAGATATAATGTGATCAATCATGTCTATAGTGTTTTTATGAGTTTGACCAAATGCTAATTATCTCACAGAAATAATTTTATGTGCATCTGAAAATATTCGACAGGGCAAGCATGTATACTTAAACCTAGTTCGTGAACATATTTTCCATGGTACGTGTACCCTTAAGACAAATTAGAGTTCCGGAACATACATAACTTTTCCAGTATATGTACTGGGTATGGATACCACACCTGTTCCAAAACCGACAGATCTTTTTCAGTACACATATTGGTTTGCGTACCGTTCCGGGTTCACGAGTTCACAGACTTTTTGTGGTATGGATACCGGGTATGTGTACCACTAAGTCGCTACCGAACTATAGCTACGCCAGTACGTGTACTGGGTACATTACTATGGATCCGGACCTATAACAGTTTTCCCAGTTTGTGAAATTGGTATGCATACTCTTCTGTATCCAAATTTCAGTAGTTCTATATTTATCTCTAGATCGATTCGAAACATTCCCAAATAACATCAATGACACATATCATTGTTCCAGGATATTTTCGAATGATTATCTTGAATCATAAATTTAGTTGCGAAAAATAAATTGTTCTTAACCAAAATTCATCAAGTATGAACAAATGTTCATTAAGCTTAGTCATATATATTTCGAGAAGTTCCTTAACTTGGTAATTAGTTCTCGAAATACTTGATATGCTTATGATAGTCTAATTAGTTACGCGACAACATCTCATAAATAGAAAAGTGAATACAACGTGAGAAATAGGTGGTTCATTCCTTACTTACCTTTTGTTGAAGAAGTTCTCCAAAATCTCCTGTTGATATTCTCCTTCAAACGGTAGAACACAATGATGACTGTCGTGATGTCCGTTTCTCAACTACACTTCTATCCTAATCTGATGCTCAACTAATTGTAGACTAGAAATCAAGATATAGTTTTGACAACTAATTTTGACAACAAGCTTGAGATAACAACACTTGTGAGTTCGACCAAGCAATGCTCTAACAAATTCTTTTACAATTAAAGTGAAATGAAAAAAGTACGATAATCAACCTTGTAGAATTTGGTTCTTGAAAAATTGAACAATTTTTTTTTGTTCTTATTAAAATTTGAATCTTGAAAAAGATCATTTTAGGTTGTCTAGATATTGATTTTTTAGATCATCCAAGAAATTTGTCATATATTTTACGAACCAAAAAATTGGTGGTCTACTAGGTACTCTCTCCTTTTCATAACTTTTTGCAGACACACATTGAACGAGAGATTTTTCGCATATTTAACAGTGATAAGATTATTACAGGATTTCAAGGTATGAAAACATATCGTGAGCGATGTTGAAAATTATAAAATGTATAAAAGGCAATTTTTTGCCCGACCAGATTAGGGTATACCCAGATTAATTAGGGTATACAAAATTTAAACCCATCCAAGATAGTGTCCGAAGGGATGTCTAAAAGATGTTAAAAGACCAAATTTCCCTGACTATTAATACATGAATTCAGTTTGACTGAAACCGTAAAACTTAAACCCATCCATCAACTTCAAAATCATCTTCAAAACTCAGAATGAAATCAAAATAGGAAATAAAAATAAAAATCAAATCAGAACAAAAAATCAAAACAAAAATGAAATTTGGTTGTACGCGATTGGGTATGATTTTGTACCCAATCTCAAACTGGGTATGAATACATACTCGATTTGAGATTGGGTACAAAATCATACCCAATCTCATATCCTGTATGATTCCAAATTGCTATGAACAGTTGTCAGGGTATCTTTTCGTCCACATTGACGACTAGTATTAGTCGTTATTATTCTCGGTTGAGTATCTTGACGACTTTTCATCTCTGAAAGTAACATTTACAGGGTCGTCACGATATTCATCCTTATACCTAGCCGATTAATGTTGTAGTAATTAAGGTCGTCATGTTTTGAAAACTTGAACCTTGCCGACCAATAACTGTCGTAAAACGGTTTCTCTGTGTACATTTTTGGTATTAGTCGACATGGTTGTTTTATCTGTAACCGTGACGACCCTGTTTATAAGATTTTCAGTCGTTTTTGGAAATTCTCGACCTTTAACGACTATAGTTTCGTCAGCTGGTTATGAAATAAATACCTTG
The DNA here is from genome assembly GCA_023531105.1 of Papaver atlanticum. Classification (NCBI taxonomy): domain Eukaryota; kingdom Viridiplantae; phylum Streptophyta; class Magnoliopsida; order Ranunculales; family Papaveraceae; genus Papaver; species Papaver atlanticum. Next base: position 3,147,447 of record JAJJMB010009125.1, on the reverse strand, counting down.
CCAACTAATCATGCATTTGTAACACCTTTCTTTGTATGTCAAAACTCATTTAGTCGACATTATTGTTTATGACCAACATGCCGGCTATTGATGGTCTTCCACATTTGTCGACCTTGCCGACTTTTCATACTTTCAGTTTTGAAAGTGTTGATTTCTTTTGTAATTTTGAGAATGAAACCATTAAAATCTTTGCAATCCCCCTTTTTTAAAAGTGTTTGGCTAGTGTTAAAAACAATATTCTCAAAAAAAAAAAAAAAAAAAAAAAATCTCAAAATTCTTCCAACAAAATTCATAAGTTTAGACAACTCATTACTGGTGATGGACCTGGTTTTGGATTATGGCGACAAAGACTAGCTACTTTCCCAATCAAGCTTGGTGGTTTGGGTGTGTACATAATGGAAGACACTAGATAGTATTGTTATGTCTATTTTACGGCTCTCAGGTGTGTCTGTGCAAAACAAGTTTCGACCAAGTGTTAGACCATTACAAACAGGTATGTGGTAATGTGAACTCCTCATTTTGCATTGATGACATTGCCCCCCCCCCCCCCTCTTCATGAGTTATTTGGCAATCAAATACTTCGATGTTGTGAAGAAGGACGTGCCCACCTGTTTAAATTTGTTTGAACGCGATGTGGCTCTTTGGCTATGTAACAGAACCAAGCACGCACAAGATTTTTTGCTGGCCATCCCTATTGATGGGATTAATCAGAAACTTGGGCCTAGACAGTTTAGTGTTGTGGTTCATTATAGGCTTGGGATTCCCCTTTTTGATGAAGGTGGTGCATGCCCCAGCTGTGATAGGGAGATGGATATTTTTGGAGACCATGCCTTACATTGTGCTCATGAGGTTGGTCTTAAATTCAGACATGATCTTGTAAGAGATACCTTCGCCGATATTTATCATAGAGCCGGTTTCCAGCTAGGAAAGAAGTTGCCTTGGGCTTACTTTTGGATGATGGTTTGGCTTTGAGACCAGCTGATATCATAGTGTATAATTGGGATAATGGGCGTGACATATGCATGAATGTAACTGGCGTCTCTCCTTTTACGGTGGTGGTGCTCGCTCAATCATCCCAGGACAAGGTATTAACATTGTTGTCGATCAGAAACGTAAAAAATATCTTGAGAAGTGCTCTTCTCAGGGTTTTGGTTTTGGCGTTCTTGCCTTTACCACCTTGGGTGAACTCGGTTATGACACTATCTATTTCCTAAAAAGGTCGCGTAATTATATGGCTAGTCATGATGCCAATGTTAATGTGGGGGAGTTTCTTTTCCACAGGATAGGGGTTGTCATTCAGAAGGGGGTTGGAGCCCAGCTTGTTGTCGGCTTCCTTCTAATTTCTTACCTTCTGATAACAATAACGAAATCTTGTAATTTTCTTTTATTCCATATTAAAATAATATGACCAAAAACAAGATTTCATAACTTTTAATTCAACTAAATTAATTAAACTAAACAAGTTGATTAGTGCTAATTAAACAAGGGAGGTTTAGCCATTTTCGAAAATATCTGGCTAAGGGGCTTTGGGTTTTACTTTCTAATGACCCTATTTTATTTTATTTGGTATACCCCAATTAACCTGGGTATAACCCAATTTGGCCAGGATTTTTTAGGTTAGAATACTGCATATGATGTGTTATTTTGGGGATTTTGTGGAAGCTGAAACATTATATACAATGCATATAAGCATGTTGGATAACATTACGTGATTGAAGAATCGTCAAGCTAACATGTCTCTCGTGTTGTATATTTTGTCATCAAGTTGTATTAAGTGAGTGTAACAAAATCTTTCATGTTAAATGTATTGTTTCATTTTCCCATTCTCTCTAGACAATTTGGTTTCTCCCAAGATAAATGGTGGTGTTATATGTCTCGGATTGTGCGTCTAATTATATGAACGTAGAGAACGTTAACAAATACATCTTACCAGATAATTAAAATTTCATTTTATAGTAAATTCCCAATGAATGAATGAGCATGTTAAGAAGTAACATATTAATAAATTTTTGGTTGCATATATTGCACAAAAAATGGAAGACAAAATGTTAGAGCATAGCTCGGTTGAACCCACCAAGCGTTGGTATGTCAAGTTTGGTTGTCATATTTTAGTGAATCAAAACTCATCTAAGATTCGCTTGATTATGTACTAGAGACAACTTCGTATAGGTTAGACTAGAAAGTCTAGGATTATGAGACATACAAGTATTACTCGAAGACCTGAAGAATGTGAAGAAGTAACAAGCTACAACGACGACATCATCCTTCCTCTTGAGGTTAGTAATATTGACTTGAACTGTTTCATTCCTAACGTATCTTTAAAGTCGTGCTATATTGAAAACATAACCGCGAAGCTGTGAATGATTATTATACTCTAGTAGTGAGACATGATCACATGATCATAGTGTTAAGGAATTAGAATACGAAGTATAACGCTTATCTTTTGAACTTCATATATATGACATCGACATAATCGTATGAATGCTATTGTGATTATGTGTATGGGTAAAGGTGAAGATTTCATCCTAGGAAACAATGTTTACATTTGTTTAAAGAAAGTACATTCATGAACTTGTTTTATGAATCGAAAGGAAAATCATTAGGATTATTGGTATTGTTATTCATTGCATATCTTTGGATTACCAATATGTGTGAGTTAGTAGAACCGATCATAACTTGTTATGTATCTTGGTATAACTAATCATAGTGCCTGACTTATGATTTGATAACTGGTTTTTATTAATTAGTGTAACCGATCCTAAGTAATCACCTGAGATGGTATGATCGATATTTGCAATTGGTGTGACCGATCCTAGTAATTGGTGTGACCGATAACAAAATAATTGTGTAATCGATCCTTGTAATTGGTGTAACCGGACCTAGTAATTGGTGTAACCGATCCTAGTGACTTGTGTAACCGATCACAAGCAATACCATGAGAATATGGTAACCGGTCCTGGTAATTGATGTAACCGATCCTGGTAACTGATGTAACCGGTCCTGGTAACTTGTGTGTTCGATCACAAGTAATCCATATTGAGGTAGAACCGATCCTTGTGATTGGTAGAACCGATTGAACCCATGATTGTGATTTGATACTTGATCAATCACATAGTTGTCTTGGAATACAGATGAACCAATTCTAAACTTGTTTGGAAGTGTGGTATAATCGATTCCAAGATTATAAATATGAAAGAGGATTTACAAAAAAAAAAGATGTCAACATACTTTGAACACGAACAATAACTCTTATCTTTTATTGTTCAAAGATATTACTTAATTACTCAAGGAGATCCCGGTCCGAAATAAATTAAGAATCTTTTAATTAAGGTTGTTAGTTTTATATGATTTAATTACCAGCAATTAAATGCATATCTCTAGAGAATAAAAATTAGTAATGTGCATTTACTAATTGGAGATTTTCTATTGAGAGATTTCGGAAAATATTGGACAAAGCATTTCCAGGAATTATAAAAACTGATTTGGGCATTTATTGCATATCTTAAGAATATTCGGTTTTGGGAATTCCTTGGTGTCCAAACATCCTTGGTCTATAAATACCTAAGTTTGCATTTCGAGCAAACCATCATAAGAGCCAGGAAAACTTCATCTTTTTGTTGTTTCTGGTGTAGCCGTCTATCCGTAGAGGAAAGTACCCTAATTAGGCGAAATCTCTTACGACCGCTCGTTTAAAGACTTCTGTGGGATCAAGAAGCTCTACGAGTACCGTTGGTGGGAAACTAGATAATTGCAGTTTATTAGTTTTCGATTGATTTGATTGACTAACGGTTGTTGAACTTTGATTGCACCTAGTTTGTTTATTCTTGAGAATCTCCTCTTCTGATATAAGATTCACTCAAACTAGATCGAAGTGTCGACGGGATCTTTAGAACTGTTTGTAGATCTAAAGACATCTTGTGATAATCCATTGTTAACAGACTCCGTTATATGCGTGATTGATCACAAGAGATTCAAGTGGTGTTGTGCAGGTTTAATTGAAGATTAAAGAAGATTTGAAGACGAAGAAGATTTTCGATTGGTTTCTCATATCTTTGTGTAGCACAAACCTTGATCGGCTGGGATCCAACTATAATCAGATTTATTCGATTGATTAGTTGCGTGAGATCGGTAACGCCTAATATTTCTATTGAGATCTATTTTGATTGTTACAAATCCGAATCTTATTACTTAGGTAATAGAGATTGGATTGATCTAACCAGGAAAAGGAGTTTATTAGTTTAAACGGAAGAGCCTTTGCATATGACTTGAGATATCTTTATTTGGAAAGAATCAATAGAGTTGTTACCAAAAAGATTTATTGTTCCTTTACTGTTTGGAATACGATCCAAAGGAATTGTTCCAGTGCGTGCGCTTATTGAATATCGGAAGCGCAGGGATACTGAAGAATCTAAGTGAACTAGGTTTAGCTGCTTGGTCTCAACTATACGAAGTTTGGCTTAGATTTTGTATAGCGGCTTAATTCTTAGAGTATTCAATTCTGGACTTGGTCCCGGGATTTTTATGCATTTTCGGTTTCCTCGTTAACAAAATCTTGTTGTGTCATTTACTTTTCCTTTCCGCAATTATAATTATTGATATTATAATTTTAAGTAAATTACACAAACGTTAACTCCGTATTACTTGATAGTGATCCTATAGAGTTTGGTTTAGTCCGAACCTATTATCAAGTAATCACACTTTGATTGTTGTATTGTCTCGATCTCGTATCCATAGACGATCACACAAAGTGTGAATACCGATTTGTCGTATTGTCTCGACTTTGTCCATAGACAATCACTTTCGGTAAGAGGACTTATAGGTGGATAATTAAAAGATTGTGGTGTATTTGGGTACCCTCGTCTTTTCAATTGGTATCAGAGCAGGCAAACACAAAAAGATCTAACAATCTGTGTTTGGTGCGATCCAAACTATAAGACTAGAATCTAAAAATGGTTTTTATTGAACCTGAGAATAATTCAATTAACGTAAAGCAAGGTATCAAGAGTTTTGAATTAACACTTGATAATGGCATCTACGAATCAATACCTGAAGATCTTCATGAAATCATCTCGATAGGATCTACTAGACAAGTTAATCTTGTTAATGATGTTGAAACTGATGACAACTGGAAAGTTTGTCTACAAAAGGGATTGGATGAAATTTTCGATGATGATGACTCAGATTTTGAACGAGAAGTAGAAGAAGATATCTCAGAATACTCTAAACTACTGGATCCTTTGAAAAATAAAAAACTGAGAACTTCAGATTTTCTTGGTTTTATGACTCCTCTTTGTCGTGAGAACAAGAAACTGAAGAGGGTTTTTCAAGGATACTATAGTGGTTATCGCACCAGTGATTCTCTACTTAAAGATCATACAGAAGAGCTAAACTCAAAAAGTGTAGAATGTGAAAATCTTCGAAGAAATCCCTTTTTGTCGGAAAAGAAACTTGCTGAATCTGAAGCAACGGTTAATTCTCAACAAAAGAGTTTTGAAGAGAAAGAAGGTGAATATCTCTCACGATAAAAATGCCTTGAGGCTGATTTAACTGGTGCTCTTGATAAAATCAAGACGTTGGAAGAAGAAAATTTGTACTTGAAAAAGTCCAATGATAGCACAAACAATTTATCCTCATTGTTAGAAGCAGGAAGATATCATGGTGATACACGAGGATTGGGATATAAGGAATCAAATGCTTCCAACGATAACAATGAGATAAAATTTGTTAAAGCTACAAATTCTTCTCAACCAGAGGCTTCCACTGATGTCAAAAATGATGTTATTTCTTGTAAAGAAGTAAAGCCAGTCAAGCATAAGAATCATGTTCAAACAGGCTTGTCAAATACGGCCATCAAAGAAGGCACTTCTGCCAATGTCAAGAAAGCAACAACGTTGAACAAAGAGAAGAAGAAGAAGAAGAAGAAAACTCGTCTATCTCCAATGCAAGAGGATCCACAAAAATGTAACATTAAAACTCAGTCTTCGTATGTTACTAAGCATTGTTATTATTGTGGTAATAAAGGACACTTGCAATGGGGATGTAAAGTTCGTAAGATGCAAGATGCACTTTCTTTTGTATCAAACGAATTTGCTAAGTTTGTTCCTCGAAAGAACTCAGATCGTTATTTCCCTAAGTTTAGGCAAAAGAATTATTTTAATGATAGCTCAAATTTTGCCTATCGCTCGACAAGGTCATCTCATAAAAGACCCGAATATAGAAAGATAGATGACTTTGTAAATGCAAAGACAAGATCTGATGTTCCAAATTGGAGAAAAGTTGTTTCGCAAAATATCCAAAAGGGCAATGGTCCTAATGGTATGAAGGAGAAAGCTGCTCCTGCGAAACCCATCTCTAAATGGGTCCCTAAGTTCTCCATAGCCAATAAGGTACCAAAAGTTAGTCATAAGAATGACACTCAATTGATAAATGTTGGTAACAATGTTTTGAGAGTGTTCTTGAAAGACTAAGGAAAGACATCTTGATGTCTAAAGTCTTTTGTACGAATGAGTGTTGTGATAATGACACTCTTCATCACAAATCAAAGAAGAAAAACAAGAGATGGAACAAGAGTAATAAGAGAACCAAGCAAGAGGTCAAGAGTGATGATCCTGTCTTAGTCACTTGTGACAAAGAATACAAGGATCAACTCAACACAACCTAGTTGTGTTGGAATGTGCATGCTCACCTTTATGCTCAATCTATAAAAGGTGAGGTGGCACATTAAACTGAGCACATGACCTCTAGGTTGTTATATGACTATTTAACATCTTCAGGGACATTTTTCTCTTATATACTCATACCTTTTCTATACATAATTGAGCTTTTCATATAAACGGTACTTTTGAGTTCATGGTGTTGATATCTACAGGCCATATATGTGTATCTCTTGAATATACGGTTAAAACGAGCCAAAAATCATTGAATTCGGACATTGTATGCAAAAGTTATGTCTAAAACAGTTTCGTGTATGGATTCATGTTATAACCGGTCCTGGTGATTGGTATGACCGGTCACAAGTAATCACCATAACCGGTCCTAGTGATTGGTATGATTGGTCCATACGAAGAAGGGTAAAACTTTTTTGCCCATAACTTCTTCGTCCGAACTCAGAATGACCTCATTCTTTTTGCGTTGTTTTCGTAATTCAATTTCCTACAAGATTGAGGTAATTGCAATACTTGATTTTCTGTTGAATATTTATGGTGTATTGCATTTGAGTTTATGATATACACCATTATGTTTCAGTCTCATATATTGGCTTACTTCCTTATGGTTAGTGACTTTTGAGTATATCCGATCTTTGGATCATATCTTCGTGATTGCTATATCAAAATCATAAGAAAGTTTTGATGTTGTAGCTCATATGTAAGCCACATATACTGGTGTTTGTTTATGTTCTATAAACTAAATATTTGGTATACATATGATAACTTTTGGTTTATGGGATGTCTGATTTCATTAACCTTAATATTCGATCTCATATTATGAAACCCTTATGGTTTGGGTGACTTTTTGATTTAGCGGGATTAAGTTCTAGCCCATGTTGGTAGGCTTTATCAAAGGATCATAAGGTGTTCTGATTGAAACTCATATGTAAAAAGTCACAATGTGTTAAATCAATTTGTGTTTACATGAGTTGTGTTTAGCATAAACATATGTATTTCGGGTTTTCAACTTTTGCTATTGGCACGCATTAGTTAAAACCGATTCAACCTTTCTCTGGTAAAGGTTGCTCTTTGTTGTTGTTCTTTTGTTCTTGAGAGAGGATGGCAACGTACTGGGGGAGAGTTATAACTTGAACTTGTGCTTAATGATATATATTTCTTGGGAGAAGAGGATGCGGAATTTTGAGGTAACGAATTTGTTAGTTAATCGTTTTCATGTTTAAGAAAAGCATGCTTATATTGCATATATTTTTCTTTTGCTTAACAAAATTTCGGTACAATTGATATATATTCCATTATGTATATATGGATGTGTGTGTGTGTGATTCAATTGTTTCCGGTTAAGAAAAACTGTGTCAATTTATTTGGCTTATTGTTTGGTATCTTCTTTATTGTTTGATATCAAGTGTTTTTGCTTAACGAAATTTCGGTGCAATTGCGGTGCTATAATGTCTATATTTATTTCAATTGCTTCCGGTTAATAAAATAATTGTGCAAGTCAATTTATTTTGGTTTGTATGTATTGTTTATGGCTTAACGAAATACAGGATCATTTGTTTAGTCCAATTCGATTTCGGATAAGAGAAACTAAGTTAATTATGATCTTAGTTAGACTTATCAAAGTAAAGGATTCGGTTATTCAAGTCTAATCGAATGCCTTGACAAAAAATACTAGTTAACTAACCTAGTACTTGTCTTGTCTAAAGTGAAAGGTCTAAGTTATTGTCTGAATAATTAGAACCCGATGAGAAAAATAAAGTTAATTCTGATCTTAACTTTGGTCTTATCGAAATAAGCGATTGTATCACAATCGATTAAGCAAGATAACTAAGTTTCTTAGGCAATTTGTTAAAATATTAGGGAAAATTGCTTCGGGCAATTTTTTCCTTGATAACATAATTAAAACCAAATTACTTGTAGTTTCGGTTTTGATATTGGTTATCTAAAGTGGTATGTGAAACCTTCGTGCTTAACTCTTATAGGTTGTACAAGTCTTTTAGATTTGTAAGATCCTTTCGGTTTGACCTTTATTTGCTCGAACCTTTGTCATTTTGTGACAAAAAGGGGGATAAATATATGGAGTAAACAAGTGATTTTTAATCACTAAGGAAAGGACAATTGTGCTTAAATGTTATATCTAACAAAAGAGTAAAGCATTGACTAAGAGGGAGCAACATATCATATTGTTGTTGTAGTTATCTTGACTACAAAAGGGGAATAACAAAGATTTTCGGATTGGAAATCCACATATCTTACCTTTAGGGGGAGTATTAGCTTTGTTATTCAAATGTCAACAACGACATTTATTAATTGAATATATGCAGGTTATTGTGTTGTTGAATCTTGGAATCAAGCGTATGTTTAATGAATTCTTGTAATTTGTTTATCCATATGTATTAAGAGTTTTGTCACTAAAATTAACAAAGGGGGAGATTGTTAGAGCATAGCTCGGTTGAACCCACCAAGCATTGGTATATCAAGTTTGGTTGTCATATTTTAGAGAATCAAAACTAATCTAAGAGTCGCTTGATTATGTACTAGAGACAACTTCGTATAGGTTAGATTAGAAAGTCTAGGATTATGAGACATACAAGTATTACTCGAAGACCTGAAGAATATGAAGAAATAACAAGCTACAACGACGACATCATCATTCATCTTGAGGTTAGTAATATTGACTTGAACTGTTTCATTCCTAACGTATCTTTAAAGTCGTGCTATATTGAAAACATAACTGCGAAGCTGTGAATGATTATTATACTCTAGTATTGAGACATGATCACATGATCATAGTGTTAAGGAATTAGAATACGAAGTATAACGCTTATATTTTGAACTTCGTATATATGACATCGACATAATCGTATGAATGTTATTGTGATTATGTGTATGGGTAAAGGTAAAGATTTCATCCTAGGAAACAATGTTTACATTTGTTTAAATGAAGTACATTCATGAACTTGTTTTATGAATCGAAAGGGAAATCGCTAGGCTTATTGGTATTGTTATTCATTGTATATATTTGGATTACCAATATGTGTGAATTAGTAGAACTGATCATAACTTGTTATGTATCTTGGTATAACTAATCACAGTGTCTGACTTATGATTTGGTATGACTGGTTTTTATTAATTAGTGTAACCGATCCTAAGTAATCACCTGAGATGGTATGATCGATATTTGTAATTGGTGTGACCGATCCTAGTAATTGGTATGACCGATCACAAAAGAATTGTGTAATTAATCCTTGTAATTGGTGTAACCGGACCTAGTAATTGGTGTAACCGATCCTAGTGACTTGTGTAACCGATCACAAGAAATACCATGAGAATATGGTAACCGGTCTTGGTAATTGATGTAACCGATCCTGGTAACTGATGTAACCGGTCCAGGTAACTTGTGTGTTCGATCACAAGTAATCCATATAGAGGTAGAACCGATCCTTGTGATTGGTAGAACCGATTGAACCCATGATTGTGATTTGATACTTGATTAATCACATAGTTGTCTTCGAATACAAATGAACCAATTCTAAACTTGTTTGGAAGTGTGGTATAATCGATTCCAAGATTGTAAATATGAAAGAGGATTTACAAAGAAAAAGATGTCAACATACTTTGAACACGAACAATAACTCTTATCTTTTATTGTTCAAAAATATTCCTTAATTACTCAAGGAGATCCCGGTCCGAAATAAATTAAGAATCTTTTAATTAAGATTGTTAGTTTTATATGCTTTAATTACCAGCAATTAAATACATATCTCTAGAGAATAAAAATTAGTAATGTGCATTTACTAATTGGAGATTTTCTATTGAGAGATTTCGGAAAATATTGGACAAAGCATTTCCAGGAATTATGAAAACCGATTTGGGCATTTATTGCATATCTTGAGAATATTCGGTTTTGGAAATTCCTTGGTGTCCAAACATCCTTGGTCTATAAATACCTAAGTTTGCATTTCGAGCAAACCATCCTAAGACCCAGGCAAACTTCATCTTTTTGTTGTTTATGGTGGAGTCGTCAATCCGGAGAGGAAAGTACCCTAATTAGGCGAAATCTCTTACGACTGCTCGTTTAAAGACTTCTGTGGGATCAAGAAGCTCTACGAGTACCGTTGGTGGGAAACTAGATAATTGCAGTTTATTAGTTTTCGATTGATTTGATTGACTAACGGTTGTTGAACTTTGATTGCACCTTGTTTGTTTATTCTTGAGAATCTTCTCTTCTGATATAAGATTCACTCAAACTAGATCGAAGTGTCGACGGGTGTTAGAGCACTGCTCGGTCGAACTCGCAAGCGTTTCTATCTCAAGCTTATTATCAAGTTTAGTTGCCAAAACTATAAGTCTTGATTTCTAGTCTACTTCTAGCTAAGTCTCGGACTAGGATAAAAAGTGTAGGTTAGCTCTAGACTCCACGGCGTTCATCATACAAAGACGAAGAACTACTCAAGGAACTGGTGTCACTTCATCAACTAAAAGGTATGTGGAGACTTGAACTTATCTATCACTCAGAAAGTCTATCTACTCGATCTCCTATCTTGAGACAAAAGTCGTACTACTATATAGACTTCGATTATACACATTTGCTATTTCCAGCTGAGTTTATCTCGCTCTCGAAATATGTGTTGGTAAGCTTTCGCTTTGGCCAAGTTTATCTTTACAAGTGACGAAAGTCATGTTGATTATTTCAATATCTTGAAAATTGCTTTGAAAAAAATAGTGTGTGAATAACCTCTATTTAACATCCTCTAAGAATGTTTCAGTGATTGAAATAAAGAGTTTAGAACATGTAACCATCTTTGGATATAAGCATTTAATATGTTCGCGCATTGGTGTATAAGTCCAAAACCGGGAACCAAATGTATGCATACTTGTGTGTTTACTAAATGGTTGATAAAGACTGGGTAAGTATGCGTACCCGTACGCATACTGACGGAAAGTTCACGTCCGTGAATTTCTGCTGAGTTTGGAAACCAAAACAAACTCAAATCCAGTTACTTAAGTACGCATACCCGTACGCATACTTAAGTGTGTTACTTTCTAAAATTGGTTTATTCGTGAACTTAAATTTACATAAACTAAGGAACAAATATTTGCAAACCATGGCTATAAAGTTCATGAATCGATTCGAGTGAATCAAAACCGATTTTGCTTCGATTGTGTCTTGTATACTTGTATTAGATCTAAGCAATTGAACAACTCTTGAACTAGTTTATTTGAGTCATTTGAACTAGTTATGGTGAAGATGAATAAGGTTGATATGAAAGTGCTCATATGGCTAACCATTTGGTTAACTACTGTTGAACCAACGACTTGTACACATTTAGCTACGGTTACACAAACCTAAATGACGTATATTTCATTTGTGTATAACAAGCTAAGTTCGATCTAACGGTTGAAATATATTAGCTTGAATCTAATCAGGTTTTCATCTAACAATGAATATTGAATGCTTTCTTACCAAGGTAACTTAGATTGCAAACCCTGATTTGGAGACTATATAAAGGAGAACACTGGCAACTGGGAAAGGTAATCCCCACACCTCCTTTGTGATACTAGTTGTATAAGCTAGAGTCGATTCTCCTTTAACCTTAGGTTTCTACCGAGACCATGTAGGTTAACGACTTAAAGACTTCATTGAGATTGTGAAGCCAGACCCAACTATTTTTTCTGTAGTTGCGTGATGTGATCTTGCTGTTTCTATCGTATTGAGTACAATTGTAAAATTGGCTCAAGATTAATTTCTCCGATAGGCAAGATAGAAAAGTAATCACAAACATCTTCGTCTCATCGTTTGTGATTCCACAATATCTTGTTTCGCTAGTCGATTAAGATTATTGTGAGGTGATTGATAATTCTAGGCTATTCTTCGGGAATATAAGTCCGGGTTATCGATTGGTTCCTGTTCACCTTAATTTATCAAAAGACGGAACAAAAATTTGTAGGTATTTCTGTGGGAGACAGATTTATCTATTCTTGTAGACTTTTCTGTGTGAGACAGATTTGTTTATTAAAGTCTTCGACTTTGGGTCGTAGCAACTCTTAGTTATGGGTGAGATCAGCTAAGGGAATCAAGTGCGTAGTATCCTGCTGGGATTAAAGACGTAAGGAGCGCAACTGTACCTTGGATCAGTATGAGATTGTTTGGGGTTCAACTACAGTCAAGACCGAAGTTAGTTTATAGTAGGCTAGTGTCTGTAGCGGCTTAATACAGTGTGTGTTCAATCTGGACTAGGTCCCGGGGGTTTTCTGCATTTGCGGTTTCCTCGTTAACAAAACTTTTGGTGTCTGTGTTATTTCTTTTCCGCATTATATTTTGTTATATAATTGAAATATCACAGGTTGTGCGTTGAATCAATCAGTTGGGAAATCCGACCTTTGGTTGTTGATTGAAATTGATTGATACTTGAACATTGGTCTTTGGTACCGTTCAAGCTAATTTCTCTTGTATTCAATTAGACTCGCAGATTTCTATTTGTTTGAGTAAGGATTGAATTGAGAAATTGAGATATAACTCTTTGATATACTTTTGTTAAGATTGAGTCTGACTGTCTAGTTGATTATCTTAAAAGTATCTTGGAGTTAGTCCATACAGATTTGTAAGAGAATTATTGGGTGAGGTTGTTGTACCCCCACTTTTTCAATTGGTATCAGAGCTGGCAAACACGTTTAAGACCTTATAAGTCTGTGTTTGTAGCGATCTGACTCTATGGACAGAAGTGTTATCTCTATAAACGTACCACCAGTCTTCGATGGATCAAATTACTTATGGTGGAAAATTTCTATGTGTACCTTTCTTCAAGCGCGTGATTTTCAATCATGGGTTTATGTAGTTAATGGCTATGATGCTCCCGTTGTGGCAGTAGGAGATGCAACCGTACCGAAAGATATTGGTGCATATGACGCTGTTGAGATACTTGCTGCAAAGCAAAATTCCGACGGTTTGAATGCCATCATACATGCCATTACCCCAGATCTTCAGCACCATGTGACTACGTGCACTCGGTCTAAAGATGCTTGGGATATCTTAGAAACCGTATTTGAAGGGAATACCAGTGAAAAGGAAGTCAGGCTTCAAAACCTAAATTCCGATTGGGAAAACCTTCGTATGGTAGATGAAGATTCATTTGATGAGTTTAATCACAAAGTGTCTGAAATTGTTAATGCATCTTTTGCATTGGGTAAGACTATTCCTGAAAAGGACATTGTGATGAAAATTCTCATATCGCTGCCATCTAGATACGATTCTAAGAAGCATGCCATCGTTGAAGGAAATAACCTTGATGCTCTTTCCAGAAACACTCTGGTTGGGAAGTTAAAGATCTTTGATCATGAGCATACATCCAAATATGGGAAGGATGTTGCTTTTAAAGCACAGAAGAACACTAAATTACTTGAGAAAAGTAAAAGTGTTTGCATCTCTGAATATGATCTTTCTGAGACTGATTCATCAGATGAAGATCTTGACAAGTCAGTCTCATTGGTCACAAGACAGTTTAGAGATCTTCTATTGAAGAGAAGTAAACGGTTCTCCAGAGACAAACCCAGATCGTCAGTTAAACCTCACAATCGCATGCCTCCTAAAAACAGGGATGCTGACGAGGCTGATGACGAGGATATGCCACAATGCTTTAAGTGTAAAGGTTTTGGTTATTTTGCAAATGAGTGTCCAAATCGAAATAAATACACTGGAAACAAAGGTCTTGCTGCAACTCTTGATGAAATGTCTGAAAACTATGATTCTAATGAAGACGAAAAGTCAAGTGTTACACTTTTTTGTGAAAATATTGATTTTTATAATTGTAGCAATACATACATCAATCTTGATATTCTTTCAGAAGAAAACTCAACCGATCTGGAAGAAAAAAATTGATCTTTCCGTTGGAAACTCTTTGTCTAATTTTTCAGGTTCTACCTTGTGTCTAACAGCTTGCACATCTCGGATACCTGAATCATATTCCAGGTTGATATGCTCATATTGTTTGCTCAAGGGTCATGAGCTATCAAAGTGTTACAAGTACAAACACAAATTAAGACATGTCAACAAACTTCAACGAAGGCCAAATTGATTAGCAAACAAGCTCAACCTTGTTCAAAAGACCGCAGAGGTATGTAAGATTTTATCTTCGTCAAAGAATTTAGTTTCCAAGGATAAGACAAGACCATTGGAAAGAAAGTTATGGTCTAAAAACTATGAGAAACAGGGTTCTATGAATTCCAATCAAAAGGGATATGATGGACAGATTATTGTTCATCCCAGCACAACTTAAATTGTGTTGTTAGTGCATCTTGTCTCATGTGTCTGATTAAAAGAGACAAGATGTTGCACACCTCAGGCTTTAAGAAAAGAAAACTCTTTAGTTGTTTTTTGTCTTTCTTTTGTTTTTGCTCTAAGAGCATTGTAAAGGATGGAATCCATGTCGCCTTTCATATCTAACTGATATTGGAAAGGACCTTCCTGTTAATCAATAAAAGAGGGTTAAAATTGAAAATTCTGCCTTTTATAGGGTAAGAGTTGTGCGTACATGAATCCTTTGAAGTGTGTAAAGGTTCCGTAACCCTACATTCCTTTTTCCGTCTCTGAAACTCTTTTTATCCTAAGACTGCTTGTTGAGACTCAAATTATGATTTTCTCTCATATGGATACTCCAAGCATCATGTCTTCCGATGGAAAAGATGTTAATATGATTGTTAAGCCATCAATCACGAAGGAAAAAGAGAGATCTCCGTTACCTCCAACCTTGAAAAGAAAAAGAAGGAATGTGAGGAAGCCAAGGGTTTTTCCTTCAAATTCTCAGAAGTTTTCTGATGTTCTTGAAGAGTTGAAGGAGACAAGAAAGGAGATCCAGCAAATAAAGGCTTGTGTTTTGAGAACTCTAGATATTCAGAAGGCCCTGGTTCGACATCTTCAACCTTGAAGATTTGTTGGAATTGACTCCTTTCTTCACGAACCATATGTTCCTATGGCTGTTGACGACAAGGAGTTCAGGGACGATACAGAATTTTTCAGAGGTCTCAATGTCTAGGAAAGCTTCTTATGAGAATTTTATTCTTGTGTTTTTAAGAAGAATAACTAGAGTTTGGAATAGCCATTATTGTGATTACACATAGCTATGTCCAACGTTTTCATCTTCAATGTTTTTAGATTTATTTTTTTAAATTCTAAATTATTTTTGTTTGGAAAATGATTTTTGCAGTATTAATCTTTATGGTTTTATATATTGCAATCTGCTATGGGATATGTGTGTTTGCGTCCACGAACTATGATTGTCCCATGCGTTGTCAAAAGTTAAGTCCTTCGTATGTCGATATGCAAGTATTGATAAAAGAATGAATGAACTTTTGACAAAACCAAAAGTTAAGCCTTTTATGTCATTATGAAAATATTGATGGAAGAAAGGATGAGCTTTTGTTTAGAAAGATTAAGTCTATTGTATGTCATTATGAAAATAGTGATGGAAGATAGAATGAATCTTTGTCTATTCCGCAGTATTGATCTTCCCTGATCCATATCTTTTATGTATATACTGTGTGGTTCCGTAAGTTCTCTTATGGTTAATTTAATTGAGTATTCCGGTTGAATTAATCATGGGTTCACTTGTGGTTAATTCAATTGAGTGTTTTGGATACAATTTCATATTCTTATATGATTTGTTGTTGTCCAAAGAAATCCTTCTTTTCTTGTGAAAGTAAGGTCGCTCTTGTTGTTCTTTCGGGAATGACATTATATGGGGGAGAGTTCTTATTTGAACTTGTGCTTTATTGCCAAATCTTTGTGGGGAGTGCGGCTGTGGAATATTATAGGGGTTATATATCTTGTATCATTATAAACTCCTTGATGAATGCATTTAGTTTCGGCTATATGATTGCATCTAAAAAGTTGATATATGCTTTATTTTGGTCATGAAATGTCTCTATGGAAATTTCATCAGGATCCCACTAGTTTTCGTACCTTTGCCAATTTTATTGACTAAAAGGGGGAGAATTAATGTGTAGTTCACACTACAAATACATATGGTTTTCGGATCATTATGTAAGGGGGAGAGGTTTCCATGTGATATGGAGTATTGACTAAGGGGGAGTGATACGTATCACCATAGTATTGTTGTCCAAGTTGTGATACAATTGAACTTTGATAGTGTGTAATAATACTATGACACTGTGTAACAATGATTGAGAGCTTTTGTTTTCTCATTGTTATGGCTACGGATCTTCAACAACGGTGATGCTGATTTGGATATCTTTGGAATCATTGGAGTACTTGGAAGTGACAAAGATTTCGAGTAATGTTGAAGAACCAAGGAGATCATGCATGTGGGAGAGAAGCTACAAAGTTTATTTATTTTGTATTCCATATGTATTGATAGTTTTGTCACTAAAATTGACAAAGGGGGAGATTGTTAGAGCACTGCTCGGTCGAACTCGCAAGTGTTGCTATCTCAAGCTTGTTGTCAAGTTTAGTTGCCAAAACTATAAGTCTTGATTTCTAGTCTACTTATAGCTAAGTCTCAGACAAGGATAGAAAGTGTAGTTGAGATCTAGACTCCATGGCGTTCATCAAACAAAGACAAAGAACTACTCAAGGAACTGGTGGAACTTCATCGACTAAAAGGTATGTGGAAACTTGAACTTATCTATCACTCAAAAGTCTATCTACTCTATCTCCTATCTTGAGACAAAAGTCGTATTGCTATATAGACTTCGATTATACACATTTGCTATTTCGATCCAAGTTTATCTCGCTTATCTTTTTCTCGAAATATGTATTGGTAAGCTTTCGCTTTGGCCAAGTTCATCTTTACAAGTGACGAAAGTCATGTTGTTTATTTCAATATCTTAAAAATTGCGTTGATGAAAAATAGTGTGTGAATAACCTCTATTTAACATCCTCTAAGAATGTTTAAATGATTAAAATGAAAGTTTAGAATATATAACCTTGAATGGATATAAACATTGTATGTGTACTCATACGTGTGTAAG
This sequence comes from Papaver atlanticum, assembly GCA_023531105.1. NCBI lineage: Eukaryota > Viridiplantae > Streptophyta > Magnoliopsida > Ranunculales > Papaveraceae > Papaver > Papaver atlanticum. The sequence continues at coordinate 3,129,796 of JAJJMB010009125.1, read as the reverse complement.
TCCAAAATCCTTGAACCAAAGTATGCGTACTTTGCTGCTCAAGATAACCGGAACTAAAGTCCACATACCCGTACGCGTACTGCCGTAAGTTCACGTCCTGTGAATTTCTGCTGGAGTTTGTGAACAGAAAACAAACTTAATCCTGGTACTTAAGTATGCGTACCGGTATGCATACATGAGTGGGTTATTTTCTAAAAACAGTTTATTCGTGAACTTAAACTTATATAAACTAAGGAATGCATATTTGCAAACCGTGGCTATAAAGTTCATGAATCGATTCGAGTGAATCAAAATAGTTTTTGCTTCGATTGTGTCTTGTATACTTCTATGAGATCTAAGCAATTGAACAACTCTCTAACTAGTTCTTTTGAGTCATTTGAACAAGTTATGGTGAAGATTAATAAGGTTGATATGAAAGTGCTCATATGGCTAACCATTTGGTTAACTACTATTGAACCAACTAGGTGCACACGTTTAGGTACGGTTACACAAACCTAAATGGACGTGCATTTCATTTGTGTATAACAAGCTAAGTTCGATCTAACGGTTGGAAGATATTAGCTTGAATCTAATCAGGTTTTCATCTAACGGTGAATATTGAATGCTTTGTTACCAAGGTAACTTAGATTGCAAACCCTAATTTTGAGACTATATAAAGGAGAACTCTAGCAACTGGGAAAGTTAATCCGCACACCTCCTGTGTGATACTAGTTGTATAAGCTTTAGTCGATTCTCCTTTAACCTTAGGTTTCTACCGAGACCATGTAGGTTAACGACTTGAAGACTTCATTGGGATTGTGAAGCCAGACCAACCTATTTTCTCTGTAGTTGCGTGATGTGATCTTGCTGTTTCTATCGTATTGAGTACAATTATAAAATTGGCTCGAGATTAAATTCTACGATAGGCAAGATAGAAAAGTAGTCACAAACATCTTCGTCTCATCGTTTGTGATTCCACAATATCTTGTTTTGCTAGTCGATTAAGATTATTGTGAGGTGATTGATAATTCTAGGTTGTTCTTCGGGAATATAAGTCCGGGTCTGTGGGAGACAGATTTATCTATTACTGTAGATTTTTCTGTGTGATACAGATTTGTTTATTAAAGTCTTCGACTTTGGGTCGTAGCAACTCTTAGTGTTGGGTGAAATCAGCTAAGGGAATCAAGTGCGTAGTATCCTGCTGGGATCAGAGACGTAAAGATTGATTGGGGTTCAACTACAGTCAAGACCGAAGTTAGTTTGTAGTAAACTAGTGTCTGTAGCGGCTTAATATAGTGTGTTTTCAATCTGGACTAGGTCCCCGGGTTTTTCTGCATTTGCGGTTTCCTCGTTAACAAAACTTCTGGTGTCTGTGTTATTTCTTTTCCGCATTATATTTTGTTATATAATTGAAATATCACAGGTTGTGCGTTGAATCAATCAGTTGGGAAATCCGACCTTTGGTTGTTGATTGAAATTGATTGATACTTGAACATTGGTCTTTGGTACCATTCAAGTTAATTTCTCTTGTATTCAATTAGACTCGCAGATATTATTTTCTTGAGTAAGTATTGAATCGAGAAATTGATATATAACTCTTTGATATACTTTTTATTAAGATTGAGTCTGTACCCCCACTCTTTCAGTACGGGTACGCATACTTGCCCGGATTTCTAACAACCGCCAGTACGCGTACGGGTACGCATACTTTGGGTTCCCAGTTTTGTACTTTTACACAAATGTGAGAACACACTATGTTTATATCCAAAGATTGTTACATGTTCTAAACTCTCATTTCAATCATTGAAACTTTCTTAGAAGATGTTAAAATAGTCGTTATTCACAAACTATTTTCATCAAAGCGATTTTCAAGTTATTGAAATAATCAACATGACTTTCGTCACGAGTAAAGATGAACTTGGCTAAAGTGAAAGCTTACCAACACATATTTCGAGAAATAGATAAGCGAGATAAACTCGGCTCGAAATAGCAAATGTGTATAATCGAAGTCTATATAGCAATACGACTTTTGTCTCAAAATAGGAGATAAAATAGAAAGACTTTTGAGTGATGGATAAGTTCAAGTCTCCACATACATTTTGTTGATGAAGTTCCATAATATCCCTTGAGTAGTTCTTCGTCTTCATTCGATGAACGCCATGGAGTCTAAGGCTCAATTACACTTACTATCCTAATCCCAGACTTAGCTATAAGTAGACTAGAAATCAAGACTTATAGTTTTGGCAACTAAACTTGACAAACAAGCTTGAGATAACAACGCTTGCGAGTTCGACCGAGCATTGCTCTAACAATCTCCCCCTTTGTCAATTTTACTGACAAAACTATCAATACAAATGGAATACAAAATAAATAAACTTTGTAGCTTCTCATCCAAATGCTTGATCTCCTTGGTTCTTCAACATTACTCGAAATCTTCGTCACATCCAAGTATTCCAATGATTCTAATGGTATTCAATTCAGCATCATCGTTGTTGAAGATCCGTAGCTATAACAATGAGAAAACAATAACTCTCAATCATTGTTATACAGTGTCATAGTATTATTACACAGTATCAAAGTTCAATTGTATCACAACTTCGACAACAATACTATGGTGATATGTATCACTCCCCCTTAGTCAATACTTCATCTCACATGAAAATCACTCCCCCTTACATAATGATCCGAAAACCATATGTATTTGTAGCGTGAACTACACATTAATTCTCCCCATTTTTGTCAATAAAATTGGCAAAGGTACGAAAATTAGTGGGATCCTAATGAAATTTCCATAGAGATACTTCATGACCAAAAGAAAAGAACATATCAACTTTTTTAGATGCAATCACATAGCCGAAACTAAATGCATTCATCAAGGAGTTTATAAAGATACAAGATAACCCCTATAATATTCCACAGCCACACTCCCCACAAAGATTTGGCAATTAAGCACAAGTTCAATTAAGAACTCCCCCCCATAAAAATGCCATTCCCGAAAGAACAACAAGAGCGATCTTACTTTCACAAGAAAAGAAGGATTTCTTTGGACATTAACAAATCACATAAGAATATGAATTTGTATCCAAAAATCTCAATTAAATTAACCACAAGAGAACCCATGATTAATTTAATCGGAAATGCTCACATAAAAGAACTTACGGAGCCGCACAATATTTACATAAAAATATGGATCAGGGAAGATCAATACTGCGGAATAAACAAAGATTCATTCTATATTTCATCACTATTTGCACAATGACATATAATAGACTTTAATCTTTGTAAACAAAAGTTCATCCTATCTCCCATCAATATTAGCATAATGACATAATAGGCTTAACTTTTGTTTGTCAAAAGTTCATTAAATCTTTTATCAATACTTGCATACTGACATATGAAAGACTTAACTTTTGACCATTTGTACTTCTTATGGATCTAACACATTTAGCAGTTTAATTGAAAGATAAAATCATTCAAGGCTAAAACAAACAAAAAAGTTATTACAACTATTAAAGCAATAGTTTTAAGTAGATCAACATAAGAAGTTCAACAGACAAGGCAAAACAATAGAATTGCAAATACAGAGATTAATCACTCATCTCATAATAATCTCTGGCAATTTCATAAAACTTCTCAGCCAGTTCAGGAAAAGCTGTCTGAGCATAGTCCAACTGCTCTCTCAAAACCTCATTTTCTTGCTGAAGACGGATGAGCTCTGAGTTGGGTGCTGCAGAAGTCCTGGCCATCTTTTTGACGTTGTTCATGGTTAAGACTTTTGGTCCTCCAAGATTGGTTCCGACAGCCACAATGCCAAATTGACTGCAAATCCTTGAAATAAGATAAGGAAAACCAGGAGTCTTCTTCGAAATTTGTCTGACACTTATCATCTGTCGAACAATAAGGCTACAAAAATCAATGTTCCTCCCTCCCGCAACAAAATAAACCAGTTCTGCAAGAGGTCTGGTCCACAGTTGTCTGTCAATTGTGCTGGGCATCAGGTTAGCTACCAGAAGTTTTCCAGCAACATTGAGGAACAAATCAACATCATGAACATCAATTTTTCCCCTCGTGCCAAGGAGCATTATTACCAATAATAAAGTATGAGAGCGCCTCATAAGAAGGTCTCAAGTGCTCAGGAGGAGGCAAGACCAAATCACCAGTTAGCGGCGGACTCAACAGTTCAGCAATTATTTGTCGGTTTACAAGAAGAGTTGTTCCCTCGACAATAGTTTTGAAAAAGCAGTTGACAGAATCAGGCTCATGCAGGTTTGCGTAAAACTGAGCAATTAGCTCCATGTAGGCAGTTCCCATGGGACGATGAATAATACCCCATTCATGATTTTCAAAGAACCCGGACAGACTATCTACCTTTAGTATAGAGGGTTTGTAAATCCTTTCCATGATAGGTTTCTTAGTACTATATTCCACATAGAAATCACGAGCCTTAGTGTTAACGAACCTAATTCTCAAACTTGGGTCATAAAATTCTTCTTCACAATTTTGAGTATCCGAACTCTCACCATGATTAACTCTCTTCCTAAAAGCCATTTCTAGTAAAAGAAGACAAAAAGTTTGAAGAACTTACTGGTTCGTGAACTGATAACAATGGTGAAGTTCCGTAACTGCAGAGAATAGGAAAATAAGCACCAACCCCTGGAGTAGTTCTTCGTTATGAATCCAAAGAGCCCAAGAACACTCAAAACAATTGAGAATTGAAGTTGATGGGATTGAAGGAATATGAACTGTTTTTTTTTCTTTTTTTTTCTCGTTCTCAAACTATTTGAGAAGAAGAAGAGGTGAAGAGAACGAAGTTGGTTTTCCTCTTTTAATGTGTCGAGCGGTGGTACACGAACCAGTTACACACGTTCCGGAACATGGTTCCAACACAGACTGGTTATAGGTTCAGAGTGTGTGAACCGCACATGTGCAGACAAAGACTCGTTTGTTTTTTAACTAACATATGAAGTCATCATATATGGAGCAAGGTTCAACAAATACAATTACAAGTTACCTATGAAGAGTCAGTCACACAGCAAGAAGGTCTTGCTCACCATGACACCAAGAAAGAGTTTCTTTCCAACAACTCTTACATCTTACAGTATTGAGAGACACCCAAAGGACTGTTTTTACAAGTTTCTCAAAGAACTTAAAAAGAGCACAAGACAGTTTGTGTTCCTGATTTCTTCGTTTACAACTTATAGCCAACAGTCTTTGCAGATAATATTCAGTATTGTATAGAGAAACTCTTTTAGTAAAAAGAGACATTCCGACTTTCTCACAGAAGAGGGCAATACTATTATCTTGATAAAGTGTATCAGGAATTGACCAAAAAACTGATTCATGCTTTGAGGTGATATCGTCAGAAGACTGAGATTTAAACTCCTCTTGTAATTCGTTTAGTTTTCTCCAACCAAGTGACTTACATAGAGGAGGAGCATTGCTCTCACTAATTAGTGAATCAATATCAACCTCGACATGAGTATTATTCATCATAACTTGATTTAGCTTGTCAAGAGATTCTTTCTCTTTCTGGAGGTATAACTAAACATCAAGAGATAAGCTCTCAAGCTTATTTTCAAGCCCTAAAAACACTTTAAGGGATTTAAACCTGGTGGAGGTTTAGATAGAATTTCTTTGACAGATTTTATTAAATCAGTCATGGAAGAGAATTCTGAAATCCCTGGATATGGTGGTGCATTTATTGAGATAGCACTACTGTCCATAGAGTCAGATCGCTACAAACACAGACTTGTAAGGTCTTAAACGTGTTTGCCTGTTCTGATACCAATTGAAAAAGTGGGGGTCTAACAACCTCCCAATATTTCGCTTAGCAATTTGTATGGACTAACTCCAATATACTTTCAAGAGAATCAACTAGACAGTCAGACTCAATCTTAATAAAAAGTATATCAAAGAGTTATATCTCAATTTCTCAATTTAATCCGCAATCAAACAAATAAGAATTTGCGAGCCTGATTGAATACAAGAGAAATTACTTGAACGGTACCAAAGACCAATGTTCAAGGATCAATCAATTTCAATCAACAACCAAAGGTTGGATTTACCAATTGATCGATTCAACGCACAACCTGTGATATTTCAATTATATAACAAAATATAATGCGGAAAAGAAATAACACAGACACCAAAAGTTTTGTTAACGAGGAAACCGCAAATGCAGAAAAAACCCGGGACCTAGTCCAGATTTGAACACCACACTGTATTAAGCCGCTACAGACACTAGCCTACTACAAAGCTAACTTCGATCTGGAATGTAGTTGAACCCTAATCAATCTCACACTGATTCAAGGTACAGTCGTGCTCCTTACGTCTCTAATCCCAGAAGGATACTACGTACTTGATTCCCTTAGTTGATCTCACCCACAACTAAGAGTTGCTACGACCCAAAGTCGAAGACTTGATAAACAAATCTGTATCACACAGAAAAGTCTATTGAATAGATAAATCTGTCTCCCACAGATAAACCTACGAGTTTTTTGTTCCGTCTTTTGATAAATCAAGGTGAACAGGAACCAATTGATAACCCAGATTTATATTCCCGAAGAACAACCTAGTATTATCAATCACCTCACAATAATTTTAATCGATTAACGAAACAAGATATTGTGGAATAACAAACGATGAGACGAAGGTGTTTGTGACTATTTTTCTATCTTGTCTATCGGAGATATAAATCTCAATAAAATCTTACGATTTCACTCAAACACGATAGAAACAGGAAGATCAGATCACGCAACTGCAGAGAAAATAGTTGGGTTTGGCTTCACAATCCCAATGAAGTCTTTAAGTCGTTAACATACATGGTTTCGTGAAAAACCTAAGGTTAAAACAGAATCGACTCTAGCTTATACAACTAGTATCACATAGGAGGTGTGTGGATTAGGTTTCCCAGTTACTAGAGTTCTCCTTTATATAGTCTTCAAATCAGGGTTTGCAATCTAAGTTACCTTGGTAACAAAGCATTAAATATTCACCGTTAGATGAAAACCTGATTAGATTCAAGCTAATATCTTTCAACCGTATGATCGAACTTAGCTTGTTATACACAAATGAAATGTAACTTCATTTAGGTTTGAGTAACCATACCTAAACTTGTACACTTAGTCGGTTCAACAATAGTTAACCAATGGTTAGCCAGAGCAATTTCATATCAACCTTATTCATCTTTACCATAACTAGTTCAAATGACTCAAATGAACTAGTTAGAGAGTTGTTCAATTGCTTAGATCTTATAGAAGTATACAAGACACAATCAAAGCAAAATCAGTTTTGATTCACTCGAATCGATTCATGAACATTATAGCCACGGTTTGCAAAGATTGCATTCCTTATTATATAAATGTTTTAGTTCATGAACAAACTGATTTTAGAAAGTAACCTACTTAAGTATGCAAATGGGTACGCGTACTTAAGTAACCGAATTGAGTTTTTTTTTCACTTTCAAACCCCAGCAGAAATTCACGGACGTGAACCTTCCGCCAGTATGCGTACGTGTACGCATACTTGCCCGGATTTCCAACAACCGCCAGTACGCGTATGGGTACGCATACTTTGGGTTCCCGGTTTTGGAATTTTACACAAATGTGAGCACACACTATGTTTATATCCATAGATGGTTACATGTTCTAAAATCTCATTTCAATCATTGAAACTTTCTTAGAAGATGTTTAAATAGTCGTTATTCACAAACTATTTTCATCAAAGCGATTTCAAGTTATTGAAATAATCAACATGACTTTCGTCACGAGTAAAGATGAACTTGGCTAAAGCGAAAGCTTACCAACACATATTTCGAGAAATAGATAAGCGAGATAAACTCGGCCCGAAATAGCAAATGTGTATAATTGAAGTCTATATAGCAATACGATTTTTGTCTCAAAATAGGAGATAAAATAGATAGACTTTTGAGTGATAGATAAGTTCAAGTATCCACATACATTTTGTTGATGAAGTTCCACAAGATCCCTTGAGTAGTTCTTCGTCTTCATTCGATGAACGTCGTGGAGTCTAAGGCTCAACTACACTTACTATCCTAATCCCAGACTTAGCTATAAGTAGACGAGAAATCAAGACTTATAGTTTTGGCAACTAAACTTGACAAACAAGCTTGAGATAGCAACTTGCGAGTTCGACCGAGCAGTGCTCTAACAACAGTCAATAGGGATTTGGATCTCTGTGAATCGGCGACCAATGAGTCGACTCAGTGGAAAATTTTAATTTGATCTTCTCATCTTCTTCTCCTGTTCTTGATTGTTTTTTTTCGCTTGATTTATTGTTCTGATGTTAGATTAATCCTTCCTATTTTTTACTTTTTATATCTTCAATTTATTTCTTAAAGATCTAATTTAGTTTATGAACCAAGTTTTATCTCTTTAGGTTCATTCCTGTTTTTTCCTTTTTTTAAATTTCTTTCCCTTCTCTGATTTTATCATGGTTTTCTAATTTTCAGGGCCTCATTATTCACCATTATCATGGAAAGCATTCAATGTTGGAACTTTATCTTCAACATACTCCTTCTTACAACATTATTGTTACAATCTCCAAAAGTATTATCGTCTCCTTCTGATGCAGTATTTCAATCCATTAAAGTCAAGATGGTTCATAACAGTATGTCTCAGTATGTTTCTCTTTATTATGTATATGATTTAAATGATATTTTCATGTCCGCCTACTACAACTCAGTGGATCCGATTCGAGTCAACAAGAAGATGAATATAGATTTAAGTTTCAAAATTTCAAAGTTTCCTCCTATCATTCTCCGTAACTCCAGGAAGTTCAAATCTCAGCCGCAACTCAAGCAGTCAAAAGATATCGCCATGGAAAAAATAGGAAAGATCTTCAACCCTTTTTTTTATGGAAACAAAATATACCCCTTTAACTATTTACAGTTATGTTAGTCAACGGGCTTCAATATATATTCTCTTCTTAGTGTATAATCCTAGGATATCTCAAAATACTTTAGAATTATATCAAATACACTGCTCTGTAACAATGGCTTCATCCTCAAACCCTCAAATTTTTGTCATCACTTCAAAGATGCAAAATCCAAAAATAAGAGACATCTGTGCTAGACAGATGAGAAGGGTTGTTGGGGCAAAATTAGTCATTTCTGAAGCTTCAGAAGAGTTTAAAATAACCTTGATAGGTAAACTCTTTAAAAAAGATCCGGTTGAAACAAATGATGTTAGGAAAGAAATCAAATATATCGGGAATATGTACAGAGTCAAAGAGTTGAGACGTCTGGATAGTAATATATTTTTATTCAAATTCAATATGGAAGAAGTTATGAATGCTGTTCTGAAGAAGGGTCCATGGAATATCCTCAAAGCTCACTTGAATCTGAAGAAATATGATGTGTCAATTCCGGTGAAGGATTGGGTTTCCAATGAACAAGATTGGACTGTTCAGTTTCAGCATATTCTTCTGGAACATCATTCCACAGCTGTGGTAAATGAAGCCATTGAATAACTTGGGACCAAAATCTGGACAGACCCAGAAGATTGTAAACCTTCTTATGGAAGCACAATATCAGCAAGAATCAATATCAATTTAGCTAAACCTTTACACAGAGGAGGATGGTGGAACACGGCGGCAGGTGGTCAAACTTGGATTCGTTTTCATTGGGAGAGATAACCTCACAATTTGTGTCCTAAATACTACATTGTGGATCACAATGAGGAAGAATGTGAGAATACAGCTGATGATATTATGATTAGAAGATTCACTAATGAAGAATGTATCTCTTACATTCATGCAAGGGCTTATGGAGTGGGAATCATTGAAGATATGAAATTACTTCTACAAAGAATCTGTGAATCTAGTAAAAAACTTCTTGAGGCACAAGGAGAAGATGAGGAAGTTAACAGAAGCCACAAAAGATCCAGAGTTGAAGAGCAAGAAAATATCATAGAGGGACATGCTGAAAATCCATCTAATCATACTGACTTTGATGGTATGGAGCACGACATGATTGAAGAAGGAAGAGCAAATATAAGGGAGAATTTCCATGAGGTGAATGAGCTGCTCCAAATACTTTGGTAAAACATCTTTCTTATCTCTCATCCCATTTTTTGTCTTCTATTTTATTTTCAATGTTAAAACCACTACTGCTACTTTTAATGCTCTTGAATTGAACTGCCTCTTAGTGGAAACTAGGCATTTAAACTTTAGCTTGTGCATTAAGTGTTCTGTAAGTACAAAATCATGAAAATTATTAGTTGGAACTGTCACGGCTTCTTAGGAAAGGCAACTAGAGATCACCTGCTCCAACTTAATAACTTACATTCTCCTGACATTGTTTTCTTATATGAGACTAAAATCAATGATGATAGAATAGTTTCTCTCACAAACTTCCTAAATTTGCCTAATAAATGTTACATGCCTTTTTTAGGTCAAGCAGGTGGTATCACCATGCTTTGGAATGATGGTTTTCAACTAGACATAGTGAACTCTTCTAGTAACATGATCCATGCTATAGTTAACAATGACCCTGCTCTAGGAGAATGGTTTCTTTCATGTGTTTATGGCACTCCTTATATTAAAGACCAACCATCTCAATGGAATTACATACATAAATTGAGCTCCTCAGTGACTATTCCTTGGGTCCTTATAGGAGATCTAAATATTACAATGAATGTGTTGGATAGAAATACTAGTTCCCCTCTTACTTCACCTGAAGTTTTGGATTCTATTAGACAATCTGACTTGCATGATATGAACTATAGTGGAAATGCCTTCACTTGGACTAGTAATAGTCGTGGCACAGGAAAATTCAAATCTAGATTAGACAGATCTTTAATCAATAATGACTTTATTCTTAGATATCTTGATGCTACTCTCAAGCATTTAGCACAACTAGGATTTGATCATGCTCTTATTATGTTATCTCTCTATAGTTCTTCAAACATTTCAGGTAGAAACAGGAAATTCTTTGAGCACTGGCTTCAGAATGATTCTTGTGTAAATGAAATTATGAATGCGTGGAGTTCTAACATTTCAGGCTCAGCTGCTTATGTCTTGTATGACAAACTAGCAAATACTTGACATTTCTTGTCTAAATGGAGTAAGTCAACATTTGGGTGTATCCAATCAAGAATCTCTGAACTTAAGTTGGAATTATCTAAACTTCAAGCATCTGACATCCAAGGAAACAATACTTCTCAAGTTTTATCTTTAGAAAATCAGATTGAAGCTCTTAATGATATTCAAACAAGCTCAAACAGGCAAGAGTCAAGAGATTCTTTCTATAATGATATGGATAAAAACTCTAAATATTTTCACATTAGAGTCAATCAGAGAAGAGTTAGAAACAAAATTGACTCTCTCCAAGCTCATGATGGTTCCTGGTGCCAAGACAGGTCTTCAATTGAACAACTTCTTGTCTCTCATTTCAAGAATATTATCTCTACCTCAAATCCTTCAGACAGTTACCATTTTCTCCAACATATTCCAATAAGTATCAGCCAACAAGATAACAGTGCCTTAATAGCAATCCCAACTGAACAAGAGATCTACAATGCTTTAATGACAATGGATCCCTGGACCTCTCCAGGTCCTGATGGCTTTCCTCCAGGCTTTTATCAAACTCAATGGAATGTGGTAAAACAAGATGTGTGTAAAATTGTACAGGCTTTCTTTCATTCAGTTCACCTCTTAAAGAAGATAAATAATACCAGAGTCACATTGATTCCTAACATTAACTCAGCTCAAAAGCCAGAAGACTTTAGACCTATTGCTCTCTGCAACACAGTCTATAAGATCATCTCAAAAGTGATATCAATTAGATTGAAGAAGAATATGGTAAAACTCATCTCTCCAATGCAATCAACTTATGTGCCTGGAAGACTGATATATGAAAATATATGTCTGGTGCAAGAATTAGTTCAAGCTATGAAGAAGAAAAAAGGAAGATCTGGGCATATGGCACTTAAAATGGACATGTCTAAAGCCATTGATAGGCTAGAATGGGTTTTTCTCAAAGAAGTTCTCAAGAAATTTAGGTTTTGTGACAAATTTTGTCAGCTCATCTTTGAATGCATCTCCACTACTCAAACAGAGATAATGATCAATGACACTCCTTCAAGCCCTTTCAATCTTACAAGAGGCATTAAACAAGGGGATCCCTTAAGCCTTTATCTCTTCATCCTGGCAATGGAAGCATTCTCAAGATACTTGTATCACTGTGAAGTTACCAAGAAATTAACAGGGATTAAAATCTCAGGGTCAACACCCAAAATAAACCAATTATTGTTTGCAGATGACTGCATCTTATTTTGCAAGGCAAATCTAGACCAAACAAGAAAGCTGCTTAAGGTAATTGAAGATTTTAGTTCCCGTTCAGGTCAACTACTAAACTTCTACAAATCTGCAATTTACTTCAGTAAGAACATGAGTCCTTCACACTGCCAGACTATTAGTGGTATTCTTCAAGTCAGATAACTAAATCTCAATGATGAAAAATATTTAGGTCTTCCCTTTTTTATTGGAAGAAACAAGAGAATTCCTTTCTCTATTCTTGTTGATAAAATGGATACCAGGTTGACTAGATGGAGATATATTAATATGTCTGAAGCTGTTAGATCTATTATGGTTAGAAATGTGACAAATGCTATTCATGTTCATCACATGACAAGCTTAAAGCTTACAGATACTACTATCAATAAGATGAATGCTACTCAACAAAAGTTCTAGAGAAAAAAGAATACTAACAAAGGAAAGAAGCTGATTACCTGGAAAACTGTGAATGCCCCTAAGGAGGAAGGTGGTTTAGGATTTACGGATCTTCAAATTTTCAATAGAGCTCTCTTAGAAAAGTCTGCTTGGAGGCTATGTACTGATCATACCTCAATATGTTCAAAGTCTTTACAAGCTAAGTACTTCCCAGATGGTGATATTTTCAACATCAATAAAAATTCTTCACCAACTTGGTCTTGGACTAGTATCAGTTCTGAGTTGAACTTCATCAAGAAATACAGTGCTTGGAGCATTGGGAATGGTCATAACATTCTCATATGGAAGCATAACTGGGTTCAGGGACTTAATGATCCTCCTACTCCTAAACTGGGTGTTACAACAACTGAGAATTTCAAGTATGTTTATCAACCTTTTGCTCCTGATTCTACAAATTGGAACTCTTCTTTAATTCTCTATCTCTTTGAAGATCAAACAATAAGACTTATTCTCAGCATGCCAATATTTTCACAATATAAAGATAAGATGGTGCGGACCTTAGATAAAAGTGGTAAATTCTCAGTGAAATCTGCTTATTAAAAAAATGTATGAAGAGCAAAACAATAACACAATGATACCATCCAGGATGAAGAATATCTATAAAAAGTTATGGAAACTGACCTTACTCCCAAGAATTAACCAATTCTTATGGAAGTGTGTGAAGAATTTCCTTTCTACCAGAGACAAGCTTTACTATGTTATTCAAAATGGAGATTACAGCTGCCCATTCTGCTATCAAGGGATAGAAACTGCTTCTCACTGCATCCTCAACTGTTCTCTAGTTAAACTTGTCTGGTTTGGTGTTTTTGGTATCCATATTCCAGATAACAGTAATCTTGAAGTTTGGATTTGCAGTCTTTTTGATAATCTCAAAGCTGGACATATTACTGAGGATGGAATATGCAGATTAGCAATAGTTTCCTGGTGTATTTGGACTAAGAGATGTGACACAGTTTTTAAAGGGACTATAGTCACGCCGGATATCATCATCCAAAAGTGCAGGAAGTTCTTAGCAGAGTTCTCTGAGATGTCTCGTAAAAAGCATACAAACAACAACAGACAAACAAGATATAACTAGCATTGGTCTCCTCCTCCTATGGAGCTTTAACTATTAACTCCGATGGCTCCTATCGTAGCAATTCTGGTGGTATTGGTCTAATTATTCGTGATTTTGCAGGTCGTCACAAAGGAATCAAATGCATCTATCTAGCTGAATCATGGGGACCGGAGCATGCAGAGTGCAGTGGTTTATGGGAGGAAGTGAAGTGGGTGAAGGAGATGGACTTGCAGGAAGTTTATTTTGAACTGGACTCAAAGCTGGTGGTCGACGCTATCAACAATGATGAATACAACATAGACTGGAGATTACACAACCGTATTAGAGAAATTAAGAACTTATTTCATTTATTTCGATCTTGGCACTGCTCTTACGTGCAAAAAGAAAAGAATAAAATAGTGGACGTGTTGTCCAAGCTAGTTAGAATTGAAAAACTTAATAGAGTTTGGATCTCTAATCCTCATGGTAACATTATTAGTTTAATGGCAGAGGAATCATCTTATGTAAACTCTTAACTCTCAATATATCTATTCCTTCATCTTCTAAAAAAAAAAAAAAAAAAACTCTGCTCATGTTACTAGATGCATAAACATCATGTATCTATTTACTTTATTAGAATGCTGAAACATTTCACATATCCTTTTCTGATACATAAAAAACGCATCTTCATTTAGGTGCAATTTTTTTTACACACATGATACTTAGTCACTCTGAACCGTGAACCATAATACTAAGTCAAATGAATATGGTATAAGAACATTAAATTTACTGTCTTCTAATAACTTTAGCACCTGAGAAGTAACTTTTTTACTTCGAAAAACAGAAAAAACATAAATTAATTTGGGAACAAAATTTGAAAATGACTTCTAAAAGCAAATAAATTGGCTTTTTGTGAAACAAATTTTTGTTTGCTTTTGATTAATTATGGAATTAGCAGTAAAAATTTACATTCATGCGAGCCAAAGCATTCTTAACTCACCACTCAAATCTTCTCTGCATGCTAAATCCTCTTATTTGCTAATGAATATTTGATAATTTCCTCTGTTTTTTCTTTGCATGGTCGCAAATCTTCTGTTGATTTCTTTTCCCCTTTTCTGATTGAATCCGTAGAGTAAATCTAATGATATTCTTTTTCTGTCAATATTTAGGTCCTTTTAAGTTCTTTGAGATTTAACCTAATCGATGTTCCTAATCTCAAATTATTTATTTGATTTCCCTTTCCATTATCTCTAAAAGTCTGATTAATTTTTCCTAAAGTTTTTTTTAAATCTTTTTCCTTTCTCCTTTCCTGATTTTTTAATCGTTCGCATGCTTTATTAATTCTCTTTCTGTCAGTTTACAATTGTTTTTTCCTTTTACAGGATTCATCTCTTATCGCCTTCCAACTTGATTGGTAGGTGCTAGGGTTTTTGGAGCTGCTCCACATTGGCGGTTGCAGGTTCTTGGTATTTGGTCAAAGGATTTGTTAGTAACCCTTTTCTCTCCTGGTACTTGGCCATTCAAACAAGCTTCTCATTATTCAAAGATGAATTTGAAGATTAATCAGGTTAATACTCTTATCTCCAAGTAATAATCATTACTATGAATGCAATCTATTATCAACACCAGTCCAATTTCGGTCATATGATTAACCACAAGTTTAATCAAAAATCTTGCATGATAAACACTTGGAAAGGTCTTTCTTTTTCTGATCATGCACCATATCTGAAGTGTAAAACTCATTCTCTGAACACAAAATACTTCATAAATGGTTACCAAACAAAACTAGCTCTGCTACATTCCTTGTTTCAATATTCTCTCTACCTTCAGAGTTTCTAGAAGTTCAAATGTTAGTAACCTTTCTGATCAGCTTGCAAAAGAATGTTCAGTTTCTCAAAAAACTACTAAGCATGTTTCTATGGAAAGAAAAGGAAAATTTGTTGAACCCTTTGCTCTTATAGGATCCATTTGTAGTGAAGACATTGTGGTTACTAGTGGGGCTTTGAATTATGCAATTAGACCCATCTGGAGGACTGATCATGAAGTTGTCATTATCAATAATCATAGGAGAAATGTTTCTATTTTTCGAGTTCATAACAGAGAAGTTTATCAGAAATCCTTAGTTGAAGGCCTCACTCAATTTAGGGACATCTTATGGTATTGATGCCGTGGGAATTTCATATGCAGCATGTGATATTTCATTTTGAACTTTTCTATATTGAGTTTAGATTGAGAGCTGATTTAGATAGAAACAATATCTCTTACTAGGTGGATTCCCAAGCTGGCGAAGTGATTAATGTTTTTAACAGAGACAGAACTGGTGTTGTTAAGGAAAGAGTGGGAGTGGATGTGAATCTTCCATTGTGCAGAAAAGTTAACTGTAAAGTTTGCAATTTTCTATCTGGGTTTTCCTTCTGCTACCTGTAGAAGCTGCTACGTTCTTAATCATAGTGAGATGTATTGTAGAATTGTTGCAAATCTTGCTTAGATGAATAAACCAGTCCTTGTCCTGCAAGGTGTTGAGCCTTTTAATGAACAAGAATGGAACAATCATATTGAAGCAGTGGAAAATGATCAAGTTAGACAAAACAACCAAGTGAATGAGATTATTCAAGATAATGCTGGGATGATTAATCAAGTGGATACTATGGATGATACTATGATGAATGTCCAGGTTCAAGTAGTCCCAAATAATAATGAGAATGCTATCTTGGAGATTGATACTGCTGAGAATGATCCACCTAATTCTCCAGTGACTTCTCAATCTTATTATAACACCATACATGGATCCACTGAAGGTGAAAGATAAGTTAAAAGAAGAAGGGTTGAGGACATAGCTGCTAAGCAGATGGATTTTTGAAGCCTTAAACAAGGATATTAGCACTGCTTTAGTCAAGTTAGCTGATGAAATAACAAAACAGAACGAAGATACTCCTAGAAACAAATGGGTTTGGGCTGATTCTCTAGATGACTTTGTTCCTGGAAAGCCTCTAGAAAAGGGTGAAAGCTCTAATACTGTTGTTTTGATTTGTAAGGATGATATACTCAAAGACCATTGCCAAGTTCCTGCTGCCAATGTTGTGGAGATAGATGCTAAAAATCTAGACAACTTCATCAATCAGGTTAGTATTAATCTTTCATTGAATCAATTTTATTTCTTATTGTTCCTGAATTTGTTTTATTGGATCACTCGATTTACTTTGGTGAAACACTTTAAGTATTCTATCTACTTTGTTTTTATTAAGTATTTCTTCATTCAGTTTTATTTTCTAATAATCACTATCTTTAGCTTTCTGGTTATTTATCTTTATCTGGTATTAACTATAATCTACTATTCTTTTTGTTCTGCTCACTGCTTAGAGTATCTCTTTTGCAAAATCATAAACATGAAACTTCTAGCTTGGAATATGCAAGGCATTGTCCCCCTCCGTCCAAAAATCATCTTAATTACCTATTAAAACGATCTAACTTATACATGATTTTTCTTTCTGAAACCAAGGATGATTGCGATAGGATAAAAAAACTTGCTAGAAAACTCAGGTTTGTTGACTGGTTTTTAGTTCCTAGAATTGGTTTAAAATGTGGAATGCTCATTGCTTGGCATAATAACTTAAAAATTGATTTCGTTAGATTTAAACATAATATTTGCATTTTTTGTGTGCATGACAATTATGGAAATTTTTGGAATCTTACATGCATATATGGTGCTTTATCTGAAGTTGATAAGTATAATCAATGAAATCATATCAATAGTTTTAGTGCTGCCAATAATTATCCATGGATAGTTATTGGTGATCTTAACTTTATTATGCATATTGATGAAAAATAGGGTGGTATACCAAAGCCACTAGATTTATTCACAATACTATTCAGGATTTAGGGCTTATTGATCTTAGATATCAAAGGATGCCTTTTACTTGGTCTAGTAATAGACATGGACAAGAAAATACTAAGGAGAGGATTAATAGAGTTTTAGCATCTACGGACTGGACTAACCTTTTTCCTAATGTCATTGTTAAACATCTATTTAGAGTTGGTTCTGATTATACGCCGATTCTGTTATAAACAACTCCTTTGAAAAAACTGCAGAAGGGAAGACCTTTTAGAATAATCAGATTTTGGTTAGATCATGATAGTTTACCAAAATTGATTGAAGACAATTGGAATCGTACTAATAGGGGCTCTAATGCTTATAAATTCATCAATAATATAAAACATCTTTCCTTTTCTCTCTCAGTTTGCAATAAGAAAGTTTTTGGAAACATTTTCAAGAACATTAGTGATCTGAATCTAAAAATAGATGAGCTGCATGATATTAATCCATTGCCTGTAGATGAAATTAAAAATCGTCAAATTCAACATGAAAGTTGGTATGATAAGGAAAATGACTATTAGAACCAACTCGCGAAAGATAAAATTTTAAAAGTTCATGACAGAAGTTCTACTTATTTTCATCAAATTGCTTCTAATAGGAGAATAATAAATCATATTCATACACTTAGAGATCATACTGGATTATGGATTGAAGAGCCTGAGCGAATTGACTCTTGACTCATAAATCACTTTACAGATATATGTTTCTCCAGAGGAATTATTCATGAAAACATTATTAACGAGCTAGTTATCCCTGTCATTTTTGAGGAAGATAATATGAATTTTACTAGAATTCCTGATCAAGATAAGATAAGGATTACGCTTTTCTATATGGATCAGTGGGGTGCACCGGAGCTAGATGGTTTCCCGCCTGGTTTATTAAAGCCCAATGGGATTTTTTGCATAAGATATTGATTGACGCATTATTGTGTCTAATGTCTCAATTGTATATATTGTTAGTGTTCGATTTTGTATTTATTTTGTTATTTTATGTCTTTGTAGGTATTTTTAGAGAAATAAGCTATTGCGGCGAAATTGGCTCGAAAAGTGGTGTTTTACACCCCAGGATAGAGTACTAAAGGCACCCCAGAAATGCACCGGAAGCACCCCAAAAATGTGTCGGAGGAACCCCGGAAAAATTACTATATACGCCCAAAAATTACTATTTGCATCCCATAAGACAAGTGCTAAAGGGACACCCGTGCAGGATTAGGAGGAGGACATCTTCTTCTCAAATTCAAAAAATGAATTTTGGCGGGAAAATATTTTCATTAACAGCAGAATTTTGATCGGATGTTTGGACGTGATTTAGTGAGATTCAATCCCTGAAACTTAGTGGGTAGACGTGATATGACTATAGAAAGCTAGTATGGGTGATTTTATTGATCAAATTTGGCTGGATAATTTGGTTTAATCCAAACAGGGAGTTGGAGGAAAAACATGAGCTTGCACGAGTTGTGAGGAATTTAAACGTGTACTGCACGTGTTTGGAAGACTTAATCGATATTATGGAGCGTGAAGAAGGTATAGAAGGAAAGAAATACAGCTGCATGCGCGTGGAAGATCAAAAAATGGAAATTATTGTTGTGAGAATAAAAATAATAAAGAGAAGATTTTTTGAAGTTATGGAGGAGATTCGATGCATCTTTCGGGTATAAATAGATTACCCAGGTCATATAGAAGGGGGGTCGAGAGTTTGGGGTCGATAGGAGAGCTCAGGAGGCGTGAATCAAGAGTTTTCAGAACTCTGTTGTTGTTGCTGCTGCTCCTCGTGAAGAACAGGGAAAAAGCGACGGTTTCTTCAACTGGTTGTAACAGTTTCTTCAACTAGTTTGCAACATTTATCTTCATTGTAACAGTTTCTTCATCCTCTTCTGCAACATTTATCTTCAGATTTGTAACGATTATCTTCATCATAACAGTTGAAAGTTGAAACAGTCGGTCTGTAACGCACCTGTGCTGTTGCAGATTTCCTGTTTCATTATTTTCTCTTCTTGTAAACACTTTTTGAGCCATGAATACATATTTTGAGTGTG
Organism: Papaver atlanticum; assembly: GCA_023531105.1. Taxonomy (NCBI): domain Eukaryota; kingdom Viridiplantae; phylum Streptophyta; class Magnoliopsida; order Ranunculales; family Papaveraceae; genus Papaver; species Papaver atlanticum. The sequence goes on along the minus strand of JAJJMB010009125.1, from coordinate 3,110,122 downwards.
TTTTCGACATGATGAGTTAAACCCCAACACTGGGTCGACGGAGGAGGCCGAACTTCATACATGGGTAAATTTATTTTTATTCTTTTTATGACTTTTGCATTAAAATTAATTGAAATATGATTTGATTTAATTGGTTGTCATTTGATTAGATGGGTCATGCTTAGCTTAGGTGATTTGATGTCCCATGCTTAAGATTTACAATCAATGTTTTGAGAATCTACCTTGGAAAAAATAGAGTCCATGTTTATATTTCTTGAGCTAAAATTGTTAAGAATAAATAAGTGAACCTAATGTTATGAAGATTGGCTAAATCCTTAGTCCCAGTACCTCTTGCACCATTTGTAATATTATTGTATATTTTTATTAAATTTAAAAACTCGAATCTTCACAAGTCTTAGAGTTCGAATCATTTTTACTACAACTTTAAAATCACATCAAATATCAATAATCTTGTGCAAGATTTCTTCAAAACCAAGTTTATGCTTAAACAGTTAAACTTCCCCTGCATTGGTTTAATACCCAAAGTCTAGAATTCATCCAACGCCAGTGATTTCAGGGCAGTTAGCTTAAATAACACGATTTTGTACACTTATATAAAAAATATTTGATAATAGACTTAAACCTTGTCTAGAAAAAATGATCTCTCAAAATCAATCGGCCTTTATTCTGGGTCGTCAAATTACTGATAATATAATCATTGCACAAGAAATTCTCCATACGATAAAAAAGACCACTTTGCTTTTAAACTTGATCTTTCAAAAGCTTTTGATAGGGTTGAATGGGCTTTTCTTTTCTTGAGAAGATTTTATCTGCTTTTTGTTTTAATGACAATTGGTGTCAGTTAATTATGCAACGTGTCACTACAACTTCATTCTTTGTACTTCTTAATGGAATACCTGGTCAAGTTTTTAAAATGGAGAGGGGTTTTCGACAAGGAGACCCCATGTCTCCTTATATTTTTATTATTTATATGGAATTTTTATCTAGGCTTCTGTTTAAAGCTTAAAAGGATAAAAAAATCTCTAAAATTAAAGTTTCTAAATCGGCTCCATTTATATCTCATCTGTTTTTTTTGCAGATGATTGTTTCTTGTTTTCGAAAACAGGAATACATGAAGCAAAGAACCCGATGGATATCCTTAACTTGATTGGTGTTGTGTCTGGTCAAGTTATCAATCTTAAAAAATATGGAGTTTACTTATCTCCTAAAATGCATACTAAACATTGTAACATCATTAGTAAAATTCTTAATGTTAGAGCACTGCTCGGTCGAACTCGCAAGCGTTGCTATCTCAAGCTTGTTTTCTAGTCTACTTATAGCTATGTCTCGGATTAAGATAGAATGTGTAGTTGAGCTTTAGACTTCACGGCGTTCATTGATTGAAGACGAAGAACTACTAAGGGGAGCTTGTAGAACTTCATCAACAATAGGTATGAGGAGACTTGAACTCATCAATCACTCAGACGTCTATTTCTATTCTATCTCCTATTGAGACAAAAGTCGTATAGCTATATAGACTTTACTTTATGCACATTTGATATTTTGAGTTGAGTTAAACTCGCTTACATATTTCTCGAAATATGTGTTGGTAAGCTTTCGCTTTAGCCAAGTTCATCTTTATTCTTGATGAAAGTCAAAAGATGATCATGTGAAAATCGCCTGGTAACATTTAACATGATTTGTGTGAGACAGTCATTTGATATAGACTCGAAATATTTCGTATTGATCTATTGATCACTTGAAAATTGCTTTGAAGCTAATAGTTTGTGTGAGACAACTATTCTCGTCTTCTAAGAATGTTTCAATGATTAAAATGGAGTTTAGAACAATTAACCATTGATTGGATATAGCACAGTATGCGTACTTGTATGCTAACTGTTGCAAGTTATTCCAAGTCCGGGAACCATAGTATTCATACTTGTATGCGTACCGGTTTAACAGTTGAAGTCCGGGAACTTAGTATGCATACTCGTATGTAATTGCTTAACAGTTTAAGTCCGGGAATTTAGTATGCGTACCCATTTGCATACTAATTCAACTGAGTTCTGTCGTGAACGACAATATGCGTACCCGTTCGCATACTAGCGGACATACCAAGTCCGGAACTCTAAGTATGCGTACCCGTTTGCATACTTGAGTGGGTTAAGTTCTAAAATCGGTTTATTCGTGAACAAATACATTTATATAATAAGGAATGCAATTTTTGCAAACCGTGGCTATAATGTTCATGAATTAATTCGAGTAAATCAAAATCGATTTTTCTTCAATTGTGTCTTGTATACTACTATGAGAATATAAACAGTTGAACAACTCTATAACTAGTTTCATTTAAGTCATTTTAACTATTTGTGATTAAGATGAACAAGGTTGATATGAAAGTGTTCATATGGCTAACCTCGGTTAACTATTGTTGAGCCAACTAAGTGTACACGTTTAGGTACGTTTACCCATATCTAAATATAGGTACATTTCATTTGTGTGTAACAAGCTAAGTTCGATCTAACGATTGAAAGATATTAGCTTGAATCTAATCAGGTTTTCATTTAACAGTGAATATTGAATGCTTTGTTACCAAGGTAATATTGATTGCAAACCCTGATTTGAAGACTATATAAAGGAGATCTAGCAAATGGGAAACCTAATCCCCACACCTCTTGTGTGATACTAGTTGCGACTAGAGTCGATTCTCCTTTAACCAAAGTTTTTCTAAAACCATTATAGGTTAACGACTTAAAAACTTCATTGGGATTCTGAAGACAGACCCAACTATATTCTCTGTAGTTGCGTGTTCTGATCTTACTTTGTTATATCGTATTGAGTACTATCTTCTCTAAGATTTGCTCGAGATTCAATCTCCGACAGGTAAGATAAAAAGTAGTCACAAACATTTTCATATCATCGTTTGTGATTCCACAATATCTTGTTCCACTTCTATACGGTTAAGATCATTGTTAGGTGATTGATATTACTAGGTTGTTCTTCGGGAATATAAGTCCGGTGTATCAATTGGTTCTCGTTCACCTTGATTTATCAAAAGACGGAACAAAACTCGTATGTATTTCTGTGGGAGACAGATTTACTTTGGGTTATAGCAATTCTTAGTTGTGGGTGAGATCAGTTGAGGGAATCAAGTGCGTAGAGTCCAGCTTGGATTAAGAGGCGTAAGGAACGCGAATGTACCTTAATCAGTGTGAGATTGGTTAAGGCTCAACTACATTCCAGTCCGAAGTTAACTTGTAGTAGGCTAGAGTCTGTAGCGGCTTAATACAGTGTGGTGTTCAAATCTGGACTAGGTCCCGGGGTTTTTCTGCATTTGCGGTTTCCTCGTTAAATTTTTTTTATTGTGTATGTGTTATTTATTTTCCGCATTATATTTCTATATAATTGAAATATCACAGGTTGTGCATAGTTCAATCAATTAGATAATCCAACCTTTGGTTGTTGATATAAATTGATTGACTCTTGAACATTGGTCTTTGGTACCGTTCAAGTTGTTTCTCATAATAATCAGGCTCGCGGATTTCTATCTGTTTGATTTGCTTATTACATTGAGAAACAGAGATATAACTCTTTGATGTATTTTCCTTGATTGAGTCTGACTGTCTAGTTGATTCTCTTGGAAATATATTTGAGTTAGTCCATACAGATTGCCGAAACGAAATATTGGGTGTGGTTGTTAGACCTACGCCTTTTAGATTTTTATCAGAGCAGGCAAACACGTTTAAGACTTTATAAGTCTGTGTTTGTAGCAATCTGACTCTATGAACAGTAAAGTCTTTATAAACGCTTCACCAGAATTAAATCTACTCAACTCCGAGTGTGTTCTAGAAACCATCGATGAGGTTTAGTTCCTTGATCTAGAAAAAATAATCAAAAATCTTTTTCGAGAAAAACAGCTATTGATAAGGAAAATTGATGGTCTTCATTGCGAAATTTATATCAAAAACTCTGATCTTCGAGAAAGTTTTGAAGAGCTAGTTAATCTCCAGAAGAAGTTGAATGAACAAATCCAGATCAATTCTGATCTTGTTGCAAATATTGCAATGTATAAGGATTTGAAGTCTGTCAAAGTTCCTTCGATGGATATGAAAAACTCCTTTAATTATTCCTTGAAGAATTGTCGAAAGTCAGGAGATAAGCGAGGTTTAGGCTTTGATGCGACTCAGAACTTCTCAGATGAGTTTAAAGATGTTGGTTTATATATGTTTTGTGGTTCTCATAATCATTTTCAACATACATGTACTTCTTTCAAGAAAAGTTTAAAGGTTGCTAGTAATCTTCACAAGAAAGCTGAACAACTGTTTTCTTTTCTCAAAAGGTGTACAAATCTAACAAGAAAACCCAACCGGGTTAGTAGTGTTTGTATGGGAGCTTTTTCTTTGAAATCAACATCACCCTTTCAGTGGTTCTTTGATAGTGGATGTAGCCGACACATGACTGGAGATCGTTCGTGGTTTGTGAATTCAAATGATTTTAAAGGAGGACCAGTAACATTCGGAGATGGGAGTTGTTGCTACATAAGCAAGAAGGGGGAGATCAAACTACCCGGCGTTCCTGAAATCCATGATATAGTATACGTTAAAGGTATGACTGCTAATCTTCTTTATGTTACTCAAATCTGTGACAAAGGCCATAAAGTTGTCTTCAATGCGAATGGATGTGTCATTGTAGACAAAACTGGAAAAGTAATTTTCCAGGGAACTTGTGGTAAAAATATCTGTTATCTTTTAGATACTCAGTTTAGCAATTGTTGCAATTTGACTAAGGTGAAATCTACTCATCTTTGGCATGAACATTTTGGTCACATCAATTATCGCCTTCTAACTAAGATCATCAATAAAGAACTTGTTAGAGGTGTTCCCAAAATCAATGCTAAGATTGAGGGTGTCTGTGGTGCCTGTCAAAAGGGTAAACAAACGAAAGTTCCACATAAATCATCTCGAGATATTCTCACTAAAGCTCCACTTGATTTAATTCATATGGACCTCTTCAGCCCTATTCAACAACCTACTGTTGCTGGGAAGAAGTATGCTTTAGTTATGGTAGATGATTACACCAGATTCACTTGGGTGGCATTTTTAGCTCATAAGAATGAAACCCTTGGTGAATTCAAGATTATTGTTAATAGAATCCAAAATGAACAAGGTCGCAAGATAAAGAAAATTAGAAGCGACCGTGGAACTGAATTCAAAGACACTAAGGTGTTTGAATTTTGTGACAAACTGGGGATTATTCAACAATACTCACCACCCATTACTCCACAAGCAAATGGAGTTGCAGAAAGGAAGAATAGGAACATTCAGGAAATGGTGAGGGTAATGCTCCAAAACAAAAACTCACCGTTAAAGTTTTGGGGAGAAGCTGTTTTTACGACATGCTATTTGATCAACCGTGTCTACCTACGGTCAAAAACCCTAAATACTCCTTATGAGTTGTGGTATGGTAAGAATCCCAACCTACACTATTTCAGAGTGTTTGGAAGTAAGTGCTACATTTTGAAAGATCGAGAAAAGAAAGGGAAAATTGATTCTAAAAGCAATGAAGGTATCTTTCTTGGCTATACATCTGATAGTCGTGGTTTTCGAGTATTTAATCTCAGAACCCAAGTTATGATGGAATCTGCAAATGTCATCATTGATGATCTGAGCAATTTTCGTCATGATAGCTCTCCTGCTGAATTGCCTCCAACCGAGACGATTGAGAAAGTCAAGGAAATTCCATAATCATTAGAAGTTGTTCCAACAGTTGCTGATCCTGACATTTTTAGTGACGAGGAGAAAAGCCCTAATCAGGCTATTCCTGTTGAACAAGAACGTGCTCCTCCACGGCACCTATGGGTTCAAAGGAATCATGATACTAACAGTATTATTGGAGGAAAGGATTCTACAACTAAGACGAGAGGACAACTTCAAAATATTTGCAATTTTGGTTGTTATCTATCGCAAGTAGAACCGAGAAATATTTATGAAGCTCTTAGCGATCCCTTTTGGGTGAATGCAATGCATGAAGAGTTAAATCAATTTCAAAGACAAGATGTATGGGAGATCGTACCTTGTTCCCCCAATATCAATATTGTTGGTACCAAATGGATATTCAAGAACAAGTCTGATGAATTTAGCACTATTGTCAGAAACAAAGCCAGACTTGTCGCTCAGGGATATTCACAGATTGAAGGTATCGACTTTGACGAAACCTTTGCTCCTGTGGCACGCCTTGAGTCCATTCGTTTGTTATTAGCTCATGCTTGTTTTCTTAAGGTTAAGCTGTTTCAAATGGACATAAAATCCGCGTTCCTAAATGAAAATTTAAAGGAAGAGGTCTATGTCGCTCAACCTAAGGGATTTGAAAATCCCAAATTCCCAGATCATGTCCTTAAGCTCAATAAGGAATTATATGGGTGTTGATGGTGGTTTTCAGTTCAGGGTCAAAATTATGAAACCCTGTATTTAATGCGGTGTCATCCTGCAAAGGAACAAAAGCCATTTAAAAGTAATGAGTGCATAAGCCTCTTCAATTTCGTATATATTGAGCAATTCAATATATTTGTATATATAAAATTCACTCAGAATGGTGCATATAGCAACAATCCCACATATTCTATGAATTTTATCTTCCGCCGACATTATTCACTAATGCATTTCCCGACTAGTATTTTCCTATGCTATGTTCCCCAGCTGAACTCTCAATATTGGCATGACATAACGATTAATGTTCACTCGCAGCGGAGTAACACGAATCTCCCGAAGTGTCAGTATTGAGATCTGCATGAAAACACTCACGCAGGCTAGATAAAGAGATTTTCATGTTAACGCGCTTTTTAAATAAAAGTTAGAACGATCGATGCGCTTAAATTCCTTAAGGAAAACCTAGACTGTCCATGTCAGTCTTAAAGAGCAATCGCGGCCACACGATTTTGCCAGATAATTCAACAAGCTTAGCCCCTTCCCAACGGAACTAGGCAATCTCCATGATGTCCACCGGCGGGCCCACTAGCATCCCAGCCGATCGGGATCCTTTAGTTCACCCGCAACACCCCTGATCACTAGCCAGAACCAGGGTGATTGCGCTGTTGAAAGAGAGTCTCAAACGAGCTAAGACCGACCATAACGGTCTCAAATCCATCACATCCGCCCAACTTAGCTAGCCTAGTTGGACGGTCTAGATCTTCCTCCGAATGATCAAAGAGGTGCTGGTGTGTTCACCGGCGTCCCATCTCCATCCCTGGTCGATCGACTTGCCTATGGAAAGCCAGGAGCACATCAAATCGTTTCCTCAAACTAGGGTGAACGCGCTGTTTCAGAAACCCTAATTTGCGTTGCGGCAGCGTGCTGCTATCGCAAATCGATCACACTCATCCATCTTCGCCAGCCAAATTGAATGGCTTAGATTCAATTTTAGGCGGCCCAATAGATATCAACATGCTCACCGGCAGCCCGCCTTTGCATCTAACCAATCGGCCCGCTCAAACCATTATCCAGTGCCTTGAATCGATTAGCCTAAATAGGGTTGGCCACACGGCTTCTAAACCCTAAATTGAATCAACGGCAGTACGCAACTGCCGCAACTCATCTCGTCCATCCAACTTCGCTAACCCTAGTCGGATGGTCTAGATTTATTTTCAGGGGGACAACAGGGTAACGTTGTAATAACCGGCCATCCCTCTTCCATGGGGAGCGATCGTCCAAGTTGTGGCTTACCCATAGGATTCCCAAACAATCGCCCAAAGGTGGTCGTTCGCGCTGCTTATATACAATTTTAATGATTTTACAGCAGTCATTAACTGCCGCAAATCGTCTCAGCCACTCAACTTGGCTAGCCGATTTAAGCGGCCTAGATCTAACCTAGATCGACCGATAGGATTTTAGAATAGATACCATTCGCCACTCTCCTATAGGGACCGACCGGCCAGTCTTAGACACACGCGCACAGCTCATACCAGCTCCCTGAAAATGGCCGGTCGCGCTCCTTTTAAGACGTTCATCTCGCGACTAATTTGGACGAGCTCTAAAACAACAATGCTTCCTGCACATCGATTATTTTTAGCAGCTTGTTTAAAAGCGATGCTTCATGTGCATCAATTATAAACGATGCTTTATAAATATTGATTCCACAAATAATTTTATTATTTTACCTAAAAGCATTATATGCTACTTTAAGCAACGAGTCTCATGACTTAACGCATTCAGCAACCTGCTATATATATTTTCCTACAAAATACTCGAGACATCAAAGATGTCATAAAATGGGGGATGCTTACTGGGATATTAGTCTGGTGGTTACGGCGTGCGGCGTGCAATGCACCCATTATGAGAAAGTGTCAGGAAAGGATGGACGGTTAACAGCAATGAGAGAGAGCAGTGGGTAAAGAGGGTGACCAGTCTTCCCTCATAATGGAAACGTGATGATCACCACCTTTTGCACAACCCCACTCCTCCACTACTTAACTGCCTCCACTTCCTACGAGATCAGGGTGCGCTCGAACATGACTTGTATAAATAGGATTTCAACCTATTTCAACACAGAACACATGTGTTATCAACACAAGTAGCCAGAAACCTTTTTTTATACAAGTCACAAAACACCCACACCTTCATAATTCAACATTCTGATCTCAAACACCTTCTTCGCTTCCCTCCCTAAGATCAACCCTCCTCCTTCACTTTGTGACCGAATTGAATCTGGAACGACCATTTCTTGGTTTAGGCCAGAGTCTTACAGATTGATCTCTAAAAGTACTCCTGTGCAGTACATTTGTTTAGGGTTTGAATTCGTTTCTCATCAACACACCCAAATTTACCAAAAACTAGCAGAATCAGTTTTTACCCCAAAACAATGGGTTAAAACAAGCACCTCGTGCCTGGTTCGAAAAACTAACTACTTCTCTTCTTAGGAAAGGTTTTTCGAGAGGTGGAGCTGATAAAATATTGTTTACCGAATGGAGTGGGAAAGATGTTGTCATTGCTCAAGTTTAGTTATCAAAACTATAAGTCTTGATTTCTAGTCTACTTATAGCTATGTCTCGGATTAGAATAGAATGTGTAGTTGAGCTTTAGACTTCACGGCGTTCATCGATTGAAGACGAAGAACTACTAAGGGGAGCTTGTGGAACTTCATCAACAAAAGGTATGTGGAGACTTGAACTCATCTATCACTCAGAAGTCTATTTTTATTCTATCTCTTGTTGAGACAAAAGTCGTATAGCTATATAGACTTTACTTTATGCACATTAGATATTTCGAGCTGAGTTTAACTCGCTTACATATTTCTCGAAATATGTGTTAGTAAGATTTCTCTTTAACCAAGTTCATCTTTATTCTTGACGAAAGTCAAAAGATGATCATGTGAAAATCGCCTGGTAACATCTTACATGATTTGTGTGAGACAGTCATTTGATATAGACCCGGAATGTTTCGTATTGATCTATTGATCACTTGAAAATTGTTTTGAAGCTAATAGTTTGTGTGAGACAGCTATTCTCGTCTTCTAAGAATGTTTCAATGATTAAAATGGAGTTTAGAACGATTAACCACTAATTGGATATAGCACAATATGCGTACTTGTATGCTAACTGTTGCAAGTTATTCCAAGTCCGGGAACCATAGTATGCATACCCGCATGCGTACTGGTTTAACAGTTGAAGTCCGGGAACTTAGTATGCATACCCGTATGCGTACTGGCTTAACAGTTCAAGTCCGGGAATTTAGTATGCATACCTGTTTGCATACTAATTCAACTGAGTTCGGTCGTGAACGACAGTATGCGTACACGTTCGCATATTGGTGGACAGACCAAGTCTGGAACTCTAAGTATGCGTACCCGTTTGCATACTTGAGTGGGTTAAGTTCTAAAATCGGTTTATTCGTGAACAAATACATTTATATAATAAGGAATGCAATCTTTGCAAATCGTGGCTATAATGTTCATGAATTGATTCGAGTAAATCAAAATCGATTTTGCTTCAATTGTGTCTTGTATACTTCTATGAGAATATAAACAATTGAACAACTCTATAGCTAGTTTCATTTGAGTCATTTGAACTAGTTGTGATTAATATGAACAAGGTTGATATGAAAGTGTTCATATGGCTAACTTCGGTTAACTATTGTTGAGCCAACTAAGTGTACACTTTTAGGTATGGTCACCCATATCTAAATATAGGTACATTTTATTTGTGTGTTACAAGCTAAGTTCGATCTAACGGTTGAAAGATATTAGCTTGAATCTAATTAGGTTTTCATCTAACGACGAATATTGAATGCTTTGTTACCAAGGTAACATTAATTACAAACCCTAATTTGAAGACTATATAAGGGAGAACTCTAGAAACTGGGAAACCTAATCCCCACACCTCCTGTGTGATACTAGTTGCGACTAGATTCGATTTTCCTTTGACCTAGATTTTTCTAAAACCATTATAGGTTAACGACTTAAAGACTTCATTGGGATTCCGAAGCCATACCCAACTATTTTCTCTGTAGTTGCGTGTTCTGATCTTACTTTGTTCTATTGTATTGAGTACTATCTTCTCTAAGATTTGCTCGAGATTCAATCTCCGATAGGTAAGATAAAAATTAGTAACAAACATCTTCGTCTCATCGTTTTTGATTCCACAATATCTTGTTCCGCTTCCATACGGTTAAGATCATTGTGAGGTGATTGATATTACTAGGCTGTTCTTCGGGAATATAAGTCCGGTGTTTCAATTGGTTCCTGTTCACCTTGATTTATCAAAAGACGGAACAAAAATCGTATGTATTTCTGTGGGAGACAGATTTATCTATTCAATAGACTTTTCAGTGTGAGACAAATTTGTTTATCAAGTCTTCGACTTTTGGTCGTAGCAATTCTTAGTTGTGGGTGAGATCGGCTAAGGGAATCAAGTGCGTAGAGTACTGCTGGGATTCAGAGGCGTAAGGAACGCGAATGTACCTTAATCAGTGTGAGATTGGTTAGGGTTCAACTACATTCCAGTCTGAAGTTAACTTGTAGTAGGCTAGAGACTGTAGCGGCGTAATACAGTGTGGTTTTGAAATTTGGACTAGGTCCCGGGGGTTTTCTGCATTTGCGGTTTCCTCGTTAACAAAATTTATGGTGTCTGTGTTATTTCTTTTCCGCATTATATTTTCTATATAATTGAAATATCACAGGTTGTACGTAGTTCAATCAATTAGATAATCCAACCTTTGGTTGTTGATATAAATTAATTGACTCTTGAACATTGGTCTTTGGTACCGTTCAAGTTGTTTCTCATAATAATCAGGCTCGCGGATTTCTATATTCTTGATTTGCTGATTACATTGAGAAACATATATATAATTCTTGGATGTATTTTTTTTTTATTGAGTCTGACTGTCTAGTTTACTCTCTTGGAAATATATTGGAGTTACTGCATACAGATTGCCGAAACGAAATATTGGGCGTGGTTGTTAGACCCCCCGTTTTTCACTTAAAGTTAAACAGATTTCAAAAAATGACAAATATTTAGGCATACCTTTATTCTTTGATAGAAATAGAACAATTATCTTTGAACTACTTCTTAGTAAGTGTTTTGCTGCTCTTTAGGGATGGAAGGCTAAACTTCTCTCTCAGGTGGGCAAAAATGTTCTTATTAAATCTGTTCTTAGTGCCTATCCTAATTATGAGATGCAATGCGTTGCTTTCCCTAAGATTGTTCTGGACAATGCTGAGAAAATGTAGAGGGAACTTTGGTGGGACAAAAAAGACACTGCTAAAGGAGTCTACACTAAATCTCGGGTCAGTATATGCACTAGTTTTGAGTCTGGAGGTCTTGGAATCAGAAATCCACACAGGAAAAACATTTCGATGATTACCAGACTTGGTTGGAGACTCTTTAATAATCCTGATCATCTCCGGGTTCAAATTTTACATCATAAGTATTTTCCTAAAACTAACCCACTTTTCCAATCTAGAAGACATAAGATCTCTTGGATCTGGAGTAGTATTAAGAAGGGTTTAGTTATTATTGGGTCTAACTATGAATGGCAGGTTAAACGTGGCTCTAATGTGAAGACTGGTCTGATTTTTGGCTTCCTAATCAAGACTCTGAGATTAAACGTATTGATATTGATGACAGTCTTCCTAAAACTGTTGATCTACTGAGTGATGGTCATGGAAATTGGAACAATAATATTATTGAAAAGTCTATATTCACCATTCTATGCATAATAAAATTAAGTCTATCACTTTGAACATTGATTTGCCTGATAGAATAAGATGGAAGTCTACTGTTTCAGGGGAATGTACCACTAGATATGTGTACCATTTCCTCTCAAACAGAGACACGAATAATGTTGATAAATCTTTTTGGAATTCTCTTTGGAAAATGAACTGCATTCCTAAAGTTAAACTTTTCTGTTGGAAGTTGGTCTCTAGAGTTTTACCTTTAGGAAATAGAATTTACCAGTTTAACACGCATGGTTATCCATCTTGTAGTCTTTGTTCTGACAGTCAGCTAGAGGAGGAAAACCATTTATTTCTGAACTGCAAGTTTACTAAATGTGTCTGGTCTGCTCTTTCATTCATGAATATTATAAATCTGAATCATAACTATGATATTAAGGATTGGTTTAATTTTTGCATGACTGATAATATTATAAAAAGAGATATTACAAAAATTGCTTTCATTCTTTGGTCCTCTTTCATTCATGAATATTATAAATCTGAATCATAACTATGATATTAAGGATTGGTTTAATTTTTGCATGACTGATAATATTATAAAAAGAGATATTACAAAAATTGCTTTCATTCTTTGGTCCATCTAGAATTATAGGAATGATGTTGTTTTCAATCATGTAATACCTGATCCTGCATGTTTAGTTTCTAAAATTCAGAAATAGTTTATGAGCATTCCTAAGAATAATTCAAGTAGCTAGAAATTTTCAAACAACCCTTGAGGTTAGGAATGACATTAGAATTATGATAGGACTGTTATATTTGATGCTTTCTTTAAAGTTGATGATCACTCAATGGGTTTTACCATCTCTATAAGTAACATTTCAGAAAGCTATAGTGAACTCAAAGCATGGTCAGGATGGGCAGCCAACCCCCTAGATGCCGAAGGAAAGGCAATTCTACATGCACTCGTGTGGATTAAAGAACTGAAGATCATTTCCTGCCTTTTCTTGAACGACTGCAAAAATCTTGTTTCTGCAACCAATGGAGATGCACACTTTCAGCCTCACTGGAGAGGACAAAACAATATTAAGAAATGCCTTAATCTTTTTAATTTAGTCAGCAATGTGTGTTTTCAGTTTAGAAATAAATATTTACTACTTTCGTTAGATAGACTAGCAAAAGAAGCAATATTTTTTAGTGGCTTCAATTTTTCTACAGATTCTCTTGTGTGTGATGTGAAGGCACTGTTTTTTTTATAAACAAGAAGAAACTCAGTTCCTATCTTAAACTATATAATCTTGGCTTCTTCTTAATATATCTGAAGAAAAATGCTAATTTCCGTTTTACATGTAATAACACTAAATATTTGGGACTATGTCTAATTTTCCCTAAAACGAGCAGCAAAGCCCAAAATGGGTTGGGTAAAAGGCTCAGGTAAAAAGCGCCGAACATTTCAGTAGGGGTGAGCATTTGGCCCATAATCCGCGGATTTAACCGGGACCAATCGTATTTTTACGGACGGATACCCGGACCGTTCGCTAATGGGTTGGACGCGAATGGAATTTTTGAAATCCAACGGATGATGGATTGGGTCCGGATGCAACCTTGAAAATCTGCTGGGCATCCATATCCGTTAAATTAAGGGCATTCATATAGTTTTAGAAAATACTATAGATAAGTTAGGAATTTTTAATGTGTTTGCTTGAGGTGTTGTCCATGACACTTATATATTTTGTATACATATATAGGATATGTAGGTTCTATAAAAAGTCACTTATGTTGGCTTTATTTCTTTATTATAAATTTTAACTAAAACAAATCCATTGGATTATCCGTATCCAATCCGTCCATACGTGCTTCCATTGGATGCGAATCCGTAGGATGTTGGATTGGATGCGGATGCTAAATTTGAAATCCGTAGTGTATTGGATTGGATGCGGATGAGGGGAAAACCGGTCCATTCCGGCCCATGCTCACCCCTACATTTCAGGAGACTTGATTGTAATCAACAACAGTACCCAAAAGTGCATCATTTGATTCATAGGAGGGTGCAATTTTCACACTTTGATCTGCACATACATATTGAACTTCTTTTGCAGAGATAAACTTAACCTAAATCCCATCTTTAACAAGTTTAACAACAAACTCGCCAAGTGATTGGTATTTGTGTCTTATTGAGTATAAACATTATTAGCAAACACTGGATCCTCAGGTTCTCACACCGATAGGGAAATAAAACAGAACCGAACTGTCATGAAATGAAAGTTCTATGGAGCTTATACAATTGGCCACATAGGAGCAGGAAGAGGATTAAGTGTTGCAACATTTAGGTGCACATTTCTCGGTTTTATTTGAAGAGCAGGACTAATAGCAAGCAACCCAATGAAACAATCCAGTGGAACTCTCATCCCCCACACGTTGATCGACTCGAGCTTCTGCAATTTATGTACAAGTGCTAGTAGCCCGCTTTCTGTTACTTGGCGACAACTCCATAAAACAATTGTCTGCAGTGAAAGATATAAAACAAGTTAAGGTAAGGAGAAAATATAAAACTTGTATAATAAGCTAGAATCAAGATATTGGCTTTGTATAAAAGACCCAATCTGCGGTCGCAAGGATTCCTTACAAACTCTAATTCAGTTTGGAATTTGAGATATTTCATTAGCAAAACCTGAAGATTAAAATATCACCAGGGCCATTCTCATGGTAGACTGTCAAACCTTAAGCATGTTCTCACCCTAATATCGAGAATATAGGCTAAACAAGGCCGGAAGATAACAAACCCAAAAAACTGCAGATCTTTTGCATACAATAACAAAATCTGAGATCACATTATATAATTCACCTTCAAATGGGGACAGCAATTTGCAATTGCTACCAAAGATTCATCAGTAATAAAAGTACCACCAACATTCAGATGTTGCAAAGAAATGGCTCTCGAGACCTGAAAAAAGAGAAGCCGTGGAATGAAAAAAGAAAAGAAAAAGAAAATGGAATATAAAGAGAAAATCAAACTGCTATGTAGGTTCTAGGTTCTAGCTCTAAAAATTTAACAATACAGTTTTCACACAAGAGAGTGGACTTGAAATTCATGGAAAATCACAAAATGAATTTGGACAATCAATCCTGTAAACACTCCACATTGAAAGTAGGAACGAATTCACATATCCACAACTTTGCTACAACAATCCTGATACATCCATCCTATTACGTATTTAACCAAATATCCTTCGCAAGCAGTGATTTTCGGCATGTGACAGTATATCCACCAACACCAAGGTTTCAATTCAAGTCCTATAAAATGCAGTTTATTCAGGTAAAGTTGTAAGTTACTCACCAGCTGAATTACACCTCTATCTGTGATCCCTGTCATACCCCACAAGGATATCGATGTTAGGTTGCTGATGCACTTAACCGAGGATATTTTTTGCATCCCATCATCCGTTATTTGGCATCCCCAGCAGCTTCTTGAACTGGAGTCAAATTTAAATCAGATACAGACTATTATTGCAGTGTAACATATTTGACATATTAGAAAAATGGGCATGTAAAGTTCTTTCTTCGGCTTTGCAAACTCACAATAACTAACAGTAAACCTATTCTTAAGGCTATCACAATGAAAATACCAATTGAATATCACTATATCAGTACAATTTTGAAGCATAAACCCATGGATTTGTTTAGTCCACGGAATATCTCTTAACATGCTATTAAACTTCTCACGTACAAGATGTCACGTATACAAAATGAGTGTAGCATATTAGTCGTTCTATTCAACTAATGTAACAACTGTAACCTTCCTATTCTTTAGCCTATTAGTTTTAGTCATTCTATTCTTCAGCATAACCTATTCTTTTGCTGCTTCTATTGTGTAAACTTATCTCTACGATTATGTAATAGTATATATACATATCAATGAAGTAAATCTCAGTACAGTTGTATGAGATACAAAAACCCAAAACCCAATATTTCTGCACATGCCTCCAAAATGGCTTAAATTTTGTTGCATAAATCATCTGAAATTCAACTGTTATAAGAGACAAGTATCTCAAATGTTTATCAGTATAATCCCTCTTTGAATGCTATGCATCCAGAATTTCCAATGTGAAACCCCAACATGACAACATCGATGGACAGCATATGTTCTACCCTATATCAGTTACTATCAAAATGAGCGTCTTCAGGCCTCTTTCTTGTTATTCTAGTCTTGGTCATACACTCTTTTTTGTCCAAATGCTAAGGGGAACAGCAACCCATATGCTAATGAGACTTCGGCAGCTCCATCTAAGATATGAAAATCAAAAATTCAGCTAGCTGATTTATCTACGATTCCAAAGTCCAAACCCAAAATTCAGCTAGCTGAGTTTCCACTCAAACTCAGCTAAAATGGAGCACATCTCAAAAATATGACATTAACTTTTACCAACTCAGCTGGACAAACATGTTTGGACAAAACTTGCTGAAGTACAAATAATCCTAGAAAAAACGTCAATATTTTGTGAATCTTCCAATTCCAGGCAAACACGAAACAGGATTCTTGTTGAGGATTAATTAATTTAAGAAAGCTGGAATTTAGACTCTGATCTTACCCAATAATTTTTTTTAAATAAAAAATTGTAATCCAAGAAGTTGATTAAAAAAACAGGGTTATAAAAATTACTGATCAACTATCTAAAGAAAGAGAGAGTGAATTACATATCAAGCTCCTTGAGGTTGTAAGCATAACGCACAAGACGAACAGTAGATTCATCATCCATTTTACAACCAGAAAAACTCAAACGTTCTCTTCCAGCTAGTGATTGTCTCACTGCTTTTCTCCATTTCCTACATACCCCGCTCCCCCTGAATTTTTTCAGTAAAAAAATGAAAACCCATCAAACACCAATCAATCAACTCCATCAAAATTAATAAAGAAAAGAAAAAAAAATAACTTAAAGACTTACTGCGCCAAATCAGTAAAAGAAGATGTGAAAAGAAATATATGAGCTAGAAGATCAACTGGTAATCTCTCGATTTCCGGCTCTTCTTCCATCATCATATGATTCATCTCTTCCCTATATCTCTGACGGATTCTCTCAACAATTTGAGAGATTGATGATGATGAACAACAAACAAGTCAGCAGCTTATAGCTTAGACTTTGGAGAGAGAGAGATACTGAGATTGGCGGGACCAACAGTTTATTATGATGTGGTCATTTTTTCATCATCATATTGACATTCTAATAAGTTGGAATCTCTATGTTGTTTGTAGCTGAATATCTTATGACTCCACACTGAATAATCAGTTTTGTCCGTTGATATATATTTGTTTTTCTCTTTAAAAGTGCTGATTTGATGTGCCTAAGGTGTGAATAAAGTTGCGTGACGAAATGTAATCTAATGAAAACTGATTAATGTAATTAATTGATTAATGAGAATGAAAGATTCTTGGTTTTAATTGGGTGTACGTAATGAATGGACAAGGTCAGTTCACAGGAAGCTAAATATGTGAAGGGATCAAAAATTTGATCGACCAAGAAGAGTCACAGACTCACAAAGCCTTGAAACTTGGAAGTTTGTTATTTAAAAAAAGTGATTAGCTTTTTCACTGTGTACGCAACCAATTTTTGCACGGGATATGAATTACGAAGTGATCAATGCAAAGTTTGTGGACAAGAAATTGAAACTACAGAGCATATATCGCGGGAATGCTTTTTTGCAAAGGCCATCTGGACTGCAACACCAGGTGCCGGGAGAAGTATGCAAGCTGATGACACAATAGTGCAAGAATTGATACAAAGTTGGGTTTAGTAATGATTCCCGCAAATTGGACAATGGCTGAATAGTAAAGATGGCAAACTCTGCCAAATCTGGAGAGCGAGATGTCGATGTGTTTTTTATATCAAACCAAATCCGGTGGAGGTTATTCAAATTACTTCTCCGATTCATTTGACTTTTTTATACTTGTGTTTGATCTTCACAGGTAATTTCTTCTCTTCCCCTTGTCGGAATTCATGGCCTTGTTCTATCACAATATGGTTCTTCGTTGTTTCTTGAATTTGTACTTGAACTCATTGTAACCTTGACTTACTATTAATGAAAGGGTTACATACTGCATAGCTAGTAAGAGTCCCTTGCATTCCGCGGCTTCTGCATTTAAGAGTCCATCGGCATGTTCACATCTTACCTGGATAAATTCTCCTGCAAAAGAACGACAAATTAGTCCCGATCCTGAATAAGCAATGGAGTTTACAATCTTAAAGGAAGCATCGCAACAGAAAGAATATTAAGGATTTGTTGGTGGTTTCCATCTAACAGTAGAAACTGATCTCTGTGTATCGTCAGATACAGAATGGGGTTGTTGTATCATCTTCTCCCCTGTAGAAGCATGGTTTTTCCGGAGTATAATCCAACAGTTTGATTGATTGTCTTCGTCAGACAGAGATGCTCCAGTAGAGTGATTTGAACAAATTTTCTTCTTGAACTTGTGGATGAAGATTGTGGCGGCCGGAAACCATCGCCGGCGACCTTAAAACTCAAACTCTGTAACCAAGAATACCCATTAATGGAAGTAAGAATATAACAGTGAAGATAAAAACGCCATAAAGGTGCATAGACCTTGTCGCCGACCGGCAAGTGAAGAACATAAAAGATAAACCTTAAAACCCTAGATAATCTAAGAAGAGAAAAGATGGAAATAAACTAAACCACCAAGTACTACTATATTGCCCAGATCTACTTGGATCTATAAAGATCCGGCAGATCACGGAAAATGAGTTTTTCTACATCGGGAATCGCTTCTAGAGTTGGAGCAAAAAGAGAGGGGGAGCTTCAGCCTATAACTCAAGAGATTAAAGCTATGTTAGGAAAACATTTTGCTTGGTATTTCTCAAGTATGGTTTGACTATCCTCCAAGTTTTATTGCGAGTGCAATATTGGAGGATCCAGACAATACTAATTTTATCAGTACTTAATAAAATTTCATGTTTTTGCATAAAAAAAAAGAAAAAAAAGAACGTAACACTTTGGAAGGTTACTTACCATCTCCCCTCCTTTAAAATGCTAAGTCATATGAGCTCCCACGTCGCACGGTGAGTGTGACACCCCCTCAAATTAAATTAGATAAAAGCTTTGGGCATTAGTAATTCTGGAGAGGACATTTGGCGGGGCTCTATTGGCCAAAATGTTAAAACATGGATTACACTCTGTTTACACCCTGTATTTAACTGACCGTTTGTAACACCGTTAGCCAAAAACGTGGGAATACAATACTTATGTGTGATTTTACACCTTACTAATTACTTACACTTTGTTTACACGAAATATTTAACTGGACGTTACTAACGTCCGTTAGGTATACAAAACATCCGTCCCAAACTAGACCTAACTGATATACTCGCTTAAGAAAAAACGGGGATGCTTTCATCACACCATGGTTCTTCCCGTGAGAAATTAAACCTAAGTGAAGATTTTTTTTTTTCTCTTTTTCATCTTCATCGACACCCTAAACCTAATCGCTCTTTTCATCGGCGGCACCCTCTCCCTGATATTCTTCTCTCCCTTTTATCCTTTCTGATCCCTAAGTCTTCTTTTCCTGTGATTTTTAGGTATAATTGACCAACTACTTTGTTTTGTTTGTTGCGGAAATTAATGAAATTCAAGGGTTTGTGGTCGCTGTTGGGTGAATGAATTGAACAGGGAACTGAATTTCCGCCATGAAATAGGTTGAGGAAGAATTGGTTTCTCAAAATTAGGGTTCTGATTTTTCTTTTACAGAAGTAGGTAGGTATGTACATATTACTGAATTAAGGTTTGTAGATAGAATATAATCATGTCCACTACAGGTACTGTATCTGTTCAGTTCCACCCAATTGCTAAAATTTGTGGTTCTGAAAATGATAAATTCAGTGTGATACATCCAAAATTGGAGTTTCCAAGGAGCAAATTTCTCAGATTCAATCTTTGCTCAACCCATAATACTCGCAAGGTATGTCAATAATTTGGCTTCTTTTTCTATGATTATGAATTCATTTGTAGCTTGGATTTAGTAATTTAAGTGAGAAATGCAACATATGTTGAAAATCTGGGTGTTGCTGGTAAATTTTGTTTAAATCGCTTAATTGTTGAAAGGGTGGGTTGTGATGACATTTTTATCTGTAGGGATGTATTGGGAGAGTAAGTGCTGTACCAGAAGATGAAGATTTTTTTTGGGAGAAAGCGTTAACGCCTTTACTTGATATGGTTGAGACTCCGGCGCATTTGAAGAATTTGTCTATCAAGGTTTTGGTTTACGAATTTTCAGAATTTTTAAGTCTGGAGCTATGTAGGAGTTAAAATAATTAGCTGATGAGATCCGTTCAGAGTTATCTTTTATAACGTCGAAGATGCCTCGACACTTTAAAGCCAGTCTAGCAACAGTGGAGCTGACCGTTGCGTTACATCATGTTTTTGATTCTCCAACGGATAAGATATTGTGGGATGTGGGTCAACAGGTAGGAACTTACTTTATCATGTTCTTGGGCTGAATTTCAGCTGAAATATGTGCTGCTGTGATTGAATTTCTGTGGTTGTTTACAGGATTTGAGTTGGGTTTGTATGGATAGCAACATGGCCTGAACTGGTGGTTTTGATCGAGCCTTTGGTTGAGTATTGCAATGAGAAGCTGAATTGTGTATGTGTTTGATGAATGATATAGAAATGGGTTGTGAATGAATGTGAAATTGCAGAGAAGGAGATACAATGGGGATTAGAAATCAACGTCGGGTTCATATCTTTCAACACCAGAGAATACATATTAGGTGTTTGTCAAAAGGCCTGAGTGAGTAGTTCTGCACAACTTAAAGTTCAGCTGTACCGGTTGATTGCTCCAAGTTTCCATGGATGCTGATGAGTCTTACAAAGAGTCAGGAAAGGAGATATGACGTCAAGCGGATTGCGATATGGCTAGAGTTTGCTGATGAGTCTTACAAAGAGTCAGGGAAGGAGATATGACGTCAAACGGATTGCTATATGGCTAGAGTTTTGACTGGTAGCTACGCTCGAAGCTAAGACAAGGAACAACACAATAGTGCTGTAAGAGTTTGGATTAGGAGCTGTTTCAGTGGTGCAGAGATGTCAAGGAAAGTAAGAAGTCTTATCACAGAAGTGGACTACTAGATCGTTGTGGATAATGTTCTTATGTCAATTATAATATACACTTTGATACTTAGATTTTGTCCTCAACTCTCTATAGTTGATTAGATATCTACTGTGTAACATGATATTGACTGGTTCGTTAACATATTTAAGAAGATTCAGTAGCAGTTAGCATTCGAAGCTGAATACACAGATTGAAATGTTGGAGAGCGGGGTGGCACAAGTACTGTCTCTATCAAATTTGCTCACCATATCTGATTGAAGGGAGGGGAATGGCTTGGTTCTATGAAGTCAATAGGCTCATCTAGAATTGAAAGTAGTAGCAGTGGAGGCCATCAGGACATCATTTACTTCGGCATTGCATGATGGATGAAACCGAGTTTAATTAAATTATAGAATTGATATTACAGTTGGTGGTGAAGCTGCAGTAGTAAGAAGGTTAAATGGATGAATGAGCTGTAGATGAGTTGAGCTGAAGATGATGGTATTGCTACTGCATCTTGGATGGGAAGAGTTAGATGAATGCTAGGTTGATTACAGGTTATGATTGTGAATAGAAGGTCTTTAGAGATGGAACTGAACTGTTGTTGCAGATGGAGTTGAGTTCTATAATGAGGATTTTGTAGCTGCTGTGGTTGAGTTGGCTTTGCAGGCATGTTGCAGAAGTAGATTGAATTAGGCTATCATGACGCCACATTGGTTTGGCTTGGCAAGATCGCTTAGGCCTTGGCCACTCAGCTGAGTCAGTTAGCGGACTCTGACTAGAACTAGCTGACTCAGTCTTGACCTAGAACCTGACTCACCTGACTCGGACCTAACTAAGTCACTTTGACGGAGTTGATCCGAGTTGACTCATTTGACCGGTGACAAGTGGCAGCTTTCAGGCAACCTGAGTTTTTTTCCGCGACTTTGCTGATAACTTATTTGACCGGGATGAGGCAAGGCGAAGCCAACAAATCAAAAATCCTAAACATGCATCGGGATGAGGCAAGACGAAGCCACCAAATCGAAAATCCTAAGGGACGGCGCGAGGCGAAGCCGAGCCACACCAAATAAAAAATTCATCGCGACGGGGCGGGGCGAAGTCCTGCGACACCAAATCAAAATGCACGACGGGGCAAGGCGAGGCGAAGTCACATCATACCAAACCAAAAATATGGTTAAAAGAGAAAAAAATGATGGTGGATGGTTTTCGGCTCCGCCCAATGCGTAGCACGGGCACAAAATCTAGTTTCCTTTTTAAAGAAGTTCAACTGTTTCGGGAATACCGTGATCTATTTTCATGTGCAATTACTAAATTCTCAAAGTTCACAATAATGCCACTTACTATATGAGATGGGTTTGGCTGATTACCTGGATCGTTAAGAAAAGTTCGAGTAATAATAATGGGACCCAATAGAGTGTCTGTAACCAGTGCAATGAAAATGACAAAAGTGGTGCATTGCACTATCTAGTATAGCGGAATAAGCTATCGTCCTAATGTGGACGAGAGGTAGGAGAATCGATTTCTCCTGGGCAAGGTTGGATCCCCTATTTTCCCAATCCTCGAGTGAGGTTGGGATCTTGTTGTTGGGATGACGGTCGGATCAATAGTGGGGCTGGTCCAACTAGTTGGGTTTTCTCGGGTAATAGGCTCAACTGCCTCGAATTAAAAAAAAGTAAAATGAAAAATTGGTGATATTGCGCTGAAAGTTTATTTGGAAGGAACTCAGAAGGTTATAATTTAACAAAAAGATTTTAAGTTCCCCATTATTCAGGAAGATGCATACCATGGTATATTTTATTTGTTATCTCGAGGTTGCATGACTACATGAAATACCTGGCTAATATTATGTTTAATTCTGTTACAGATTGCAAGTGATGATCGAACGAGAAAAACCATTTACCAACTTAGGATTGAGAGCCCAACTGTACATAGCATATGCAAAGACGAGGGTACCCAAGCACCACAATATTTTAAATATCAACCTATAAGTATGATACCAAGTGTGATCGTGTATGGACAAAGTCGAGACAATACGACAACTTGATATTCACTTGATAATAGTTACGGTCCGAAACCGGTATACTATAGGATCAATATCAAGTGATTAAGAATTAACGCACAAGTGTATTTACTTTATTATAATATAAAACAATTATAATGAGGAAGCAAAGTAAATAACACAACACAAGATTTTGTTAACGAGGAAACCGCAAATGCAGAAAAACCCCGAGACCTAGTCCAGTTTTGAATACTCTCAAAATTAAGACGCTATACAAAATCTAATGCCAACTTTGTATAGTTGAGACCAAGTAGACTACCTCTAGCTACTTAGTTTCCTCAGTATCCCCGTGTCTTCGACTTTATGGTCACGCACGTGAATCTCAAGATAAAAGTTATTATCTCAAGTTGCTTTACCCAGTTAAGCCTTTATGTACTTAACTCTTTTAGATCGTATTCCAAACAGTAAAGGAATAAACTGTTTGGTAACCACTTTAATTATGTTTACCATAAAAGATATGTTGAGTAGTCGACAAAGGCTCCTCCGTTTAATCTAATAAACTCCTTTGTCGGGTAAGATCAATCCGAATAAGTTACTTAGATTCAGATTCACAACTATCAGATTCAGATATTGAAAAATACCACAAAATGATAGTTGTCGATCTATACGACTTTCTGATTAGATAAATTTAATATAAGTCGTATCCCATCCGATCAAGATGTGTGCACAAATTCACAAGATACGAAAACTAATAAGAAAATCTTGTTTATCTACAAATCTTCAATTGCCTTCTCAATAACCTGCACAACACAAACTTGAATCCTCTTGTGATTAATCACGCACAGAATGGAGTCTGTTAATAATGGTTTGTCATAAGATGTCTTTATATCTACAAATAGTTCTAAAGATCCCGCTGATACTTTGATCTAGTTTGAGTGGCCCTTATGTCAGAAGAAAAGGCTCTCAAGAATAATCAGACTAGGTGCAATCAATGTTTCAACAACCGTTAATGAATCCAATCAATCGAAAACTAAAATAACAATGCAATTATCTAGTTTCCCACTAACGGTACTCGTAGAGCTTCTTGATCCCACATAAGTCTTTAAACGAGCGGTCGTAAGAGATTTCACTTAATTAGGTTACTGTTGATGGTGGATTTTTGACAAAGGCTAAATCGTAAAATCATAATTTTGCATATTTCTGACCTAGCATCAGATGCATATGTGAAATTCATATTTTAGGATTCATACCGTACAAACCTCATGTCATGATCTCTGGCTGAGCGTACAAACCTCATGTCATGATCTCTGACTGAGCGTACAAACCCCTCAGAACACACATGAATACGCAGTCATTAAAGTCTCTCAAATGAGATTTCAGCATATTTCATTAACTGAGCAATTTCAGTATTCACTTTTGTATAGAATTGATAGTGATTGGACGGCTCCTAGGCAGATCGCCTGCTAGTATAGAACTATAACGTCTTCAGGAAGTTGCAATGTTCCCTGACTATATAGAATAAATATTCAGAGCGAGTATGATGCTTCTACTATCTCATACCTCAATTCTCGAATACATATCATGCTCCTAGACAAATTGCATGCTAGTATAGAGCCATCAATTGATTAATTCTAGTCGCAATATTCATTAATTGAATTCCTAGAAAATAATCTATTTTCATCATAATATCTCATTACTCCGTTTCATGGCTTTTCTCAGCTGAATTCCATGGATTAGTAATAGATATTCACTTTTCGGGCATTTGGGCCACCACCGAGTAAGCCCCGAGAAAATTGTGCGAGTGTACTTATCAATAATGCACGAACGAGAACCCGAAATATGGACGAACGTGGAAATATGGAGAGCTAAGAAATAATAATAAAAAATAAGGAAGAGGCGTGACGGACCGGGCCCACTGGGTGGCCGACCATGCCACGGCCGTGGCCGGTGCCACACCTCTCCTATTCCTTGTTTCATTATTATTATTATTATTATTATTTCCCTCATTTCTTGAAAACTCCCTTGTTTGAGCAAAACTCATAGTTTTCCATATTTCTTCACACAAGTCAAAAAATAATAATAAAAAATAGGGAAGAGCGTCACGGGACCGAGCCCACCGGCTGGGCGGCCATGCCATGGCCGTGGACGGTCCCACGCTTCTCAAATTCCTTATTTTATTATTATTTTTTCTTTCATCTCATGAAACTCCCTCGTTCGAGCAAATTTCTCCAATATTACTCAAATTTCCAAAAAGCCAAAAAGTCCCATGACCGCCTGGGCTTCTCACGACAAATATTAAAATATTATTATTTTAATATTCTTAAAATATTGGACACACGAGCAAAGTTGTACTTGCTCATTTGTGCAAAATTGAGAGTTTCAGTCAAGATCAACCTCTTCTGAAAATCGCTCAAACGACCAACATAACACCTGAAACTTTCTGGAATGGAACTGTGAGGGACATGGTGGCCCGTGCACCACCATGACCGGACCTGGATGGTCCCACGTCTCTCCATTATTATTTTAATAATAATAATTCATATTTTCAGGATTCTCCAATGAATCATCGTTCAGGGATATTTCCGCACGCTCGGACGTCCATCCACCATCAATGGCCGTCTCTCATGCCCATTGATTGGTCGATATTTCTTCACCCACATTGGACAACTCTCCATCTCCAGGATCCAGAGTTCTCCGAAATTAGGGTTTCGAATTACGATAATTCGATAAACGTTGATAACTTTTATATTGATCCAGCAATCAATAGTTTAATTTATATTTAATGTTCAGTCCTGCCACTAACATCTTTGCTCAAC
The DNA here is from genome assembly GCA_023531105.1 of Papaver atlanticum. Taxonomy (NCBI): domain Eukaryota; kingdom Viridiplantae; phylum Streptophyta; class Magnoliopsida; order Ranunculales; family Papaveraceae; genus Papaver; species Papaver atlanticum. The sequence goes on along the minus strand of JAJJMB010009125.1, from coordinate 3,084,069 downwards.
TGAGCAACATGGTTCGAACGGAAGACCATCCAATATTTACATCGAATACTCTGATTCCTACTTTGTCATTCGATCATTCATGACATATTAGATCAGGAATGAGCATTCTGCATAATTTAGCAACATCTGTCGAATACTCGACATATCAGAATAAGTCCATGATCGAGCAATCTCATCGGATGCTCGTCGATCCAAATTACCAGAACATCATGTTAGAGCACTGCTCGGTCGAACTCGCAAGCGTTGCTATCTCAAGTTTTTTTGTCAAGTTTAGGTGATCAAAAGTATAAGTCTTGATTTCTAGTCTACTTATAGCTATGTCTCGGATTAGGATAGAATGTGTAGTTGAGCTTTAGACTTCACGGCTTTCACCGATTGAAGACGAAGTTCTACTGAGGAGATCTTGGAGGAACTTCATCAACAAAAGGTATGTGGAGACTAAAACTTATCTATCACTCAGAAGTATATTCTATTCTATCTCCTATTGAGACAAAGTCGTATAGCTATATAGACTTTTACATTATACACATTTGATATTTCGAGCTGAGTTTAACTCACTTATATCTTTCTCGAAATATGTGTTGGAAATCTTTTTGCTTTAACTATGTTCATCATTATTCTAGATGAGTTTAGTTGGAAACAATTTATTTGTTGGAAACTAAATAATGAGTCAAAAGATGATCATGTGAAAATTGCCTTGAAATATCTTACATGATTTGTGTGAGACAGTCATTTGATGTAGACTCGGAATGTTTCGTATTGATCATTTGATCACTTGAAAATTACTTATAAGCTAATAGTTTGTGTGAGACAGCTATTGTCGTCTTCTAAGGATGTTTCGATGATTGAAATAAGAGTTTAGAATAATTAACCATTTTCTTGATATAGCACAATATGCATACCTATATGCAAACTGTTGTAAGAGTAATTCAGGTCCGGGAACCAAGTTTGCGTACCAGTATGTGAACGGTTTTAACTGTCAAAGTCCGGGAACAAAGTTTGTGTACCCGTTTGTTGAACAGTTTCACCTGAGTTAGGTCCGGAACGACAGTATACGTACCCGTTCGTGAACTATCGGACAAGACTAAAGTCCGGAACTTAATTTTGCGTACCCGTTTGCAAACTTAGTTGGTTTAAGTTCTAAAATCGATTAAGTATGATTTCATACTCATGAACAAATACATTTATAAATTAAGGAATGCAATCTTTGCAAACTGTGGTTAAATGTTCATGAACTGATTCTTTTGAATCAATCTGATTTTGTTTCAATTGTGTCTTGTATACTTCTATGAGAATATAAACAATTGAACAACTCTATGAGTAACGCAATTAGATTCATTTGATTATCATTTGATCTAGAAGTGTTAGGTGAACGTGGTTAATACAAAAGCGTTCATATGGTTAACTTCGGTTAACTGTTATTGAGCAAACTCAATATACATGTTTAGGTACGGTTACCCATATCTAAATGAAGGTATATTTCATTTGTGTGTAACAAGCTAAGATCATCTAACGGTAGAGAGATATTGCTTTGGTTTTAAGCAAACTTAGCTTGAATCTTAAATTAGGATTTCATCTAATGGTGAATATTGATTGTTTTGTTTCAAAGCTGTCAAACCCTGATTTGAAGACTATATAAGGGAGAACTTTAGAACTGGAAAACCTAATCCCCACACCTCCTGTGTGATACTAGTTGCGTACTAGAGTCGATTCTCCTTTAACCTAGGTTTTTCCTAAAACCATTATAGGTTAACGACTTAAAGACATCATTGGGATTCTGAAGCCAGACCCAACTATTTTCTCTGTAGCTACGTATCTGATCTTACTTGTTCTATCGTATTGAGTACTATCTTATCTAAGATTTTCTCAAGATTTATCACTGATAGGTAAGATATAAAAAGTAATCGCAAAGCTCTTCGTCTCATTCTTGGTGATTCCATAATAACTTGTTCTACTACCATATAGTTAAGTTATTGTGAGGTGATTGATATTTCTAGGCTGTTCTTTGGGAATATAAGACCGGATTATCAATTGGTTCCTGTTCACCTTGATTTATCAAAAGACGGAACAAAAAACTTCATAGGTATTTCTGTGGGAGACAGATTTATCTATCAGAATAGACTTTTCTGTGGGAGACAGATTTGCTTATAAAGTCTCCGACTTTGGGTAGTGGCACCTCTTAGTTGTGGGTGAGATCAGCTAAGGGAATCAAGTACACAGAATCCGGCGTGGTTTTAGAGGCGTAAGGAACGCGATTGCACCTTAATCGGTGTTAGACTTGGTTAGGGCTCAACTACATTCCAGTCCGAAGTTAACTTGTAGTAGGCTAGGGTCTGTAGCGGCTTAATACAACGTTGTGTTCAAATTTGGACTAGGTCCCGGGGTTGTTCTGCATTTGCGGTTTCCTCGTTAACAAAACTTCTAGTGTCTGTGTTATTTATTTTCCGTATTATATTTGTTTATATAATTGAAATATCACAGGTTGTGCGTAGTTCAATCAATTAATAAATCCAACCTTTGGTTGTTGATTGAAATTGATTGACACTTGAACATTGGTCTTTGGTATCGTTCAAGTTGTTTCTCATAATAATTAGGCTCATGGACTCTATCTGTTTGATTTGCTGATTACATTGTGAAACAAGGATATAACTCTTGGATATATTTCCTTGATTGAGTCTGACTGTCTAGTTGATTCTCTTGAAATTATATTGGAGTTAGTCCATACAAATTTCCAAACGAAATATTGGGTGTGGTTGTTAGACCCCCACTTTTTTCAATTGGTATCAGAGCAGGCAAACACGTTAAAGACCTCATAAGTCTTTGTTTGTAGCAATCTGACTCTATGGACAGAAGCGCTATCTCTATAAACGTACCTCCAGTCTTCGATGGCTCGAATTACTTATGGTGGAAAATTGCTATGCGTGCCTTTCTTCAAGCACGTGATTTTCAATCATGGGTTTATGTTGTTAATGGCTATAATCCCCCAATGCTTACAGTAGACGGTGTAACAATTGGAAAGGATATTGGTAGGTATGAGCCTGACGAGTTTCTCGCTGCAAAGTGAAATTCTGACGGCTTAAATGCTATCATACATGCCATGCCCCAGATCTTCAACAGCATGTGACTACGTGCACTCGGTCTAAAGATGCTTGGGATATCTTAGAAACCGTATTTGAAGGGAATACCTCTGAAAAGGAAGTTAGGCTTCAAAAGCTAAATTCTGATTTGGAAAACCTTCGTATGGCTGATGAAGATTCATTTGATGAGTTTAATCACAAAGTGTCTGAAATTGTTAATGCTTGTTTTTGCATTGGGTAAGACTATTCCTGAAAAGGACATTTTGATGATAATTCTCAGATTGTTGCCAGCTAGATACGATTCTAAGAAACATTCCATCGTTGAAGGAAATAACCTTGATACACTTTCCATAAATGCTCTTGTTGGGAAGTTAAAGATCTTTGATCATAAGCATATATCCAAATTCGGAAAGGATATTGCTTTCAAATCATAAAAGAACACTAAATTACTTGACAAAAGTAAAAGTGTTGGCAACTCTGTAGTTGATCCTATTGAGACTGATTCATCAGATGAAAATCTTGACAACTCAGACTCACTTATCACAAGATAGTTCAGAGATCTTCTTTTGAAGAGACGTAAACGGTGTTAGAGCACTGCTCGGTCGAACTCGCAAGCGTTGTTATCTAAGGCTTGTTGTCAAGTTTATTTTCCAAAATTATAAGTCTTGATTTCTAGTCTAGTTATAGCTAAGTCTCGGACTAGGATAGAAAGTGTAGTGGAACTCTATTTACAAGTGACGAAAGTCATGTTGGTTATTTCAATATCTTGAAAATTGCTTTGATGAAAAATAGTGTGTGAATAACCTCTATTTAACATCCTCTAAGAATGTTTCAATGATTGAAATGAGAGTTTAGAATATATAACCTTTAATGGATATAAACATTGTATGTGAACTCATACGTGTGTAAGTCCTAAATCCTTGAACCAAAGTATGCGTACTTTGCTGCTCAGGATAACCGGAACTAAAGTTCGCGTACTGCCGTAAGTTCACGTCCCGTGAATTTCTGCTGGAGTTTGTGAACTGAAAACAAACTTAATCCGGGTACTTAAGTATGCGTACCGGTATGCATACTTGAGTGGGTTATTTTCTAAAAACGGTTTATTCGTGAACTTAAACTTATATAAACTAAGGAATGCATATTTGCAAACCTTGGCTATAAAGTTCATGAATCGATTCGAGTGAATCAAAATCGTTTTTGCTTCAATTGTGTCATGTATACTTCTATGAGATCTAAGCAATTGAACAAATCTCTAACTAGTTCTTTTGAGTCATATGAACTAGTTATGGTGAAGATGAATAAGGTTGATATGAAAGTGCTCATATGGCTAACCATTTGGTTAACTACTGTTGAACCAACTAGGTGTACACGTTTAGGTACGGTTACACAAACCTAAATGAACGTGCATTTCATTTGTGTATAACAAGCTAAATTCGATCTAACGGTTGAAAGATATTAGCTTGAATCTAATCAGGTTTTCATCTAACGGTGAATTTTGAATGCTTTGTTACCAAGGTAACTTAGATTGCAAACCCTGATTTGAAGCTATATAAAGGATAACTCTAGCAACAGGGAAAGTTAATCCCCACACCTCCTGTGTGATACTAGTTGTATAAGCTAGAATCGATTCTCCTTTAACCTTAGGTTTCTATCGAGACCCTGTAGGTTAACGACTTGAAGACTTCATTGGGATTGTGAAGCCAGACCCAACTATTTTCTCTGTAGTTGCGTGATCTGATCTTGCTGTTTCTATCGTATTGAGTACAATTGTAAAATTGTCTCGAGATTAATTTATCCGATAGGCAAGATAGAAAAGTAATAACAAACATCTTCGTCTCATCGTTTGTGATTCCACAATATCTTGTTTCGCTAGTCGATTAAGATTATTGTGAGGTGATTGATAACTCTAGGCTGTTCTTCGGTAATATAAGTCCGGGTTATCGATTGGTTCCTGTTCACCTTGATTTATCAAAAGACGGAACAAAACTTGTGGGTATTTCTGTGGGAGACAGATTTATCTACTCCTGTATACTTTTCTGTGTGATACAGATTTGTTTATTAAAGTCTTCGACTTTGGGTCGTAGCAACTCTTAGTTGTGGGTGAGATCAGCTAAGGGAATCAAGTGCATAGTATCCTACTGGGATCAGAGACGTATGGAGCGCAACCGTACCTTGGATCAGTGTGAGATTGATTGCAGTTCAACTACAATCCAGACCGAAGTTAGTTTGTAATAGGCTAGTGTCTGTAGCGGCTTAATACAGTGTGTGTTCAATCTGGACTAGGTCCCGGGGTTTTTCTGCATGTTAGAGCATAGCTCGGTTGAACCTACCTAGCGTTGGTATGCCAAGTTTGGTTGTCATATTTAAGTGAATCAAAACTCATTTAAAGAGTCGCTTGATTATTTACTAGAGTCAACTTCGTATAGGTTAGCTAGAAAGTTACTAGGATATGAGACTTACAAGTATTACGTGAAGACTTGAAGAATGTGAAGAAGTAAAGAACTACAACGACGACATCATCCTTCCACTTGAGGTTAGTAATATTTGACTTGAACTGTTTCATTCCTAACGTATCTTTCAAGTCGTGCATATTGAAAACATAACTGCGAAGCTGTGAATGATTATACTCTAGTTAGACATAGTATTAAGGAATTACAATACGAAGTATAACGTCTATCTTTTGAACTTCGTATATAAGACATCGACATAATCGTATGAATGCTATTGTGATTATGTATGGGTATGGGTGAAGATTTCGTCCTAGGAAACAATGTTTTACATTCGTTTAAAGGAAGTAAATTCATGAACTTGTTTTGTGAATCGAAAGGGAAATCGCTAGGCTTATTGGTATTTGTTATTTATTGCAAATCTTTGGATTACCAATATGTGTGTTTAGTATAACTGCTCATAACCTGTTTATGTATCTTGGTAAAGCTATTCACAAGGCCTGACTTTTGTATTGGTATGACTTTTATTAGTGAAACCGATCTTAAGTAATCACCTGAGATGGTATGATCGATTTATTGTAATTGGTATGACCAACTCTAGACATTGGGGAACCGATCCTAGTAAGAGGTGCAACCGATCACAAAAGGGGAATCGATCCTTGTAAGAGGTGCAACAAGTTTTTAGTTATTGGGGAACCGATCCTATGAACATGTGCAACAAATACAAGTTAGATACCATATATATGTGGGAACCGATCCTAGTACCTAGTCAACCAAGTTTTGGTAACTAGCGTGACTAATTCTAGTACCCACATGGAGGTAGAACAGAAACTTGTTTTGGTAGAACCGTGAAACCCATGATTGGTGATTTGATAGGATAATCAATCACATAGTTCTTGGAAGTCAGATGAACCAATTCTAAACTTGTTTGGAAGTGTGGCAAATCGGTTCCAAGATGGTAAATATGAAAAGGGATTTACCAAGTAAAGATGTCGACATACTTTGAATACGTGCAGTAATTCTTACCTTTTATTGTTCAAAGATATTCCTTAATAGCTAAAAGAGAATCCCGGATCGAAATAAATTGAGAATATTTTAATTAAGGTTTTTAGTTTTATATGCTTTTAATTTCCAGCAATTAAAATGCATATCTTTAGAAAATAAAAATTAGTAATGTGCATTTACTAGTTGGAGATTTTCTAAGAGATTTCGGTCAATATTTGGACAGAGCATTTCCAGGAATTATGAAAACCGAATTTGGAAATATATTGCATATCTTGAGAATATTTTCGGTTTTGGAAATTCCTTGGTGTCCAAACTTCCTTGGTCTATAAATATTGAAGTTTGAATTTTGAGCAAATTAATCCTCAGAGCCAACAAAACTACCTAGTTGTGTTGTTACTGGTGGAGCCGCCTATTCGGAGAGGAAAGTAACCTAATTAGGCGAAATCTCTTACGGCCGCTCGATTTAAAGACTTCTTTGGGATTGAGAAGCTCTATTAGTACCGTTGGTGGGAAACTAGATAATTTCAGTTTATTATTAGTTTTCGATTGATTTGATTGACTAACGGTTGTTGAACTTTGATTGCACCTAGTTTGTTTATGCTTGAGAATCTTCTCTTCTGATATAAGATTCACTCAAACTAGATCGAAGTTTCGACGGGAGATCTTTAGACTGTTTGTAGATCTAAAGACGTCTTGTGATAATCCATTGTTAACAGACTCCGTTCTGTGTGTGATTGATCACAATAGATTCAAGTTGATTGTGTGCAGGTGTTTATTGAAGATCTAAGAAGATTTGAAGACGAAGAAGATTTCTGATTTGGGTTCATAATCTTTGGTGTGCACAAAACTTGATCGGCTGGGGATCCAACTATAATCGGTTTATCTTTGTGATAATCTTGATTGATTAGTTGAGTAGATCGGCATCAATACGTTTCTTTGTGATTCAAAGTATTGATTGCAAAATCTCGACAATTACTTTGGTAGTTGTTTATTTGATAGATCTAAGAACCTGACAAAGGAGTTTATTGGGATAAACGGAAGAGCCTTTTGTCATATTCATATCACGTTGTTTGAAAAGCATTGTTACCGAACAGATTTGTTGTTCCTTTACTGTTTGAAATACGAACCAAAGGAATTGTTCCAAGTGCGTGACTTACTGCAAGTTGGAGGCGCATGGTTACAAACGGAACTAGGTGAACTATAGGTTTACTTGCTTGGTCTCAACTATACGAAATTGGTTTGATTTTGTATAGCGGCTTAATCCTGAGAGTATTCAATTCTGGACAAGGTCCCGGGGTTTTTCTGCATTTGCGGTTTCCTCGTTAACAAAATCTTGCTGTGTCTTTTACTTTTCTATTTCCGCAATTATAATTATTTTATTATAATTAGAAGTAAAATACACAAACGTTAATTCCTATTTACTTGATAGCAATCCTATTGTGTTTGGTTAAGTCCGAACCTATTATCAAGTAAACATACTTCGTTGTTGTATTGTATCGATCTTGTATCCATAGTCAATCATACAAGTTATCTTGTTGTCGAATTGTCTCGATCTCGTATCCATAGATGAACACACGAAGTGTGAACCGATTAGTTGTATTATCTCGACTCAGTCCATAGACAATCACTTTCGGAGAAAGGACTTATAGGTGGAAAAGTTTTAGATTGAGGTATATTTGGGTACCCTCGTCTTTTCACTGCATTTGCGGTTTCCTCGTTAACAAAACTTCTGGTTCTGTGTTATTTCTTTTCCATATTATATTTTGTTATATAATTTAAATATCACAGGTTGTGCGTTGAATCGATCAATTGGTAAATCCAACCCTTGGTTGTTGATTGAAATTTATTGATACTTGAACATTGGTCTTTGGTACCGTTCAAGTTAATTTCTCTTGTATTCAATTAGACTCGCAAATTTCTATTTGCTTGAGTAAGTATTGAATCGACAAATTGAGATATAACTCTTCGATATACTTTTTATTAAGATTGAGTCTGACTATCTAGTTGATTCTCTTACAAGTATATTGGAGTTAGTCCATACAGATTGCTAAACGAATTATTGGGTGAGGTTGTTGTACCCCCACTTTTTCAAATGGTTCATCAGAGATAAACCCAGGTAATCAGTCAAACCTCATTACCGTGCCCCTCTTAAAAACAGGGACACTATCGATACTGATGATGAGGATATGCCACAGTGCTTTAAGTGTAAAGGTTTTGGTAATTTTGCTAATGAGTGTCCAGATCGTACAAAATACACTGGGAACAAAGGTTTTTCTGCAACTCTTGATGAATTGTCTTATCACTATGATTCAAATGAAGATGAAAAATCAAGTGTTTCACTCCTTGGTGAAAATATTGATTTTGATAATTATAGCAATATGTACCTCAATATTGATATTCTTCCTGAAAAAACTTCTTCAACCACTTTGGAGGATGAAATGGATTTTTCCCTGTCTACTGAAAATTCTATCTCACATGTTTCAGGTACCTCAATTTGTTTATCAGCATGCTGAGCTATGGTGTCTGAACCAACCTCCACATTGACATGTTCTTATTATACTTTTAAGAGTAATGAACTCTCTAAGTATTTCAAGTACAAACATAAAATAAGATATGTCAACAAACTTCAACGAAGAGCAAATCGATTAGCAAACAAGCTCAAACTTGTTCAGAAGTCGAATACATCTGAGGTATGTAAATTTAATTCATATCCGAAGAAGTAGTAAAACCTATGTATATTGATACTCTATATATGGAGGTTTTACTGTAATTTCTAAAGAAAAAGATAAACCTCTACAGAAAAGAACAAGGTCTAAACGATCTACGAAAAAGGGAACAGAGAATTCCATAAAGGGATTACTTGGGGGACAAATTATTGTTCACCCCAACACAACCTAATTGTGTTGAGAGTACATCTTGTCTCATGTGCCTGATTTCAAAGAAAAAACTTTTGTTTCTTTTTTCTTTTTTGTCCTCTGGAATTTTATTGATTCTTTCATATCTTAAATTGGTATTGAAAATGTTTTCCCAGTTTGATCATTAAAAAAGGGGTTAAAATCGACAATTCTACCTTCTTTAGGGTTAAGAGTTGGTTGTACGTGAATCTTAATCTGTATATAGGTTCCGTAACCCTACATTCCTTTTTTCCTTCTCTAAAAACCTCTTTTTTAATCAAAAGGGTGCTTGTGGAGTCAGTTTTGTGTGTTTTATTCACATTCCCATATTTTGATGGAGACTCCAAGCATCATGTCTTCTGATGGAAAAGATGTTAATATGATTCTTAAGCCATCAATCATGAAGGAAAAAGGTAAATCTCATCCCTCTACAACTCTAAAGAGAAAAAGGAAGAATATGAAGAAACCAAGGGCTAATCCCTCAAATCTTCAGAAGTTTTCTGGTGTTCGTGAAGAGTTGAAGAAAACAAGGAATGAGATTCAGCAAATAAAGGCTATTGTTTTCAGAACTCTTGAAATTCAGAAGGCCCTGGTTCGGTATCAGTCAAGAAGGTTTGTTGGAATTGACTCCTTTCTTCACGAACCTTATGTTCCAATGTCTGTTGAAGACAAGGAGTTCGGGGACAATAAATAATTTTTCAAATTAATGTCTAGGAAACTTCTTATGAGAATTTATTCTTGTGTTTTAAGAAGGATAACTAGGGTTTGGAATAGCAAATATTGTTATTACACATAGCTATTGCCAACGATTTTCATCTTGCAATGTTTTAGATTTATTTATTTAAATTCTAAGTTATTTGGAAGATGATTTTGCAGTATTAATCTTTATTGGTTTTATATATTGCATTTTTTTAATGGGATATGTGTGTTTACGTCCGTGAACTATAATTATCTTATATGTCAAAAGTTAAGTTTATTGTGTCATTATGCAAATATTGATAAAAGATAGAATGAACTTTTGAATATTCCGCAATATTGATCTTTCCCTGATCCATTTCTATGTGAAAGTACTGTATGGCTCTGTAAGTTCTCTTATGTTGAGCATTTCCGATTAAATTAATCATTAAGGTCTCTTATGGTTAATTTATTCGAGTTTTCTGGATACAAATTCATGATTCATGTGATTTGTTAATGTCCAAAGAAATCCTTCTTTTGTCGTAAAATCAAGGTAGCTCTTGTTGTTCTTTCGGTAATGACATTTTATGGGGGAGAGTTCTTAATTGAACTTGTGCTTAATTGCCAAATCTTTGTGGGGAGTGCGGCTGTGGAATATTGTAGGAGTTATCTTGTATCTTTGTAAAGTCCTTGATGAATACACTAAGTTTAGACTATGTGAAATAATCGAAACCAAGTTGATATGTTCTCTTTTAGTCATGAATAATCTCTTTGAGAATTTCATTATGATCCCGCTAGTTTTCGTACCTTTGTCAATTTATATTGACAAAAAGGGGGAGAATTATTTTGTAGATCACACTACATACATATGGTTTACGGATCATTATGTAAGGGGGAGTGGTTTTCATTGTGAGATGAAGTATTGACTAAGGGGGAGCGATACATATCACCGTAGTATTATTGTCCAATTTGGGATACAATTGAACTTTGATGTTGTGTAATAATACTATGACACTGTATAACAATAATTGAGAACATATGTTTTCTTATTGTTATGGCTACGGATCTTCAACAACAATGATACTGAGTTGAACACGTTCAAAATCACTGGAGTACTCTGAGTGACGAAGAATTCAAGGAATGTTGAAGAATCAAGGAAATCAAGCATGTTGGATGAGAAGCTACAAAGTTTATTTATTTTGTAATCCATATGTATTGATAGTTTTGTCACTAAAATTTACAAAGGGGGAGATTGTTAGAGCACTGCTCGGTTGAACTCACAAGCGTTGCTATCTCAATCTTGTTTGTCAAGTTTAGGTGATCAAAACTATAAGTCTTGATTTCTAGTCTACTTATAGCAATGTCTCAGATTAGGATAGAATGTGTAGTTGAGCTTTAGACTTCACGGCATTCATCGATTGAATACGAAGATCCACCGAGGAGAGCTTGGAGGAACTTCATCAACAAAAGGTATGTGGAGACTAAACTTATCTATCACTCAGAAGTGTATTTTATTCTATCTCCTAATGAGACTAAGTCGTATAGATATTTAGACTTTTACATTATACACATTTGATATTTCGAGCTGAGTTTAACTAGTTTATATCTTTCTCGAAATATGTGTTGGAAAGCTTTTTTGCTTTAACTACGTTCATCATTATTCTTGACGAGTTTAGTTGGAAACAATTTATTTGTTAGAAACTAAATAATGAGTCAAAAGATGATCATGTGAAAATTGCCTTGAAACATCTTACATGATTTGTGAAGGAAAATCATTTGATGCAGACTCTAAATGTTTCGTATTGATCATTCGATCACTTGAAAATTACTTATAAGCTAATAGTTTGTGTGAGACGGGTATTTTCGTCTTCTAAGAATGTTCCAATGGTTGAAATAGGAGTTTAAAACAATTAACCATTATCTAGATATAGCACAGTATGCATACCAATATTCGAACTGTTGTAGTATGATTCAGGTACGGGAACCAAGTTTGCGTACCAGTATGCGAACGGTTTTAACTGTCAAAGTCCGGGAACCAAGTTTGCATACTCGTTTGCGAACGATTAGGTCCGGAACGACAGTATGCATACCCGTTCGCGAACTGTCGGACAAGACCAAAGTCCGGAACTTAAGTTTGCGTACCCGTTTGCAAACTTAGTTGGTTTAAGTTCTAAAATCGATTAAGTATGATTTCATACTCATGAAAAAATACATTTATTAATTAAGGAATGCAATCTTTGGAAACCGTGGCTAAATGTTCATGAACTGATTCTTTTGAATCAATTCGATTTTGCTTCAATTGTGTCTTGTATACTTCTATGAGAATATAAAAAATTGAAAAACTCTATGAGTAACGCAATTAGATTAATTTGATCTAGAAGTGTTAGATGAATGTGGTTAATACAAAAGTGTTCATATGGCTAACTTCGGTAAACTGTTATTGAGCCAACACAATATACACGTTCAGCTACGATTACCCATATCTAAATGAAGGTATATTTCATTTGTGTGTAACAAGCTAAGACCATCTCACGGTGGAGAGATATTGCTTTGGTTTTAAACAAACTTAGCTTGAATCTTAAATCAGGATTTCATCTAACGGTGAATATTGATTGCTTTGTTTCAAAGCTATCAAACCTTGATTTGAAGACTATATAAGGGAGAACTCTAGCAACTGGAAAACCCAATCCACAAACCTCCTGTGTGATACTAGTTGCGTACTAGAGTGGATTCTCCTTTAACCTAGGTTTTTCCTAAAACCATTATAGGTTCACGACTTAAAGACTTCATTGGGATTCTGAAGCCAAATCCAACTATTTTCTCTGTAGTTGCGTATTCTGATCTTACTTGTTCTATCGTATTTAGTACTATCTTCTCTAATATTTGCTCGAGATTTATCTCCAATAGGTAAGATATAAAAAGTAATCACAAAGCTCCTCGTCTCATTCTTTGTGATTCTACAATATCTTGTTCTACTACCATATAGTTAAGTTATTGTGAGGTGATTGATATTTCTAGGGTGTTCTTTGGGAATATATGACCGGATTATCAATTGGTTCCTGTTCACCTTGATTTATCAAAATACGGAACAAAAAACTTCATAGGTACTTATGTGGGAGACAGATTTATCTATCAGAATAAACTTTTCTGTGGGAGACAGATTTGTTTATAAAGTCTCTGACTTTGGGTCGTAGCAACTTTTAGTTGTGGGTAAGATCAGCTAACGAAATCAAGTGCGTAGAGTCCCGCTAGGATTCAAAGGCGTAAGGAACGCGACTATACCTTAATCGGTGTGAGACTTGGTTAGGGCTCAACTACATTCCAGTCCGAAGTTAACTTGTAGTAGGCTAGAGTCTGTAGCGGCTTAATACAGTGTGGTGTTCAAATATGGACTAGGTCCTGGGTTTTTTATGCATTTGAGGTTTCCTCGTTAACAAAATTTCTGGTGTCTGTGTTATTTTTTTTCCGCATTATATTTGTTTATATATTTGATATATCACAGGTTATGCATAGTTCAATCAATTGGTAAATTTAACCTTTGGTTGTTGATTGAAATTGATTGACACTTGAACATTGGTCTTTGGTACCGTTCAAGTTGTTTCTCATAATAATCGGGCTCATGGATTCTATCTGTTTGATTTGCTGATTACATTGAGAAACAAGGATATAACTCTTAGATATATTTCCTTGATTGAGTCTGACTGTCTAGTTGATTCTCTTGGAATTATATTGGAGTTAGTCCATACAAATTGCAAACGAAATATTGGGTGTGGTTGTTAGACCCCCGCTTTTTCACATCATTATTACCTCAACTGGTAAAATGATATATCATAATTCATCAAGACTCGACGTCTTCCCATCATTCCGTCTCAGCAGACACCTTATGCTCAATCCATGAGTTTTAGAGCATACCACATTCGTTCATTAAGCTCGACTCATCAAGGATAAGACTCATGTCTAGTCAAGTCAACAATTGACCAATTAAATACATGTATGCCTTACAGACTCCACATTCATGAGACATCAATCACGTCACATGGGGGATATTTACTAGGGTTTTGGTATGGAGACCTACGACACGTGTGTAGACCCACGATGAGAAATGTTAGTAAGTCGTGCAAGCAGTTTAAGGAGTTAGCAAAGTAGTAGATTGAAAATCAACCAAGTCTACCGCATGATGAGGAACTGGTTCGAACACGATTTACATTTCCCACTTTTACACTCCTCTGCAACTGCCGCACTTACTGGGATCAATGTGTCTACTACTCTTGCAATATAAATAAGTTCCTCAATCCACGATTGAACAACAAGAATTCTCATTTGAACAAGAATTCTCAACAGAACAGAATTAAATCGATCAAAATTTATATTATTCGAACTCAACAGTTCACAAAAACTTGCAGAATTCTCCAACACATCCATAATCCTTGATCATCTTGATATCACACACTTCTCATATTCCCTATAAAAAAGCGGGGGTCTAACAACCACACCTAATATTTCGCTTAGCAATCTGTATGGACTAACTCTAATATACTTTCAAGAGAATCAACTAGATAGTCAGACTCAATCTTAAGAGAAGTATATCCAAGAGTTATATCTCTATTTCTAAATTCAATCTGCAATCAAACAGATAGGAATTTGCTAGCCCGATTGAATATAAGAAATAACTTGGACGGTATCAAAAACCAATATCCAAGTGCCAATCAATTTAATCAACAACCCAAAGGTCGGATTCACAATTTATTGATCTTACGTACAACCTGTGATATTTCAATTATATAAAAATATAATGCGGAAAAGAAATAACACAGACACCAGAAATTTTGTTAATGAGGAAACCGCAAATGCAGAAAACCCACGGGACCTAGTTCAGATTTGAACCCCACACTGTATTAAGCCGCTACAGACACTAGCCTACTACAAGTTAACTTTGGACTGGAATGTAGTTGAGCCCTAACAAATCTCACACATATCAAGGTACAGTCGCGTTCCTTACGCCTCTGAATCCCAACAGGACTCTACACACTTGATTCCCTTAGCTGATCTCACCCATAACTAAGAGTTGCTACGACCCAAAGTCGAAGACTTGATAAACCAATCTGTCTCACACACAAAAGTCTATTGAATAGATAAATCTGTCTCCCACAGAAATACCTATGAGTTTTGTTCCGTCTTTTGATAAATCAAGGTGAACATGAACCAATTGATATACCGGACTTATATTCCCAAAGAACAGCCTAGAAATATAAATCACCTCACAATAATCTTAATTGTATGGTAGCGAAACAAGATATCGTGGAATCACAAACGATGAGACGAAGATGTTTGTGACTACTTTTTATCTTGCCTATCGGAGAACAAATCTCGAGAAAATCTTAGAGAAGATAGTACTCAATACGATAGAAAACAGCAAGATCAGAACACGCAACTACAGAGAAAATAGTTGGGTCTGGCTTCACAATCCAAATGAAGTCTTTAAGTCGTTAACCTACAGGGTTTCGTGAAAAACCTAAGGTTAAAGGAGAACCGACTCTTGTCGCAACTAGTATCACACAGGAGGTGTAGGGATTAGGTTTCCCAGTTGCTAGAGTTCTCCTTTATATAGTCTTCAAATTAGGGTTTACAATCAATGTTACCTTGGAAACAAAGCATTTAATATTCACCGTTAGATGAAAACCTGATTAGACTCAAGCTAATATATTTCAACCGTTAGATCGAACTTAGCTTGTTACACACAAATGAAAAGTGACTTCATTTAGATATGAGTAACCGTACCTAAACGTGTACACCTTGTTGGCTCAACAATAGTTAACCGAAGTTAGCCATATGAACACTTTCATATCAACCATATTCATCTTAACCATAACTAGTTCAAATGACTCAAATGAAACTAGTTCTAGAGTTGTTCAATTGTTTATATTCTCATAGAAGTATACAAGACACAATTGAAGCAAAATTGTTTTTTATTCACTCGAATCAAGTCATGAACATTATAGCCACGGTTTGCAAAAGATTGCATTCCTTATTATATAAATGTATTAGTTCATGAACAAACCGATTTTAGAACATAACCTACTCAAGTATGCAAACAGGTACGCATACCTAAGTGACCGTACCAAGTTTGGGTTACACAGTATGCGAACGGGTACGCATACCTTCCAAACCTCAGTTGAATTTCTGGAACTTGAAACTCACGCCAGTACGCATACCGGTATGCATACTAAGTTCTCGGATTTCCATAACCAACCAGTAGGAATACGGGTATGCATACTATGGTTCCCGGACTTGGACAACACATATGCAAGTATGCATACTGTGCTATATCCAATCATGGTTATTTGTTCTAAACTCCCATTTAAATCATTGAAACATTCTCGGAAGACGACAATAGCTGTCTCACACAAACTATTAGCTTCAAAGCAATTTTCAAGTGATTTAATGATCAATACGAAACATTCCGAGTCTACATCAAATGATTGTCTCACACAAATCATGTAAGATGTTACAAGGAGATTTTCACATGATCATCTTTTGACTTTCGTCAAGAATATAAGATGAACTTGGTTAAAGCGAAAGCTTACCAACACATATTTCGAGAAATATGTAAGCGAGTTAAACTCAGCTCGAAATATCAAATGTGTATAATCAAAGTCTATATAGCTATACGACTTTTGTCTCAAATAGGAGATAGTGTAGATAGACTTTTGAGTGATAGTTGAGTTCAAGTCTCAACATACCTTTTGTTGATGAAGTTCCACAAGCTTCCCTTAGTAGTTCTTCGTCTTCAATCGACGAACGTTGTGAAGTCTAATGCTATACCATACTTACTATCCTAATCTGAGACTTAGCTATAAGTAGACTAGAAATCAAGACTTATAGTTTTGGCAACTAAACTTGACAACAAGCTTGAGATAGCAACGCTTGCGAGTTCGACCGAGCAGTGCTCTAACAATCTCCCCCTTTGTCAATTTAAGTGACAAAACTATCAATACATATGGATTACAAAATAAATAAACATTGTAGCTTCTCATCCAAATGCTTGATTTCCCTGGTTCTTCAACATTACTCGAAATCTTCGTCACTTCCAAGTACTCCAATGATTCTGAAAGTGTTCAACTCAGTATCATTGTTGTTGAAGATCCGTAGATATAACAATGAGAAAAAAGTAACTCTCAACCATTGTTATACAGTGTCATAGTATCATTACACAGCATCAAAGTCCAATTGTATCACAAGTTTGAAAACAATACTATGGTGATATGTATCACTCCCCCTTAGTCAATGCTTCATCTCACATGAAAACCACTCCCCCTTACATAATGATCCATAAACCATATGTATTTGTAGTGTGAACCACACATTAATTCTCCCCCTTTTTGTCAATATAAATTGGCAAAGGTACGAAAACTAGTGGGATCATAATGAAATTCTCATAGAGATACTTCATGACTAAAAGAGAACATATCAACTTTGTTTCGATGATTTCATATAGTCGAAACTTAGTGTATGCATCAAGGAGTTTATAAAGATACAAGAACCTACAATTTTCCACAGCCGCACTCCCCACAAAGATTTGGCAATTAAGCACAAGTTCAATTAAGAACTCTCCCCCATAAAATATCATTCCCGAAAGAAAAACAAGAGCGACCTTACTTTTACAAGAAAATAAGGATTTCTTTGGACATTAACAAATTATATGAAACATGAATTTGTATCCATAAAACTCAATTAAATTAACCACAAGAGAACCCATGATTAATTTAATCAGAAATGCTCAACATAAGAGAATTTACTGAGCCACACAGTACTTTCACATAGAAGTGGATCAGGGAAAGACTAATACTGTGGAATATTCAAAGATTCATTCTATTTTTCATCAATATTTGCATAAAGACATATAATAGACTTAATCTTTGCAATCAAAAGTTCATCCTATCTTCATCAATGTTTGCATAATGACATAATACGATTAACTTTTGACATATATGGGACAATCATAGTTCACGGACGCAAACACACATATCCCATAATTTTTATTGCAATATATAAAACCAATAAAGATTAATACTGCAAAATCATCTTCCAAATAAACTTTAGAATTCAAGTAAATAAATCTAAAAACATTGCAAGATGAAAATCGTTGGTAATAGCTATGTGTACTCACAATAATGGCTATTCCAAACCCTAGTTATCCTTCTTAAACACAAGAATAAATTCTCATAAGAAGTTTCCTAGACATTAAGACCTCTAAAAAATTCTTCATCATCCCCGAACTCCTTGTCGTCAACAGCCATAGGAACATAAGGTTCATGAAGAAAGGAGTCAATTCCAACAAACCTTCTAGACTGATGCCGAACCAGGGCCTTCTGAATTTCGAGAGTCCTCAAGACAATAACCTTTATTTTCTGAATCTCCTTTCTTGTTTCTTTCAACTATTCAAGAACCCAAGAAAACTTCTGTAGATTAGAAGGAACAACTCTTGGTTTCCTCACATTCCTCCTTTTTCTTTTCAAAGTTGAAGGTACAGGAGATTTTTCTTTTTCATTCGTGATTGATGGCTTAACAATCATATTAACATCTTTCCCATCAGAAGACATAATGCTTGGATTCTTGATCGAATTTTAGATAGTGGTAAGAAATGAGGTTGTCGTTCACTCGGATTTGTAGAGATTAAAGTTTTTAAAAATACTAAATAAATATATACAAAGACTATTAACAATGGGCGAGAGGTACTGGGATTAAGGATTTAGCCAATATTCATAACATAAGGTTCACTTATTTATTCTCAACAATTTTAGCTCAAGAAATATAAACATGGACTCTATTTTTTTTCCAAGGTAGATTCTCAAAACATTGATTGTAAATGTTAAGCATGGGACATCAAATCACCTAAGCTAAGTATGACCCATCTAATCAAATGACAACCAATTTAATCAAATCATATTTCAATTAATTTTAGTGCAAAAGTCATAAAAAATAATAAAATAAATTTACCCATGTATGAAGTTCGACCTCCTCCGTCGTCCCAGTGTTGGGGTTTAGCTCTTCATGGTGAAAACACGCTCAAAATTCATCTTTATTAATGCTCAAAAGTGTTTTATAATTGATGAAAGGGAGAAAAAATGGTGAAAATTGGGTTTTGTAACAATTATATTTGTTACAAACCATTTTTACAGAGAACGATAATTGTAAAGTATTATTGTTACTATAGCATATAAGACTGTCCTGGAACGGTCGCATACACTGTAGAAGTTACGACTGTTTTTGGGCGTCTTATGTTCTTCGTGTTCTTCAGTAACGCAGCAGCAGAAACAGCAGCAGCAGAGCCTATAAACCTCTGATTCTCGCCTCCTCAAGCCTTCTCAGCCCACCAAACTCCCGATACCTCTTCTCTGTGATCCTAGAAGCCTATTTATACATCATTGCGACATTGAATCTCCTCCATTAACTACAAATAATCTTCTTTTACTCGGGTATATTTTTTTTTCATTTTTATCATTGATTTTGATTTTCACGCATCTGCAGCTGTATTTCTTTCCTTCTATACCTTCATCACGCTCCAGGATATCTATTAAGTCTTCCAAACACGTGCAGTACACGTTTAAATTTCTCACAACTCGTGCAAGCTCATGTTTTTCCTCCAACTACCTGTTTGGATTAAAACAAGTTATCCAGCCAAATTTGATCGATAAAATCACCCATACTAGCTTTCTATAGTCATATCACGTCTACCCACTAAGTTTCAGGGATTGAATCTCACTAAATCACGTCCAAACATCCGATTGAAATTCTGCCAGTGAAAGGGAATATTTTCCCGCCAAAAATATTTTTTTGAATTTGAGAAGAACATGTCCTCCCCCTAATCCTGCACGGGTGTCCCTTTAGCACTTGTCTTATGGGGTGCAAATAGTAATTTTTGGGGAGTAGATAGTAATTTTTCCGGGGTTCCTCCGACACATTTTTGGGGTGCTTCCGGTGCATTTCTGGGGTGCCTTTAGTACTCTATCCTGGGGTGTAAAACACCACTTTTCGAGCCAATTTCGCCGCAAGAGCTTCTTTCTCTAAAAATACCTACAAAGACATAAAATAACAAAATAAATACAAAATCGAACACTAACAATATATACAATTGAGACATATTAGACACAATAATGCGTCTATCAATTCTCCATACCAGTATGAGATTATGAGAGGAATTCACAAATCAGGCTTAACAAGCAATCTTGTGATAAAAAAAAGTTTTCAGGGAGGTAAAAAGGAATGTAGGGTTAGAGAACCTTTATAAACTAAAAGTATTCACGTACGCACAACTCACAACCCTAAAGAAGGAAGAATTGTCGATTTTAACCCTTTTTTATTGATCAAACAGAGAAAGCCCTTTCAATATCAATTAGATATGAAAAGCTGGAAGAATTCCAAACCGGCGAAAAACCGAAACCAAGAGAAAAAAAAACAAACAAAAAAAAGCTTTTCTCTTTTCCTAAAGCCTGAAGTGTGCAAACCCCTGTCTCTTTTGAACCAGGCACATGAGACAAGATACATAACCAACACGTTTAAGTTGTGCTGGGGTGAACAATAATCTGTCCACTATAATCTTCTTGAACGGAATTCTTAAAACTTTGTTTAACAGACTGTTTAGACCGTACTCTTTTTTCTAGAGGTCTACTCTTATCTTTGGAAATTAACTTCTTTGATGTATAGATACGTTTACATACCTCAGATGACTTCTGAACAAGTTTGAGCTTGTTTGCTAATCGATTTGCTCTTCGTTGAAGTTTATTGACATATCTTATCTTATGTTTGTACTTGAAAAAGTTGGAGAGTTCGTGACCTTTGAGAGTACAATAAGATCATGTCGATGGAGAGGATGGTTCAGGCAACATAGCTGTGCAAGCTGCTAGACAAACAGTAGAACCTGAAAAATTAGAAATAGAATTTCCAGTAGACAAAGAGAAATCCATTTTATCCTCCAAAGTGGTTGAAGTTTCTCCCGGAAGAATATCGAGGTTGACGTACGTATTGCTACAATTATCAAAATCAATATTTTCACAGAGGAGTGCAACACTTGATTTTTTGTCTTTATTAGAATCATAGTGATCAGACATTTCATCAAGAGTTGCAACAAGACCTTTGTTTCCAGTGTATTTTCTACGATTCGGACATTCATTTGCAAAATGACCAAAACCTTTACACTTAAAGCACTGTGGCATATCCTCGTCATCCGTATTGTCAGTATCCCTGTTTTTACGAGGAACATGATTATGAGGTTTGACAAATGGCTTAGGTTGATCTCTGACAAACAATTTACTTCTCTTCAAAAGAAGATATCTAAACTGTCTTGTGATCAAAGAGACTGACTTGTCAAGATCTTCATCTAATGAATCAATCTCAGAAGGATCATCTCCAAAGATGCAAACACTTTTACTTTTATCAAGTAATTTAGTGTTCTTTTGTGCTTTGAAAGCAATATCCTTTTTAGATTTGGATGTATGCTCATGATCAAATATCTTTAACTTCCCAACCAGAGTATTTCTGGATAAAGTATTAAGGTTATTTCCTTCAACGATAGCATGTTTCTTAAAGTCGTATTTGGCTGGCAACGATCTGAGAATTTTCATCACAATGTCCTTTTCAGGAATAGTCTTACCCAATGCAAAAGATACATTAACAATTTCAGACACTTTGTGATTAAACTCATCAAAAGAATCTTCATCAGCCATACGAAGGTTTTCCCAATCAGAATTTAGGTTTTGAAGCCTAGCTTCCTTTTCAGAGGTATTCCCTTCGAATACAGTTTCTAAGATATCCCACGCATCTTTAGACCGAGTGCACGTAGTCACATGGTGCTGAAGATCTGGGGTAATGGCATGAATGATAGCATTTAAACCGTCACAATTTAGCTTTACAGTGAGAATTTCGTTAGGTTCATATCTACCAATATCCTTTGCAATAGAAACACCGTCTATAATAACCATTGGAGGATCATAGCCATTAACAACATAATACCATGATTGAAAATCACGCGCTTGAAGAAAGGCACGCATATCAATTTTACACCATAAGTAATTCGAGCCATCGAAGACTGGCGGCACGTTTATAGAGATAACACCTCTGTCTATAGAGTCAGATTGCTACAAACACAGACTTATGAGGTCTTAAACGTGTTTGCCTGCTCTGATACCAATTAAAAAAGCGGGAGTCTAACAACCACACCTAATATTTCGCTTAGCAATCTGTATGGACTAACTCCAATATACTTTCAAGAGAATCAACTAGATAGTCAGACTTAATCTTAAGAAAAGTATATCCAAGAGTTATATCTCTATTTCTCAATTCAATCTGCAATCAAACAGATAGGAATTTGCGAGCCCGATTGAATATAAGAAATAACTTGGACGGTATCAAAAACCAATATCCAAGTGCCAATCAATTTAATCAACAACCCAAAGGTCGGATTCACAATTTATTGATCTTACGCACAACCTGTGATATTTCAATTATATAAAAATATAATGCGGAAAAGAAATAACACAGACACAGAAAATTTTGTTAACGAGGAAACCGCAAATGCATAAAAACCCCGGGACCTAGTCCAGATTTGAACCCCACACTGTATTAAGCCGCTACAGACACTAGCTTACTACAAGTTAACTTTGGACTGGAATGTAGTTGAGCCCTAACAAATCTCACACATATCAAGGTACAGTCGCGTTCCTTACGCCTCTGAATCCCAGCAGGACTCTACGCACTTGATTCCCTTAGCTGATCTCACCCATAACTAAGAGTTGCTACGACCCAAAGTCGAAGACTTGATAAACCAATCTGTCTCACACACAAAAGTCTATTGAATAGATAAATCTGTCTCTCACATAAATACCTATGAGTTTTGTTCCGTTTTTTTATAAATTAAGGTGAACATGAACCAATTGATATACCGGACTTATATTCCCGAAGAACAGCCTAGAAATATCAATCACCTCACAATAATCATAATTATATGGTAGCAAAACAAGATATTGTGGAATCACAAACGATGAGTCAAAGATGTTTGTGACTACTTTTTATCTTGCCTATCGGAGAACAAATCTCGAGCAAAATCTTAGAGAAGATAGTACTCAATACGATAGAAAAAAACAAGATCAGAACACGCAACTACAGAGAAAATAGTTGGGTATGGTTTTACAATCCCAATGAAGTCTTCAAGTCGTTAACCTACAGGGTTTCGTGAAAAACCTAAGGTTAAAGGAGAATCGACTCTTGTCGCAACTAGTACCATACAAGAGGTGTGGGGATTAGGTTTCCCAGTTGCTAGAGTTTTCCTTTATATAGTCTTCAAATTAGGGTTTGCAATCAATGTTACCTTGGTATCAAAGCATTCAATATTCACCGTTAGATGAAAACCTTATTAGACTCAAGCTAATATCTTTCAACCGTTAGATCGAACTTAGCCTGTTACACACAAATGAAAAGTGACTTCATTTAGATATGAGTAACCGTACCTAAACGTGTACACCTTATTGGCTCAACAATAGTTAACCGAAGTTAGCCATATGAATACTTTCATATCAACCATATTCATCTTAACTGAAAATGTGGAGGTCTAACAACCACACCCAACAATTCGTTTGGCAATCTGAGAGGACTTACTCCAATACACTTTCTAGAGAATCAACTAGACAGACAGACTCAATCTAGAATAAAGTATATCAAGGAGTTTTAATATCTCTGTTTCACAATGTAATTAGCAAATCAAACAGATAGAAATCAGTGAGCCTGATTATTATGTGAAACAACTTGAACGGTACCAAAGACCAATGTTCAAGTGTCAATCAATGTAAATCAACAACCAAAGGTTGGATATTCTAATTGATTGATCTTAACGCACAACCTGTGATATTTCAATTATATAACAAAATATAATGCGGAAAAGAAATAACACAGACACCAGAATTTTGTTAACGAGGAAACCGCAAATGCAGAAAACCCCGGGACCTAGTCCAGTTTGAACACCACATTGTATTAAGCCGCTACAGACTCTAACCTACTACAAATTAACTTCGAACTGGACTGTAGTTTAACCATAATCAATCTCAGACTGATTCAAGGTACAGTTGCGCTCCTTACGTCTCTGATCCCAGCAAGATACTACGCACTTGATTCCCTTAGATGATCTCACCCACAACTAAGAGTTGCTACGACCCAAAGTCGAAGACTTGATAAACAAATCTGTATCACAAAGAAAAGTCTATAGGATTGAATAAATCTGTCTCCCACAGAAATATTTAGACAAGTGCATAACTCATGGATACAGCTTCCATGCCTTAGCCTTTACCACTTTAAGAGAGCTTGGAGATGACTTTATCGTTTTTTTGAAGAGATTGAAGAATTGCTTAGCCAATTATGATGCTAATAACAAAGTAGGAGGTTTACTTTTTCATAGGGTAGGCTTGGCTATCCAGAAAGGTGTCGGTGCACAAATTGTTGCCCGATTACCAACCATTCCGGTGTAAATATTTCTTTTCTTTTTTTTAATTATTATTAATTTTAAAAGAGAGAAATATTTACACCGGAATGGTTGGTAATCGAGCAACAATTTGTGCACTGACACCTTTCTGGATAGCCAAGCCTACCCTATGAAAAAGTAAACCTCCTACTTTGTTATTAGCATCATTAACTAGTTGGAAGAGTATTATAATACTCTTTTATTAGATCAGGTCATTATTATTATTATTATTATTATACTTTTTTATTATTGGATAAAGAGTATTACATTAAATAGTTGGAAGCCTAACAAGCTAAGCTCCAACAACATACTACTACATTAATTGAGCAGGTTGTTGTGCTAGCCTACCAGCGAGGCTCATGGGTAACCTAGACAAGGGAGCCGAAGCGGATGGGGGGGCCGGGGGGGACTGAGATAGTGTCACAAGGGGGGACCAGCTGAGCTAGGTACCCGTTTCTTTAAAACTCTACCTTCCATGTTAATTTATGCAATAATTTCTGCATTATTATTATTATTATTATGAAATGTCACCTTTGAGGGCCTTTATTAGAAAATAAATATAGAGTCAGTTATACAGAGTTTGTTGATAGCCTAGCTACCAAATAGGCATCAACGCCCTTTTGAATTGCAATGCCTACACGATGAAAAAGAAAATTGCCATTGTCACAATTTGCATTGTTGTTAGCTAGGCAGTTCTTCAGTCTTTTCAAGAAAGTGGTAGCTCACCTAGAGTGGTGAATGCCAAACTGCCTAGCCCGTATCCATGAGCTTCACATGTAGTAGGATATTTGTTGCGCTTACGAAGAACTGCCTTAGCTATGGCCTGTCCAGGTGTAAAGTAACGGATGTCATTCGTAAAAGGTGAGACTATCGTGATATCGAAATAAGTGTCCTTTCCATTCTCCCAATTATAGACTAGTAAATCAGCAGGCAGTAATGTATTGTTATTCTCAGAGCAGAAGCCTAGAGATGCTTCCTTCCTAGATGAAATCCCGACTCGAAAACATTTATCTACAAGGATGTCTCGTGCAAGATCATGGCGAAATTTAAGTCCTACTTTGCTGGCGCAATGAAGTGCGTGATCTCCATATATGTCCATTTCCTTCATGACACTGGTGCAATGGATGCCTTCAGCAAATAGAGGGATGCCAAGACGATAACTAAGGACACAACGGAACTGACGAGGGCCGAGTGTCTGATTAAGGCCACTGATGGGAACCGCAAGTAGGTAGTCTTGCACGTGCTTCATCCGATTGCTCTGCCAAAGTATATTGTCTCGTACAAACATAGAGAAGGTAGTGGGTATTTGTTTCTTCATGGATTCAAAGTATGCTACATCAAGGGAATGCATGGGAAGGGGGGCTGTGATATCGAAGCTGAGTGAAGGAGGATTAATTCCACAAACCTGCGTATTAGTCTGTAAGGCTTCCTGAGTCACGACACTTTGGGTTGTAGTAGCGACACTGTTTAGGATGATGTGCTGGACAAATTGTGTCTGAAACTGCAAAGCCAGGTAACAGTATTTAAACGTGTTGGACATAGTGTAGATTCCCAGGCCACCGTCCTTGATGGGGAGATTCGCAAGACGGATCTGTAAAGGGCCAAAGCCGACACCATCTGCAGTAACTAACAGCCGCAAGTATTGATAGAGGTAGTCGTCGAAGCAAGATGTAGCTTGCTCTAAGGCCTGAGGGCATGTCGTGCGCATAGTGAAGTATAGTTTGGAGCCTCCGGAACAGTTGCGCAGCAACAATAGTTCACATTGGGGGTCTTTGAGCTTCTTCACTACAGACACGATCTTAATGGTCTTCTCCACTCTTTGCATAACCATGTCTTTTCTAAACTGTAAGTCAACACTTACTGGGCCACCTAAAAGCTTGACCCCAGATGCTGATCTGCCAATATTATCAGGGAAGACGTCAGGCTCAAAACTGCGAGGGTCTCCAGCGGGCCAGAACACTTCCGTTTTGTGAATGTTAAGATGAAGACCTCTACTAACAGCTTCTTGCTGAATGATGCGCAAAGCTTTAGATACCTCTAGGGTATCGCCAATGATTGTACCGTCGTCTAAGTACCATGCTTGTAGGTCTAGGCTACATTCTGAAGGGATGTTCTTCACGATGGGATGAAGTGTAAGAGCAAAGAGCATAGGTCCCAGGGGGGTCTCCTTGTTGCACCCCTTGCGACGAGGATAAGACGACAACATTTAATAGAGCCTGGTAGGTTTTGCATAGCAGAATTCGACCTAGTGGGAAATCGCAGGGCACTGTGATCGAACTTCTCTAATAAGTGCAGTCCTATCAACCATGTTGAACGCATTTGTAAATTCTACGAGAAACATGGATGTATCGGACTTATTACCTTTGGTTTCTATTAGTCTATTGACGGAATGTAGAATGTTTTCTCCTCCACAAGGCACTCCTACACCGAATTATTATTATTATTTCCCTTGTTTGAGCAAATCTCCTCGTTTGAGCAGAACTTCTAGTTTTCCATATTTCTTCACACAAGTCAAAAAATAATAATAAAAAATAAGGAAGAGCGTCACGGGATTGGTCCCACCGACCGGAAAGACACGCCATGGCCGGTCCCACACCTATCCAATTCCTTAATTTATTATTATTTCTTCTCCCATCTCATGAAACACCCTCGTTCGAGCAAATTTCTCCAAAATTGCTCAAATCTCCAAAAAGCGAAAAAGTCACATGACCATCCGGACTTCTCACGACAAATACTAAAATATCATTATTTTAATATGCTTAAAATATTGGTCACACGAGCAAAGTCCTACTTGATCATTCGTGCAAAATTGAGAGTTTCAGTCAAGATCAAACTCTCATGAAAATCGCTCAAACGACTAACAAAACACCTGAAACTTTCAGGAATAGACGTGTGAGGGACATTGTGCCCCGCGCACCACCATGACCAGACCCGGACGGTTTAACGTCTCTTCATTATTATTTTAATAATAGTAATTCATATTTTCAGGATTCTCCAATGAATCCTCGTTCAGGGATATTTTCGCATGCTCGGACATCCATCCACCATCAATGTGAAAAAGCGGGGGTACAACAACCACACCCAATATTCGTTCGGAAATATGAGACAAACTCCAATATACTTTCAAGAGAATAAACTAGACAATCAGACTCAATCTATAGAAAAGTATATAAAAGAGTTTTATATCTCTATCTCTTCATTCAATCCGTAATCAACAAATAGGGAATTTGCGAGCCCGATTGAATATAAGAGAAATAACTTGAACGGTACTAAAGACCAATGTTCAAGTGTCAATCAATTTATATCAACAACCAAAGGTTGGATTATTTAATTGATTGATCTTAACGCACAACCTGTGATATTACAATAATATAACAAAATATAATGCGGAAAAGAAATAACACAGACACCAGAATTTTGTTAACGAGGAAACCGTAAATGAAGAAAAACCCCGGGACCTAGTCCATCTTTGAACATCACACTGTATTAAGCCGCTACAGACACTAGCCTACTACCAATGAACTTCGGACTGGAATGTAGTTGATCCCTAATCAATTTCACACTGATCAAGGTACAGTTACACTCCTTATGTATCTGAATCCCAGTAGGATTCTACGCACTTGATTCCCTCAGCTGGTCTCACCCACAACTAAGAGTTGCTACGACCCAAAGTCGAAGACTTGATAAACAAATCTGTCTCACACAAAAAAGTCTATTGGAATAGATAAATCTGTCTCCCACAGAAATACCTACGAGGTTTGTTCCGTCTTTTGATAAATCAAGGTGCACATGAACCAATTGATAACCCGGACTTATATTTCCGAAGAACAACCTAGTATTATCAATCACCTCACAATAATCTTAATCGTATGGTAGCGAAACAAGATATTGTGGAATCACAAACGATGAGACGAAGATGTTTGTGACTACTTTTAATCTTACCTATCGGAGATAAATCTCGAGCAAATCTTAGCAAAGATAATACTCAATCACGATAGAACAAGTAAGATCAGAACACACAACTACAGAGAAAATAGTTGGGTCTGGCTTCACAATCCCAATGAAGTCTTTAAGTCGTTAACCTACAGGGTTTCGTGAAAAATCTAAGGTTAAAGGAGAATCGACTCTAGTCGCAACTAGTATCACACAGGAGGTGTGGGGATTAGGTTTCCCAGTTGCTAGAGTTCTCCTTTATATAGTTTTCAAATCAGGGTTTGCAATCTAAGTTACCTTGGTAACAAAGCATTCAATATTCACCGTTAGATGAAAATCTGACTAGATACAAGCTAATATCTTTCAACCGTTAGATCGAACTTAGCTTGTTATACACAAATGAAATGTACCCTCATTTAGGTTTATGTAACCGTACCTAAACGTGTACACCATGTTGGCTCAACAGTAGTTAACCGAGGTTAGCTATACGAACACTCTCATATCAACCTTATTCATCTTAACCATAACTAGTTCAAATGACTCAAATGAAACTAGTTAAAAAGTTGTTCAATTGTTATATTCTCATAGAAGTATACAAGAACACAATTGAAGCAAAATTGGTTTGATTCACTCGAATAATTTCATGAACATTATAGCCACGGTTTGCAAAGAATGCATTCCTTATTATATAAATTTATTTGTTCATGTCACAACCGAATTTAGAACTTTAACCATTCAAGTATGCAAACGGGTACGCATACTTGAAGTAGTTGGACCAAGTTTGGTTTTCGCCAGTATGCGAACGGTTACGCATTCCTCCAAACCCAACAGAATTTTCCGGACATGAACCTTATGCCAGTATCCGTACTTAGGTTCCCGGACTTCTCAAACCAACAGGTACGCATACGGGTATGCATACTATGGTTCCCGGACATGGATCACATATATGCAAGAGTGCATAACATGTTTATAATTCAATGTTGGTTAAGTGTTCTAAACTCTATTTCAATCATTGAAACATTCTTAGAGGATGACAAACCGTTTTCACACACTATTAGCATCAAAGCAATTTTCAAGTTATTGAAATAATCATAACGAAACATTCCAAGTCTACACCAAATGATTGTATCACACAAACCATGTAAGATGTTACTCGGAGATTTTCACAAGATCATCTTTTGACTTTCGTCAAGAATATAAGATGAACTTGGTTGAAGCGAAAGCTTGCCAACACATATTTCGAGAAATATGTAAGCGAGTTAAACTCAGCTCGAAATCTCAAATGTGCATAATCGAAAACTATCGTAATACGACTTTTGTCTCAATTTAGGAGATAGAGTAGAAATAAACTTTCCAAGTGATAGATGAGTTTCAGTCTCCACATACCTTTTGTTGATGAAGTTCCAGAAGCTCTCCTTAGTAGTTCTTCGTCTTCAAATGATGAACGTCGTGAATTCTAATGCTCAACTACACAATCTATCCTAGTCCGAGACATTACTATAAGTAGACTAGAAATCAAGACTTATAGTTTTGATCACTAACATTGACAAACAAGTTTGAGATAGCAACGTTTGCGAGTTCGACCGATCAGTGCTCTAACACAATGGCCGGCTCTCATGCCTATTGATTGGTCGATATTTCTTCACCCACGTTGGACAACTCTCCATCTCCAGGATCCAGAGTTCCCCGAAATTAGGGTTTCGAATTTACGATAATTCGATAAACGTTGATAACTTTTATATTGATCCAGTAATCAATATTTTAATTTATATTTAATATTCGGTCCTGCTACCAACATCTTTGCTTAACTGAGCAACATGGTTCGAACGAACGACCATCCAATGTTTACATCGAATACTCTGATTCTTACTCAGTCATTCGATCATTCATGACATATTAGATCAGGAATGAGCATTCTGCATAATTCAGCAACATTTGTCGAATACTCGATATATCAGAATAAGTCAATGATCGAGTAATCTCATCGGACGCTCGTCGATCCAAATTGTCAAAACATCATTATTACCTCAACTGGTAAAATGATATATCACAATTCATCAAGACTCGTCGTCTGCCCATCATCCCGTCTCAGCAGAC
Source organism: Papaver atlanticum (assembly GCA_023531105.1). Taxonomy (NCBI): domain Eukaryota; kingdom Viridiplantae; phylum Streptophyta; class Magnoliopsida; order Ranunculales; family Papaveraceae; genus Papaver; species Papaver atlanticum. Next base: position 3,053,435 of record JAJJMB010009125.1, on the reverse strand, counting down.
ACCTTATGCTCAATCCATGAGTTTTATAGCATACCACATTCGTTCATTATGCTCGACTCATCAAGGCTAAGACTCATGTCTAGTCAAGTCAACAATTGACCAATTAAATACACGTCTGCCTTGCAGACTCCACATTCATGAGCCATCAATCACGTCACATGTGGGATATTCACTAGGGTTTTGGTCTGGCAGCCTACGACACGTGTGTACACTCACGATGACAAATGTGAGTAAGTCGTGCAAGCAGTTAAAAAATTTAGGAAAGTAGTGGATGGACAATCAACCAAATCTCATGCACGATGAGGAACTGGTTCAAACAAGATTTCCATTTCCCCACTAATCAACTCCTCTGCAACTGTCACACTTACTGGGATCAATGTGTTTACTACTCTTGCAATATAAATAAGTTCCTCAATCCACGATTGAACATCAAGAATTCCCAACAGAAAAAAATTCAATCGATCAGAACTTATATTCTTTGAACTCAACAATTCACAAAAACTTGCAGAAGTCTCTAACACATCCACAATCCTTGATCATCATTGATCTCACACACTTCTCAGCTTCCCTCCTACATATCGACCCTCATCCCTCTTTATGACTGAATTGACTCTGGAACACCCATTGTCTTGGTTTAGGCCGGAGTCCTATAGATTGAACTCTCGAACTCAAAGCACTCCCATGCAGTGCATCTGTTAACTAAAGGTTAAGGAAATTTGCTTGTTCGAGGAACCGCTCGTCTCACCACTTTTCCTCAAAAACCAGTAAATCGTTTTTACTACTTTTCTTTCTGAATATACGGTTCCACCAGAAATAACATGAATGATGTTTGCCTGGCTCTTAGGATAGTTTGCAAGAAATGCAAACTCAAGTATTTATAGACCAAGGTTGTTTGGACAACAAGGAAATTCCAAATCGAAAATATTCTCAAGATATGCATTAAAGTACCTAATTTCGGTTTTCCTATTTCCAATTAAATGTCAAACAATAATTTCCAAAATCTCTCATGGAAAGTTTCTGTTATTAGTTTAGCACATAAACTAACAAACCTTTATGCTTTAATTGCTGGTAATTAAAATATATATATTTGAAATCATAATTAAATGATTTTCAAAATTTCGGTTCGGGATTACCTTGAGCATCAAGGAATATTTTCGAACAATTAATGATAAGAGTTATGTACATGTTCAAAAAAAATCGACATATAGAAGTTTCTCATAGCAAACCTTAATTCCTAATTCACACACAACATGAAGAAATATGTGAACTTTGGAAACTCAGTTTTGCTTTTGGGACCAGTTATACCATGACTCACAATATAAGTTGTGACCGGCTATACCATGCTCCCCAAGATAAGTTGTGACCGGCTATACCATGCTCCCCAAGATAGGTTGTGACTGGTTATAAGTTATCTAACCATCTCTTCTGATATAAGGCTCACTCAAACTAGATCAAAGTATTCCAAACATTAAAGGATAAAGCTGTTTGGTAACCACTCTATTCAATCTTTTGTAATAAGATATTATGCGTCGTTGAAAAAGGCTCTTCCGTTTAATCTAATAAACTCCTTTGTCTGGTTAGATCAATCTAAACTTTGATTACCGAAATAACCAATTTCTATATTTGCAATCAATCAATATAGAATTCAAGGAGTAACTATAAAGTGATGACGATCTCACGCAACTAGCTAATCAAGTCTATCTAAGATAAACACGATTCTAATTGGATCCCAGCCGATCAAGGTTTGTGCACTAAATTCACAAGATACGAAAACTAATAAGAAAATCTTCTTCATCTTCAAATCTTTGATTGTCTTCTTAATAGCCTTCAAAACACAACTTGAATCCTCTTGTGATCAATCACACACAGAACGGAGTCTGTTAACAATGGATTATCACAAGATGTCTTTAGATCCAAAAATGGTTCTAAAGATCCCGTCGATATTTTGATCTAGTTTGAGTGTGCCTTAAATCAGAAGAGAAGGTTCTCAAGAATAAACAAACTAGGTGCAATCAAAGTCAATCAAATCAATAATCGAAAACTAAAATAACTTTCCCACCAACGGTACTCGTAGAGCTTCTTGATCCCACAGTAGTCTTTAAACGAGCGGTCGTAAGAGATTTCGCCTAATTAGGGTACTTTCCTCTCCAGAGAGACGGCTCCCCCAGAAACAGCACGAATGAAGTTTTCCTGGCTCTTAGGATAATTTGCAAGAAATGCAAACTCAAGTATTTATAGTCTTTATGTCATTTTAGCTAGTAAACCTAAATTATTGAGTTTTAAGTCTCTCACACATAAATCACCAAAGTCTAAAGGCCTACAGGCCTTATACCAACTAACCTTGTTCAGACTCCGCTTGTCCTTAACGCCTCCCCATAAATTATTCTTCTTAAACCTGTCAAGTTTTGAAATCATATTTTTTGGTAGGTTGAGCATGGACATAAGATTTCAGACAGGATCCACACATACCTAATCAAAGTAGTTCTACCAGTTGGATTCAAAGACTTTGATTTCCAGCCTTGCATTCTATTTGCCATCTTTCAGGAAGCTCTTAAAAAAGTGCTACAGCTAATTCTGCCCCACTGAAGAGGCATTCCAAGATACTTATTTGGGTCTTTGGAAACTTGTATTATTAGTGCCACTTCCATTCCCCTTGAAAAGTTGTAGAAGTGAAAAGTGTTGGTTTAGCATCACTAATCAGCTGTCTGGCCACCTACAAAATTCATCACGAATGATTCTTAAATTACATTTATTCTTATAGGAGACTTTAAGAAAAACAATGCAATCATTGGCATACAGGGAGTGTGTGATTACAGGTACACCCCTAGCTATATAGATATCATTTTTTTGTTCTTCTCAGGTCTCTTATGGGTAATTCTAGAAAAGGCTTCTGAATTATAAACGGAAGAGAGGATAACAGATCCCATTGTCTGAGGCCATGGCAGAGTTAAAGCTCTCACTAGGGGGACCATTAATTAAAACCCGGAAAGAAACAAAGTACAAATCACAGCATAGTAAAAAATGGACCTACCGCGCACAAAAGCATGTTGATTAAAAAAGATAAATTTATTTAACAATGGCTGAATCGTATTAGCAATGGTCTTCATGATAATTTTCGTAATGAAATTACATAGACTTATATGACTATATTCCTTAATTATGATAGCTAGGGAACCTATTCTCCAGAATAAGGGTAATAGAAGTTTTGTTAAGTATAGGGTCAAGGTACCCAAATTGGAAGAAAATTGTAATCAACTGAACCACAAAAGATCCTCCCTAATCCTAGTACCTGGCCAAAAAATAATCCTGCCAAGTTGCTTGGTAGCCTTTATAATTTAACTCAAACTCATAGTTATTGTTAATTTGACATTTTCAGATGAAATGAGAAAAAAAAAACTTTCAATATGTTGTTAAAGCATAGCTCGCGTTGGCATGTCAAGTTTGGGTGTAATATTTTAGTATCAAAACCCATATAGAGTCACTTGATTATTTATTAGAGTCAACTTCGTTTAAGTTAGACTAGAAAGTCGAGGAATGTTGAGACGTACAAGTATTACTCTGAAGAATGTGAAGAAGTAACGACTGAAACGAAGACATCATCCTTCCTCTTGAGGTTAGTAATATTGAATTGATCTTGTTTCCATTCCTAACGTATCTTTCAAGTCGCTTTATATTGAAAATATAACATGCGAAGCTGTATATATAATACTCTAGTGATTAGACTTGGTCATAACATTATGATCGAAGTATAACGCTTATCTTTTGAACTTCGTAAATACGACATCAACATAATCTATGCATTTAGTTAATTGATTATGTGTAGGATATAAGTGTAATTTCATCCTATGAAACTATGTATTATTACATTGGTTTAAGGAAGTAGATGTATGACCTTGTTTCATAACCGAAAGGGAAATCATAAGTGTGTTGGTCTGGTTCTTTATTAAATATCATTTGGATGACCAATACAAAATGACAAGGTAGAACCTATCTTGACTTATGTTGAGAATAAAGGTATAACCAGTCATATCCTATAGTGTGTAGCAAGTTGTAACCGGTCACAAGCTAATTTGGAAAGCAAGGTGTAACCAATCACAAGTTTTTTCGTCACATCTTCTTCAATAAAACCTTACCTCTCAATATTTCTTTTATTTCTCTTTAACACTAACACTAAGTTTAATCAATAAAAACTAATCATTAATATTAATACTAATCAAATAGAGGGGTTACCCATTATGAAAAATTGGTGAATATGGGACTTTATCATTTTACTATTCATGACCTTATTTTATCATATTCAGTAGGACACGAAAGTTTCTTATATTCCCCAAAACAGGTTCGACATTAACAATTATAACCTGGTTGGGATTAACCATTTCTTGGATTTGGAATGGTATTTGCAGAGGTTTAGAAAATTGTCAAACAGTATGCTTGTTGGGAAGTTGGAGATGGTAAAACTATCAACATTTGGAAAAATAGATGGGTGCCAACTATTATTTTTATTATTAACAGTCAATATGCTTATGGTAATGTAGTTCATGTTTCCCAATTACTTGATTGTAACTCTAAAGTTTGGGATGTGCAGGTCCTTAACTCTTTGTTTGATCGTCAAACTGTGGAGAAAATTTTGGCAATTAGAATTCCTTTTGAAGGGAAAGACTACATTAGATGGCAGGGCAATTCTCTGTAAAATCCGCATACAGAGCTATATTGAACACCAGAAATCAAGCCTCTGGTTTTAACAATACCATTTCAATCTCGTTGAATAACTTTTGGGAAAAAAAATTACCTAATAATATTCTTCTTTTTATTTGGAAATGTCTGCAGAACTGTTTACCTTGTTAATTCTAGAATAACTAGACATTGTATCTCTATTGATACTATGCGTCCTCTCTATAATGTGAATAGTGAAAGCATGCAACACTTGTTTCTTGACTGTAGTTTTGCTAAAACTATTTAAAATGCAGTTGATAGAACTCCAAGGCAATGCATGATAAACTTAAACTTTAAAGATTGGTTGATCAGCTTTTTCAGGTGAATAATCAGAATGGCGTTAAGAAGTTAACGCTTGAATGGTGTAGTTTTGTTATGTGGCAAATTTGGAAAGCACGATGTAGGAAAGTGTTTGACGATGAATATGCTATTGTCAACCAAGTTGTTTATCTGATTAAAGTTTATTATGCAGATTGGCATAGAGCATTAAATAAAAATCTCATTCCTAATAACTCGAATGTGATTCAACTTAACAGAACTTGGGAGAAGCCCGACTTTCCTTATGTTAAAGCAAATTTTGATGCTGCTTTTAGAGAAGAAAAAAATGATGTAGTAATTGGTCTAATTTTAAGGACTTTTACAGGTGAAACAGATGGAAGTAGATGTTACATGACGAAAACAATAGATCCAGAACAAGCTGAAGTTAAAGCTTTGTTAGAGGCAATTATATGGGTTAGAAGAAAAGGAATACATAATTTACGTATTGAAGGAGACTATGACAACATTATTCTTGCATTGAATAATAGCTTAGATTAAATAAAATGGACAATCAGAAATGTAATAATTGACTGTCTTAGCGTTTTAATTTTTTTTTGAAAGTTATAGATGCACTCATGTGCACCGAGATAAAAAGCAAGTGGCTCGTGCATTGGCGAAGCACAACATTTCTATCATCTCCGATGAAGAATGGGGTAACAGTCTTCCAGCTTGGATAAGCATGTGTATTAGGGATAACTCTTTATAACTCTCTTATTATCAATATTCAATATAATCTTCCATATAAAAAAATAAATAACCATTTCTATACACCACGCTCAAGCCCATATTCTATCAGCCACCGGTCCAAACTTATACTCCCTGCCTTTTCTTCTCTCAGAGTCAGACTCAGTCAATCCTGGGAATCCTGTAACTGACCAACTTCGGTAACTTCTCTCTCCTTTCTGTGGGTGGTTAGCTATTACGTTGTTTTACTTTTTCTTTCTCAGGAATTGATTATGAATCCAACTAAATGATTCATTTATCTTGTGTATTCAACGGATACAAAATTCTCCACCCAGGTCCTTCGAATGACAGAGACGGCCCAGAATTTACGGTTTCTGTCTTTTTGTGTTCTTTATAGCTGGGCAAGTTGTTGTTATTTCGGAAGGACGAAGCAATTTTTCCCCAATTGAAAGGTCAGACTAAAAGGATTTTCATTTCCTACATTGATGTCTTCTTTATTATACTTATTATAAATTGTTGTCAATTTAGGTCAGATTTGATTAGGATTTTTACCATAGATGAATCAAAATTCTCCATTAGACACTGTTAAAGCTCTTGTTGGGTTAGCCTGCATTTTGAATTAAAAGGTAGAAGTTTAATAGTGAAATTGGTAAGTTTAGGGTTCACTGCTTGCTGAGTAATTTATCTTGTGGTCTATACAACGTCAAAGTACTTGCCAGAACGTTGATGAGATGACAATCATATCACCACCACCCAATTTGCTGGCTCATTTCCACCCCCAATATGTGACCGCCATGCCTGATGGTTGATGCCACCACTTGGAGCATAATCCACCATTAATAATACGCGCTACCACCCAAGCACTTTGAGTTATCTCAAACTCCACCTAATGACCATGACATAGCAACCTCCGCAGCAAATTACATCTTTCTGTGCTACAACTTCAACACCCTCGTTGTCCTTTTTATCATCACTACCATCGTTGCATCTGCACCACCACCATCACACATCATGAACTGCATGTTTTTATCTTATGGGCAAAAGCTAATTCGTTTCATATTTATAACTTATAAACTGTTAGAATTTGGTATCGAAACTAGAGTAGAGACTAAGAAAACAAGAGAAAAACAAACTACATGGTTAATAGGTCTCTCATTGTATTCATTGATGGAACAATGTCTGTTTGTACACAAACAACATAGTTACTATATGTTATCGAACAATCATTAACTTCTTGGTGATAGAGCTCGATTTCTCATTTGGTGCCAAATTGCCTCCCGTAGGAATCATGAGGAATACAGTAATGATTTTTCTCATCTTGGATTCGGGATCACTGATTTGAATGCTGGTGTTATCTTTCTGGTAGATGTGCATCTCTAATAACTGTTCTATTTCTCGAAGTTTCAGCTACATATACACCAAGACCAAACCATGTTTCCTCTGTAGCGTATATGTTCTCTCAGTTAATAAGAAGCAGCTAAACCAAATGGACACCATAATCCCTGTCTAGTATAAATGTTGTTGTTTTTGTGTGCGCACTTGCATTTACACTGCCATCTGTTAACAAGAAACAGCTAAACCAAAGGCACTACCATACACGTTTTCATGGGGATAAGTGGTAGTCCACTTGTATTTACACTGCCAATCTGGCACCAAAAACTTGATCATTTTTACGATGCTACTTGTCTTCCCATATTCACTCTCATATGAGATTTTCTGTTATTTTGCATCTACAATCACATTACTCTCATACATTCTCCAAAAGGTGCTTTATCAAGTTTTATAACTATAACGGTTACACTGGTTCTGTTATTTATTGCTGCCGACTAACAAAGAAAAGTGCAGCAGAAAATAGCTGGTAAAATTGACTGGTAATATTGTGAGTTGTGGTCGTCTTGATAAAGTTTCCCAATCACCTTTTTCTGTTTCCAATCCTCTCTATTTTTGGTGTCTTTTATGGAAGGTATGGAAGCTGTATGTGTCTCGTTATACTTGTAGTTTGTAAGGAAAGGGACCAAAGCATTGCAAATTTGATCTTTACGTCTCCTCTTTTGGGGCTAAGAATGGTTTTAAGATATACTCCGGCTGTTTCAAGAAATTACCAATTTGAAAAAGCGAAAGTATCATTTTTCCTGAAACGGAAATAGTATTATATATCCTTGATTTTTTTGATGTAACAAGAATGAAGAAACTAATTGAATTTTTATTCAACCAAAGAAGTTTGCTTTTAGTTTTACTGAAAGGATTTTCTGTTGGGTTTTGCAGGAAACCATCAAAGTCATGATACGTTTGTTTACGGTGGTTAGTTTCTTGCTCCATCTTTTCAGATTGCAGAAGTTAGACTTTCAACACAAGTTTGAAACAAGAGAGAGAGTAGTGAAGAAAAGTCTTCTGACAAAAGCTAAGAATTTGTTAACTGATGAGATACTAGTTAATGCCAAACAGAGTAAAAATGCTTGAACCCATTGCAAACATCAACTTCACCGTCTGTTAGGTATACCCAGACAAGTCCCGCTTGCTATTTTATCTTTGTTGCTGCTGGTCCTAATCCCCCCTGATTAGGTTAACTTCAGGTTGTAATTTCATTGTTAATACCGATTAGGAGAAACAGTCTCGGCATTTAAGCTTCATTACTTAAGGAAAATGAAATACCATTGAATTTACATAGAGGAGTTAGGTCTGAAGCAATCTTTATCATCATCCATTATGTACATTGAATTTGAATTAGCAACATTGATTTAGCTTCATGGCTTTGGAAATACTATAATCATCACTAGCATTACATGTGAATACTCTTTAAGACATTAGCCTCCTATCGAAATCAAACTCTTAAACATTTTGTACAGGCGTTAGAATACTAGCTGCTGGAACATAAAAATTAGGATTCATAGATGAAGTAAATTTCTCCACCCACCTGATATAAAAATGAACCCCATTTGTTAGCCAACCACATAAACCGTTGTTGTTTATATTCAGACCCCTAAAAAGGAGAAAGTTAGGCAGTCTATTGAAGAAGGATTGGCGCTTATTGTGGGTGTTTAATACTAGTATTGAAGATAGAAAAGCAAAGACCCACCTTTTTGAAAGGAGAAGAAGAGAGGAGAGGAAACAAAACAAAGAGAACCCACGAGAGAAAGAAAGAGAGGTAGACAGACAGAGAAGTAAAGGGACCACGAGCAAGGTATGAAAGCAATATCATGAACAGAAGTTACAGAAGAAGAAATTGTAGTATTATTAACAACAAAGTTATGTGATTTTGCGTGTGAAACTAATAATAAAACCATTCAAAGTAAAACAAAGAGATAAGAAATGACAAGGAAAGTAAAAAAAAATGGGGAATCAATAAACTAAGTGCTTGTTTTTTCTTTGTTGTTTTTGTAATAGTGCTTGCTGGTGTAGGGTGCATCACCAATTGAGAAGAAAAGAAGAGAAGAAAAGACCTTTAGGTATAGAGGTTGATAGTACCAATGTCATAAACCACCACTACCACCTCTTGGATTAATCAACCCTATAAATTGACTTGTCTCTACTCTCCAAATCTCTATGACTTTATTAACTTAAGATATCTTATTAGATTATGCATTACTCAATAATGTTAATAATGGGATAATTAAAGCAAAACGTCATAGAAATACTACTATATAAAATAGAAATGCGAATAGGATCAAATTCTCAACTTTCATCTCCTCCACATTCCCATCCATATTTTTCTTCTTCAAATCCAAATCCAACTCTTTAGTGTTGGAGTTAGTGGGATGTCTCCAACACCCAACATTTTTTTGTTTAGTCGTGTCTTTTATTATATCCTTCAGATTCTAGATGAGAAAAAGATCCTCAGTAAGTAAAAATTAACATTTAGTGGTGATTGGTTAGAGGTGAGCCAGCCAGCTGATAGACAAACTTGGCCATCTATCTTTCTTTGTTACTTTCTTACTAAATTTTCTTCTAAACCCTTTTTATTATTTATGTTTAGACCCTTTAATTTGAGTGTCATTTTGTATTTTCTTCATCTAAAGATTTTTTCTTTGAAGCGTAAAAGATTTGACACTTGATTTTAAATAGAAAGCTATTCACTCACATGTGCGTGCATTTGTCACGTAAAACACAAAGGTAAATTCAATCATGAAAGATAAGAATATTAATTACTGAAGGAAATTATGGAAAGAAATTGCAATTTTAAATTTTTGTTTGGACGAAATACAAAATAACTCCTAATTATTACCCTCTCTATATTCATTTGTTTCATTTCATTTCATTTCCCATAAATCAGAAAATTACTGTCCCTCTAATTTCTCCAACTTCAACTCCCCCCCCCCCCTCTTCTCCCTCTGGTGGTCTGCTCTCTCTCTTGTTCATCTTCTTCAAGGGTTCCTTCTCCTTCTTCTACTTTTCTCCTGACGATCCATCCATTGGTCGATCGTCTTTGTTTTCAACTAAACCTCATCAGGTAGGTTTGTGTTATACGTTTCTTCATCGATAGATGAGTTGTTAGCTGCTTGATTGATTAGCAATTTAGGTTTTATTTCTGCTAATACTTTTTCAAATCCAAACAGTGATTAGGGGAAACAAACTAGTCTGGGTTTAATTTCTTTTGGGTTTTCCTTTTGATTTTTCCCCATCTCTGTGTTTTTTTTCTTCCTTTTTTGTGATTTTGATTTCTGGGTTTGATTTTCCTCATGGATTTTAGGTAAAGTTTACATCTTTGGTGAAAATAAGATCGATTGATTTAGAAATGAAAAAAACGAAAGTTGGGTTTTTTTTTTTTTTGAGGTTTGACTCTTGGTAAAAGGAAAGGGCTTTGTTTATGTTTGCTTCATTTTTATTTCCTCGTTTGATGATTAATGTAGATATTTCTCATGCATGCAGTTGTTCTTGTTTATGTGATTGTGAATCCTAGCTACAGTTTAGACTTTGAATTTCACACTGTGAGTGTTCATGATTTGGGATTTTTTTAGGTGTTTGAGCATCTGGTATTGATGCACCCATCTACCTATATGCTGAAGGTTGTGATAGATTTCCTGGCGATAGTTTCATTGCAAGCCTGCATTGTGTTTAACACGCTAATACCCTTTTAGAGAAAAAAAAATAGTCTGTTAGGAGTCTGGGATTCGGATTTTCATTTCATATGACTGAACTGTAGGAAGATGCCTTTCTGGAGAATGTATATGATTTAGAATTCTCTGAATCTCTCCACTTCATTGCTTGCATAGAAAATTTGTTACAGTGATAATGTTGGTCCTCAATTTTAACTGCATGAGTGTGTTAATGTTGGCATTCTAATGAAATAATTTTTATTTGTTTACAGGTTGCATGTATTGGGTTTGCTAATACAGCATTGTCCGTGAGTTACTGATTGTGGTAATACAATCTTTGCCACCTTCTGCTAACTTTTCGGAGCATATAAGCCTCAATGCAGGGACAAAGGAGTACCCTTGATTCTTTTGCGGATACATTTGGGCTTGACCATGGAGCTAGTTCAAGTAATGCTGGTATGAATCAGCAACTATTTTGGAATGATGTGCTCAATCCAGTAGAAGGTGGTTATCAAGAATGCCCTCCAACCTTAAGTGAAGGTAGTGGAGATGTAAATGTGATTGGTCATGAAGGGAGGAGCTTGAGCAGTTGGAATTTAGGGGAAGCTAGTTCTAGTGACAGAACACGTGGCCATATGGTTCACAACGAAGCAAAAACAGAACATTTGTGGTCAAGAAACCATGCAGGATCTGGACCCAGTTTAGAAGAAAGGCGTCTTGAATCAGCAAATACTATGTCTTTGGGAAGTGTTCATCTAAACTTAAATAACAATCTGTTGGGGAATGGGTCCTTGTTCTCACAGGCATCCAGCTCTGATGAGATCCCACAGAACTTAAACTTAAATGCAGGATATACAAGCAACAATGCAGCTGGTAGTGGTGGGTTTATGGAACCAAGTTTACTTCATTCTGCTGCAAGCTCTGATCATTTTGGAACGGCTTCGGGAAGTGGTGGATATTTGGTAGACGAGGGTGATGCTAGACCTGGCTGTTCATTGGATGGTCGCCGTTTATCCTGCAAAAGGAAAACCCTTGAAGGAGGAGTTTCTGGTCAGTCATCATCCTTAGGAGGAAATTCCAGCCGTTATCAGCAAGCTGAAAACAGTTTATGGCATTCTTTTCCTCCCCGCTTTGATGCTGCGAGTAGCTCAGGCATTTCCACCCCAGCAATGACTCCACTCACCTTAAATCTTCCAGAGCCAGCAAATCCACAATCAGCGGTTGGTACAAGAGGCGCAAATCCTGCATTAAGTCTAGCAGGTAACGCTGAAACCTCGCACAGAAATTTCCGAATGAGAACTAATTCTGCAAATCAACAGGATTTGGCCCCTTCAAATTTACCACCCACAGGCTATCCAGCAAGGCATTCTCATGGTTGGTCACCTCATCAATTATCTTCTAGAGCTCTGCCAATTAGTCAGTCTTTGGACCTTAGGCCACCAGTAGCCAATGTGAGTTCGGAGAGTCGGTCTCAGACAACACATAGTCATGGTTTGCCGCGAAATGTTCACCCTTTCTCTTTTAACGGGACTCCAAGTTCAAGGTCTGGCAGCTCTTCAAGCTCAACTCTCATTCCTGGAGAGAGGCCTAATGCATCACGAGAGGGAGTACACCTTAGGATGCCAAGAAGTATATCAGAACATCCTATGTTTGTAGCAGCTAGTGAGATGAGAAACTTGGCTCAAGAACCAACTAACTGGAGTTTAGCCAATGGGAGTTCAACTACTGCTGGAAATTTGGCCTCTAATCCTCGGGTTGTGTCAAGCTCTGTGATTCATCCATCCCCTAGTTCTGCTTGGGCACCTCATCCAAATCCGACTTCTCAATATTCACAGAGGTTATCGGAAGTTGTTCGTCGGTCTTTGTTTCCGTCTGCTGGCTCAGAGTCTGGGGCACCTAGTAGTACTTTCCCTCCATTACGTTCTGGTCCTTCTGCTTCCTCGCCAGAGGGGCCTCCTTCATCTGCAGCTGGTCAGCAGGGAAATCCACAGCCTTATTCAAGGTCAGCATTCTTGATGGATAGACAAGGTGATGGTGTTCCATTGTCCTTCCGATCTTTGGCTGCTGCTACCGAAGGAAGAAGTAGGCTGCTATCTGAGGTTCGTTTTCGACATGTATGTGCCTCTATCCTTAAACTCGGGTGTCAATTACGGTTTTAATTTTCAGTTACAGTTGCCTGCATAGTGCTTTGTCATATTTATGACTCTGTTAACTGTTTATTAGAGCATATACATGATTGACAACAACAACAAAAAAATCATTAAGTTTTCTTATGAAGCAGTTTCATGTATTTATTCTAACTATAGCATGCTATACCCGAAACAGTATTCTGTTTTATATTGGAATCATGGTGTTTATTCTCGTCTATTCAACAATTTTTAGCTATCAATGTACAAATATGACTGACATTAAGAGGCTTTTCACTTGCATCTCTTAAAATGCCTTCAATATTCTGCTTATAGAGGATATCTAGAATCTAGATTGTTCTTTTCTCTATTTTTAGGTGAGACGTTTCTCGGTGGGTACAATCTTTCTGAATTTACTTTTAATTGCCACTGTTGACAACCTATTGTGTTACCATTGTACAAATTCAGCCAATGAGCTTTATCAAGGAACAAAGTTTCACTAGTAACTTAGGTCTGTCTTGGGGGTTAGATTCTGAAGACAGTAAGAATAAGATTGCGATAACTGTCTGGTAATTATTAAATTACTACTTTGAAGAGATGCTGGAGGTAGATTAGTGGGCAGTTTGAGCCGTAATATGATGTTCATAATATTGCTCATCTACATATACTCACTTCTCTACACCTTTATGATTTATTGCTATCATGAATAGAGATTTACTGTGGCCAGCATCTAGGTCTTTCCATGTAGCTAACGATCTCATGTTACTTGCTATACAGATACGAAATGTTCTGGATATGGTTCGCAGAGGTGGTGATGGCTTAAGATTTGAGGTATGTTATAAGTTTGTCGTTATATTTGTATGTCTAACATCGCCATATGAATCGTCTATGCAACTTACCATACACTGTTAATCCTATCAAACACACCTTTTATGATTGATATTCATCTTAATGTACATGAAACGTAGCAGATTATTCTGGATGTATAGCTTGCTATTTTGATGAACCATCAATTTAGTTGGCTTTCATTGGTGCCAAATACATGGTTGAATCTTCTTATCAAGCATGTTTTTTTATGATTGCAATCCATCATCATTCTAGTTTACAAGAAGAGCAGCATGACCTTGAAATGTAGCTCGTCTGTATGGTCGGTCAGTTTGATTAGTTTCTATTTTAACTGTTTGATCTGCAATAATCAGTGTATCCTATTACTGTAGTGGTATCAAAGTGGCTTTTAGTTGGCAATATGTATTTACTTTTCTTGATTCTACCAATGTGTGGCCCAATTTTGTGAAAATAGCTACTAGGGTAGTCTTGTAATCTCATTGGAGGATGTTTTAGCTGTACAGAAGTTCTCTTCAGTTTCTATACAAATATTCTTTATGTATTTGATCTAACACTTTTCATGATATCGCAGGATGTTATGATCCTCGATCAGTCAGTATTTTTTGGTGTAGCCGACTTGCATGATAGGCACAGAGACATGCGACTTGATGTTGATAATATGTCCTATGAGGTAAACATAAATCGTTGGTTGTGCACTTTCATATTTGTGAAATCTTTTATTTTTCTCAGCTTGCTCAATCTTTGATTATAGGAACTATTGGCATTGGAAGAACGCATAGGAGATGTAAGCACCGGTTTGAGTGAAGAAGTTATATCCAAGTGTTTGAAGAAACGGAAATTTTGTACAATTAGAATAAATGCTCCTTCTGAAATGGAACCTTGCTGTATTTGTCAGGTATGAGGTCCCGTTTCTGTTAAAAGCACTTCTAATTTTTTTCACTCAGATGATACCAATTAACAACCTTGTGTGAAATTCAGGAAGAATATGTAGAAGGAGATGATCTTGGAACGTTGGAATGTGGACATGAGTTTCACAGTGGATGTGTTAAGCAGTGGCTGAAGCAAAAGAACTTGTGCCCTGTTTGTAAAACGACAGCGTTGGTTACATAGATTGAGAAGAAGTTGAAGAAAAATAAGCCCAGACTAATCTTGGGCTTCTCTTATCTTCCTTACTCCTCTACCCAGATTTAGATAAAAATGAGGATGAGACTCTCTCGCCTCTGAATATCATTGTTGTGATTCATCCAACACTTTGTTTTTTCTTTTTCCCTTGGTTTCATTTATCTTTTAATATTAAATCTTCTTAGAGCATCTCCAATAGTGGTTTAAAGAGTCTTATGTAGAGGTCTTATTTAGACCTTAATTTATTAGGGTGTACACCAGTGGCAAAAGTTAGACCCATCGGCTTATAAACCATTTCTAGCTGTACAACGCTTAGTTTTATTTTTTTTATTATACTTGTAAAACCAAAAGTCCAAATTAAAATTATGGTGCTAGTATGATCTTCAACAGATATTCCCGATCAATTTACCACATACCACATATATAATAGAAACACTATAACTCGAGGAACAATTCAAGATTCTAAAGTGGAAACAGAGGAAATAAGAATGAAGAAGAGTACAGAAATCAGACTGACAATCCAAGTGTGAAGAATTCTTCTCTTAATGGTCCTGTGCTTGCCACTCACAGCTTGAAATGTAAAGAAAAATGTTGATACAACTACATGCGATACTCCTACTGGGACTGGGTACATAGAGGATGTTGAAATGGGTGGGACCGTGGGAGTGAGGGAATGCAAACTCAACTGATATAGGGAGCACTCTTCAACTCATCAAGAGGGTTCTGCAAAACTGGTAATATCTTTTCTGAAACATAAGGTTTCAAAGCCAACTGAAATGCAATATAACTCTCTCTCTCTCTCTTTTTTTTCTTGAGAATAAATCGATTTATATTAATAAATTGGCTAAGTAACTAGAACCTGAACATTAAAGGTTGCCCTAGGCAGGGATATGCCTTCAATGTTAGCCAAATTACCAGCACAATAAGAAATACATAGGAAATAAAATTGAAAAATTGGAAAGAAGGACCGGCTTTTGTTGCCTCATTAAAAACCTTGTCAAGGAAAACCCATTGTGGTAAACCCTTGGCCAAGGAAAAGAGTGCAACGCCGAAAGTCCATAAAACTATAGAAAAACTACCTAGAATGAAAAAAAAAAATCATTTATAATTCCTCAAGTTCATTGAAAATTTTCTTTCTCCATCGATACCTGATGAGTTGTCTTCTAATGCTGACTGTATGTATGTCGCCACAAGCAAGTTGTGGAAGATGAGTGTCTTTACTCGCGATAAAACTATCAATGTATGGTCCTGAGCGCTTCTACCAATAGCAAGATTAACAGAAGTGTCACGATGACTTGTCCAGAATAAATAATTCGTCCTCTTGGCGATTGTAGATGCCCTTTTAGGCTTTTCTGCAGTCAAGAACTTATAAAATGAGAAATGTATCTCCAAAGAAATACAAGTAGAAAGGTCACGGTTTATAAAACCGGACCCAGACAATCCATAACCAACATTGATTTCAACATCATGTTGTTTCACAAGATTAGTCATATTTTTCTAAAAGGAAGAATTACCAATGGCTACACTAAACTAAAGAGAAGAGCAGACTAATGACACCATGATTTATAAAGGGGGATACCAATATTAGCGGGGGTGATACCAATTCAGCCATCCGACGGTCAGGATAAGTTAATATTTATCTGTCTTATATGGATTGTTATCACCCCCAAGTAATACTGATATCCCCTTTATAAATCGTGAATGACACAACTAAAATTTTAAAACACAAATAAGTTTAAAACATCAGTTACCCACCAAAAATAATATTTCAGCTATCTAAAACATTTTCTAAGCTGTTTCAGAGTACAATTGTATACACATAATCCTAAATCGACCACGTGTCATGAACATCACACGTGGATAACACGAGGCAGAGAAACATCAAAGTTCTGATGTCACGTTCCAACACCCAAGGGGCAAGCATCATCTTCATCCGCCACGTATTCATCACCAAGAAGATCCGACGAAGGAAGGCCGAGGAGCACTGGATGAATATATCACCGCGAAGCACCATAGAAGACCCAAAAATCCACTTTACACTATCCCAAGATAGATCCGAAATGAAGGGACGAGATGAGTCTCGCCGACAAGGAAGTGACAGCCGCAGTAACAGCTGTCTGACGCGTGCGGACTGCCCCAACCACCCGTCTTAAATGCTATAGACATAGGGTACGTGTCAAACATCCCATGGTGGAGGAAAGGGTGCACCATCGTCACAAAATATTACCATTGGAGGCATCGGGGAGTTACGAAGATAGTCATCGGTTCGGCACATTAACCAAGACGATTAGTATTGATAGTGGCAGTAAAGAGAGGCCCACATAGATCTATAAATACCCTTCTCAACCAGAGAAAAAGGGGTCGACCAAATTTAGAGAGAGAACTATAGTTACAGAGAGAAATTGTAAGAGTAAGTATGAGTTTTATCTATCCTTCGTATACCATCGTTCCCCACTCAGAGTCATTCGACTATCCATTGTAACCTTGAATGATACATAGTGAAAAACCAAACCCCCGTGGATGTAGGCCTTAGTGCTGAACCACGTAAATCATCGTCTCCTTTATATTTTGTATTATGATTCTATCGTGTTTGTGTCATGCATCGTTATATTCAGTATCAGTGCCTTTAAGACATAGAATAGAGTCGAAACAAGGATGAGCCCGAAGGCTCAGAGTTTCCAGTACCGTCCTGAGTACTGATTTATGATTGTATCTCTTACTTGTCGTATCTTTATCAAAATTGCGAATATTGTTTGTGGACACGATGATACCATCGTTACTTTTATGGTCACAATAATAATTAACTTGATATGTAGTTAACTTGATATGTAGTTAACTTAACAAGGCGTTCTCAAATTTGGGCACTGATTCCGTAATGACGCCACTCTCATTAACTTAGCTTTTATGACTAATTGTACCACACTACTACTGCCACTGCAACTAAAGTACTGTCCATCTATTTTATTACCAATTTGGACGGATTACTTCCTAATCTTGATAGCTATTCTCCTGTACCATGGTCATAACACGGTCTCAAACCATTTTGATTTTGATTGATTTGTGACTTGACCCAAAATCAACAACTTCACTTTTGACTGATTAATTACGTGTTGTAATTCTAAGTAAAACCTATTCACCCACGTATATCTAACGGATAATACTAGAGCAATCTCACACATCCAGAATAAACAAATGACACGTATAAACATGCTCTGCAAACAACAAGTGTGGGAGTAGGACCATGCCCTGGCGGTTTACAGAGGCTGATGATGAATGAGAAGACATCTAACACTATGACATGGCCGTAAAGATCTAATCATAACCGCTATACTCTCTAAGAGCAACCACAGCCATGTAAGGGACTAAATACTAAAAGCCATACCAAATACAATTTTTTTTTGGCATTTTTAGAGGTGAAGCACAGCGGTAGAAGACTAAAATTTAGTGTGCCGAGAGGTATATTGAACGTTGAACGTCTCATAATGAGCGGGGTTATAATGCGTGTTTGAAGGTTGGGCGGGGTTATAGTGCGCGGTTGTAGTATAACCTAACGGACTTTATATCAATGCCCACTCTCAAACGTCCTTTTAATAAACGCCCCACTGTCAAGCGGCCTTTATACTCACGCTTAAACCATATGCTCATTATATCTTCGTCCCACTATACTTAGGTTTGGTCTGTGTTGACGACTAGTTTTAGTCTCAAACCCTAGAAATCCAGACCAAATATACCTATAGTCTGTTCCACTACGCTTCAAATCCGGACCAAATTTAGGTATAGTCCCTAATAATGGTCGTGATTGTGGATGCTCTAAGCAACACATGAAACGTATATGAACAGTCAAAATATAACTTGCTATCTTTCAAGATTCATCACGTATACTGTAATGATTCATCATAATTTAGACTTGCCACGTTATTTTATGGATACAAAACACGGTAACGTTTTAGAGACACTTATTCTTGCCAGGATGGCAGGATATGTTATGTTGCTGCTACTTGCCTGTAGGCTGTAGTGGCTTCGCATGACATTTGCAAGCAGTAAGTCAGTCTCTAAGCTTTCTCAAGGAGTGTATGACTGTCTAATCATTAATGATCGTGTGTAAGAAAATTGGTCCATTCAGTCCGTATTACCTAAAAGTGACTAGTCCGTACACGGGGCAATGCACACCATTTTACATTGAAAAAGAACACATTAGGGATCGGTTTTCAAGTAAATTATCATTTGCAAATTGAGACTAATGAGTAGATGCTAGTACAAATGTATCGATCATGCATGATTAAAGTATAGCGTCTGCAAGGAGGATAAAAAGTTAGAGAATCAACAAAAAGTCTCAACGGACGGAGCAAAAAATCCACACAAAAAACCGCCACACACAAATACCTGTAGCCCCTGCTAAACTCTCAAGGAACGGGGCCCATTAGAGCCCACAAATTCCCAAAATCTGTGAGGAGCTGTTTTCTTGTTGTTTTTCTGCTCGGTCTGTCTAGAACGACTGCAGAATCAATTGGCAGCCGTTTATATATAAAGCTAGAAATGGGGAATAGGATGCAAGCTAGAGTGGAGATAAACTAGAGCGTAAAATGTGAAAGAGAAAGACAACCGTGCACTTATTGTGTTTGTCTATGGGTTGGTTGGAAGTGAAGTATAAAGCCCATGGCGGTGTCAGGTTCAGCTATTTAGCGACGGAATCCAGAGGAATATGCAGCGGCGCCGCGGCTAGAAAACTCGTACGATAAATGATCACAGTTTCTGCCTTTGCCGGATGATAAATAGATAATGTTTATCATGCACATTATTAACATAATCTTTTTTAAAAGGGACAAATCTCATTTAGGGATACCGCTGTCATTCAAAGGGTAATGAATGCAACAACATGTCAATTCAAATACTAATACATATAGTCTTACAATAGGGTCCTACATACCATACTCTGTTTTGATGTTTTTGTTCTCGTCTTCGAAGTGGGATACTGGAGATTCGGAATCAGATTTTGTAAAATCAATCCGCATCATTTCATTGGTTTGGACTCTGGAGGATAGGTATAGTAATCCTCCGGAATGTAATCTTTCAAAATCCACAATTTCATAAAAGCTCAATTTTACATGATTTATAAAGGGTATACCGGTTTTGGTGGGGCTGTACCATTTGAACATGATTTGTTGGGATTTCTTTGTCCTCTATACAATATATTAGCCCACCAAAACCGGTATCCACGCAATTTTGTGTCCGTAAATTAAAGCTGAAACGACTAGGTAGAAAAGATGAAGATTTCTTATTATCAAAGCTTGAAGATACAAACGGTTTACCATGTGACTAAATAGGCAGGAAAAGCAAAACAGATTTACACAAAATAATATCTTTCCTAACTAACATAATGCCTAACCATGTATACAAAGATATACGTATCTCCTAATACTCCCCCTCAACATGGAGCATCGAGATCACGAATGCCCAACTTGCGAAGAGCAGCTCATACTGAGGACGACCAAGAGCTTTGGTGAAAATGTCTGCAAGTTGAGCGGTTGTGCGAAGATGAGAAGTAATAATAGCACCAGACTGAATTTGATCCCACACATAATGACAGTCAATCTCAACATGTTTGGTGCGTTGATGAAAAACAGTATTAGCAGCAATATGAAGTGCGGATTGACTATCACAGTAAAGGCACAAAGGCTGAGAGTAAAACACACCTAGAGATTTCAATAATGTCTTTAGCCACGTGAACTCATTACAAGTATGAGCCATGGAACGGTACTCGACCTCTGCAAAAGAATGAGATACTATGTGTTGCTTCTTTGTCTTCCAAGATATAAGTGAGCCTCCCAAAAGATAAAGTAATCAGTAAGCGAACGACGACTAAGAGGGCAGAAGCCCAATTAGAGTCACAATAAGCAGTAAGTTGAAGAGCAATATCCTTGCATAAAACAATCTCTTGACCAGGATGATCCATTAGATAACGAAGAACGAGATATTATGTGTTGCTTCTTTTTCTTCCAAGATATAAGTGAGCCTCCCAAAAAGATAAAGTAACCAGTAAGCGAACGACAACTAAGAGGGCAGGACCCCAATTAGAGTCACAATAAGCAGTAAGTTGAAGAGCAATATCCTTGCATAAAACAATCCCTTGACCAGGATGATCCTTTAGATAACGAAGAACTCAGAGAGCAACTTCCCAGTGAGATACCCGAGGAGACTGCATAAATTGAGCTAATGCATGCACCAAGTAACACAATTCAGGACGCGTAATGGTCAAATAAATCAAGCGTCCAATAAGATGACGATACTGGGATGAATCAGAATACAGAGGTCAGTCATCAAGAGCTAAATGATGATGTTGATCAATGGGTGAAGAAGCTGGTTTGGCTCCAAGAAGTCCAGTCTCAGACAGAATATCCAAGGTGTATTTCCGTTGAGATAAAAACAGACCATCAGTTCCTCGATTTCAATACCAAGAAAATACTTGAGATTGCGCAAATATTTCATATGAAAACAACAGCTAAAATATGCTTTAAAGGCAGCAATAGTAGCAGAATTGTTCCCAGCAATAATTAAATCATCCACATAGACAAGTACATTAATAGAATTCTCACCTCGTCGTAGGGTAAATAGAGAATAATCAGCATAAATACAAATCCAAAAGTCTTAAGAGCAGCTGCAAGCTTAGCAAACCAATTACGAGGAGCTTGACGAAGACCATACAAAGATTTATGGAGTTGACACACTTTACCAGGAGAATCAGTCGAATATCCCGGAGGAAGTTGCATATATACTTCCTCATCAAGATCCCTATCTAAAAAAGCATTGTGAACATCCATTTGATGTAACTCCCAATAACGAGCAACTGCGACTGCTAAAAATGTTCTAACCGAAACAATTTTAGCTACGGGAGCAAAATGTTTCATGATAATCCACCCCTTCTACTTGTCTATTACCAAGGACAACCAAGCGATCCTTATACCGCTCGACAGTACCATCAGAATTATATTTAATTTTGTAAACCCATTTACAACCAATAGCCTTCTTCCCTGGGGGCAGATCAGTAATAAATAGCATGCCATTCTTGTCAAGAGCACTAATTTCCTTAGATATAGCTACACACCAATAGGGAAGACGAACAACTTCAGCATAACTGGTAGGTTCTTTAAGAGTAGTAATCGCCACCAAAAAAGGAGTATGATTAGCAGAAAAATTTGCACAAAACACATACTTAGTTATGGGATAAGGCGTACCTGAGGACGTTGACGAGTGAGGAGTGGGGGAGTTGGGGTCTATTGATCCAATAGTATTACATACATAATCCCTTAGTCGAGTATTAGAAAACCGGGACCGAGCACTTCGTCGAACTGTCGTGTCAAAAGTGTCACTGATAACTTCATGACTTTTCGTAGCAGGAAGTACAACTTATGACAACCTATTGTCAGGTATCCGAGCACTACCAGATGAAACCCATCATGACACCTTTTGTGAATTAACATCATATGAGACAAAAAAGTTTGAAGTGTCGCCTGAAGAATTCTGTGAAGTAATGTCAGATGAGACAAAAATGTCTGACACATTCTGAGTACCTGTTGTCTCACCTGTCACGTTCCGTGTACCAATTTTAGGAACACCACCTGATACTGTCTGTGACTCATCTCTAGAAATACCACCTGATATGTTCTCTGAACCAACATGTATTGTGGTTCGCCCCAATCCTCCAGACTCACAGTGACTCTGTCGCAATTTGCGTCAGACGATATTGAATATGACTATTCTTTAGAGAGCACCAACCTGTCATCAAAATCAAAATGACAGTCTTCATTATTACTATCTAACGAAACAGTTGTGTAGGAAATTTCCCCTCCAAAGAAAACCACATCACGAGATGCAAAAAATTGTTTCGTTTCCAAATCAAACAATCACCAACCCTTTTTTCCATAAGGATAACCAACAAATATACAACGTCGATTTCGTGGATTTAACTTGTTTCAATCACGAGGAACACTACTTGCATATCACAAACATCCAAATACTCGAATATGAGTATAAATAGGAGACTTTCTAGGTAACAATTTATATGGATTTTTACCATTTAGCAAGGCAGTGGGCATGCAATGATATAAGAAGCACTTAGGATTCACTCACCCCAAAAACGAAGAGGTAAATTTGCTTGAATTTGCAAAGAACATGCCACATTCAATATAGGACGATGTTTGCGTTCCACTCGCCCATTTTGCTGTGGTGTATCCACACATGAAGTTTGAAATTATATTCCTTGTTCAGCAAAAAATGGAATCAATAGACGAAATTCCGTACCATTATCATTGCGAACCTTCTTAACTTGTATATCAAATTGTGTTTTAGCCATAACACAAGAATTCTGAAAATTCTGCACCACCTCAGTTTTATATTCCATCAAATGAACCTAAACACAACAAGAATAATCATCGACAATAGTAAGAAAATAGTGTGCCCCACAAGAAGACGAAGTACGATACGCACCCCATACATCACAACGAACTAAACTTAAGATGTCATTAACTTTATTCTCATTAATAGAAAAAGTAGCACGAGTTTGTTAGCTTTAAAGTAAATATCACATGGTTTATTGAGAAACTTCTGACAATCAACTTTATTCATACCATGAAGTAAAGAAACAATCTTATTAGAAGGATGTCTTAAATGCATATGCCATAAGTAATAATCTTCCCCAGTAGTAACTCGATTTGCCATAATCTGCGCTCCACTGTGGAAGATATAGACCCCATCTCGTTCCTCACCCACACCAATCAGGGTCCTCATAGTACGATCCCGTATCATACACAATTTATTAGTCAAAATGACAATACATTTTAGATCTTTAATTAAACATGCTCACGAAATCAGGTTGCAGTGAAGATCAGGAATGTATAAAGCACGATACAATCTCATATTGTCTCAAAACACCACAGTGCCTTCGTATGTGCCATTCGGAAGTTTTACGGAGGAATAACCAATTTGATATGTCTTAAACAAAAACTCTTTACTTCCTGTCATATGTCTTGAAGCCTCTGTATCAAATACCCACTTACCAAACAGCTTCTCCTTCGAACCATCATTATTTGAAGTTTTAAACATTCCCACAATGGCTTCCCATTGAGCATCAGTGAGGGTATTAGCAAGATCTGGTCGATCTTGTGATGAAAGCGAGACTCCACCAGAATTGGTATTTGTCAGTGCTACATTAGATGTAGCAGGTGACCACTTTCCACGGCCAGCATTCTGCCCATGTTGACCGCGTCCTCGTCCTCTTGAGCCTCCTTTACCCTTAATGTCTTCATACCATTCAGGGAATCCAATCAGCTTGAAATAATTTTCCACCTCGTGACCTATCTTTTCACAGTGTTTGCAAGTTGGCCTCTTTATAAATACATATGATGTGCCCTTACCTTATCCCTTTGATATTGTCTGAGATTGCACCGCAAAACCCATATCATCAAAACGTACCTCACGTGTTTTTGTAATTGTTTGATGTCTTTCTTCTTGGACAACAAGAGCATATACACGACTCAAGTTTGGAAGAGGATCCTGTGCAATAATATGAGATCTGACGGTCTCATACACAATATCATCCAATCCCATCAAGAAATGATGCACACGTTCTTCTTCGCGTTGCTTATTCCACTGAGTAATAGGAGAGCACGTACACTTACCATAGATGCATGTTGATTTCTTCCCAGAGAGATTTCAAATATCCATAATATTCTGGTACATTGTTTCCATCTTGCCGACATCTTGCTAGATCTGAACGTAACTGCATCAATCTTGGTTCATTACCAATTGAGAAACGCTGTTTCAATTGATCCCATAGTTTTTTGAAAATCTCAAAATAGGTCATAGTCGATCGGAGTGTTGGTTCAATGGATGTAAGAATCCATCCAATTAGCATAGAATTAACACTCCACCAATCTTCAATATACAAATCATCTTCATCTGGCTGAGTAAGTTTTCCATCCACAAAGGATATTTTCTGTCTAGCTCAAAAGGCATTCCACATCGATCAAGACCATTCTTCATAATTATCACCATTCAACTTCACTGGAGAGATCAACATACCCGTATGATCTGAAGGATGTAAGTAATATGGTGAAGTTGAATCAACTTTTCGTTCACCTTGAGAAGTCGATTGCTTTCCAGTCATGGTGCTAATCTTTAGCACAATTTTCTGAATTGGATTTAATTAGGTTAAGACTTTCCTGACTATGATACCATGAAACGACAAGGTAAAGAAGATGAACATTTCTTATTATCAAAAGCTTGAAGATACAAACCGATTTCTGTGTGACTAAATAGGCAGAAAAACCCAAAAAAAATTTACACAAAATTATATCTTTCCTAACTAACATATTTCCTAACAATATATACAAAGATATACATATCTCCTAATAAAAGCAGATAGCCAAATAAATACTGCAAGATGTCGTGTAAGACGAAGGTTTTTTTTTTTTTTTTTGAAACATGTAATATAGTGAGACAAAGTAAAACAAGGTTATATGTGGGAGAGTACTACCCGCAGAGGCTATTACAATGATTTACGAAAAGAGGCACACTATGGACCCAAATTGAAGTCACCAAAGTTCCCACTTAACTACCATCTGTTGCATTGTTCGTTAGCCTGTTTATCGCCTGGTTATATTCGCTTTTTGTAGTTGCGGTCGAGTTTGTATTGGGGTGTGGATCACAACAATCGTTTTATGTTATGTATCATATCCAAGAGGTCCCAAGGTGGTTCAACATTGGTGGCTAGCAACAATTTGTCGAATCCGATACAAAACAAACTTTAAACTTTAGATTACTTTTGGGTGTTCGTCATGCGTACCACCAATTGTATCCTCAACTTTTGCGTCAAAACAATTGTGATTCCTAAAGGTCGAGCCATTGTCGTCAACAAATCGAGTTCCTGCAAATAAATTTGCAACCTCTAGGCCCGGGTGCCTTCTGGCCCACGTCTATGTTGATTTTAATCCATCCTGGAGGCGATGAAAACCATCCTACTGAAATGGTCGGTGTGATGTGGCTTATTCGAGTCATATTTAGATGGTGAGGTATCTGGAAAATGAGGTGGCAATACCCTTCGAGGCCATGTAAAATCCTGTTACATGTGAATCGCAATATGTACAATACGTCATGGTGTTGTATCATCGATAATGTACCAATTCATATTTTTTTTTACCAACCATATAGACTAGAATAGAAAGCAGAAGTTGGTGATGATGAACGTTGGAAGTTTATGCAAGACGGAGTTTAAAGTGAGTCTAATGTGGGGTGTAGTTTAAATGTGTGCCTAACAAAATTGAGCGAGCCCCGAGTTGTTAAGACGGAAACTGCAAGCACATTCCAAATCGTTCACAGATGAGTGAGTTAGAAATTATAATTACCTAATAAAGTGTTCGGATACTAAAAGCAGAAAAAAATTGTTTTGCAAACTATTTTTTTTGTTTGTTTGTAGAAGTCATTCAGATACCATGTACAGTGTACATAAATTAACAGTTTTTTATTTATTTATAGAAAATCGAAAAGAAACTCCTTAAATGTATCAAGACAGATTATAATAGAAAAATCCGAGAAGAAACTTCTCGTAAACACTAGGTACTACCAATTTAATGGCTAATAAGGGCAACTCCTATGGATTAAAAATTCATCTATATCTTTGTGATGATCCATATTCTATGGATAAAAAATGCCACTATGGGTAAGAATTAGGTCCACATCTCTCTAAAGTCCAGATGGTACTCCATAGATTTGAGGGGTTCTCTCTGGAGTAGTCCATCCAGTCATAAGCTGACCGGATATGTCATCCGGAAATTTAGGGTCCGGATGGATTTCTTTTTATTAGTTTTTTTCTTTGTCCGATCACTAGCTGACCAGATATAACAACTCAGTTGATATTTAGCGGAATGATATTTTTTAATTTTCTAATATATCTAAAATAGATAGCGTAGGGCCATATTGGTCTAAATTTTTCATAGTGGAAAAGATATTTGCAAATCTACCATTCGTCCGTAAGGATTAAGATGTAGATATTTATACATCCATACCATACGAATTGCCTATTACTTGGCCATATTGAAAAGAAATTCACTCTAGGACAACCAACTTCGAGTAAAGTAAAAAATTAGAAAGATACAAAATGCTCGTCCTCGTTTTAAGAGAAAAATGCCTGGATGCCAATATGAATACTTTCGAACCCGTTCAACATCTTTTCTTTCTTTCTTTCTTTCACTCTTTGGTGTGTGATTTGATTTTCGTGTGGATGTAGACGTTACTTTGTAAAGTCAAGTGATTGTATGTAAAAGTATGCCTTGGGGGTGTCGGTCACTAAACAACACGTGTTACATTTTTCGAGCATACTAAATAATCTGACATTGTTACAGGGCTTACGGTCCATGAATGTGCGGTTCATCTACTTACTCTTTTTTATATATATATATATAGTAACCTATGTAATAGAACTACTAATCTCTCTAATACGATGGTTCTCCTTCTTGTCTCTACATCTCCTTCCTCCACCTATAATTCTCCTCCATCAGACATCTCACTATCTCCCTTTTTTTTTCTTTTTGCCCATCCTCTGATCTTGATGTGTCTTTTGAAACCGTTGGATTTGGATTTTGAGTATAGGAAATGATAATCACTCTTTCTATATTAAGAAAACCAGACAAGTGGAACTTATAATTAGCGTAGGAAGGTTGTTATTTATTTTTGGTACTAGGTATCTTTTCTGGTGTCTGGCCTTGCGCTAGTATTTGACCCTCGGAGCTCCATAGAAAGCGCATTAAAGGTTTTCCTTTGCCTTCGGTGCATTTGAAGGTAAAATGTATGACCGCATAGCGACCGTCTATGGCATGTGATTCGCATTTGAGTGTCGAGCTGGTTTATTAGTTAAGCAGGCGAATCTCTGAGAGGTTAAAGAAGATCCAAAGTTATAAGGAGATCTTCAGATGTAGAGTTGGTTTTTAAGGTTAGATCAGACTATTCTTGAGAAAAATATTTCCCGGAGCGAATAATATTTTTGGTGCCCGTATTAAAAAAATTACACACAAACTTAATTACATGCACGTCATTCACAATGTGGTTTATTATCTTTTTCACACTTTTTTTCCAAGAGATCTGGAATGAGTTTTTTCTAAATGGAGGAAGCTAGAATATCGGTATAGAGAGAATATTTTTTTGTATACAAGGTTGATACCTAAATCTGACTAAGCGGCCAAAGGACTCCTAGATTTTTCTTTTGGTCAACAACGAGCATTAATTACATACTAAATGGTAATGTTGTATTTTGGGGCACAATTTTTTTACTAATCGTAAAGAAAACCCAAATTAGAAAAACTCACCGAAACATAACGTGTAGTAACAAAAAATACGTCAAACCATTATATTTTTCTAGACAGAAATTATGATTGTATATGTAACCTTTTAAATTGATTCAACTCAATTACCAGTAAATTATACATCCCTAATAATTATTTATTAAATATAAACCCCTCTAAATGTAATAGATGTATATTGTTGCCCCCCATCCTTTGTTGCCCCAAAGTGGGACTTGTTCTGCTTACCCCTCAATCGGCCCTGGTTTAGATGGATATGCCATAGATATCGCTATTAATTATGGCTGGATTTATAACAACTATGGTGTAATACTATACAACCCCACATTGTGAAAACTAAGGTTATTGTAGAAATGTAAATTGCAAATTAAACTTAGTAAAGAAAGAAAAAAGATAATACTTACTAGTTAATCATTTGGAAGGATTAGGTCAATCTTTGATCAAGAAGATGTTAGGGAAATATTGCAAATGAGTATTCCATATACTGTAAAAGATAGACTAAGTATGAACTCTAACAAAAAATGAAGTTTTTACAGTTAAATAAGCTTACAGGATAGTTACTCTTAAAAACAACAATGTAATCGTTGATCCCAATCGTTAATGCAGACCCAATAAAATTTTGGAAGAACTAATGGGATCTGGAAACTCTCTCGAGAGTTGAGCACTTCATCTGGAAGTATATTTTTAATATTGTCTTTTCGAGTAGATGTATGGAAAGTGTTATGAAGTATAATGAAGATTCTTGTAAGATGTGTAAACAAGGTTTTGAGACAACAAATCACTTATTACGGGAATGCTCTTTTTGTAAAGTTGTTTGAACTTTCATTCTTGGTGCTAGATGAGGTAAAAGGAAGTGACAAGGAGGTATCAGCAACAATGAGTTATATTGCGAGATAATCCATGATGTTAACATAAATCTATTATGCGCGTATCCATCTAGCATTGGGTAGACCTCATACAAACTCTCAATTTTGAGAGTTAAGAATCGGTGGTTAAGGGAATTTACATCAACCGATTGTATCTCGACTAAGGTTGTTTTCGAAACACGTTTTTGACTTCTAAATCAAGGTAACATGGTCCCAAAAGAATTTTAAAACCTGGATTTCATGAGTACTATATAAGAAGACTTCTACAATATTAAAATAAAAAATCTATTACACAACTAAGGAGAGAAAGGAGGCTATATTCCATATTCTAGGGTTTACCCCTTTAGGCCGAAACCAAGATACATCTTCTTCTTCTTTGTAATCACGGGTAACTAAACATTTGTTAATTAAGGATGAATTCAATCTTCTAGGCGTGAAGCTTGATAAGTTAAATAAATCCATTTGTAATTTTTAACATCATCTGTTTTTCTTTTCACTATATCAAAAGTTTACAATTGATTTCTAGATTGTTTGAAGTGCACGCTAGATTGATCATTTTATTGCTACTAGAGAGTCATGAAATACCTGTAATAGTCGAACACCTCATGCAAAAGTAGCAAACTTGAGACCTTGCAGAGGAATTCTGTGGAGAAATTGTGTGTGGAGACAATACTAGTATGCAGACCGAGCTTACCATTTGATGTTAGGATCAACCTAAATTCACAAACCCTAATGTATTAGAATGGGTTACACACTAAGAGCTTATTATTGGTGGCTCAGATGGATAAAATCTTGTGTCGAGCGCTTACGTATTTAGTGACACAAGGAGTTTTGAGGATATCAAAAAGTATTGCTATTCTACGATTGGTGATGAATGATTCTAACAAAGATAGATAAGTATAATAACTCAGTAAACGTTTGGTAACTGCGAAGGATTTTCTTAATCATCTCTTTCTTCTTATTATTTTTTATTATCTTTTTAGTCAATGAATTTACCAAACCCCCTTTGTCTTTTCCTTTATTTAATTTTCTAATCCAAATAACCTATCAATTACACCGCTTTCTGTGGGAATGATCCTTACTACCGCTATATTACTAGTTAATTAGTGGGAAATATCTTGAGTAATTTGTTGCACTTACGACATGAATCAATACCCAAAAACTTGAAGGACTATTTTTCAAGAAAATAAATCATAGCATTAAAAGAAAAGAATAGATTATTGAATTTCATTTTCGTGGATAATATATGCACAGTTTGAGAAGTAAGAATTGTGAACACTGAACAAAACTAAAGAATGTAGAAGTAAAATACCTCTATTTAGTCAATTACTAGTGTTGTATCACTGCTTCAAGATTATCCATTCCAATTAAGACAAATCTTCAAGATTTTCACTGATATTTACTAATCGAAATATCTCAACTGCGGCAGGTGATCCTGAATCTTTCCTTTACCCCAAATCTAAACCGACTTCGATACATCGAAGCAAAAACTGTCCAATTTAGATCTAAGAAAAAAAAATCAACAAAATACATCAACAAGAAATTGAAACAAGAATAATATGAAAACTAAGTGTGAAGAAGTCAAAACCTCTCTCCAGGTTGTCGTATTCAGTGGTGATTTTGAGTTGTAATTGTAAAGATTGTTTGAAGAAGTTGAAATTGCCCTTCAGATTGTATTTTTGAGTCGTAATTGTAGAGATTATTTGAGGACGTCAAAATTCCCCTTCAGGTTGTTGCTGTTGATTTCCACCTGAGTTGAAATCGGATTGAAGTGATGAGGTTGTAGTTGTTTTTGGTTTTTTAAATTGTATTGAGTTGTAGAATAATGCATTGTAGCAACAAAATTAAAAAGAGTGATTTTTCACTCCATTAGGGTGGAAACAAAAATCTCTGGATCAAAAACCTTACTGGTATCGAATACCATATAAGATTTCTGAGTTGTTTCGAGGTGTATTAAAAGCATATCAAGAGATTACAAAAGAGGAAGAAGCTTATATATAACGTCTATTACAGGAATATATTCTAACAGATAGCCTAAAAGAAAGAGAAGAAGATGAAGGCGATGAATACATGATGAAGATGAGTTGTTAGGAACGAAGAGATGATGAACACGTGTAGGATAATATTGGCACAACCACACTTGCTATAACAAAAACAATTCATAGCGGATAAAAATGATGTTGCTAAGAGCAGTTCCTATGGAATGAACAAACTTGAAGTTTGTTCATTTTGCTCCCACTCTGGACTCAACAAACATGAAAAACAGATGAACAAATCAACAAATTGAGTGAGTTGGAAGAGGAGACGCGCGTGTGATGGAACGTCGGGAGGTTGTACCAAAACGCGCAGACCACCATCACACGCCCGCGACTCTTCCTCACACGCCCGCGACTCTTCCACTCACACCAAGTACAACTCCTGATTACTTTACTACTTTTTTTATCATATTTTATCTCACTTTATCTTATTTTATCTCACTCCATCCTATTTTATCTCACATAAATATTATATTTCATATTATACCTTTATCCAAAAATATACTTTATATTAAAAAGAAATATTAGTGGACCCTGGAAAACCAAATCTGTTCATTTTGCTCTAGTTTTCCATAGTGGAAAACGCAGTTTGTTCATCATCATGGCTCAACAAAAAAACATATTTGTAGATTGCCATAGGAATTTCCCTAAGGCTTGAAAATTTAGCACAAAAGACTTTAAGAGAAAGCAATGTACAATATTATTTTTTTAGTTTCAGTATGCATGATTAATTTGTAATGAAACCTTTTGATGTCAAAATTATGGATGATGGTCAAGAAAATAATTTGGAAAATTAAATTTGCAGTAAAAAACCATACATTATACATGACTGCTTGTGGATTTTACAGTGCTGTCATTTCTTTTCGGAAAAAAAAAAAAAAGACTTATGGGAGGTTTTAGATGCTAAAAGAGGGAATCTTGCTGATCGGGAAAAAAGGCTAAAGGGATTAACGTATCAATCATGGTTTGTCAATATAACAAGTCTTCCCTTTCATCGTCACAACAAACAAGACTTGAAATCTTGGATAGCCAAGGTCCATTTTTCATACAACTTGGCAATGAAATCATTCCGTAGTATTCGTTTTTTTCTTCTCTCTCTGTTTCTTCTGATCCTTTGTGTGCATTTCTGTAAAACCTCTGTTTAGTATGTGGTCCCACCTCCATAACAGTGGATAGATAGCCAATTGAAATTTTCTGCAGACTGCCCAGAACGCATAACATCCCAGCAGAGTCAAAGATAAACAGAACAACACTATTAAATTGATTAATTATTAATACCAATAACAATAATTCCTCCCTCATTAAAATACTATTATTACATGTAACTAACTTTTCTTTATTAATTTAAATCCTAGGTTCTTATAAACTAATCAGATTATGGGACCTAATTAAACTAATCAAGGCGGGAAAATACACACACTAGTACTCAAAAATTAGTGAAAGATTAGCAAGTTTGAGAACATTAATCAGTCTTTGTTTGTTTTTTTGTTATTTATTTATTATCTACACACTTAACAAAACTTAAAACCAGGAAATCATCAGAAAAAAACCAAACACTCCCCCAAAAATCTCTCTGCAAATTAAAAATTCTCCTAATGAGTTTTCTCTCTCTATTCAGAACTCATATATCTTGTGTTTTTTACTTCTCTGATTTCTGATAAATATGTATGAACCCTGTTCCTCCTCTTCTTCTACTACTACTTCTTTAGCTTGTCCAGTACTTGAATCCGACGAAATATCTCTTTTTGTTCAACATCTTTTTCACTCTTCTTCTTCTTCTACAATAACTTGTACTTCTTCTTCTTCCTCTTCTATCAAACAAATGCCTCTTTCAGCACAATTTGCTAAATCATTTCAAGAAGATCAACAAAATCGTTCATGTTTAACAAATCATTTACCTGATCATAATCATCATAATCATGATATTCACTCAGATTTTCGACTCAGAAACGATTCATCTAATTTGTTTCTTTCTTCTTCTTCTGCTGCTGGTAGTGTTTATTTTCCTTCATCTTCTTCTGAGATTATTAAAGATTCAACAACTACTACAACTGTAATTTCGGATACTGTTGGTGTTAATAGAGATTTTGATCAGAAAGATTCTGATGCTGTAAATGTTTCTGTTAAAAGAAGAAAATTTCCTGTTGATAATATTGATCTCGATGATTATGATTGTGAAAGCGAGGTTAGGATTTCTTCTCTTCTTTTTCTTTCTCGCTTTACTCTGTTTCTTTTTAGAAAAGGGAGTAATTTGATGATATATGTTTGATTTTAGGAAGGACTTGAAGGATCGGAAGGGCCATCAAAGACAGTTCCATCTCGAAGTTCTTCAAAGAGAAGTAGAGCAGCTGAAGTTCATAATTTGTCTGAAAAAGTAAGACTTTTAAGATGATTTTTTGGTTTTAAATGCAATTCAAGGGGAACTAATTAGATGATGTCTTGAGCAGAGGAGGAGAAGTAGAATCAATGAAAAGATGAAAGCTTTGCAGAATCTAATTCCTAATTCTAACAAGGTAAATCATTTATTTCTCACGATGTAACAATTTCCAAGTCCAGTGTTACTAATAATTTGATCTATATTTCTTATTCTGTTGATGGCAGACCGATAAAGCTTCAATGCTTGACGAAGCAATCGAGTATCTTAAACAACTCCAGCTTCAAGTTCAAGTGAGTGCTTCAAATTAGTAGTACTAAATATAAAGAAAATATCTTTCCAAGATATTATCTTGTGTTGCATGTAGATTTGTGATACTTTTTAGTCAATTTTAGTGTTAATTTCAGTATATATTTCTTCGGGCATTCTTTGCTAGTGTAGCTATTTTTTTCTTTTCGATTTCTTGATTTAGAGTCATCGTAGTCAGTCGCGATATTGTTTTGGGTTTAATCTTTGTGAAGCTCAGCAAAATGGTTTATATGTTGCTACTTGCTAGATTTGGATCCAAAGATGCAAAATCCATGTGGTTGAACATTGAAGTTCTAAATCTAGGTGTCGATAATTGTTTCCCAGGGGAGTAAGAGGACAAGCTGTTTCGCTTGTTCTGTTAAAAGATTATGCATTTGTAATGTAGTGGATGGTAATGCTTTTGATGTCTTTGAAGATAACTTAGTGATCGAAGTAATGTATGTTGTTTGATTTTAGTACTGTGAAGGAATCTTGTCTTTGGTGAGTATCACCATTGTATCTCCAGTAGAAGAGTCTGATTCCTTAGGAACGATTCCAGTGAGGTTAATTATCCCATATGATCCAAAGAATGGCTTGAAAGATTCAAGTGTTGTAAAGTTTTTACATTGATTCGTAAAAAGTGAGAGTATAACATTTCTGGTGGGAGGTGATTAGTTGCTTTAGGAAGAGAAGAACTATTGTCAACTATGAATGATAGGAATCCTCTGCAAGTTGATTTTCAAAAACTATGGTTTCAGAGGTGTTGTACTTCAGTAGGAAAGTCGTCTTCATACCTTTCTATGGGTGAAGCGACCCTACATATTTATGGTCCCCTGGTTTTTAGACTGTTCAATAGCTAATATAGGACTGGCGACACTAAAAGCGTATTCGCATGCCCCGATGGTGTTCACAGACAGAATTAATAGATGATACTTTGTAGTATTACTGTCCTTGCTGGCGGAGAACTGGAAAAAAAACGCTCTGGATTTAATAAGTGTCAAAGATTATGTCACAACCTTAGGTAGACTTGGGAGAACAGTTAGAACTCGAGGGAGCTGGAACCTTCTGCCATGGAGTTGAAAACAATGCTTGAACCTTTTCTTTTACTTCATAATTGGCAATTCACTAGATCTACTGGTATTTAAAATTCTGGATATCGTGATCAAATGAAGAGAGATATCGATCAGTTGTATAACCCAGGGGTAGTTATAACTTACAACTCTCTTTTTGTGTTTTTTTAATGACCCCTTCAATTTTTGTTGCATTTCGTAGATGTTATCAATGAGAAATGGGTTGAGTTTGCATCCCTTGTACCTGCCTGGAGTTTTACAGCCTCCACAGATGACTCAGATGCGTAATATGAGCTTTGGCGAAGGAAATGCACTTCCACAGCATATGAACATCGGAACAGGTACTCATCCTGTGAGCCAAGAAGCACAAAATCCCTTTGGTTTATCAAACCAAAGCACAGCTTTGCATCAACCTATGGTTCTTCCAAATATGACAAATATAGCCCTTCCAACAACATCATTTGGCTTGGACTCATCATTAATTCAGCTTCACCATGGACAGTTCCAGTTGTCCACAGCTTCTGAGGTAGGTTAACCGCAATTTTTTTGTGATACGCTTTATAGAAAAACATGTTATGCCCGTTCCTTACAATTTTACTCATCCCATTTAAAGGAAATATATAGGGAAGATGTTCCACTTCCACAGCAATTGCACAAAAGTATCTCTACCAGGAATGCCTCAGGTGTGCCTTTTCTATGCCACAACATTTGTGTTTACAGAAGTCTGTGTATGATAGCTCACTCCATTTTGACACCATTTTCTAGTCTGAGATCTCCTAATCTCTTGGGATCAGTCAGAATATTCATATTTCTTGCTTTATGCCAACACAACCTAATTGCAATGTAACTCTTCTGAATACCATGCCTGCAGCTTCTGTACCCTTTGATTTGCGATCATCAATAGTAGAGAACACAGACACTGTGGAATCGTCTGTGGTGCGAGAAAATAGACCACAAGCCATGCTCCCGAAAGATGCAGCAAATGACCAAAATTTCATTCAGCATATGCACAAGTAAGCCAATCAGAACAATCATATATCCATGGTTTATGTGGGACTATTGTATCTTCAAACAAACTTATTTTTTCTAATCACTGTTTGTTTACCAGCATACATACAAGAAGTTTGATGGACGATGACGGCAAGACAAAGACGGTGGATTTTTAGTTATTGGTTTTGGGTCTATCCATAACTTAGGCTAATTTGTTCGGTGCCTTGTGTATCTGTTAATTTTCACAAGCATCGAATCATTTTGCTAATTTTCATTTCCTGATGGAAGAATCGGCTCATAAACAGGTTGTAAGAAAGGTTGGTACCAAACAGAAGATATTTCAAGTAAAAACACCATTCCTCTTAGTGTGACATCTTCATTTTGTGACCCCAGTTTTTGTGGGCCTTTCATTGTACATGCAGTATGAGTTTCATGTTTCATCTGATTTATGCAAACATTAATGATCCTACAACTGGAAAACGATATTACTTGCTACAACAATTTGAGGGGATTTCTGAACTCCACCTAAAGATGGAGTTTGTTTTTGTTTCACCTAAAATGACTTTAGAATCACTCTCATAAAGAACCAGCCAACAAGGTCTTTTCCTAGGATCCCACAACTCATTAGGCTTTTGTCAAACCCTTTTTGTACCTACAATAGGAGAGGCTAGTGCATGCCTGCACCATACGGTTTCTCTGCCATCAGCTGGAGGTGAATCCCCTCGGTCAGGGCCATCCCAGAGGCAAAGCCAACAAACCCTTGCTTCAGGCCCGAGTGAAGAAAAAAGCGTTTTTCTTTTGTATGGGATCTTTGGCGGGGAGCTTTCAGTTTGGTCCAATTTTAGATAGTTTGGTCCCCCAATCAAAGGGGAGTTTAGTTTGGTTCTTATAACAAGGGGATGACAATTTATAGCTCCTACATTTTGTGTGGCAATACCGAAGAATCTCAAGAACCTCTTCATCCACTGCAAGATTGTGAGAAAACTGTGGCAGTCTCTATCTCGTGGTGGTAATTGGGCATGGGTGTTTCCTAACTCCATGATATCTTTAGCTCACAGCTGGGATAACAAATGCTTTTCCAATTCTGGTAATCTCATATGGGGTTTGATTCCGGCAGTTATTGTTTGGATTATTTGGCGTGAACGAAATAGTACGACTTTTGAAAAAGATTACTCTTATAAGACCGACCAAGATTTGATCACTGATGCTAAGTCCATGGTGCTTAGTTGGGCTGCTGCTGCAGGAAAAAAGGTGCGTTTGAATTTTTCAAGTTCAGTGCTTAACAGCTGGGAAACATTTTTTATGTAACATTTTGTTTTTGTTTTTTCTTTCTTTGCTACTCCTGGCGGCCTTTTGTAAATTCTTCTTTCTAATATAATTTTTTATCTTTCGATCAATTTTTTTAGCACGATATTAAAATCGACAAAATAATAATTCTTAATTATCAAAACATTGTATAATTTTTTTCCGGATTTTTAACTGATGAGGAAATAATTGAGAGTATCATGGGAAACGAGAAAAGCGATGATGTGGAAGCCGAAGATGAAAGTAGTTATAGAGCCATCTTCACATAAAGAAGCTATTGAAGTTGTGAAGACAGTGAATAGTTTTTTATTGCTTCACCAAGCGACAACACCAGAAACTCTTCTAATTTTAAGAAAAATCCAAGATGATATTCAATGTGACACAGTTTAAGGAAAAACCATGTCACTACAATTGAATCATTCTTTATCAAATTGGCATAAATATAATTATAATTTTATGTAAATTAGAGAGTTATTAATTTATATATCGGAAGGGACTTATAAAAATTCTGAATTTTTTGTTAATTTATAAATTTAGCAGGTTATCCTCAATTCTGGACCGATTTTTTTTATTAATTAACTATGGTTATCAATTTATTGCAGACTAATATGCTTTTAACCATGCAACTGAGAAATCTGACTCTGCGACACCTAATTCCTATGTGAACTCTCATGTATCCTTACAAACCAATTCATTTTTCATTTATCTTAGGACAGATTTTTCAAATTATTTCCACAATTTCAATTATGTTCATTATTTTCCTAATCACTATCTGAATTACATCATCATGAAAATCTTATCCTGGAACCTCCAAGGTAGTGGAGGTTCTTTAACTCAAAATCATTTGAAACTTATGTGTGATTCTTTTTTCCCTGATCCTATCTTTCTCTCTGAAACTAAAACATCCGTCAATAAAATGAGATTGTTGTGTAGAAACCTTAATTTCTATGACTTATATGATATCCCATCTATTGGTAGATCTGGGGGATTGATGATTGCTTGGTCGAATTTTGTTCAGTTTGAGGTTCTTGATTTTTTTTCACAATATTGTTCATGCTAAATTGAGAATGGATGAATTTGAGTGTGTGGTTCCTTTTTTGTATGGTGATATTCATGATGATGATGAAATTAGGCAGTGGAATTTCATTATCAATAAGTTAAGCGTCATTACTCGTCCTTGGTTTATTATTGGGGACATGAATTTCATCATGCACCCTAGTGAAAGGTTAGGAGGCAATGTGGATATTTCATAGGCAACCAAATTTATTCATAATCCAATCCAATCCATTGGTTTGACTGACCTTTCTTATGAAGGTAATCCCTACACTTGGAGTAACAATAGGGCGGGTAAGGAAATTATAAGTGAGCTCATCGATAGAGTCCTTGCTAATACTGAATAGATTCTTAATTTTCCTGATTGCAAAGTTATGCATCTCACCAGAGTGGTTTCTGATCATACTCCTCTCTTGTTTGACTCTTGTCCTATAAGAAAGGAAATGACAGACCCTATAGATATTTCAGATGTTGGTATGAGCATATTACTTGTTCTAGTGTTATTAATCAATCTTGTGTCAGTGCTGATATGGTCCTCAATCAAGGTGATAATTCTCTGATCAAAAAGCTTGATTTGATTAGAGTAAACCTTTGTGATTGGAAAGAAAATGTTTTTGGTAACATTTCAAAAAATATAAAGAATACCCTTAGGAAAATTAACATCGAAAATGCTAAATTTTCTAGTAGTAGAGTGATTAAGAGGATTAATGTCTTAAAATGTGAGCTTGAAGATTGGTACAGAATAAAATATATCTACTGGCAACAACTTTCTAGAGACAAATGGATGAGGGACTATGATAAAAACACAGAGTTTTTCATTCATTGGCTACTCATAGAAAAAGACGTAATAATATTCATTCTCTTAGAGATTCACATGGAGTTTGGATCAGTGAAAAAGAACAACTGGACCAGTTGCTCAAGAATCATTTTGCTGGTATGTATACATCTCGATATCACATTATTCATCCTTTCTTTAATGAAGTTATTCCTCAATGCATTATTACTAATGATAATGAATCTTTGTTAGCATTACCATCTGCTGAGGAAATATACAAAATAGTGATCAAAATGAATCCTTGGGGGGCACCGGGTCCTGATGGTTTTCCCCCAGGTTTCATTAAGCAACACTGGGACTTGCTTGGTAATGATGTGATTGGTCTTGTGCAGGGTTTTTTCATTAATAAAAAACTCACTGCCGGCATAAATCATACATATATTTCTCTTACACCAAAAGTTTCAAAACCTTCATGTGCTGAAGAATTTAGACCTATTATCTTAAACAATGCCACTTATAAAATCATTTCAAAGATTTTAACTAATAGGCTCAAACCACTGTTAGACATATTAATTAGCCCAAATCAATCTGCTTTCATTGCTAAAAGGAAAATTACTGATAATATAGTTGTTGCTCATGAACTTTTGCATTCCATGAAAACTACTAGGAAAAATAAACATGGATCGTTTGCTTTGAAGTTAGATCTTTCAAAAGCTTTCGATAGATTGGAATGTGATTTTATTTTATTTATGTTGAAAAGTTTTGGGTTTGACAATTCCTTATGTGATTTAATAGCAGAATGCATTTCCACTGTCAGTTTTTTTTGTTTTACAGAATGGTTCACCTGGACCTACCTTTTACCCAACAAGAGGAATTAGACAAGGGGACCCTGTCCCCTTATCTTTTTATTCTATGCGTTGAAGGTCTGTCTAGAATTCTAGTTAAGTTTGAAACTGAAGGTAAGATTGATGGTCTAAAAGCTGCTCACTCTTCCCCATCCATAACTCATCTGCTCTTTGCAGATGATTGCTTTGTGTTCGGAAAAGCTAGCATTGCTCAGGTACGAAAGTTGCTTGATGTGTTTAACATTTTCTGTTCATCTAGTGGTCAGGCCATTAATTTTCAGAAATCTGGTATCTTTTTCTCTCCCAAAGTTCATCATAAACACTGCAAATTAATTGCAAAGGTTTTAAATGTTAAAAGAATCTCTAAGGATGACAAGTACTTAGGTACCCCATTATTTTTTCATAGAGTCAGAAATTTGAATTTTGAACCTTAATTGAAAAAAAACTTATGCCAGGCTTAGAGGTTGGAAATCAAAACTTCTTTCTCAAGCTGGAAGGACTATTTTGATTAACTCTGTTACCTCCGCTTTTCCTTATTTTCAAATGAGTTGCATTGAATGTCCTGACCGAACTCTGAAAAAAATGGATAAGTTACATAGAGACTTCTGGTGGAATAAATCTGATCAAAAAAATCGTATTTATTCCAAAAGTTGGAAATTTGTCTGTGTTCCTAAGTCACAAAGTGGCTTGGGACTTAGAAACCCGAAAAAATTAAAATTTTCTTTGCTTACCAAGTTAACCTGGAGAGTTATTGCTAACCCTAAGGCTTTATGGGTTAAAGTGTTAAAATCAAAATATTTTAAAAATTCAAATCCTCTTATAAAACCAAGAAGCACATCCACTTTGGTCAAGTATTAGAAAAGGTATGGAAATATTGAGAGTCAACTGTATTTAGGAGCTGTCTCCTCATTCAAACTTAGACATTTGGACTGAACGATGGATTCTGAATACTGATTTTCCATTCATCCTACAGTTATTGAAGAAGAAATAAATACAAAAATTGGTGAGTTGATTACTGATAATGGGCAGTGGAAGGTGGATATTTGAACTATTATTTTGAACCTGAAATTGTGCATAAAATTCTTACTCTTCCTATTCCAGATGCTGAAATAGATGTACTTAAATGGATTCATACTAAAGATGGTGTACCTAGTGTTAAAATATGTTTACAGGGTTTTGACGAGTGGATTGGGTGATTCTAACCTAATATGGAAAAGGATTTGGAAACTCAAATGCCAAACCAGAGTGCAACTTTTCATGTGCAAATTATACTCTAAGGATTTGCCCCTTAACAACAGATTAGCGATGTTTACTCATAAAGCATCTCCTTACTACTGCCTTTGCAATGACAATAAGATTGAAGACTCTCTTCATCTCTATATGAAGTGTCATTTTGTTTTTGATGTGTGGTTTGCTATTGGATTAACACCTTTGTTTGTAGGTAGAAACTTTGTCTCAATTCAGGAACGGGTAGATCACCTATTTCATAACCATGAGACAAAGTTGATAGAAGAAACATCATATGTTTTGTGGTCTGTCTAGAAACATAGGTGTAATGTGATCTTTAAAAATCAAAAACCTGATCCAGAAAAGTTAGCTAGAAACATTTCTTTTCAACTTGCATATATTGAGAAATCAAATATGTTAAATAATGCAAGGATTGCAGTTAATAATATCTTTGATTTACAGAGCATACTTAGAAAGAACAAAAATATTTTACTAATAGATGCTTCTTTTGACCATTCTACAGGTAGATATGGATCTGCAACAAATCTCATGGAAGAATATGAAGAATGCCAACATGCCAGAGCCTCATCTGGCTTAACTACAGGACCCGAAGAAGCTGAATGAATTGCGCTGAAAGATTCAATTGGTTGGGATTTAAAGCTAAGAATTACTTCTGATTTAATCTTAGTTGGTGATTGCATTTCTGTGATAGAGTCACTTAAAGATTTTAATAGTAATTTACGATGGAGAGCAAAGAAAATAATGAGAGATTGTCAAGCCTTGTATGGCTGTTTTAGAAACTGTGTTTCCCGTTTTTTTAGAAGAGACGTCATAGGAATAGTTGATACTCTTGCGAAGGGTAGTAGGCATTCTATGGTTTTAGATTTTTCCACTTTGAATATGTCATATGTTGGCATGCTAGTTTCTTTGGAACTAATGGGTCGTGCCCTCCTTTGATTTAGTTTTTTTATAAAAGTCTTTTTAATATCAAAAAATAAAATAAAATAAATTATTGCAGATTAATTTATAGGGGTTTTAGTGTACCATTTTCTCTTTCTTATTTTCTTTCACTTATTCACGTGATATATGGTTGTATTATCTTCTTTTTTATTTTCTCTCCCCCCTCCCCATATGGTTGTACTATCTTGTTTTTTTTATTTTCTCTCTCCGGCCCCCCCCCCATTTTTTTCTCTCTACTAGTTTCACTCAATTCTTAACATAAACAAAAAAGAAAACTTAAAACTTAAAGATCTCTCCACATACAAGTCAAATATTAATAAATTTTCTACATTCGGAAAGGTCTGAACGAGATCTACACAAC
Source organism: Papaver atlanticum (assembly GCA_023531105.1). Taxonomy (NCBI): domain Eukaryota; kingdom Viridiplantae; phylum Streptophyta; class Magnoliopsida; order Ranunculales; family Papaveraceae; genus Papaver; species Papaver atlanticum. The sequence goes on along the minus strand of JAJJMB010009125.1, from coordinate 3,011,094 downwards.
GAGCACCAATTATACTATGTTTCGACATATTCAAGAATGAACAATATTTTAGAGAATGGTAATTCATTCGTTCTAACAGTTCATTTTCTAAAATGGCCTCGTAATAGTAGTTATTTTTGAGAAACGAAGTTGTATTGGTAATTCATTATTGTAGTTCATATTGTAGAATAAACTCTTGATAGAATGAATTCATAATGATAGTTCATATTGTAGGAATGGTATCATTTTATAAAGCGAAATCGTAATGATAGTTAATTATGGTAGTTCATATTGTACGTATAATGAACTCCTAATAGGTGTTCAAAATGGTAGTTCATATTGTAAAATGAACTCGTAAATGATAGTTCATATCGTAGAATGAATTCGTGACGTGTGTTCATATTGTAGAATAACTCTTAATGGTATCTCATATGGTAGAATAAACTAGTAATATTAGTTTATTAAACTAGTTCAGTATGTAGAATGAAATCGTATGGTAGTGTTAGGATAACGTAAAAATTAAAAGCCTCGAAATATAACGACAATGGTACTTGCTGGAAAGGTCTCGTCGATAACTTTTTGAATATATAAAATTTATTATTTTTTGACTTATGGTTTAAAAGATATTTAAGTTTTAAGCTTTTTTATTTATTTTTATGAAGAGAGAGAAAAAAATAAAGAAAATGGCATTTCTGACAGTGTTTCGAAAAGTGTGACGCCATTGATGATGTCATCCACGTGGGTAATGTTGATCCTAGAATCAAATAATAAATTTTTGGACCGAACTAAAAATATATTTTTTTAAAAGGATCTTAGAGTAACTGGACCAAACAAACATACTTATTCTAATTCTAGGACTATTTGATAGTTTCTATATTTATTTTCTTGTTATAAAATTATGTTTATTTATTAAGATGCCATCGTATATGTCGTTTTGAATAGTTATCTATCTTTTTCTTTTTTGAAATATTTTTATAATTTTACACATTAATGATAAATGATTTTTTTTAAATATTTTAATGAGAAATTGGGTCAATTGCCCAAATATTTTTAAAACATGGTTCTAATGGAAGAGTAAAAATTAGTATGGGTGAAATGGACACCAAAAAAAATAGGAAGAATGAATCTTGATTCATCCTGGCTTAAACTTAAAAAATAGCGAGGGTGAAACTGGATGCATCCTGATGTAAATTAAAAATAAGAAAAAGTATTTGAAAATGGGTAGGATGAAACTGTTTACATCCTGGCTATTTTTACATTCTCGTCCATTTAAACAGTATCAAATTTTACATGTCTTTTTTACCCAGGAATTGTCGTTATTGAGTTAATTGACCAATTTTGTGCATTTTAATTTGTGTATACTATTTTGCTCTTTTATAGTTTCAACACAATTTAGTCACTACATGGTATGTGGAGGCCATTTACATCTACAATCCAAGGGAAAGTGAAAATGCGCTAATACATGGAAACTCTCTTATATTTCACAATGCTTTCTTTCTACTTAATAATACTTGAGTGTGTTTAGCAACCATATTTTGGAAATTGCATAAGGAGTTTGGCTCAATTTTTTCACAAAATAAATCACGTAGAAATTGTATCAGAAATTCAGAACCACTAGGGAGAAATTGGTTTAAGAGTTCTCCGTCAGTAACACAAATCAGGGTTAGTGACATTTTCCATCTGAGAAGTCAATTCAAGTTGAGACTATCTATTTCTGAGATACTTTCTGTTCGTAGTTTAACAATAGTAAACTTAAGACAAAACCCAATTGGTAAGAAACCAAAAATCGTAAATCAACGTAAAAAACTTCGATAAAAAAAAGTAGTAATAAACATGCCGGCCTTATATTAGCAATTTGTAATTATTTAAAAAACGAGAATATATAAAGTAATGACAAAGTTTACCATAACTTGTACTCAAAAGCAAAAAATACCTTATAAACCTCAGATATATCATGATAGGAGGCGGTAGGCAAGGGATCCACCAAAATTGACAACCACAGTCGGGAGATAGCATTATCGGTATGGGAATCGCCACATCATCATCGAGAAGATCTGTACAAAGTTATGCTCTCGAGAGTTTAAACAACGAGATCGAAAGTCCAAATGATGAAACTGTCAACGACATCAAGTGGCCATCATATAGACTTTAATACAATATCCACAAAGAGGAATCACCAGATGTACAACAACGATGCAAATAAACCAACAACAATAGAAACTAGAAGCTGTACCATATTACCAGCACCAAAAAGTAGACGCACTGCCAGGAGCCACAAATGCAAAATATGCGTCTAGATGGAATATAAATCCAACGAAGAACGCAATAAAAAGGAAAACGATACAATCACAGATAAAGATGATCAAGAAAGAAAAGTTATCAAAAAAACGACGTATGAACACGCAATTGAACCATAAGAACCGAACAACTGCAGGACAACATGACGCCAACCACACCTGATCCCATGAAACCCCGGAATACAACATGAAAACAATACAAGATGGGTTATGCCTGAGGAAACTACTTTCGGCGTCCTCACTCACACCAGCGGGTACAAATATCCAATCCACATCAATAACTCCAAAATATCGCCACTAATTGGCGAATTCCGTAGAGGAATTGTAGTTCAGTGACTGATGTATTTCTCACAGTTCACGAACTAGGAAAAATATTTCGCGTACTCTAGGAAAATCAGGATGTCAACAGAAAACATCCAAAATCACACAGTTCCCTAACCAAAAAAGTTAGCTCGCAAATTCTAAGGCAAATCAATTATCAACAGGAAAATCTTCAAATTACAGAGTGTTAAGACTAGAAAATATGGTTCGTGAACTCAAAGACAACTTGGAGCCTTTAAGGGACTTCTTGCACAAACATAGTTTATTGAACACACGAGTTTTTCTCAACCTCAAATATGATAAGTACTTGGATATCCACTACGTGAATTCGAGTTTCGAGATTAGTCAAGTACAAGCTTGAATTCAGAACTTCTTCTTTATACGTCATCATATACTAAAATCATATGAAATTGTCTCAGAAGATAGAATGGTAGAAACAATAAATAGGATAGTCAGTCTTCACATATCTTTGTTGATGAAGTTCTCGCCGATGTGTTCAACTAACTAAATCTAATTCCAGTATGAGACTGACTTTAACATACAATAAATTAAGAAATAGTTTTGGTCAAATAACAATGACAATGACATGACATATCAATACTTTTGGTTTAACCGAGCAATGGTCTAATAGCAATACGAAAACAAGGTCAACTAAAGCCTGGTCCTACTCTGAATGCTATAAACCCCAAGTAATATAGTGCCGACGTATATAAAATACGTACATAAATAAAAAGATCCGAGTTATGCATATCAAAGTCAACATCAACAACTAATCACTAGCAAAGGAGTACCGTCATCAACGAAGCAATCCCGAGATATGATTAAAAAAATTACAATTATTATCCTACAATCAATTAAAATTCATATTCACGTAAAAATAACATGCAAAATATCATACAATTATGCTCTTTCCTTAAAAAGAATATCCTTGATGTCTACCTGGTCGGGTCTGATCTTAGATCAGATTCGAGTTTCAATGTATTTTTTGTCGTAATCCTACTTTTGTAGGATGGTCAGAAATTGAAGTTCTTTCATGGCATCTTAAAAAGTTGCGACGGGATTTTTTCTTCTTTGATCACAAATCAATCGGTTCTTCAATATATGTGACAGATGAGATTCAAAACAATCAAATGGTGGCAGCGTTATTAATGTTAAGGTTTTATTATTTCAACAACTAAACCTCGCATCAAAGGCTTCAAGTATATCCATTAAAGCTTCTACAGTTAAATAGAAAAAGGATACTTACAGGTAGATCAATTTTCCCAAATCCGATTTTCTACAAAAGATTGAAGATTTGTCTAAAAAGTTTGTGTACTACGACCTTCTCTCAATCATGCAGATTAATCTAATAGGTAAAACTATATTTTATAATCAGTTTCAATACTGAAATTTATTTCCGTAAAGTCTGGTCAATGTGTAAAAGCGTTAGATTAGCTAGACGATAGATTCCAATTCATTTCAGATTTTTGCACATATTTATACGAGGCTTTGTATTCTTAGTCTGATATATATATTTTCGAGAATGGTTTTATCTTGATATATAGTTTTTTTATATTCAAGAAGTTTATATCTGTTTGAACGAATATTTTGTAGCTTTTAAAACATTTTTTTAATGCTTTTTCTTTTCTTTTCTTGGAGGTCAGGTTTTACGCCCTTTCTTTTTTGATTTTTCTTTTTATTTGATTAATAAAATTAACCCTCAGGGTTTCGTATATATATAATATATATATATATATATATATATATATATATATATATCATCCTCACTCATAATGCTGTGGTACATCCATTTGCATCTTTTCATCGGAAAAGGAAAAAAAAATAATGATTTACTTTTCTTTAATCATGTGAAGTAGAAAGTGATCGGAAAAATACTCACGATAGCAAAGTTCTCCAAAAAAAAAATTAGATAGAAAAGGATATCGATGACGCTAGATAAAGAAACAACCTTTGAATTTCGGCCTCACACTCGCCTCTTTATTACCTCGAAAATCAACAATTTGGGCATTCAATTTCGCAATCATAGCATTCGCATTCCGCAACTGATCCATAATAAACTTGATGAAAGAGTTGATACCCGCAAGCATCACCGAAGCCACTGCTATAAGATCCTCGTTATCCAAAAGCTTCAGGAACATTCGTTTTCGAAACCCTATTAATCGTTCTCCTTATCCTTTTACTACGCTAACCAAAATCGCCGACATCTACAAGACTCACATTAGTAAGTCTCAGCATCCGCAGCACCCGTAGCACTAGTGCCCGTACCCTATGAAAATCACCAACATAGTCCAAATGTCAAGTTGAGGTAAATAAGAGCACAAAAGAAAACGGTTTTTCTCCATCAACCTCTGCTTTTCCAAATATACATACAGACTGTTGGTACAAGGCTTGGACCTGAGACCCATACAAATAAGAAGCATGCAATGTGACGCGATGTCAACTTTAAGTTCCTCAATATTCTTAAGTTAAGTCAGGACGGAGCATCTCAACATCAATTCGATCCCATGCATATTGGCGGAGCGATATTAATTGTCAGCGTACTCTGACCGAAAATTACCTTCATGTTTCAACAAAAAACCATCAAGTTTTGTTCCATTCATGCTCGAACTAAACAACTTCGTACTATCCACCTCTAAAATCTCTATCTCTATATTTGAATCATTAACCTCTATAAGCAAAAACTATACATATCAAAAGCAATAGCTATTACAAAATTACATTCACGAGGGGACAAAATTGTTAGAATTTTTGAAACAAAAATTATTGTCTGACTGAAAAATATTATTCAAAATTTAAACTCCAAAAAGTGTATTTTGGTCATGCAATTTCAACCATAAGATACTTAGTGAATGGGTGCTATAGAGAATCGTTATCGGACATGGTGAGTCACTTATGAATGAATGTACGCTTAGTGTTGATCAACATAGCGATTAATTTTATATATACAAAAGAAGAATGAATTACATACTCAGAACTGTTTCAAGGAAGCAGCTCGCTGGGAAAGAAGGATACAAGATTTAACTTCTCACAAATTCTTCCATTCGAAGATAAGATCCTCTACCTAACTCCCTTGAGGAAATGATATGGACTGGGCTAGTAGAAAATGTTACCCTTGATGTCAAGTACTATTTGCCGACTATCATTTTCCTTTTTATCAATATTAAACATCTTGTTATTTTCTCTAGCCATATCGTCCAACAAATGACGTACGAAAGAAGGTTCCAAATAAATTACATTTGTAAGTGAAATCTTCCTATTGAAACCTTGAAATATGTTCTTAATATCACTATTTTGAACCCAATGCATCCCAAAACTAGAAAGAAAAATGTCCCAGATTTTTTTTTGGCTTCCTTACAGTCCGATTTGTCTTTGCATAAACAACATCTGTCCACTATAGTCTTTCCTCTACTCGCCAATACGTCTTGAGCAAGAATGGCAGCATGATGGACCAACCAAATGAAAAATCACACTTTGGGAATTACATTTGTATTTCATACCACCTTGAAAGGAAAATGATTTATTCCATGGTTTTGATCTTTTTGTAAGGCAACGTAGTATGATTTAACAGAAAAACTATCATCCGAAGTCTATTTCAGGAGTTGAAATGACGGGCGTACAAGTACACCACAATCTTTATGATATCAACCTATGCAAGACACACCTAGTGTAATCTAATTCAGACAAGCACTGTCAAGGATATTAGAAGAACAAGATGTACACACACAACACACAAGATTTTGTTAACAAGGGATCAACCCAAGTGTTGGATTAAAGTACAATGTATTTACTTTTAACTATAACTAAAACAATAATTATAATTACGGAAAGTAAAAGTAACGACACAACAAGATTTTGTTAACAAGGAAACCGCAAATGCAGAAATACCCCGGGACCTAGTCCAATTTTGAATATTCTCAGAATTCAGCCACTATACAAAGACTACTATGTACAGCTTCGTAAAGTTGAGACCAAGTAAACTAACTCCAAGTTATTAAGTTCTTTCAGTATCCTGATCCTACTACCAATCTAGTCTATGCACATGAATTCTAAGATGGAGTCCACTATCTTAAGTCGCTTCACCCGATATGAAGACTTCTATCACTCAACCCCTTTGGATCATATTCTGGAACAATAAAGGGCTAATCTGTTTCAGTAATCACTCTATCAATCTCCCAGATCAACAAGTTAATCAGTGATAAGTTGAGTTATAAAGGTTTCCCCGTTTAATCAGTATAAACTCCTTTATCTCGATTAGATCAACTAAGATCAAGATTACCAAAATAATCAATCTTAGTTCGCAATCTATCAAAGATGATCTCAAAAGAAATACCCAGTGATAGATTTTCGATCTATACACAAGCTATAAAAAATATGTACGAGATAAACAAGTTTGTTGAATCCCAGTCAATCAAGTGTGCACGAAGTATCACAAATATCGAAGTAAATCTTCTAGTCTTCAATCATCAGTCTTCAAAATACCTGCACAAACAACTTGATTCCACTTTTGATCCATCATGCACAGAACAGAGTCTGTTGACAATGGATGATCACAATTTCTATCTTCAGATCTAGATGCAATAAAGTAGATATAAAATAATTGACCATGAACTAGTTGACTGATATATCAGAAGAGAAGGATCACATAATAAACAAACTAGATCTATCAAGGTTTAACACATCTTATATCAGTAGAGATCCTTTGATTCCTTTCAACTACGAAACAAGTTTCGCAAGTCTACTTCCATACCTAGAAGTAGACTTGAAGGAAACATAAATAGAATTGGAACAAGTCAAGTCTGTATTACTAACCTCGGACAAAATGATGATGTGTTTGTTGATGCCTATAAGTCTTCAGGTTCTTCAGAGTAACATGAGCAAGTCTCAACATTTCTACTGTTTCTAGTCCAACCTAACGAAGTTGATTATGGTAATCTAATCATGTAGCCTCGAGTTTTGAAGCTAAAGTATGACAACCAAACTTTACATACCGGCGCTTGGTGGGTTTAACCGAGCAATGCTTTAACAAGAGTCGATTTGGGAGATTTATAATATATATAGTCCATAATATATATATATATATATATATATATATATATATATATATAATGAATTCATCTTTTATTCAATTTTTTTTACAAGTTGGATTAAGTTGAAAACAACGTTGGAGGTCTAGAATTTGAGTTGTGTATGAGTGCATAATAATTATCAGCATTTCTCGGCTTAATAAAATTGACTACTTTATATAAGGTGAAATCGGTATATCTTGGGGGACGACATCCCTAAATCATAAGCATCATATTGGATGTGAATGATGCAGTTGAGAAAAAGAAGAGAAACAGAAAAATAACTCCCACGATCAACCAAATAAGGAAAATATCTCCACTTTTATTTTGTTAGTATTATAGTTGCCGCATTGTTAAGATTTTCAAATGGGTTATAAGTTGGTTTCACTCTGTCGATACTCACACTCCTAATTTGTGTTTAAATGAGGAAAATTTGGTCTGCAGGTTTATGTGTGTGATCTGACATATTTGGAAAGAAAGGTGTTCAGTTATATTTCAGAACAAAAAGTCTAATTTGCAGACTACCATTGCCAGAATAAACTATTTGTATACTCAATGTGCTGATCTGACTAATGTTCATAATAACTCTGTCACCAATACAATGCAGACAAAAATCTGGTTACCTCCAGATAAAGAGTTTGTGAAAGTTAATATAGATGGTTCCTACGTTTCTCATACTAGAAAAGGAAGTATAGGTCTAATAATTCGTGATTTTGCAGGGAACTTCTTATGAGTGAAAGGAATATGCTTCAATGAGGAGGTGGAAGAAGAATATGGGGCGGAGTACTTTAAGTGCAAAGCGTTGGAGGTAGCTGTTGACTGGATAGAAGATCTTAGAGCAACAAAAGTAATTTCGAAATGGATTCTGAAGCAGTGGTAAATTCCATAGCTGGGAATGAACTACAGGTCCATTGGTTCAATCAGAATATTATCCAAGTCCTCAAAAATAAATTTAATAGTAGTAATCTTTGGTTTTGTAAGTCTATAATTAAACAGACTATGTAATAATGCAGCTCATAGCATAACAAGAAAAGCTAGAGAGCAGACTGCTAGTTTTCATTTTACCGAAGATTATCTAGATTATATCTCTACTAATGGAGGAAGATAATTGTAAGATTTTCAGCTAATTAATATATCCGTTTAGTCTCAAAAATAAAATAAAATGTGGGTAGCTTGCTTATACCAGCCACTAAATTTCATTTTGGTTTGTATGGGCCTCGTTGTTGTTGGACCAAATTGTTAGAACCAAGACACTGACAAATGAAACCACAAACAACTTACACAAGTCAGTCGAATCATAATTAGTACTGAAACCTCAGCTTCTCGAGTCTGGACCTTCTATTTACTCATGATCTTGGCAGAGGCCGCAAACCCTGACTAGCACTATTGAGATTCCTTTTTCTTTCTTTTTCAGATTAGCACTATGAGATCAGCGAGTGGAGAAGAAGAAAGAAATCATAATATAGAAAACACTGACACGTACAATAAAACGTTTCTAAATCTTGTTTTCCTTTTTCCAATCTTTTTCACTCAAGTCCAAAAACGGCTCTACCAGATGAAATCATTGCTATTTGCCCTTTTTTTCTTCTCCCCCCTCTCAGCTGCTTGAGACATTTAGTGAACCAAGCTGTAACATACTAACATTGGCGAGCTAAGAGTTGTGTTGCGTGGCGCAATAAGAGTCTTAAAGCACATAATTTATGATAATGTGGTTGTGCGCTATAGAGATTTTCTTTCTTTTCATTTTTGGAGTGGAAGTGTTTTACGTCTAATGTGCGCTATAAAGGTTTTATCCCGAGTGTTCTTTTTTTTTATGGATACCACTTAAATCTTCTTTTTCCGGATTTGGGTTTAACATTAATCTTACATTACTTTGACCAAAAAGGTTTTTAAAAACCTTGGTTTAGAAATTAGAAATCATAGGGCTTGCAGGTGCCTGCTCATTGGGAAGATTATGAATTTTTGATGATAGCTCAACCTCGACTCCTCAAGATTATGAAATTTTGTGTTGCAAGGTTTTGGTTTGTGTACATACGTTGTATTATATCTTTTCACTTGAAGAGGGAATTTTGATGAGAAAAGCATATGACGTATATAAACTCAGAATAGAATGAAAGGATCCAAAAATCATAAAGTTGGTAACCCCTTTCTTTATTGAATCCGCCCAAATTTCTCTCTGATTTTTAAGTCTGTTTGAAACTTTAAACCGATCAAAACCCTAAGAATTCCAACATCATGTAATTCATATAGAGATGAATCGAGCCAAGAATAGACTACATATACGTATTTTGAAACACAGCCGAATGCAGAAAGAAAGAACAAACTGTTTTATGGAGAGAGAGAAAGAGAAAGGAGTCATCAGCATGACAGCATAGTGGCCGCAGTTTTCAGTGGCAGATTTTGTTTGTTTAAATAAAGAGGGAGAGAGAAGGATACTAATAAGAATAAATAACGGCCAAATCATGACTTGTTTCTGCAGCTCTGCATGACGCGTCTACGTTTCTTTAATTCTTTTTAGTTAGGCTAACCAATGCAGTCTGTTTCAGATTATGCATATTGTTTATTCTGGTTCATTTGATGGAAATTATACTTTTCATTCACTAAAAGAACCATCTTTAGTTGGGGATTGAAATCTTAAACCTTGTTGGTTTTGTTGTTGATTCCAGATCTGAGCGTCCAACTCGACTCGGATTGGATGTTAGATCACTGTGTTTGCATTTTTCTACGATGATTCATACATTTAACTTCGGAGTATCCAACACAAATATAATTTTGTGCCGATATCACTATAATACAGTAATAAAGTGGCTGGGTAATGATATTAGTGATATGTGCACACAAAAGAATTTCCTGGTTAAAGAGTACTTAATTTCAAGCGATTTCATGCATGGATTCATAAACCTGCCCTAAATCATTTTCTTTTTGCGGGTGAAGTACTGCCATATTGCACGATTCAGCAAGGACATACACTCTAACTTAAACACTCCTACTACTGATCAAAAACAATGGACTCAAAAAGAAAAGAAAGTTTGGGTGAAGATTACAAGCATTTTAGGTAGTGGGTTTAAGGGGGTGAAAGTAGGACCATAGAAGATGGAGAAAGTGATAATAATCTGGGATTTGTTGGCACGCGCTGAGGTATCCGTTTTTGTTTTTGTTTCCACGCCAAATAACGGCATTGCCTTATGATTGTATTTTGGGTTCTTTCTATCTTTCTTGCAGTCATCCGAATCATCATCATCTCTGATTCCCACCTAAATTTTGCCACCCTTCTCTTCCACCTTTTCCTTTTAAACGCCTCCACCCTAATTATAACTAAGTTCTCTCTCTTTCTTGTTTCTTATATAATAACCCTTTTCTCAACCCTAATCCTCTTCTATAACTCACTCACTCTCTATAGAAGTAATATATGATGATGGGTACCAGTGATGAGATAGGAGGAGGAGGTGGTGGTGGTGGTCCAGCGAACTTCTTGTTTGAAAATCAAACATGGGCTTCTGTTTTCAGCAGTATAAATTCTGATAATTCAGGTGGTGTTTGTAGCACTGAAGAACTACATAAAACTACTACTAGTATTACTTCTAAGAAGCTAATTGATTCAACCTCAACTAGCCCTACACTCACACCCACACCAACCCCAACCCCAACCCCAACCCCAACTCCTACAGCTGTGACACCGCCTGAGCTGGTTGTGGGTCAAACAACCAGTACTAGTCATCAGAAGCGCAGTAGAGGCGGTGCTAAAAGTAGCACTGGAAAGGGTACTAATACTGGTGGAGATTGGAATGAATGCAAAGTTGGCGGTGAATCAGATCATGAAATACATATATGGACTGAGAGAGAAAGAAGAAAAAAGATGAGAAATATGTTTTCTAATCTTCATGCTTTGCTTCCTCAACTTCCTGCTAAGGTAATCAAAATTTTACTCAGACTGATTTTGAGGTTTCCAATTGCATCATAAATCAAAACATTTTTTTCTATCTCATTTCTTTCTTTATTTGAAGAATTAGAACATATACCTGTCAATAGTTTCCTAGGGTTTCCTTTTCTCTGATTTGTCAGTCATATGTATTAAATGAAAACCTTTTCTGGAAATTCAACATGGGACCAGAAATGTTCCTTGTCCATCTAAGAAACTAAAAAAGGGTTCATGATAGTTGAAGGATAAGTCAGTATAACTTAAAAAAGAAGCTAGGGTTTCAAGAAACTGGTCCATCTGTTTTCTCTTTTAATCTTTTAGAAGCTATCAACTTCATGGTGTACGTATCTCATATCTGAATAGTTATTGTTCCACATCAACGACTGAAGTTGAAGTTCATCCCACTTGCTGATTGCAACCTTTTGTTGGCTGATTAATTCGATCAAACTTTCTCACATGCATAGAAAAAGACAAAGAATGTTCATCCTACTCAGAATTTGATGTACAAAACTTCTCCGTGCTTTTTCTTAAATGTTATTATCATAAGATCATGCAAAAGGGAAAAAAAAATAAAAAAAGGAAAAAGAAAGCTGACGCAGTTCTGGGTACATGAATTAATTTTACATTCTTTTCTTTTTCTTATACTAGGCGGATAAATCAACCATAGTGGATGAAGCAGTGAATTATATCAAAACCCTTCAACATTCACTTCAAAAGCTACAAAAACAAAGGCTAGAAATGCTCAGAGGAGGAGGGGGAGGAGGGCCGACATTAACAACGCCAACAGTAATCGACTATGAACCATCATCATCATCTCTAGTAGTAGCTTCCAATTCACCGACATTGAATACGAGAGAAGCCTTTTTAGCTGATGAAGCCGGGCCTTCTTCTGCATCATTGAATAATAACTCTTCGAGTTCCATGATCAACGATAATATGACTCACTCATCATCAGCACCCAATAACTCTCTCTCAGTTGTCCCTTGCATAAACAGCATTCCTTCTACATTTCAGACATGGTCTTCACCAAATGTAGTCTTGAGTGTGAACGGAGACGACGCACAAATTAGTGTTTGTGCACCGAGAAAACCAGGGCTTTTGACTACTTGTTGTTATGTATTAGAAAAACATAAACTTGAAGTAGTAACAGCTCATGTTTCATCAGATTGTTACAGGAGTATGTTCATGATTCATGCCCATGTAAGTTCACATTAAATGCTTTCAAGTTTTATTTCATGTTTTTTGTTCTTTTGTAGATGATTAAAGTTTTTGTTATCTGTTAATTATGTCCAAGTGGTATAATTTCTTTGAAATCTGTCTGATAATGTTATACCAGTTGTAATCAATGAACCCATAGAATATTGGATGATGAAAATGTCAGTGAAAATTCTTTATTTCATTGGATTTCTTGAAAACATTCATTAACACACAGTCTGTCATAATCAGTGCTTAGAGTTTATCTCCTAAAATGCATTCACTCTGTTTGTCTCTAATTCATTAATTACTAATGCTACTTGTCATTTAGGTACTAACTGTTAGTAATTAGGTTCAGTCTTATATGATACTGGTTTATTAGTAAATTGCTGATTTTCTTCGCTTAACATATAAGTATCATATTTTTTTGAACAGGCAAATGGTGCTTGTGATCAGTTTCCGGAGCCATTGCCTGTAGAGGAAATTTACAAGTTGGCAGTCGGGGAGATGATATTCTGGCTCAATTCTTGATATATATGTATGAGCCACATCCACGAAAAGGTTATCTAATCCAACAGTTATAACTTATAAGGCTATATCCAAGGAGCTGGCTAAGAAGAGGAGAAAGATGCACATTGTCAAGATGCAAATGTATAACTGAAAGGTCGATCAAATCTCATGTTTATCCTTGAGATGGGTATGCTTACATTTCTGTTTTACGGTATAGTATTAATAGTTTTCCTTTCAGGTTAGTGATGTATGTACAGTATAAGATATCAGTCAAAATGTCATATAACTGCAAGTTGCATATTGGCCGGTACATAGAACTAGTTAGATTGTGATCTTTCGAAACAAGATCAGTTTTAGTACTTCAAACAAAAGTAGCTAGGGTTCTGTATGAAATCTCAATGTACATTTGAGTTTCAATTTTATACATATATGGCGTGTTTTAGATGTTGCTGCTCCCACAATTATCTTACTCTTATCCTGCGCAACATCTACGGTTAATGGCTTCTAACAGATTTAGTCCTACTTATTGCATATATGTGTAGTGGACTATATGCTGTTTTGTTGATATTGTATTAGCATATATGGCATGTTGGGTATATCTATTCACTTGTTCATTAATTTATATTCCATCCGGAGAATGTTATTGTATGTTCCTTATAACTGCAATCCGTTTTGCTTTGCTGTCTCGCTGGCTAATTCAGGCTAGAGGTATATGTGGCATTCCATTCAGGGATAACTAGACGACAACCGGCAGATTTTTCTTAGTTGCATGTTTGTCGTTTTTCGGAGAATGCAGTAGTAATTTTATTTGAGCTTGGTGTTTTTCATCTTTGCATCCCATCAATTTCTCAGCATGGAAAAAATCTGCTGATCTCCTTGCTAACGAAATACAGTAATTGCTAAAAACATCTCAAATTGATGTTTAAGTACCGATTCACTGCATATTTAGTTAGGCATGCCAATGTATGCTTGCTTTTAGGCATGCTAATATATGCCTGTTTTTGAGATCAGAGTATCTTCGTATGTCCCTATAGCTTTAGAAAGCACTTCCCTTCAATGCTTGCTTTTGAGGCCAAGTATAATTTGAGTGACAGAAGTAAAGTAAATGTAGGAAAGTGGTTCTATTCAACGTAACTGAAGTACAAGGAGAGCTGATGTTTATATAGGAACAACAACAGTAAATAAACAAACCCTAAAGCAGTGAAAGAAAGACAGTGAAATTAAAAACATAAAGTTAACTAGGAGTTTAACATGACACTCCAGATACACTCAAAAGTGAAGGACTTGAACTTCTTCTTCTAACACTCCCCCTCAATCTGATGTAGGGTGAGAACAATGCATCAGTTGCCAAGCAAGATTAAAAAAGGTAGTAGAGGAGAGGCCCTTGGTAAACAAATCAGCCAATTGGTGAGATGAAGGAACAAACTACACTGCCATTGTACCAGCATCCATCAAGTCCCTGACAAAGTGATAATCCACTTCAATATGCTTAGTTCTTGCATGGAATGCAGGATTTGAAGCCACGAACTGAGCACCCATGTTGTCGTAGTGAATAGTAAGGGGTTTGCTTGGAGTAATATGCAGCTCTTCAAGAAGGCCAGACAACCACTTCACCTCCGCAGATAAAACACTTAAAGATTTATACTCAGCCTCTGTTGAACTTTTAGAAACTGTTGGCTGTTTCTTGGAGGACCATGAGACCAAGGAATTACCCAAGAACACACAGTAGCCAGAAGTAGATCTTCGAGTATCTGGGCAACCAGCCCAATCAGAATCTGAATAAGATGTAATCTTAGTGACATCTCCAATTTGAATGATAATACCTGAACCTAAGGTACCTTTAAGATAACACAATACTATCTTGACAAGAAGCATGTGAGTAGAAGTAGGAGCATGCATAAACTGAGAGATGTAATTAACTGCAAATGTGATGTCAGGGCGAGTGAGTGTAAGGTACTGAAATCCTCCAACTATGCTTCTAAATTCCAAAGCATCAAGCAATGGTTCACCATCATAAATAGAAGCTCGCTTCTCAGTAGAAACTGGTGTAGAACATGGTTTACAATCTGTCATTTTTTCATTGACAAGAAGATCAATTGTGTATTTTTGCTGAGTAAGAGTCAAAGTATCTCTAGAAGAAGAAAACATAGCTTCAATACCAAGAAGTAATATAGATCACCTAGATCTTTCATGGCAAACTGAGTACTCATCTGACTTATTAGAGAAGTAAGAAAATATTCTGAGCTGCCAGTAAGTATTATGTTATCCACATAAAGAAGAAGGACAGCAGTATCATCTCCACACAGATAAATGAACATAGAAGGATCTGAGGTAGACATAACAAACCCAACATCAAGTAGAAATCCACTGAACTTCTCAAACCAAGCCCTTGGAGCTTGTTTGAGTCCATAAATGGATTTGTGAAGAAGACAAACATGATCAGGATGAGAAGCATCTTCAAAACCTTTAGGCTGTTTAATGTACACCTTCTCAACTAAGTCTCCATGAAGAAAAGCATTGGAGACATCAAGTTGCCTAATAAACCATTTGTTTGTTAAATCCACAGTGAGAACAACCCTGATTGTGGTAGTCTTGATAACTGGACTAAAGGTAGCATTATAATCCACACCATCTTGTTGGCTAAATCCTTGAGCAACTAACCTAGACTTGCACCTGTCAACATTGCCATCAGGCTTGAGCTTCAATTTATAAATCCATTTACTGCCCAGAATGTTCATATCAGAAGTAGGTGGTACCAATGACCAAGTTTTGTTTAACATTAAAGCATCATACTCTGACTGCATAGAGTCAAGCCACTCTTGTTGCTTGTTGGCTGACTTGTAGTTCTTGGGCTCTTTGGGAAGACAAATAATTGAAGCAAAGGCAGGGCGAAGAGGATGTGGGACAGTGTAATGAGTAACAAAATATGGTAAGTACTTGGGCTTGACTATGCCATCTTTAGATATGGTAACCATAGTATGAACAGGAGGAGCAACAGAAGCAGTAGTTGAGTAGATATCAATACCAATAGGAGAGTCCAGGATTAGAATTAGAATCAGAACCAGAACCAGAATCTGAATTTATCACAGGATTAGTGTCTGCAACAGGTTCAACATCAAGAATCTCTGGAGTGGATTCAATGAGAGTAGAAGCAGAACTTGATGCAGAAATGGATGTAGAAGTAGATAAGCAAGTGCAGAAGGGAAATGTTGTCTCATCAAATACTACATGCCTGGAGATATAAACCTTGTGAGTTGAGTTGTCATAACACCTATAACCCTTGTGTAAAGGTCTATAACCAAGAAAGGTACACTTTGTGGACTTAGGACTCATCTTATCTTTATTGTAAGAACCCAAATGAGGATAACAAGTACAGCCAAAAACCTTGAGAAATGAATAATCAGGTGATTTGTTGAAAAGAACCTCAAAGGGAGAAACATAATTAAGAACCTTGGAGGGTATTTTATTTATGAGATAAGTGGCTGTGAGAAATGAGTCAAACCAAAAGGATTTGGGCAGACATGCTTGAAATGACAGAGTATAACCAACTGAAGTAATGTGCTGATGCTTTCTTTCAGCTAAGCCATTTTGCTGAGAAGTATGAGGGCATGAACAAGAAATGTTGATCCATTCTTTGTCAATAAATTCCCTGAATACACCCTTCATGAGTTCAAAGGCACCATCACACTGAAACCACTTGATTATAGTAGAAAATAGGTTCTCATTCACAGTTTTGAAGTGTTGGAAGCAAGTTAAGCTCCCTGTCCTGTCTTTCATGGGAAAAATCCAATGAAATCTGCTGTAATCATCCACAAACAAGATATATTATCTGTAGCCCAATATAGATACTTGTGGAGCAGGACCCCAAATGTCACATTGAATTAATTCTAAAGGTGCTGAAGCATATCTATCTGAAGCAAAGAAAGGTAATTTCTTACTCTTACCAAGTTGACAAGAGTGACACAATGAGTCAAATTCACCTGAAGTAAATGAAATATGGTTTGAGGTTTGCAGGGTGTTGACAATATTGTGGGCAGGATGTCCCAATCTCTTATGCCACAGAGATGGTGAAGCAAAAATGGAACTGGAGGCTTTTTCTGATGGTTTTGAGTCAATTGGATAAAGATTCTGATTAATAACACCTTCAGCCAAGACAAGCTGAGTGTCAAGATCTGTGATCTCATAACCCCAAGGAGTAAATCCAATCTTGTAGTTGTGTTCTCTAGTAAAGATTCCCACAGAAATAAGATTTTGAGTGAGGCTAGGTACAAATAAAACATTTGAGAGTGTAAAGTTTCTTGTGGGTGTATGTAAAACAGAGCTACCCACCAAAGTAATTGGAGTGTGGTAGCCATTTCCAACCATTACTTATTCAGATCCGGTGTAATTAGTTGGATTAATAAGTAAAGAAGCATCATTACTCATGTGACTTGTTGCAGCTGAATCAGGTAGCCAAAAAACAGCAGCATGACAGGATGAATGCTCAGACAAGTGAGAGGTATTAACTTGAATGATGAATTTGCTTGAGAGTTTCTTGGAGAAGTATTAACTTGAGACATCTTCTGAGATCCATTATTCTTTGAAGTAGTGTACCTATAAGGACATCTACTAGCTGAATGACCATTCCTTTTTCATATCTGGCACTCAACAGTGGAGTAATCAATCCATTGAGAGGGGGGTCTATAAGGTCTTGAGGATTGATTTGTACGTCTAGAATACCCATATCCAGATCCGGATGCAGATCCAGATGTAGATCCAGATGCAAAGGTTCTTTGTGAAAAGAAAGCAGAGTTAGTGACTGAATCTAGTGTTATGGTGGTCTCTAGATGTTGAGATTTGAGCCACTGCTCATGGGTTAAGACTTTGGCCTTTAAATCAATAAAGGAAATAGGATTTTCACGATTGTGAATGGAAATGACAAATTTGTCATATTCTCTCCCTAACCCATTGAGAACATACATAACAATATCAAATTCAACAACTTTTTCATTTATAGCAGCAAGAGAATCATAGATACTTTTTAACCTCTTGCACAAACTCAGCAATAGTACGAGCTCCTCTTTTAATGGTCTGTAGTTGTCCTCTAAGCATAGATCTACGAGCTGAGAACTGATTAGAAAACTCCTTAGCAAGATATGACCATACTTCTGCAGCAGTATTACATCCCAACACAGAGCAAGGTAGAGAATCAGAAAAGGTAAAGTTAAGACAGCTAAGAACATATTTATCCCACTTTCTCCATTTAAAATAAGATGGATTTAAGATCTCAGTGTCCCCTTCTTTGATAAACTCTGGTGGTGATTTGATTGAACTATCAACATAACCAAACAAGTCCGTACTGAAAAGTATAGATTCCATCTGATTTTTCCAGATGAGAAAGTTTGAGTCATCAAGTTTTAGAGCAATAAGCAGAGTAATATTCTGAAACGGAAAAGCAGTGGTAATCTCATAGAGATGTGACGACTCAGAACTCATGATGTGATACAGAGATTTGAGATATGAAGTACAACAAGTAGAGAAGAAGTGAAAATAACGTAACAGAAGAAGTAAAGATGTGGTAGAGAAGTAAAGTAGATGATAAAGTAAAGATGTGGTTGTACTGAGTTTGAGTAAAGATGTGGTTGTACTGAGTTTGAAGATGAAGTGAAGGTAGGCGGCGAAAGCAATGACTAAGATCAAACCCTAGACAATTTGTCTTAGAGAATCGAACAACCCTCGTGATACCATGACAAAAGTAAAGTAAATCTAGGAAAGTGGTTCTATTCAACGTAACTGAAGTACAAGGAGAGCTGCTGTTTATATAGGAACAACTGCAGTAAATAAACAAACCCTAAAACAGTGAAAGAAAGATAGTGAAAGTAAAAACATAAATTTAACTAGGAGTTTAACATGACACTCCAGATACACTCAAAAGTAAAGGACTTGAACTTCTTCTTGTAACATTGAGTTGAGTGTGTTGTCTGGTATTTGTGTTCAATATATACCCATGCTCACTAATGAGATAGACATATCTTTTATTCGTTATATATATATCATTTGAACCTATTCTTAAACGATTTATTATTAGTAATATGGTATTGGCTTCATATCCTTATGCTTGAAAACTTCTAATCTTCTATAATCAGTATTTTAGACTAGCCATTGGACTTTCACCGGTTAACATCATCATTTTTGAAGCATAACACTGGAGTGTTACTGCGGTAATGAGTTAACTTTCTGTACGATCTTAGCAGGGGACCGAAACAAGTTACTAAGGTCCTCAAGGATCGCACCAACCAAAACTATGGTGATATATGCAGTAATGCAAATATACAATATATAAAGCTGCACAGCAGAACAGACATGCTTAAGGTTCCGTAAATACAGAGTATTAATACTCTAATCACAGCTTAAGCTGTTGTCCCGATTTCCACGACATTTTAGTAATGTGGATGATGATAATAGATGTTGGTGAGGTTAGAGTTGACTTGACTTCTATAATAGTAGCGTCAAAACTCTTGGTGAGAATCTTGTGGGAATGTTATAAGTACCCTCAATTTTTGTTGATCTTGCAGAAATACCCCCGAGGGGTAAAAAGTAAATTTTTTGGAGTCAACTTCAGAAAGTTGCTTCCACTTTTTGGAAGCAACTTGTATGAAGTTGCGTCCACTTCTGGAAGAAACTTGTGCTAGTTGCGTCCACTTCTGAAAGCAACTTGTGCTAGTTGCTTCCACTTTTCAGAAGGTATGGGTATTTTTTAAAATTGAATAAGGGTGTATTTTAAGGGACGAATTTTAAGGGGTATTTAAATAATTTTCCCGAGAATCTTTTATCGTGAATCTGTGATAAACATCAGCCAACAACTTTCTTTCCGCGGTTTATTACCACCGGAATCTTGGGTTCTGATTAGTTTCAAAAGACTTGGTATATCGTTACCGGCTTGAGGTCATGGGCGTAATGTTTCCTAACCATAACGGAGCATCCTACAATTCTTAATTCTTAAGGCCCAATAAACTTCTAAAAGACAAATGGTTCGTGCTACGAAAAATGGTGTAGCGCAAATTCACTAGGCGACGAAACGGGGATATTGCCATGATCCTCGGATGTGTCCCTTAACTGTATATCTTCTATTTCCTATTTTACCCTCATTACCCCTTGCCATTTGCAGTACACTACCCATTTGTGCTACAATAACATATCCGATATGAAGACCAAATTCCATCCATTCTTATTTGGTTGAAATCACCCAATTTTATTTTATTTTTGGAAAGTTTTAGAGCTCTCAAACCAACAATAGTAAGATGAGATTACGGTGAATTTAGAAAAAAAATTTATTTTCTTTTCTGGCCTGACAGTTTTTTATTTTCCAGCATACTTTTTGATGGCCGAACCGTGTTAACTGAGCATTTTGTATTTGGGTGGGTGGGTGTGGGGGGGGGCGCCCCCCGGTGGATTATAAAAGTTTTCAAATTTTACCTTTTTTAGTGCATATAATCAACAGAAACCAAACAAGGATAAGGAAAAGGAATGTGCTGAAAAGTAATTGGAGAAACCCTTATATGGATACTACAAAAAAAAAATGCTACCCAAAATTCGAAGTATAAAGAACAACATGAGTGACCTTTACTCTAATCACAAGAGAAAGATTTTTTTGGACATTAACAAATTTACTCACCAGTTACGAACAAAATAGATTTGTATATTTCTCTCTCTTCTCGCCAGTTACGAACAAAGAAGTTAAAAATAGCGATCTTAATGTTAGAGGCACTAAGATACAAGAATTTCATGAGGAAAATAATCATCGACTAAAACTACTCTCTACGCCAGTTACGAACAAGGGAACAATTAATACGATATGACTCAACATAAGAATTATAACTTCTGTAGCCATGTACGAACATAGAAATTAAAATTTACCACTTATTCCCTGGCGGTTATGGAACCAAGGAAGTAAGTAGATTCCAAAAGAACATCTTACAGAATCTTATAGTAGTATATGCACAAAATTGTAATCGTGGAGAGATCAATACTGCAATTCTCAAAATAGTTTACTCATCTTTTCCAAGAGTTAAGAGCTTAACCTATGAGAAAATATGAGATGGATGTTCTAATCACTAGAATATGATGGAAAATAACAGATCTCACAAAATAAACAATACATAAATATAATCCATGACGATTAGGTATTGCAAGTCATCTTCCAAAATAAAATTTAATAATAAACATTAAACATGCAAGATGATAGTATTTGGAATAACTAATGTAACACATAAAACCTACTCCAATAGCTAGTGTTCCCCCTTAAACAATAAGAATAAATTCCTATAAGTAGTCAACTAGTAACGTGACAACTCATCCCTAAGAGATTTTGCGGAGAATATCTTATCATTATTGAAGAATCCGTTGATAATTAGATCATTCAATTCTCTTACGTCTTTAGAGATATCAGTTAACTCACTAAGCTCTGCGTCAAGGCTACATAAGGTAAATTTCAACATATTAAATTGTTGTTCATAGTGAGTTACCTCTTTCAAGGAGTGATTAATCTTGAACAATATATCTTTTCTCCTTGTTACGAACTCCTCCACCTTAGCTCTAAAATTGTTGTCACGATAACAGGTTGACAATAGACATGCAGCTGAGGAAGAATCTGCATCTTCTGAAGATTTTTCTTTCTTGGTTCTTGACGACTTGATTCTTTCACAAAGAAAAACGTTGACTGCTTCTATTGCATCTTTCTTCATAATACATGTAGTTATTAGAGCCATTGTTCTCTACCTTATAACAGGGAGTTCGAATGACATATATAGATTGGAGAGTCATTGAGTCAATAATTTTAAGAGAATAAGGAAACTGTAGTAGAAAACAAAACATTCCAAAGAAAGTTCGTGACCCAGTATACCACGGGTTGGTGAACCCGTTAGAAATCCCATAACATACTAATAAAAATATTGACCACCTTCCATGGTTACTGAAAGACGAGGGTACCCAAATACACCACAATCTTTAAATTATCCACCTATAAGTCCTCTTACCGAAAGTGATTGTCTATGGACCAAGTCGAGACAATACAAAAAATCGGTAATCACGCTTTGTGTGATCGTCTATGGATATGAGATCGAAACAATACAACAATCAAAGTGTGATTACTTGATAATAGGTTCGTACTTAACCAAACTCTATATGATCACTATCAAGTAATACAGAGTTAACTTTTGTGTATTTTAATTCTAATTATAATAAACAACTCTAATTGCGGAAATAGAAAAGTAAAAGACACAACAAGATTTTGTTAACGAGGAACCGCAAATGCAGAAAAACCCCGGGACCAAGTCCAGAATTGAATACTCTCAGAATTAAGCCGATATACAAAATCTAAACCAACTTCGTATAGTTGAGAACAAGCAATTAAACCTAGTTCACTTAGTTTCTTCAGTATCCCTGCGCTTCCGACATTCAATAAGTGCGCACTGGAACAATTCCTTTGGATCGTATTCCAAACAGTAAAGGAACAACAAATCTGTTTGGTAACAACTCTATTGATTCTTTCCAGATAAAGATATCTCAAGTCATATGCAAAGGCTCTTCCGTTTAAACTAATAAACTCCTTTGCCTGGTTAGATCAATCCAATATCTATTACCTAAGTAATAAGATTCGGATTTGTAACAATCCAAATAAATCTCAAGAGAACTAATAGGTGTTACCGATCTCACGCAACTAATCAATCGAATAAATCTGATTCTAGTTGGATCCCAGCTGATCAAGGTTTGTGCTCCACAAAGATATGAGAAACCAATAAGAAATCTTCTTCGTCTTCAAATCTTCTTTAATCTTCAATTAAACCCGCACAACACCACTTGAATCTCTTGTGCTCAATCACGCACAGAACGGAGTCTATTAACAATGGATTATCACAAGATGTCTTTAGATCTACAAACAGTTCTAAAGATCCCGTCGACACTTCGATCTAGTTTGAGTTAATCTTATATCAGAAGAGAAGATTCTCAAGAATAAACAAACTAGGTGCAATCAAAGTTCAACAACCGTTATTCAATCATATCAATCGAAAACTAATAAACTACAATTATCTAGTTTCCCACCAACGGTACTCGTAGAGCTTCTTGATCCCACAAAATTCTTTAAACGAGCGGTCGTAAGAGATTTCGCCTAATTAGGGTACTCTCCTCTCCGGATAGACGGCTCCACCAGAAACAACAAAAAGATGAAGTTTTCCTGGCTCTTAGGATAGTTTGCTAGAAATGCAAACTTAGGTAATTATAGACCAAGGATGTTTGGACACCATGGAATTTCCAAAACCGAATTATTCTCAAGATATGCAATAAATGCCGAAATCGGTTTTCAAAATTCCTAGAAATGCTTTGTCCAATATTTTCCGAAATCTCTCAATAGAAAATCTCCAATTAGTAAATGCACATTACTAATTTTTATTCTCTAAAGATATGCATTTAATTGCTGGTAATTAAAGCATATAAAACTAACAACCTTAATTAAAAGATTGTTAATTTATTTCAAACCGTGATCTCCTTGAGTAATTAAGGAAGTTTGATAGTCCCCTTTTTGCTAATAAGACAGCTACTTCCATCTTCGAAAGTTACAGATCCTCCTTTGTATACTTCAGTCTTTGTTAACCAAGAAAGATCACCTGTCATGTGTCTGCTACAACCACTATCTAGAAACCATTGGAATGGAGAAGTAGTTTTAAGTGCAAATGCTCCTAGACATTGTTCAACAGATTTTCAAGATTGTTTAACTTGGTTCCTTAATTCTGAGTTAGGATGACTTGTTAAGTTCTTATATAATCCCTTAACACGTTTAATCAGATTTTTTGCACAACAAATCTTTTGAATCAAACCATACCATCCTTTTTGAAGAAAGCCTCTGGATTGTTTCTTCTTATTCGGTTTCAAATGTCTGGATGTTAGTTTCGAAGATTTTTGAGACTTTCTTTTATGAAGTTCTTCGGTATCCTAGACCAGTCCTCTATCAATCATGATATTACTGATATCTTCAGTATATGACCGGTTCTGTTCAACATTTTCTTTTAACATCTTGACAAGTACCGAGTAATACTCTTTAGTATCTTTTAGAAGAGTTTTTAAAACCTTTGAGACGTTAACTGAATCATCCATAGGATTCAATTCTTATAGGATGGATCGCACCAAACACAGATTGTTAGATCTTTTCGTGTTTGCCTACTCTTATACCAATTGAAAAGACGAGGGTACCCAAATACACCACAATCTTTAAATTATCCACCTACAAGTCCTCTTACCGAAAGTGATTGTCTATGGACAAAGTCGAGACAATACGACAAACTCTATAGGATCACTATCAAGTAATACAAAGTTAACGTTTGTGTATTTTACTTCTAATTATAATTGTAGTTGCATCTTTTCTGATGGCTACACCCAAATGGATCTAAAGGCTATAAACTACTTGATATGCAAGATTCAAGGATAAACAAGATGTAAAGAACATGAAAAGTAAAGATTGGCACAAGCATATAATGTGGTTCGGCCATGAAGACCTACATCCACGGGAAAGAAGATGTTTTCTTTATTGATTAAGGTATTACCCTTGAAAGGGTTACAAATAGCATTTAGATTTCTCACTCTCTCTTTCTCTAGATCTCTCTCAGGAATTCTCTGTAGAAAGACCATCTAAAATTACATGTCCATCTCCTTCTACATGGACTGGTATTTATAGGCAAATTATACTCGTGAAGGCCTGGCCTGGCCGAGCTGGCGGAGCTATCGTACATCTTCTCACTGCTTCAGACGAGCTCTATACTACCCCTCGTGATGACCTGCTTGGTTCTCCTTCTGAGTCATCTCGCTCCGTACGTCATCATGTTGCTCTTCCTTGGGGAACCTCGTGCTGTATCATCCTTGGGTTATAGTATAGATCGCCCGAGCCTTCTGATACGATGTAGATTCATCCACGCCTCTTCTGATCCTTCATTAAATGTAGTCCTTCTTTTTAGTCTTGACCGTCTGAGTTGATTAGACCACTCCTTACATGCGTCATTCATGTAACGTTGTAGCAGGTGTCTCGATTCAGATGAAATTACCTTTTAAGAATATGATTCAATGCTCTTATCTCATCACCTTGTCATGAGACCATCCCTTGAGATGTTGACACGTGGCCATCGGATAATTTACCTTCACAATAATAAACTATCATAATTGCTGAAATAGAAAAGTAAAGGACACAGCAAGATTTTGTTAACGAGGAAACAGCAAATGCAAAAAAAATCCGGGACTAAGTCCAGAATTGAATACTCTCAGAATTAAGCCGCTATAAAAAATCTAAACCAACTTCGTATAGTAGAGACCAAGCAACTAAACCTAGTTCACTTAGTTTCTTCAGTATCCCTGCGCTTCCGACATTCAATAAGTGCACACTAGAACAATTCCTTTGGATCGTATTCCAAACAGTAAAGGAACAACAAATCTGTTTGGTAACAACTCTATTGATTCTTTCCAGATAAATATATCTCAAGTCATATGCAAAGGCTCTTCCGTTTAAACTAATAAACTCCTTTTCCTGGTTAGATCAATCCAATCTCTATTACCTAAGTAATAAGATTCGGATTTGTAACAATCAAAATAGATCTCAAGAGAACTATTAGGTGTTACTGATCTCACGCAACTAATCAATCGAATAAATCCGAGTCTAGTTGGATCCCAGCTGATCAAGGTTTGTGCTACACAAAGATATGAAAAACCAATAAGAAATCTTCTTCGTCTTCAAATCTTCTTTAATCTTCAATTAAACCTGCACAACACCACTTGAATCTCTTGTGATCAACCACGCGCAAGAACGGAGTCTGTTAACAATGGATTATCACAAGATGTTTTTGGATCTACAAACAGTTCTAAAGATCCCATCGACACTTCGATCTAGTTTGAGTGAATCTTATATCAGAAGAGAAGATTCTCAAGAATAAACAAACTAGGTGCAATCAAAGTTCAATAATCGTTAGTCAATAAAATCAATTGAAAACTAATAAATTGCAATTATCTAGTTTCCCACCAACGGTACTCGTAGAGCTTCTTGATCCCACAGAAGTCTTTAAACGAGCGGTCGTAAGAGATTTCGCCTAATTAGGGTACTTTCCTCTCCGGATAAACGGCTCCACCAGAAACAACAAAAAGATGAAGTTTGCCTGGCTCTTAGGATAGTTTGCTAGAAATGCAAACTTAGGTATTTATAGACCAAGGATGTTTGGACACCAAGGAATTTACAAAACTGAATTACTCTCAGGATATGCAATAAATGTCCAAATCGGTTTTCATAATTCCTGGAAATTCTTTGTCCAATATTTTCCGAAATCTCTCAATAGAAAATATCCAATTAGTAAATGCACATTACTAATTTTTATTCTCTAGAGATATGCATTTAATTGCTGGTAATTAAAGCATATAAAACTAACAACCTTAATTAAAAGATTCTTAATTTATTTCGGACCGGGATCTCTTTGAGTAATTAAGGAATATCTTTGAACAATAAAAGATAAGAGTTACTGTTCGTGTTCAAAGTATGTTGACATCTTTTCTTTGTAAATCATATTTCATATTTACAATCTTGGAATCGATTATACCACACTTCCAAACAAGTTTAGAATTGGTTCATCTGTATTCCAAGAAAACTATGTGATTGATCAAATATCAAATCACAATCATGGGTTCAATCGCTTCTACCAATCACTAGGATCGTTTATACGTTAATATGGATTACTTGTGATCGGACACACAAGTTACCAGGACCGGTTACATCAGTTACCAGGATCGGTTACGTCAATTACCAGTACCGGTTACCATATACTCATGGTATTGCTTGTGATCGGTTACACAAGTCACTGGGATCGGTTACACCAATTACCAGGATCGGTTACACCAATTACTAGGACCGGTTACACCAATTACAAGGATCGATTACACAACTCTTTTGTGATCGGTCACACCAATTACTAGGATCGGTAACACCAATTACAAATATCGATCATATCATCTCAGGTGATTACTTAGGATAAGTTACACTAATTAATAAAAACTAGTCATACCAAATCATAAGTCAGGCATTGTGATTAGTAATACCAAGATACACAACAAGTTATGATCGGTTCTACTAACTCACACATATTGGTAATCCAAAGATATGCAATTAATAACAATACCGATAAGCCTAGCGATTTCCCTTTTGATTCATAAAAAAAGTTCATGAATGTACTTCCTTTAAACAAATGTAAACATTGTTTCCTAAGATGAAATATTCATTCACACCTTCGCAGTTATGTTTTCAATATAGCACGACTTGAAAGATACGTTAGGAATGAAACAGTTCAAGTCAATATTACTAACCTCAAGAGGAAGGATGATGTCGTCGTTGTAGCTTGTTACTTCTTCACGTTCTTCAGGTCTTCGAGTAATACTTGTATGTCTCATATTCCTAGACTTTCTAGTCCAACATATACGAAGTTGTCTCTAGTACATAATCAAGCGACTCTTAGTTGAGTTTTTATTCACTAAATATGACAACCAAACTTGACATACCAACGCTTGGTGGGTTCAACCGAGCTATGCTCTAACAGTTACGAAATTGTAAACACCATAAAAGGAAGTGACACAACTTGAGCAACCTTGACATTAGAAAACATAGTTCCCATGCACCACTCATGTCACTAGTAGACACAACAAGGTCATTTTTATTTTTATTACCGTCTTTGGGTTCCCTTTTTCTTGAGGCTCTGAATAATTTGTAAAGTTTTTCAGGTTAAGATTTTTTCATTCCATATCATTCCGAAGTTTGACAAAAATCTTGTCATTTTTCTTCGACCTTTGACACTTCCCTTTAGAATGACCATAACTGCCACAAAATATACAGTGTGAAGCAAGAGAATTACCAGGAGGTACAATTTCCTTTTTATCACCATGAACTAAGAACACAGGGGTACCAAGTTCTCCACCATCTTTTTCGTTTGGCAACCTGTATGGACAAAACCTAATACAATTGCAAGTGGGTCAACTAAATGATCCTTGAAAAATAAATATATATAGAGTTTTTATCTCTACCTCTTCTCAATATGTATTTATATACCAAAGAGTCTGTGAACCTGATTGTAAAGAAGAGCACTTGGATGATCTCAAAAATCAATATCCAAGATCAATTTAGTCGTATCCAAATAATCCAATCGGAATTCTGCCTAGTAATTAAACTTGTTATCTATCTTTAAAGATACGAATTCTACAAGAAGTGAGTGTCGTAATCGATCACAATTGGATGGACTTATCCACTAAGATTGAATACGTACAACTTGCGTAAATCTATTTATAAAGATAAACAATATAATGCGGAAAAGGAAAAAACACAAGACACCAGAATTTTTGTTAACGAGGAAACCGCAACTGCAGAAAAACGTCGGGACCTCATCCAGATTTGAACACCAAATTGTATTAAGCCACTATAGAAACTAGCATACTATCCGACTTCGGACTGGAATGTAGTTGAAAATGCGGGGGTACAACAACCACACCCAACAATTCGTTTGGCAATCTGAGAGGAGTTACTCCAATATACTTTATAGAGAATCAACTAGATAGTCAGACTCAATCTAGAGAAAAGTATATACAAGAGTTTATATCTCTAACTCTTAATTCAATCTGCAATCATCAAATAGAAATTTGCGAGACCGATTGAATATAAGAGAAGTAACTTGAACGGTACCAAAGATCAATGTTCAAGGATCAATCAATTTCAATCAACAACTAAAGGTTGGATTTCCTAATTGATCAATACAACGCACAACCTGTGATATTTCAATTATATAACAATATATAATGCGGAAAAGAAATAACACAGACACCAGAATTTTGTTAACGAGGAAAACCGAAAATGCAGAAAACCCCCGGGACCTAGTCCAACTTTGAACACCACACTGTATTAAGCCGCTACAGACACTAGCCTACTACCAATGAACTTCGGACTGGACTATAGTTGAACCCTAATCAATCTCACACTGATTCAAGGTACAGTTGCGCTCCTTACGTCTCTGATCCCAGAAGGATACTACGCACTTGATTCCCTTAGATGATCTCACCCACAACCAAGAGTTTCTACGACCCAAAGTCGAAGACTTGATAAACAAATCTGTCTCACACAGAAAAGTCTATTGGAATAGATAAATCTATCTCCCAGAGAAATACCTATGAGTTTTTGTTACGTCTTTTGATAAATCAAGGTGAACATGAACCAACTGATAAACCGGTCTTATATTCCCGAAGAACAGCCTAGTATTATCAATCACCTCACAATAATCTTAATCGATTATTGTGGAATCACAAACGATGAGATGAAGGTGTTTGTGATTACTTTTATATCTTGCCTATCGGAGATATAAATCTCAAGCCAATCTTACGATTGCACTCAACACACGATAGAAATAGCAAGATCAGATCACGCAACTACAGAGAAAATAGTTAGGTCTGACTTCACAATCCCAATAAAGTCTTTAAACACCGGGTCTCGTGAGAAACCTAAGGTTAAAGGAGAATCGACTCTAGCTTATGCAACTAGTAACACACATAAGTGTGGGAATTAGGTTTCCCAGTTGCTAGAGTTCTCCTTTATATAGTTTTCAAATCAGGGTTTGGAATCTAAGTTACCTTGGTAACAAAGCATTCAATATTCACCGTTAGATGAAAAACCTGATTCAACCAAGCTAATATCTTTCAACCGTTAGATCGAACTTAGCTTGTTACACACAAATGAAATGTACCCTTATTTAGGTTTATGTAACCGTACCTAAACGGGTACACCATGTTGGCTCAACAATAGTTAACCGAAGTTAGCCATATGAACACTCTCATATCAACCTTGTTCATCTTAACAATAACTAGTTCAAATGACTCAAATGAAACTAGTTAAAAGTTGTTCAATTGCTATAATCTCATGGAAGTATACAAGAACACAATCGAAGAAAAATCGGTTTGATTCACTCGAATCAATTCATGAACATTATAGCCACGGTTTGCAAAGATTGCATTCCTTATTATATAAATGTTTAAGTTCATGTACACAACCGATTTTAGAACTTTAACCTTCAAGTATGCAAACGGGTACGCACACTTTAAATACCCGGACCAAGATTGGGTTTCGCCAGTACGCAAACGGGTACACGTACTTCCAATCCCAGCAGAAATATTCGGACATGAACCTTACGCTAGTACGCGAATGGGTGCGCATACTTAGGTTCTCGGATTTCTCAAGCCAACAGGTACGCATACGGGTACGCATACTATGATTCCCGGACATGGATTACTTATGTGCAAGAGTACCCAACATGTCATATCCAATAATGGTTAAGTGTTCTAAACTATTATTTCAATCATTGAAACTTTCTTAGAGGATGACAATAGCCATTTTCACACACTATTAGCATCAAAGCAATTTTCAAGTTATTGAAATAATCATAACGAAACATTCCAAGTCTACACCAAATGATTGTATCACGCAAACCATGTAAGATGTTACTCGGCAATTTTCACATGATCATCTTTTGACTTGCGTCAAGAATATAAGATGAACTTGGTCGAAGCGAAAGCTTACCAACACATATTTCGAGAAATATGTAAGCGAGTTAAACTCAGCTCGAAATCTCAAATGTGTATAATAGAAAATTATATCGTAACACGACTTATGTCTCAATATAGGAGATAAAGTATAAATAGAATTTCCAAGTAATAGATGAGTTTGAGTCTCCACATACCTTTTGTTGATGAAGTTCCACAAGCTCTCCTTAGTAGTTCTTCGTCTTCAAATGATGAACGTCGTGAAGTCTAAGGCTTAACTACACAATCTATGTCTTAGTCCGAGACATCTATAAGTAGACTAGAAATCAAGACTTATAGTTTTGATCACTAACATTAACAAACATGCTTGAGATAACAACGCATGCGAGTTCGGCCGAGCAGTTCTCTAACAGTAGTTGAGACCGAATCCACCCTCCAAGTGTTTAGATTACAGTCGCGCTTCTTACGTCTCTTGAACCTCATAAGGCTCTACGCAATTGATTCCCTTAGATAACGTCCTTTACAACCTAAGAATTTCTTCAGCCGAAGTGAAGACTGTTGATACCAATCTACCTCTAACAGATAATCCTATTTGATTTCCATTTAGATCAAAGATCAAGGTGAGGAAATATGTTTGCAATTTACAAAGAAAGCAAAACTCACAAATCCGGAACTTACGACTCCCAAAGAGCAGCCTAGATTATTAACCACCTCTTAAGAACAATCTTCAAAAGATCAATTAAGATATATTTTTAGATATCTATCTTGAAGAATCTCAAAGTCTGAGATGAAGAGAACTTTGTGATTACTAACTATCTTGCCTAAAAGAGATTACGAAAACCTCTATAACAGAAAAGCAAGATTAGGATACACGAATTATCAAGATAAATATAGTCGCACCTGGCTTCACGAATCCCCAAAGCGAAGTCTTTTAGTCGTAGACCTAATTATGTTTCTCATGGGAAACCTAGGTCTATAGAGGACGACTCTAAAATCAATTAGGACACAAAGTGTCAGGGATTGAATTTCCCAGTTGAAAGAGCATCTCTATTTATAATTTTCAAATACCAGGGGTTGCATAGAATTAAAGCTAAGATAACTTGGGAACCAAGCAAACACTTTTAGGTCTTGAAAATATAATATAATAATATATACTATGGACCGATTTTGGAACCGTGTATAGTGACTGTTCGGTTTGGCAAGTATGCCAAAGAACTAAAAGAAATTCGGTATTCATTTAAACACCTAAGAATTTAACCATGGTGCAAGCACATAAGTGTTTGAGTGATCAATGAAGACTTGGAAGTATTTTAGAGAGTTCTAGCAATTGTAAACATATTTAGAAAAAATAACTCTCTGAGCATCTGCTAAAATCTACTGGGACGGTTGGTACAACGGTTCATGAACCGTTAGGCTTGTTGACGAGTTAGGGTGCAGTGGTTCGTGAAACGGGTTCGCCAACCCTACAAGACTGGCGAACTCAGTTGACCATGGTTCATGAACCAGGTTCGCCAACTGCTTTCCTAAAATACCAACTTCAAGAATTTAGTTTACAACGGCTCGTGATCTGTTCCCAACAGAACTCACGGTTTACGCAATGGTTCGCCAACCGTCCTATATTTCTGAAACTCAGATATCTATGGTTTGCGAAATGGTTCGCCAACCAACCGTGAGAAGAAATATCAGTAGTTCTGAATTTTTGTCTTACGATGTTTGCAATGTTCCCAAGTGATAAAATCATTTGCATGGGAAATTTTCAATTGATCCACAAATTAATTCAAATAATAAATTGCTTAGGGTCATTGAACATCTTTGCTAAAATCATATTTTGAGATTTTTAACAAGTCAAGCTTGACTCAAAACTTCTTATTTGTAAATCTACTAGAAGTCATACGACATCGTCTCAACGGATATAAGGGTAAGATAGTGAGTAAAATAGAATGGTTCAGTGTTCACATACCTGATACAGAAGTTCTCCAAATGTCTTCATCGATCTTCAGTCGTCGAGGATGATGTATGATACTCAACTAAAAATTCTAACCTAGTCTGAGACTTAACCTAATAGACTAGAAATCAATATATAGTTTTGATCATCTAACATTGACAACAAGCTTGAGATAGAAAAACTTGTGGGTTCAACCGAGCATTGCTCTAACTCAATCCCACACGTGTTACCAAATGACTTTTGATCAAACAACAAAATTTCCTGAGAGCCTTTGTAAGTCACACTTTAGAGTATCAATCTCTTTATCTTTAAGAGATAAGGGTTTTGTGAAATTCTAATTAAGCTTTTCAAACTATAGATTTTTCACACAAAGAGATATTTCAAACTTTTCCAAATTTTTCTTTAGACGAAGGTTTTCACGATGAATTTCTTCACTTTTATTCAAAAACTCAAGAATCTCCTTATCCGATTCATTATCTGAGTCAGAATATGATCTACAGTGTTTCTGCTACCAGGGCAGAATTCTCTGTGTAATTTTAAGAAGGGAGCTCATTAGGCATATCATCAAGAGAAACTATGAGAGCACTATTTCCTTGATAGTGTTCCTTACATGGGCATTCCTTTTGTACATGTCCAAACCCGCGACATTTTAAGCACTAAAGAGGATTTTCATTTTAAGAAGAAGATTCATCCTGAAAGTTTGATCTAAATATCCGTTTTCCGGAACGTATTTATCTACGTCTCTTGAGAAGACTTCTGACATGTTGTGTGATCATAGACATGGTGGTGTCTAAATTTTCGTGATTGTTACAGCATTCTTCAGCCCAAGACAAGCTAACCTTTAGAGGAAGAGAGCTTGATTTGGTCACAGCTTCTAGAGCGGAAGTCGTCTCCTTAGCTGAGAGTTGTTCAAGATGAAAGATCTTTAACTTTCCAACAAGAGTACTTCTGCAAAATGTAGCAAGATCGTTTCCTTCAGTGATGGCATGTTTCTTAGACTCATATCGAGATGGTAAAGATCTCAAAATTTTCATCACAATATCCCTTTCATGATTTGTCTTTTCTAGTGCATGGCAAGCATTCACCATTTCTGACAACTTGTGACTAAATTTCTCAAACGAATTTTCATCAGCCATACAAAGGTTTTCCCAGTCATAAGTAAGGTTTTGAAGCCTTGCTTCTTTCTCTATGGTATTCCCTTCAAATACGGTTTCTTAGATATCACAAGCGTCATTCGACCTAGTGCACGTAGACACATGATATTGAAGATCTTTGCTTATGGCATGGATAATAGTGTTTAGACCATCAGAATTGTATTTAGGATTACTGATTTCATCATCGATATATGTAGTCATATCTTTCGGAACAACAGCTGCCCCTACTCCAGACATTGGAATATTGTATCCGTTTAAAACAAGAACCCATGTTTTGAAATCACTAGCATGTAAAAAAGATCGCATAACTATTTTACACCATAAGTATTTTGTATCATCGAAGGCTGGTGGTATGTTAGTCGAGATTGCACTCTTGTCCATAACTCAGATCGCCACAAACACAGATATAAAAAGTATTTTCCTGCTCTGATACCAATTGAAAAGGAGAGGGTACCAAGTACACCACCAACTTTTTCATTCGGAAACCTGTATGGACAAAACCTAATACGATTACAAGTAGACCAACTTAATGATCCTTGAAAATATATGTATAAAGTTTATATATTTATCTCTTCTCAATCAGTATGTATAGACAAAGGAGTCTGCGAACCTGATTGTTAAGAAGAGTACTTGGACGATCCTAAAAATAAATATCCAAGATCAATCTAGTCGCATCCAAATAATCCAGTCGGAATTCTGCCAAGTAATAAAACTTATTATTTATCCTTCAAGATACGAATTCTACAAGAAACAAGTCTTGTAATCGATTACGATATTACGAACGTATCTACTAAGACTGAATACGTACTACTTACGTAAATTCAATTATAAATATAAACAATATAATACGGAAAAGGAAAAACACAAGACACCAGAAGTTTTGTTAACGAGGATACTGTAACTGCAGAAAAACCCCGGGACCTCGTCCAGATTTGAAAACCAAACTGTATTAATCCACTACAGATACTAGCCTACTATCAGACTTTGGTCTGGAATGTAGTTGCGATAGAATCCACCCTTCAAGAAATTCAGTTACAGTCGTGCTCCTTATTTCTTTTGAACCTTGCAATATTTTACAAAATTGATTCCCTAAGCTGACGTCCTTTACAGCCTAAGAGTTTTTTTAGCCGAAGTTAAGACTTTTGATACCAATCTTCCTCTAACAGATAAGCATATTTGATTTCCCTTTAGATCAAATATCAAGGCTTGGAAATATATTTGCAATATACAAATCTAGCAAACCTCACAATCCGGAACACTTACACTCACTTAGATGAGAAGCCTGGATCTTTCACCACCTCTTAAGAACAATCTTCAACTTAACACTTAAGAACAATTTTCATGTATCTATCTTGAGGAATCATAAAGTCTGAGACGAAGAGAACTTTACGATTTCTATCTATCTTGCTTGAAGATTCGAGAACCTTGATAACAGAAAAGCAAGATCAAGATACACGAACTATCAAGGTAAAGATAGTCGGACTTGGCTTCACAAATCCCCAAAACGAAGTGTTTCAGTCGTAAACCTGATTATGTTTCTCAATGGAAACCTAGGTTCATAGAGGACGACCGTAGCTATCAACTACGACACAAAATAAGTGTCAGGGATTGAATTTCCCAATTGGAAGGGCATCACTATTTATAGATTTTCAATACCGAGGGTTGCTTAGAATTCAAGCTAAGGTAACTTGAGAATCAAGCAAACACTTCCTTTATTTAGATGAAACTCTAGTTAGGGTTTCAAGTAAGCATGTGAGAAATTTGTCTTCAAAGTACAATAGAAGAATATACGCAGTGGTCCAGTTACAGAACCGTGTATAATGATCGTTCTGTGTTTGTAAATATGCCTTTCGAACTAGAAATAATCATGATGCGGACACATAAGTGTTTTAGTGATCAATGAAGTTTTAGAATTGTTTTAGAGTCATGGCAATGCTAAACATATTAAAAAATAAGTCTTTGAGCCTCTGCTAAATTCTACTGGGACCGTTGGTGAAACGGTTCGTGAACCGTAAGGCTAAAGTTCATGAGCCAGGGTGCTAAGGTTCGTGAACCGAATTCCCCAACCCTACTCGGCTCGAGAACTCAGATGTATACTGGTCGCGACTAGGTTTGCCAACCGTACTCGATTTAAGAACTCAGACGGAAAACAGTTCATGAACTGACTTCGCCAACCTTAAGCCTTTTGTACCAATACTAAAAATTCAGTTCACCACAGTTCGTGAATTGTTCCCAACTGAACTTGTGGCTTGCGAACTGGTTCACCAACCTTTTATGTAATTTTGAAACTCAGATACCTATTGTTTGCAAACTGATTTTCCAACCTACCCTGAGCAGAAATATCAAAAGTTATGAGTTTCTCTTTTATGATGTTTGAAACATTCCCAAATGATAAAATCAATTGTATAGACAATTTTCATTTCATCCACAAATTAATTCTAGAAAAATAAATTATTTCGAACTAATATTGTTAAGGACCTTTGAACATCTAAGCTTGAATCATATTTCGCGATTTTTAACAAGGCAAGCTTGACTCGAAATTTCTTCTTTGTAAATCTACTAGAAGTCATACGACATAGTCATTCCGAGACTTGACTTAGTAGACTAGAAATCAAGATATATTTGATTAACTAACATTGACAACAAGCTTGAGATAGCAAAACTTGTGGGTTCAACCGAGCATTGCTATAACAAAAATAATCATAAAATAATAAATTAAAAAGGAAATGGGTGGAGGACCGACCAAAACCGGCGGCATAGCCGACCGTGTAGGCCCTACCCGTGTGGTTTCCTTTATTTTATTTTATTAATATTATTATGATTTTCTCTCTCTTCCTTTCCTCATTTGATTAGCCTTCATATCCTCTTTCATCCATGTTTTTGGATGCTCTTTGGAGCATTATTACTAAGTAAACCCATGCTTTTTACTCGGGGCTTACTCGGTGGTGGCCCTTATGCCCGACAGGTAAATAATTCATTACTAATCCATGGAATTCAGCTGAGAAAGGCCATGAATTGAAGTAAGCAATTATTAGGGTAAATTATTATATTTTTCTAGGAATTCATCTGATGAATATTCAACACTAGATTTAATTAATTAGTTACTCTATACTAGCAGGAAATCTGTCTAAGAGCATTTAATTGATTCATATATGAGATGGTAGCATCATGTTGGTTGTGAATTTTATTCTGGGATGAGTTACAACACCAGAGACATATTTCAAATGAATTTTGAATATAAAAAGAGATACTGAGCCGCTCAGCATAAATGATAAAATACATGGAATATTGAAAGCTCTGCCTCAGAGGCTCTAACATTGTCGTTATGTATTATTTCCTTGATGAGGTTACAGAACTGCAATTCACTTCTCTTGCGGAATGTTAAGATGTGAAATTTTCTTATGATTCTGATGCTGTCAAAGATACATAATTTTCCTATGCGATTTTACGAATTTAACCTTCGTCAAAAATCCACCATCAATAAATATGCTTAAAGTTCATGTAAAGTTATGTCCTCTATTGCATCCAGTTACAACGTACAACATTATCTCATTATCTTTCTTTTCTATCATTTTCCTTCTTCTTTATTTGTATGGTTCTGCATTGTGGCGTCAACTTAACCCACTGATACAATTGGATCATTTTGTTATTTTATAATATCAATTATCCATGAATAAAAAGAACATCACAAAATATTAAACATTATTGCTCAGTCTTGTACTTTTGTTAGCTTCTCTTATGTACCCTGTTTGCCGTGCTTTTTCCTTGTTAGCCAAATAGACTAAGAAAATCACTATCAAAGTAACACATTATGAAGTCGATTGTTTGTTACAGAAACCTTTGCAGTTCCAAGAAAGGAATTGTAATTGTGAATTGTGAATGTTCAATGTTTGCTGATTGTTTGCTGCAGTTCAATGTTTGATGATTGATTGTTTTATTTCAATTCAAAAGCTGCAAATTCTGAATCTTTTGATTATGAATTATGAATGTTCAATGCTTGCTAGATGGATGCATCAAATTCAAGTCAAGCTACACCTCCTACAACTATGCAGACTCAAGTTGGATCATCCTCTAATCAACCTGTATATGAAATATCGGCTGCTCAAGCTACGCCTACAACTGGAGATGCAAGTACTGAAGTTGATGAGGCCAAATAGAATTTCAAACTGAAATCTGACATATATAATGATTTTACCTGGATAAGTTCAGAACATGGTAGATATCATCATTGTAAGAAACCATTTGCTGCAAATAATGACAGAAATGGTACTTCTGGTTTATAGAAGCATTTAAAAATATGCCCCTCAAATCCTAATAAGAAGAATACAAAAGGACAAACAAATCTAACGTTTCCACCCCCAAGACCAGGTGAGGATGGTAAAATATTTTATTTCACTTATAGTTATGGTAAGATGCGAAGAGCTCTTGTTGAGTGGATAATTAAGGATGAGATGTTTTAGAGCAGTAGAAGATGAAGGGTTTAGGGCACTAATGCAGCTGGCAAAGCCTAGATTCAAGGTCCCAGAGGGTATGACTATTTATAAAGATCTGTTGGAAATACATATAGAAGAGAAACTAAATTTGAAAATATACTTTAACGCAACCAAGAAGATGATATCTTTGACAAATGACACATGGACATCACTATACAATTTTAACTATATTTGTGTAAATTATATATTAAGTAAGTGAAGTAGGTCAAATCGAAGGCAAGTTTGACATATTGGCTCGGTGTCAGACCTATAGTACAAGGTATATATGATACTCTCGTACATAGCAAAGGATGTATTAGCCATGCATGTATCTTCAGTTGCTTCTAAATAATCATTTAGCACCAGGAAGCGCGTGCTTACACCATGGATAGCTTCTTTATCTGTTAAGACAGTTGAGGCATTGCTCTCTACACAAAGTTGGCTATAAAAACCCATTTCTCTTGTTCAACTATGTGCTTATATACCTGATGATAACTCTAGCATTGAGGAAGGTAATGTATTAGTTTTTCTTATATTTTGTTTTCTTTAGTACTTATCAATTCAAACTTCAAAGCTGTTACAATAAAGACTTTAAAATAAAGTTCTTTTCTTGTTGGCAGTTGCAGAGTTATCGAGCCCTTTGCTAGTGTTAGACGTCTTTTATCCGTGATGCTTGAAGTTCATTTATTGTCACAGTCTTATGGAATGGAAGTGGAAGTGTGGAAACTATGATGAAAAGACGAGGGTACCCAAATACACCACAATCTTTAATTTATCCACCTATAAGTCATCTTACCGAAAGTGATTGTCTATGGACAAAGTCGAGACGATACGACAAATCGGTATTCACATTTTGTGTGATCGTCTATGGATACGAGATCGATAAAATACAATAATCAAAGTGTGATTACTTGATAATAGGTTCGGACTTAACCAAACTCTATAGGATTACTATCAAGTAAAGCGGAGTTAACGTTTGTGTATTTTACTTCTAATTACAATAAACAATTATAATTGCGGAAATAGAAAAGTAAAAGACACAGCAAGATTTTGTTAACGAGGAAACTGCAAATGCATAAAAACCCCGGGACCAAGTCCAGAATTGAATAATCTCATAATTAAGCCGCTATACAAAATCTAAACCAACTTCGTATAGTTGAGACCAAAAAACTAACCCTAGTTCACTTAGTTTCTTCAGTATCCATGCGCTTCCGACATTCAATGAGTGCACGCACTGGAACAATTCCTTTGGATCGTATTCCAAACAGTAAAGGAACAACAAATCTGTTTGGTAACAACTCTATTGATTCTTTCCAGATAAAGATATCTCAAGTCATATGCAAAGGCTCTTCCGTTTAAACTAATAAACTCCTTTGCCTGGTTAGAACAATCCAATCTCTATTACCTAAGTAACGAGATTCAGATTTGTAACAATCAAAATAGATCTAAAGAGAACTATTAGGTGTTACCTATCTCACGCAACTAATCAATCGAATAAATCCGATTCTAGTTGGATCTCAGCCAATCAAGGTTTGTCCTACACAAAGATATGAGAAACCAATAAGAAATCTTCTTCGTCTTCAAATCTTCTTTAATCTTTAATTAAACCTGCACAACACCACTTGAATCTCTTGTGATAAATCACGCACAGAACGAAGTCTGTTAACAATAGATTATCACAAGATGTCTTTATATCTACAAACAGTTCTAAAGATCCCGTCGACACTTCGATCTAGTTTGAGTGAATCTTATATCAAAAGAGAAGATTCTCATGAATAAACAAACTAGGTGCAATCAAATTTCAACAACCGTTAGTCAATCAAATCAATCGAAAACTAATATACTGCAATTATCTAGTTTCCCACCAATGGTATTCGTAGAGCTTCTTGATCCCACAGAAGTCTTTAAACGAGCGGTCATAAAATATTTCTCCTAATTAGGGCTCTTTCCTCTCCGAATAGACGGCTCCACCAGAAACAACAAAAAGATGAAGTTTGCCTGGATCTTAGGATAGTTTGCTAGAAATGCAAACCTAAGTATTTATAAACCAAGGATGTTTGGACACCAAGGAATTTCCAAAACCGAAAGTATTCTAAAGATATGCAATAAATGCCCTTTCGGTTTTCATAATTCCAGGAAATGCTTTGTCCAATATTTTCTGAAATCTCTCAATAGAAAATCTCCAATTAGTAAATGCACATTACTAATTTTTATTCTCTAGAGATATGCATTTAATTGCTGGTAATTAAAGCATATAAAACTAACAACCTTAATTAAAATATTTTTAATTTATTTTGGACCGGGATTTCCTTGAGTAATTAAGGAATATCTTTGAACAATAAAAGATAAGAGTTATTGTTCGTGTTCAAAGTATGTTGACATCTTTTCTTTGTAAATCCTCTTTCATATTTACAATCTTGGAATCGATTATACCACACTTCCAAACAAGTTTAGAATTGGTTCATCTGTATTCCAAGACAACTATGTGATTGATCAAATATCAAATCACATTCATGGGTTCAATCGGTTCTACCAATCATTAGGATCGGTTATACCTTAATATGGAACACTTGTGATCGGTCACACAAGTTACCAGGACTGGTTACATTAGTTAACAGGATCGTTTACGTCAAATACCAGGACCGGTTACCATATACTCATGGTATTGCTTGTGATCGGTCACACCAGTCACTAAGATCGGTTACACCAATTACCAGGATCAGTTAAACCAATTACTAGAACCACTTACACCAATTACAAGGATCAATTATGAAAAAGCAGGGGTCTAACAGCCTCACCAAATATTTCGCTTAGCAATCTATATGGACTAACTCCAATATACTTTCAAGAGAATCAACTAGACAGTTAGACTCAATCTTAAGAAAAGTATATCGAAGAGTTATATCTCAATTTCTCAATTCAATCCACAATCAAACAAATAAGAATTTGCGAGCCTGATTGAATACAAGAGAAATAACTTGAACGGTACCATAGACCAATGTTCAAGGATCAATCAATTTCAATCAACAACCAAAGGTTGGATTTACCAATTGATCGATTTAACGCACAACCTGTGATATTTAAATTATATAACAAAATATAATGCGGAAAAGAAATAACATAGACACCATAAGTTTTGTTAATGAGGAACAAATGCAGAAAAAACCTGGGTGAAAATGCGGGGGTCTAACAACCTCACCTAATATTTCGCCTAGCAATTTGTATGGACTAACTCCAATATACTTTTAAGAGAATCAACCAGACAGTAAGACTCAATCTTAATAAAAAGTATATCAAAGAGTTATATCACAATTTCTTGATTCAATCCCAACTCAAACAAATAGAAATCTGCGAGTCTGATCGAATACAAGAGAAATAACTTGAACGGTACAAAAGACCAATGTTCAAGGATCAATCAATTTCAATCAACAACCAAAGGTTGGATTTACCAATTGATCGATACAACGCACAACCTGTGATATTTCAATTATAAAACAAAATATAAAGCGGAAAAGAAATAACACAGAAACTAGAAGTTTTGTTAATGAGGAAACCGCAAATGCAGAAAAACCCCGGGA
Source organism: Papaver atlanticum (assembly GCA_023531105.1). Classification (NCBI taxonomy): domain Eukaryota; kingdom Viridiplantae; phylum Streptophyta; class Magnoliopsida; order Ranunculales; family Papaveraceae; genus Papaver; species Papaver atlanticum. The sequence continues at coordinate 2,969,091 of JAJJMB010009125.1, read as the reverse complement.
CCTAGTCCAGATTGAACACACACTGTATTAAGCCGCTACATACACTATCCTACAGATACCTAACTTCGGTCTGGACTGTAGTTGAACCCCAATCAATCTCACACTGATCAAAGGTACAGTTGCACTCCTTACATCTCAGATCCCAGCAGGATACTACGCACTTGATTCCCTTAGCTGATCTCACCCAAAACTAAGAGTTGCTACGACCCAAAGTCGAAAACTTTAATAAACAAATCTGTCTCACACAGAAAAGTCTATTGAATAGATAAATCTGTATCCCATAGATAAACCTACGAGTTTTATTCCGTCTTTTGATAAATCAAGGTGAACAGGAACCAATCGATAACCCGGACTTATATTCCCGAAGAACAGCCTAGAATTATCAATCACCTCACAATAATCTTAATCGACTAGCGAAACAAGATATTGTGGAATCACAAACGATGAGACGAAGGTGTTTGTGACTACTTTTCTATCTTGCCTATCGGAAAAATTAATCTCAAGCCAATCTTACGATTGTACTCAAATACGATAAAAACTGCAAGATCAGATCACACAACTACAAAGAAAATAGTTGGGTCTTGCTTCACAATCCAATTGAAGTCTTCAAGTCGTTAACCTACAAAGTTTCAATAGAAACCTAAGGTTAAAAGAGAAACAAATCTAGCTTATACAACTAGTATCACATAGGAGGTGTGGGGATTAGGTTTCCCAGTTGATAGGGTTCTTCTTTATATAGTCTCCAAATCAGGGTTTGCAATCTAAGTTACCTTGGTAACAAAGCATTCACTATTCATCGTTAGATGAAAATCTGATTTGATTCAAGCTAATATCTTTCAACTGTTAGATCGAACTAAGATTGTTATACATAAATGAAATGTAACTTCATTTAGGTTTGAGTAACTTTACCTAAACATGTACACCTAGTTGGTTCAACAATAGTTAACAAATGGTTAACCATATGAGCACTTTCATATCAACCTTATTCATCTTCACCATAACTAGTTCAAATGACTCAAAAGAACTAGTTAGAGAGTTGTTCAATTGCTTAGATCTCATAGAAGTATATAAGACACAATCGAAGCAAAAACGATTTTGATTCACTCGAAACGATTCATGAACATTATAGCCACGGTTTGCAAAGATTGCATTCCTTAATTTATAAATGTCTTAGTTCACAAATAAACCATTTTTAGAAAATAACCCACTCAAGTACGCATACCGGTACGTATACTTAAGTACCCGGATTGAGCTTGTTTTTAGTTCACAAACTCCAGCAGAAATTCAAGGATGTGAACTTCCGGCAGTACGCGTACGGGTACGCGGACTTAGTTCGGACATCCTAAACCAGTAAAGTATGCATACTTTGGTTAAAGGATTTTGGACTTACACAAGTATGAGTTCACATACAATGTTTATATCCATTCAAGGTTATATATTCTAAACTCTCATTTCAATCATTGAAACATTCTTAGAGGATGTTATATAGCGGTTATTCACACACTATTTTTCATCAAAGCGATTTTCAAGAGAGATTGAAACAATCAACATGACTTTCGTAATGAGTAAATATGAACTTGGCCAAAGTGAAAGCTTACCAACACATATTTTCAGAAATAGATAATCGAGATAAACTTGGCTCGAAATAGAAAATGTGTATAATCGAAGTATATATAGCAATACGACTTTTGTCTCAAGATAGGAGATAAAATAGATAGACTTGTGAGTGATAGATAAGTTCAAGTCTCCACATACCTTTTTGTCGATGAAGATCCACCTGTTCCTTGAGTAGTTCTTCGTCTATGCATGATGAGCGTCGTGGAGTTTAGAGCTTAACTACACTTACTATCCTAGTCCGAGACTTAGCTATAAGTAGACTACAAATCAAGACTTATAGTTTTGGCAACTAAACTTGACAAACAAGCTTGAGATAGCAACGCTTGCGAGTTCGACCGAGCAGTGCTCTAACAATCTCCCCCTTTGTCAATTTTAGTGACAAAACTATCAATACATATGGAATACAAAATAAATAAACTTTGCAGCTTCTCATCCACATGCATGATCTCATTGGTTCTTCAACATTACTCGAAATCTTCTTCACTTCCAAGTACTCCAATGATTCCAAAGATATTCAAATCAGCATCACCGTTGTTGAAGATCCGTAGCCATAACAATGAGAAAACAAAAGCTCTCAATCATTTTTACACAGGGTTATAGTATTATTACACAGCATCAAAGTTCAATTGTATTACAACTTTGACAACAATACTATGGTGATATGTATCACTCCCCCTTAGTCAATACTTCATCTCACATGAAAACCACTCCCCCTTACATAATGATCCGAAAACCATATGTATTTGTAGTACGAACTACACATTAATTTCTCCCCCTTTTTGTCAATAAAATTGGCAAAGGTACGAAAACTAGTGGAATCCTAATGAAATTTCCATAGAGATACTTCATGACCAAAAGAAAGTACATATCAACCTTTTTAGATGCAATCATATAGTCGAAACTAAATGCATTCATCAAGGAGTTTATAAAGATACAAGATAACCCCTATAATATTCCACAGCCGCACTCCCCACAAAGATTTGGTAATTAAGCATAAGTTCAATTAAGAACTCTCCCCCATAAAATGTCATTCCCGAGAGAACAACAAGAGCGACCTTACTTTCACGAGAAAATTAGGATTTCTTTGGACATTAACAAATCTCATGAGAATATGACTTTGTATCCAAGAATCTCAACTGAATTAACCACAAGAGAACCCATGATTAATTCAATCGGAAATGCTCACATAAGAAAACTTACGGAGCCGCACAGTGTATACATAAGAATATGGATCAGGGAAGATCAATACTGCGGAATAAACAAAGATTCATTCTATTCTTCATCACTATTTGCACAATGACATATAATAGACTTTATCTTTGTAAACAAAAGCTCATCATATCTTCCATCAATATTTGCATAATGACATAATAGGCTTATCTTTTGTTTGTCAAAAGTTCATTCAATCTTTTATCAATACTTGCATATCGACATATGAAGGACTTAACTTTTGACCACATATGGGACAATCATAGTTCACGGACACAAACATACATATCCCATAACAAGTTGCAATATATAAAACCATAAAGATTAATACTGCAAAATCATCTTCCAAATAAACTTTAGAATTTGAATAAATAAATCTAAAAACATTGAAGATGAAAATCGTTGGAAATAGCTATGTGTAATCACAATAATGGTTATTCCAAACCCTAGTTATCCTTCTTAAAACACAAGAATAAATTATCATAAGAAGTTTCCTAGACATTGAGACATCTGAAAAATTCTTTATCGTCCCCGAACTCCTTGTCGTCAACAGCCATAGGAACATATGGTTCATGAAGAAAGGAGTCAATTCCAAAAAACCTTCTGGGATGATTATGTCGAACCAGGGCCTTCTGAATTTCAAGAGATCTCATAACAAAATCCTTTATTTGTTGAATCTCCTTTCTTGTCTCCTTCAACTCTTCAAGAACATCAGAAAACTTCTGAGAATTTGAAGGAACAGCTCTTGGCTTCCTCATATTCCTTCTTTTTCTTTTCAAAGTTGGAGGTAACGGAGATCTTTGTTTTTCCTTCATGATTGATGGCTTAACAATCATATTAACTTCTTTTCCATCAGAAGACATGATGCTTGGAGTATCAATATGCGTACGGGTTTGTGAGAGGAAATCACAACTTAAACTCAACAAGCTGTCTTAAGTTAAAAAAGAGTTTCAAGGAAGGAAAAAGGAATGTAGGGTTACGGAACCTTTATATACTTAAAGGATTCACGTACGCACAAATCATACCCTATAAAAGGTAGAATTGTCAATTTTAACCCTCTTTTATTGATTAAGCGGGGAATTCCTTTCCAATATCAATTAGATATGAAAAGCGGCATGAATTCCAGACTTTACAATGCTCCCAGAGAGAAAACAAAAAGAAAATCCAAACAACTAAGGACTTTTCTTTTCTTAAAGCCTGAGGTGTGCAAAATCTTGTCTCTTTTGATCAGGCACATGAGACAAGATGCACTAACCAACACAAATTAAGTTGTGCTGGGGTGAACAATAATCTGTCCACCATATCCTTTTCAATCGGAATTCATATAACCCTATTTCTCATAGTGTTTATACCATAAATTTCTTTCTAATGGTCTTGTCTTGTCCTTGGAAACTAACTTATTTGATGAAGATAAAATCTTACATACCTCAGCGGTCTTTTGAACAAGTTTGAGCTTGTTTGCTAATCGATTCGCTCTTCATTGAAGTTTGTTGACATGCCTTAGTTTGTGTTTATACTTGAAACACTTTGACAGTTCATGGCCTTTGAGCGAACAATAAGAGCATGTCAACCTGGAACATGATTCAGGCATCTGAGATGTGCAAGCTGCCAGACACATAGTAGAACCTGAAAAGTTTGATAGAGAGTTTCTAACAGAAAGTTCAATTTTTTCTTCCAGAAAGGTTAAGGTTTCTCCTGAAAGACTATCGAGATTGATGTATGTATTGCTACAATTATCAAAATCAATATTTTCACAAAGAAGTGCAACACTTACTTTTCGTCTTCATTAGAATCATAGTTGTCAGACATTTCATCAAGAGTTGCAGCAACACCTTTGTTCCCAGTGTATTTTTTTCGATTTGGACACTCATTTGCAAAATGACCAAAACCTTTACACTTAAAGCACTGAGGAATATCCTTGTCATCAGTTTCGTCATTATCCCTGTTTTTAGGAGGAACACGATTATGGGGTTTATCTGACGACCTGGATTTATCTCTGGAGAACCGTTTACTTTTCTTCAAAAGAAGATCCCTAAATTGTCTTGTGATCAACGAGACTGACTTGTCAAGATCTTCATCTGATGAATCATCCTCAGAAAGATCATCTTCAGAGATGCAAACACTTTTACTTTTATCAAGTAATTTAGTGTTCTTTTGTGCTTTGAAAGAAACATCCTTCCCAGATTTGGATGTATGCTCATGATCAAAGATCTTTAACTTCCCAACCAGAGTATTTCTGGAAAGCGTTGCGATATTATTTCCTTCAACGATGGCATGCTTCTTAGAATCGTATCTGGATGGCAGAGATCTGAGAATCTTCATCACAATGTCCTTTTCAGGAATAGTCTTACCTAATGCAAAGGATGCATTAACAATTTCAGACACTTTGTGATTAAACTCATCAAATGATTCTTCATCTTCCATACGAAGGTTTTCCCAATCATAATTTATGTTTTGAAGCCTAGCTTCCTTTTCACAGGTATTCCCTTCAAATACGGTTTCTAAGATATCCCAGGCTTCTTTAGACTTTGTGCACGTAGTCACATGATGCTGAAGATCTGGGGTAATGGCATGTATGATAGCATTTAAGCCGTCATAATTTTGCTTTGCAGTAAGGATTTCTTCTGTACTGTATCTACCAATATCCTTGGGTATAGACACATCGCCTTCAGTATCAACCGGAGGAGTATAGCCATTAACAACACGTACCCATGTTTGAAAATCACGAGATTGAAGAAAAGCACGCATATCAATTTTCCACCACGAGTAGTTTGAGCCATCGAAGACTAGTAGTACATTTATGGAGATAGAATTTCTGTCCATAGAGTCAGATCGCTACAAACACAGACTTATAAGGTCTTTAAATGTGTTTTCCTGCTCTGATACCAATTAAAAATGAGGGGGTCTAACAACCTCACCCAATATTTCGCTTAGCAATCTGTATGGACTAACTCCAATATACTTTTAAAAGAATCAACTAGACAGTCAGACTCAATCTTAATAAAAAGTATATCAAAGAGTTATATCTCAATTTCTCGATTCAATACCAACTTAAACAAATAGAAATCAGCGAGTCTGATTGAATACAAGAGAAATAATTTGAACGGTACCAAAGACCAATGTTCAAGGATCAATCAATTTCAATCAACAACCAAAGGTTGGATTTACCAACGGATCGATACAACGCACAACCTGTGATATTTCAATTATATAACAAAATATAATGCGGAAAATAAATAACACAGACACCAGAAGTTTTGTTAACGAGGAAACCGCAAATGCAAAAAATAACCGGGACCTAGTCCATATTGAACACACACTGTATTAAGCCGCTACAGACACTAGCCTACTACCAACTAACTTCGGTCTGGAATGTAGTTGAACCCCAATCAATCTCACACTGATCCAAGGTACAGCTGTGCTCCTTACGTCTCTGATCCAAGGTACAGTTGCGCTCCTTACGTCTCTGATCCCAGCAGGATACTACGCACTTGATTCCCTTAGCTGATCTCACCCACAACTAAGAGTTGCTACGACCCAAAGTCGAAGACTTTAATAAACAAATCTGACTCACACAGAAAAGTCTATTGAATAGATAAATCTGTCCCCCACAGATAAACCTACGAGTTTTGTTCCGTCTTTTGATAAATCAAGGTGAACAGGAACCAATCGATAACCCAGACTTATATTCCCGAAGAACAACCTAGAATTATCAATAACCTCACAATAATCTTAATCGAATAACGAAACAAGATATTATGGAATCACAAATGATGATACGAAGGTATTTCTGACTACTTTTCTATCTTGCCTATCGGAGAAATTAATCTCAAGCCAATCTTACGATTGTACTCAAATACGATAGAAACAGCAAGATCAGATCACGCACTACAGAGAAAATAGTTGGGTCTGGCTTCACAATCCCAATAAAGTCTTCAAGTCGTTAACCTACAGGGTCTCGATAGAAACCTAAGTTTAAAGGAGAATCGACTCTAGCTTATATAACTAGTATCACACAGGAGGTGTGGGGATTAGGTTTCCCAGTTGCTAGAGTTTGGTCGGTTGTCAGCCGACGCAAAAATAATTTAAGTTCTTTCACTTCACAATTATAAATAAGGGTATAGTTATAAGAACAGATTCTTTCCACATGGAGATATGTGTTATCAAATTGTTTTGATTACTTATAGAAACTGGGGGGTTTTGTTTGTGATTATAACTAAATAAGAATAAAGCAAATAGAATAATACGAATATCAGAAATATAAAGTACTGGTAAGAGTTTTTATCTTCCATCTTCCAACATGTTATAAATTGAATCAATCTCAACATTCATTTTCTATCGATATCAATAACCCTAGAGCGTCCTATCGCAGGCTTACTCCGGCAAAACTCCTATTATCATCAAAGGCGCAAGAGCCACTCTTTGAATCCTTTTCACTAAATAACTTGGCGCAAGAGCCACTCAAGTTTAACCCAATGAAAGCACTAATATTTATGAGTTGAGGTTATTCTAAGCAATCTGGCGCACGAGCCACACGGATTTAACCTAGGTTACGCTTCTACATATTATTGTATGGCAACATCCCGTCGTTAACAACTATATTATGCTACTTTTAACAAGGATTTTTCGACAATTCCAGATCGCAAACCCTAGTTTAGCAATAGAAATGAATGCATGCTCATTTAATTTGCAACTTAAACAAACCAGCAATCAATCATACATGGAGTTATAAACGGTAGAACATAAACGATACTAACAAATTATGAATGAATAAGAATGAATACTTCAATTGAATAACATGTTTTCCAACTTAGGACTACATCTCTAACCAATAAGAAAGGTTTAGTTACTCATGGATTTCTTAAAACCCATGTAAAATAATAAAGAAGAAAATAAATCAAACCCTAGGTTGTAGAAAATCTCCAACTCCCAAAGCTCTCCTCTTTCTCCTTTTTTGTGTAAAATCGAATGTTAAAGATTCCTCCCAAAGGTATCAAACTCTCCTTTAATCCCCCCCGTGAAAGTCAGCTCCCAGCCATATGGGCCTCGTCAATTCAGCCAAAGTCCAGCCCACAAATCAGAGTTGGCCTGTCAGTTCCAAGGAGCTGACAATGTAAGCACACGGCAAAAACAGTTTTCTCCCTGACTTCACCTACGGATGGAAAACCCCTCCGTATATTTTTTCCCTGAGTTTATCTTCGGTGGGAAAACCACTCCGTATGTTGCCCTGTTGTTATGTACGATTTGGAAATATCACCGTAGCTATCACAGCTTCCCTGGCTTTCCTACTCCAAACCTTTTACTCACTGCCATTGAACCATTCCTCCATATCGTCCAATAACTACTCAAGTTAACCATCTTCTTCTCCGTCTTCATTATATCTCGAGCAGCAACCAACATACCCAATATCCATCATCTTCTATCGCTGCTATTTATAGGTCTTCGAATTCATCTCAACTGTACAGCAGCACCAAGATTCCATCAACAGCAACATACTCGAGCTCCCTCTTCTCTAGTTGTTCTCCATCATACCAGTATTACCATCTCCGGAAAATCTTCTCATAAACTCGTAACTACTGCCAGCCATGGCTTTCCATTCTCGGCCTCGGAAAACCATTACTAGCTTTTTTTCTTTACTGCCACTAACTCGAGCTCTTCCATCAATTACAGCTCAGTTCCATTTCCATGATCATCAGAAAGTATCAACGGCAGCAGCAACCCTTCATTATCTTCATTGTATCCTCGATCATTACTGCTGGGAATGGAAGCAGCCATCGTCCACTGCCAAGCTTCATTCTTCAATCAACCATGGCAGCAACCAAGATACCCTTTCTTACTGCTCTCAATTCCATCTTCTTTTCTTGAACTCATCCATCATTCACCGAGTGCATTGTCTTCTCATCATGAGCTACACCATGAGCTCTTCTTCATCATCAGGTCGAACTCATCATTGCATCACAGCTTCTCCCATCTCCTTTTATCGCTGACTGAAACCCACTGCTCAACTCCATCGTTACTTCCATCTCCATTACCTCCAGCAACAACATCCGTAACTCAACCAGCTCCATTAACAGCAACCTTAACTCGTTGCCATCATCCATACCGGAATCCATCGCTGCTAGTCACGTAAAAAGAAGATGATGGTAGTGCCCCGTAACAAAATGCTGGTGCCTTTAGCAAATCTCATATAGCTGTCAGTCCCAGAAGACTGACAGTTCAATTTTATGCATCATCCTTCTTCAACTGTCGGTTCTGTGAAACTGACAAGCTTGACTTCCTATTTTGCTCATAACTTTTTCATGCGACGTCGGAATAGCTCCATTCTTTCGCCGTTGCCTTTGTATTTTCGTCCACTTTACGATGATACCAAGAAATCCCGGATTTTAACGAGTTCCGCTTCCTTTTGGTTATGATGATCTCAAACACATAAGAAACTCAAAAGTAAACAAAATCAAAGCATAATGATACAAAAACTACCAAGAAAGAAAAGCATTTGAGTACCTAACTAGTGCAAATATCACACAGGAGGTGTGAGGATTAAGTTTCCCAGTTACTAGAGTTCTCCTTTATATAGTCTCCAAATCATGGTTTGCAATCTAAGTTACCTTGGTAACAAAGCATTCAATTTTCACTGTTAGCTGAAAACCTGATTAGATTCAAGCTAATATCTTTCAACCGTTAGATCAAACTTAGCTTGTTATACACAAATGAAATGTAACTTCATTTAGGTTTGAGTAACTGTACCTAAACGTGTACACCTTGTTGGTTCAACAATAGTTAACCAATGGTTAGCCATATGAGCACTTTCATATCAACCTTATTCATCTTCACCATAACTAGTTCAAATGACTCAAAAGAACTAGTTAGAGAGTTGTTCAATTGCTTAGATCTCATAGAAGTATATAAGACACAATCGAAGTAAAAACAATTTTGATTCACTCGAAACGATTCATGAACATTATAGCCATGGTTTGCAAAGATTGCATTCCTTAATTTATAAATGTCTTAGTTCACGAATAAACAGTTTTTAGAAAATAACCCACTCAAGTACGCATATCGGTACACAAACTTAAGTACCCGGATTGAGCTTGTTTTTAGTTCACAAACTCCAGCAGATATTCACGGGATGTAAACTTTCGGCAGTACGCGTACGGGTACGCGGACTTAGCTCCGGACATCCTAAACCAGTAAAGTACGCATACTTTGGTTCAAGGATTTTGGACTTACACAAGTATGAGTTCACATACAATGTTTATATCAATTCAAGGTTATATATTCTAAACTCTCATTTCAATCATTTAAACATTCTTAGAGGATGTTATATAGGGGTTATTCACACACTATTTTTCATCAAAGTGATTTTCAAGAGATTGAAACAATCAACATGACTTTCGTCACGAGTAAAGATGAACTTGGCCAAAGCGAAAGCTTACAAACACATATTTCGAGAAATAGATAAGCGAGATAAACTCGGCTCGAAATAGCAAATGTGTATAATCGAAGTCTATATAGCAATACGACTTTTGTCTCAAGATAGGAGATAAAATAGATAGACTTTTGAGTGATAGATAAGTTCAAGTCTTCACATACCTTTTTGTCGATGAAGATCCACCAGTTCCTTGAGTAGTTCTTCGTCTTTGCATGATGAACGCCGTGGAGTTTAGAGCTCAACTACACTTACTATCCTAGTCCAAGACTTAGTTATAAGTAGACTAGAAATCAAGACTTATAGTTTTGGCAACTAAACTTGACAAACAAGCTTGAGATAGCAACGCTTGCGAGTTCGACCGAGCAGTGCTCTAACACCAGGACCTAGTCCATATTTGAACACCACACTGTGTTAAGCCGCTACAGATACTAGACTACTACACAGCTAACTTCGGCCTGGAATGTAGTTGAACCCTAATCAATCTCACAATGATTCAAGGTACAGTCGTGCTCCTTACGTATCTGATCCCAGCAGGATACTACGTACTTGATTCCCTTAGCTGATCTCACCCACAAACAAGAGTTGCTACGACCCAAAGTGGAAGACTTGATAAACAAATCTGTATCACACAGAAAAGTCTATTGAATAGATAAATCTGTCTCCCACAGATATACCTACGAGTTTTTGTTCCGTCTTTATAAATCAAGGTGAACAGGAACTAATTGATAACCCAGACTTATATTCCCGAAGAACAGCCTAGTATTATCAATCACCTCACAATAATCTTAATCGATTAACGAAACAAGATATTGTAAGTCACAAACGATGAGACAAAGGTGTTTGTGACTACTTTTCTATGTTGCCTATCGGAGATATAAATCTCAAGCCAATCTTACGATTGTACTCAAATACGATAGAAACAGCAAGATCAGATCAAGCAACTACAGAGAAAATAATTGGGTCTGGCTTCACAATCCCAATGAAGTCTTTAAGTCGTTAACCTACAGGGTTTCGTGAAAAACCTAAGGTTAAAGGAGAATCGACTCTATCTTATACAACTAGTATCACACAGGAGGTGTGGGGATTAGGTTTCCCAGTTGCTAGAGTTCTCCTTTATATAGATTTCAAATCAGGGTTTGCAATCTAAGTTACCTTGGTAACAAAGCATTCAATATTCACCGTTAGATGAAAACCTGATTAGATTCAAGCTAGTATCTTTCAACCGTTAGATCGAACTTAGCTTGTTATACACAAATGAAATGTAACTTCATTTAGGTTTGAGTAACCGTACCTAAACGTGTACACTTAGTCGGTTCAACAATAGTTAACCAATGGTTAACTGAGCACTTTCATATCAACCTTATTCATCTTTACCATAACTAGTTCGAATGACTCAAATGAACTAGTAAGAGAGTTTTTCAATTGCTTAGATCTCATAGAAGTATACAAGACACAATCAAAGCAAAATCGATTTTGATTCACTCGAATCAATTCATGAACATTGTAGCCTCGGTTTGCAAAGATTGCATTCCTTATTATATAAATGTTTTAGTTCATGAACAAACAGATTTTAGAAAGTAACCTACTTAAGTATGCAAACGGGTACGCGTACTTAAGTAACCGGATTGAGTTTGTTTTTCACTTCCAAACTCCAGCAGAAATTCACGGACGTGAAACTTCCGCCAGTATGCGTACGGGTACGCATACTTACCCGGATATCCAACGACCGCCAGTACGCGTACGGATACGTATACTTTGGGTTCCCGGTTTTGGACTTTTATACAAATATGAGAATACACTATGTTAATATCCAACCATGGTTACTTGTTCTAAACTCTCATTTCAATCATTGAAACTTTCTTAGAGGATGTTAAAATAGTTGTTATTCACAAACTATTTTCATCAAAGCGATTTTCAAGTTATTGAAATAATCAACATGACATTCTTCACGAGTAAAGATGAACTTGGCTAAAGCGAAAGCTAACCAACACATATTTCGAGAAATAGATAAGCGAGATAAACTCAGCTCGAAATAGCAAATGTGTATAATTGAAGTCTATATAGCAATACGACTTTTGTCTCAAATAGGAGATAGAATAGATAGACTTTTGAGTGATAGATAAGTTCAAGTCTCCACATACCTTTTTGTCGATGAAGATCCACCAGTTCCTTAAGTAGTTCTTCGTATTTGCATGATGAACGCCGTGTAGTTTAGAGCTCAACTACACTTACTATCCTAGTCCAAGACTTAGTTATAAGTAGACTAGAAATCAAGACTTATAGTTTTGGCAACTAAACTTGACAAACAAGCTTGAGATAGCAACGCTTGCGAGTTCGACCGAGCAGTGCTCTAACACCGGGACCTAGTCCAGATTTGGACACCACACTTTATTAAGCCGCTACAGACACTAGCCTACTACAAAGCTAACTTCAGTCTGGAATGTAGTTGAACCCTAATCAATCTCACACTGATTCAAGGTATAGTCGTGCTCCTTACGTCTCTGATCCCAGCAGGATACTACGCACTTGATTCTTTTAGCTGATCTCACCTACAACCAAGAGTTTCTACGACCCAAAGTCGAAGACTTTATAAACAAATCTGTATCACATAGAAAAGTCTATTGAATAGATAAATCTGTCTCCCACAGATATACCTTCGAGTTTTTGTTCCGTCTTTATAAATCAAGGTGAACAGGAACTAATTGATAACCCGGACTTATATTCCCGAAGAACAGCCTAGTATTATCAATCACCTCACAATAATCTTTATCGATTAACAAAACAAGATATTGTGAGTCACAAACGATGAGACAAAGGTGTTTGTGACAACTTTTCTATCTTTCCTATCGGAGATATAAATCTCAAGCCAATCTTACGAATGTACTCAAATACGATAGAAACAGCAAGATCAGATCACGCAACTACAGAGAAAATAATTGGGTCTGGCTTCACAATCCAAAGATATGCAATGAATAACAATACACATATCGGTTCTAGCGATTTCCCTTTCGATTCATAAACAAGTTCATGAATGTACTTCCTTTAAACAAATGTAAAACATTGTTTCCTAGGATGAAATCTTCACCTTTACCCATTCACATAATCACAATAACATTCATAAGATTATGTCGATGTCATATCTACGAAGTTCAAAATATAAGCGTTATACTTCGTAGTCTAATTCCTTAATACTATGATAATATGATCATGTCTCACTACTAGAGTAAAATATTCATTTACTGCTTCGCAGTTATGTTTTCAATATAACACGACTTGAAAGATACGTTAGGAATGAAACAGTTCAAGTCAATATTACTAACCTCAAGAGGAAGGATGATGTCATCGTTATAGCTCGTTACTTCTTAACGTTCTTCAGGTCTTCGAGTAATACTGGTATGTCTCATATTCCTAGACTTTCTAGTCTAACCTATACGAAGTTGTCTCTAGTACATACTCAAGCGACTCTTAGATGAGTTTTTATTTACTATAATATGACAACCAAACTTGACATACCAGCGCTTGGTGGGTTCAACAGAGCCATGCTCTAATAATCTCCTCATTTGTCAATTTTAGTGACAAAACTCTTAATACATATGGATAAACAAATTATAAGAATTCATTATACATACGCTTGATTCCAAGTTTCAACAACACAATAACCAGCATATATTCAATCAATAAATGCCGCTGTTGACACCTGAATAACAAAGCTTATACTCCCCCTAAAGGTAAGAAAGGTAGATATTCAATCCGAACATATTTGTTATTCCCCTTTTGTAGTCATTTTAACTACACAACAATATGATATGTTTCTCCCCCTTGGTCAATGCTTTACTCTTTCGTTGGATATAACGTTTAAGCACAATTTTCCTTTCCTTAGTGATTGCAAATCACTTGTTTACTCCATATATTTCTCCCCCTTTTTGTCACAAAATGACAAAGGTTCGAGCAAATAAAGGTCAAACCGAAAGGATCTTACAAATCTAAAAGACTTGTATACAACCTAAAAGAGTTAAGCACGAAGGTTTCACATACCACTTTAGATAACCAATATTAAACCGAAACTACAAGTAATTTAGTTTTATTATGTTATCAAGGAAAACTATTGCCCAAAGCAATTTCCCCTAATTCTTTAACAAATTGACTAAGAAACTTAGTTCTCTTGTTAACCGATTGCAAACATACAATCGCTTATTTCGATAAGACCAAAATAAAGATCAGAAATAACTTTATTTCTCTCATCAGGTTCTAATTATTCAGAAAATAACTTAGACCTTTCTCTTTAGACAAGACAAGTACTAGGTTAGTTAACTAGTATTTCTTGTCAAGGTATTCGATTAGACTTGAATAACGGAATCCTTCAATTTGATAAGTCTAACTAAGATCAGAATTAACTTAGTTTCTCTTATCCGGAATCGAATTGGACTAAACAAATGATCCCGTATTTTGTTAAGCCATAAACAATACATACAAACCAAAAATAAATTGACTTGCAAAATTATTTTCTTAATTGAAAGCAATTGAAACAAACATAGACATTATAGCACCGCAATTGCACTGAAATTTCGTTAAGCAAAAGCACTTGATACCAGACAATAAAGAAGATACCAAACAATAAGACAAATAAATTGACACAGTTTTTCTTAACCGGAAACAATTGAATCACACACACACACATCCATCTACATCATAATGGAATATATCAATTGTACCGAAATTTTGTTAAGCAAAAGCAAAATATATGCAATATAAACAGGATTTTCTTAAACAGGAAAACGATTAACAAACAAATTCGTTACCTCAGATTCCACATCCTCTTCTCCCGAGAAAGATATATCATTAAGCGCAAGTTCAAGTTGGAACTCTTCCCCAGTATGTTTTCATCCTCTCGCAAGAACAAAAGAACAACAACAAGAGCAACCTTTACCATAGAAAGGTCGAATAGGTTTTAACTAATGCGTGCCAATAGCAAAAGTTGAAAACCCGAAACACATATGTTTATGCTAAACACAACTCATGTAAACACAAATTGATTCAACACATTGTGACTTTTTACATATGAGTTTCAATCGGAACACCTTATGATCCTTTGATAAAGCCTACCACATGGGCTAGAACTTAATCCCGCTAAATCAAAAAGCCACACAAACCATAAGGGTTCACATCATATGAGATCGAATATTAAGGTTATGATAACCGAAATCAGACATCTCATAAACCAAAAACACATAGCAAAATATAGGCATTCAAGCACAGGTTATGTAACCGGAAACTATCACAAGAAAAATTATAAAATAATAATTTTATTCATAAATAATGAAAGTTTTATTCAAAAATAGACCTTATACAATAATTGAAATAAATCAAAGACTGATGTCTATTTTATTTAAAATAAGAGTCTATTTTTATTTTATGAGCAACTTAATCCTTCATATCGGTGCTAGAGGAAGGCAGATTATTACTTTCAGTCTTCAGCTTGTGAATTTCTTCAAGTAGATAACCTTGTTGCTTGACCAGAATTTCTTGCAGTTGAGATGTTTTCGTGAAGGATTCTGCAAGTACATGTAATTTTGTCTTTGATTGAACACAAAAGTGTGTCAATGCCTCAATACACTGATCTTTCTTCAACATATTCTCTCTTTCCTTCTTGCTAATCCAATCTCTCTTTTTGATTTTCCTCTTAGGTTTCTTAGCATCAAGAGAAGGTGCAGACTTATTCTTAAAGAGATCTTTCAGATCAAGCACCTTTTCAAGAGAAGACATTGAATCCTGACTCATAGTTCGGATAAGGAATGACCAGAGAATGATAATGATCTTTTTATATTTTTCATACTTCCAAAAATATAATATTCCTATAAATACGAATATCTTAAATATATTTTCAATTACTAGATTTTTGTTCCCATAATCTACACATAAGTGCCTTGACTTCCTCACACATAAATTTGGCACACAAGGTTAGGATGTAATTCTAATACCGATTAGGCAGTATTAGTATGATATTTTCTCTCATCATGGGATTTGGAACAACCAGTGTGTCCTTGATCTAGTATCGTATGAAAAAATCTTTTCTTGTTACCTCGAATTAACGAAGTTTCTTGAGATTGATCGGAGTTGCATATGCACCTTTTAGCAATCCTGGTTTTTGAGTCAGTTTTACACTTTGTCGTATTTTTCCCTTTACCATTAGATGATTTTTCAACATCGGAAGACATGTCCATTTTTAAAATGGTTAAATCACTAATGGAGGTAGAGGGAATCAAATTAACAATTAGTGCAATATTAGTTGTTTCCTCTTCTTCAAAATCATATGAATCAGAGGTCTCATCTAGAGTTACAGCTAATGCCTTACTCCCAGTGTATTTCCTAAGATTAGGACAGTCTTTAGCCATATGACCAAAACCTTTACACTTAAAGCACTGAGGCTGATATTCATCATCTTCTTCCTGATCCTTCTTGTTCTTGATAGGAACTCGATCATGGGGTCGAGAAGATCGATGAGCATCTTTTATGAATCTCTTATTTCTCTTCTTTAAGAGATCTCGAAACTGTATAGTGATTAATGATAATGATTGTTCAATTTCATCATCAGAATTTTCTGCAATCAGTTCATCAGAATCATCCATCAATCTATCTTTCTCCATTGGAGCTTTTGGAAGTTTTACAGCTTTAAAATCAATTCCTTTAGCTTGAATAGACTGTGATTCATGATCAAAGATCTTTAACTTTCCAACGAGTGTGATTCGTGAGAGTGTTGAAAGATCATTTGCTTCTATGATTGCACGCTTCTTAGATTCGTATCTAGATGGCAACGATTTGAGAATTTTGCACACTATATCCTTTTCAAAAATAGTCTTTCCAAGAGAGAAAGAAGATCTCAGAGAGTTTAATATGAAACTCTTCAAAAGTGTCGTTGTCATCTATTCAAAGGTTTTCCCAATCAGAAGTGAGAGTTTTAAGTCTAACTTCCTTTTCTGATGTGTTACCTTCGAATACGATCTAAAGATTATCCCAAGCTTCCTTTGAAGTTTGGCATGTTGATACATGATGTTTTAGATCACGGTTTATAGCATGTATAATAGCATTCAAACCATCTGAATTCTGCTTTGCAAAAGCCTTTTCTTCGCTTGTATAATCCACTAAGCGTTTAAACTCAATTTCCGAATTTTCTACTTTCGGGCGATTATAACCATCGACGACTAATAGCCAAGTATTAAAGTCTCGTGATTGAAGAAAATATCTCATAGCAGATTTTCACCATAGATATTTGTTCCGTCAAATCTTGGCGGTACGTTAACTGAAATCGATTCATGTGAACTCGAGTTTATTTCTTATAGGTTGGATCGCACCAAACACAGATTGTTAGATCTTTTCGTGTTTGCCTGCTTTGATACCAATTGAAAAGACGAGGGTACCAAAATACACCACAATCTTTAATTTATCCACCTATAAGTCCTTTTACCGAAAGTGATTGTCTATGGACAAAGTCGAGACAATACGAAAAATTGGTATTCACACTTTGTGTGATCATCTATGAATACGAGATCGAGACAATACAACAATCAAAGTGTGATTACTTGATAAAAGGTTCGGACTTAACCAAACTCTATAGGATCACTATCAAGTAAATCGGAGTTAACGTTTGTGTATTTTACTTCTAATTATAATAAACAATTATAATTGCGGAAATAGAAAAGTAAAAGACACAGCAAGATTTTGTTAACGAGGAACTCTCAGAATTAAGCCGCTATACAAAATCTAAACCAACTTCGTATAGTTGAGACCAAGCAACTAACCCTAGTTCACTTAGTTTCTTCAGTATCCCTGCGCTTCCGACATTCAATGAGTGCACGCACTTGAACAATTCCTTTGGATCGTATTCCAAACAGTAAAGGAACAACAAATCTGTTTGGTAACAACTCTATTGATTCTTTCCAGATAAAGATATCTCAAGTCATATGCAAAATCTCTTCCGTTTAAACTAATAAACTCCTTTGCCTGGTTAGAACAATCCAATCTCTATTTCCTAAGTAATAAGATTCGGATTTGTAACAATCAAAATAGATCTCAAGAGAACTATTAGGTGTTACCGATCTCACGCAATAATCAATTGAATAAATCTGATTCTAGTTGCATCCCAGCCGATCAAGGTTTGTGCTACACAAAGATATGAGAAACCAATAAGAAATCTTCTTCATCTTCAAATCTTCTTTAATCTTCAATTAAACCTGCACAACACCACTTGAATCTCTTGTGATCAATCACGCACAGAACGGAGTCTGTTAACAATGGATTATCACAAGATGTCTTCAGATCTACAAACAGTTCTAAAGATCCCATCGACACTTCTATCTGGTTTGAGTGCATCTTATATCACAAGATAAGATTCGCAATAATAAACAAACTAGGTGCCACCAGAGTCTTTAAACGAGCGGTCGTAAGAGATTTCGCCTAATTAGGGTACTTTCCTCTCCGAATAGACGGTTCCACCAGAAACAACAAAAAGATGAAGTTTACTTGTCTCTTAGGATAGTTTGCTATAAATGCAAACTTAGGTATTTATAGACCAAGGATGTTTGGACACCAAGGAATTTCCAAAACCGAAAGTATTCTAAAGATATGCAATAAATGCCCATTCGGTTTTCATAATTCCAGGAAATGCTTTGTCCAATATTTTCCGAATCTCTCAAGAAAATCTCCAATTAGTAAATGCACATTACTAATTTTTATTCTCTAGAGATATGCATTTAATTGCTGGTAATTAAAACATATAAAACTAACAACCTTAATTAAAAGATTCTTAATTTATTTCGGACTGGGATCTCCTTGAGTAATTAAGGAATATCTTTGAACAATAAAAGATAAGAGTTATTGTTCATGTTCAAGTATGTTGACATCTTTTCTTTGTAAATCCTCTTTCATATTTACAATCTTGGAATTGATAATACCACACATCCAAACAAGTTTAGAATTGGTTCATCTGTATTCTAAGACAACTATGTGATTGATCAAATCAAATCACATTCATGGGTTCAATCGGTTCTACCAATCACTAGGATCGGTTATACCTTAATATGGAACACTTGTGATCGGTCACACAAGTTACCAGGACCGGTTACATCAGTTACCAGGATCGGTTACGTCAAATACAAGGATTGGTTACCATATACTCATGGTATTGCTTGTAATCGGTCACACCAGTCACTAGGATCGGTTACACCAATTACTAGGACCGGTTACACCAATTACAAGGATCGATTACACAACTCTTTTGTTATCGGTCACACCAATTACTAGGATCGGTCATACCATCTCAGGTGATTACTTAGGATCGGTTACACTAATTAATCAAAATTAGTCATACCAAATCATAAGTCAGGCATTGTGATTAGTTATACCAAGATACATAACAAGTTATGATCGGTTCTACCATCTCACACATATTGGTAATCCAAAGATATGCAATGAATAACAATACCAATAAGCCTAGCGATTTCCCTTTCGATTCATAAACAAGTTCACGAATGTACTTCCTTTAAACAAATGTAAAACATTGTTTCCGAAGATGAAATCTTCACCTTTACCTATTCACATAATCACAATAGCATTCATAAGAATATGTCGATGTCATATCTACGAAGTTCAAAAGATAAGCGTTATATTTTGTAGTCTAATTCCTTAATACTATGATCATATGATCATGTCTCACTACTAGAGTAAAATATTCATTCACACCTTCATAGTTATGTTTTCAATATAACACGACTTGAAAGATACGTTAGGAATGAAACAGTTCAAGTCAATATTACTAACCTCAATAGGAAGGATGATGTCGTCGTTGTAGCTCGTTACTTCTTCACGTTCTTCAGGTCTTCGAGTAATACTTGTATGTCTCATATTCCTAGACTTTCTAGTCTAACCTATACGAAGTTGTCTCTAGTACATAATCAACCGACTCTTAGATGAGTTTTGATTCACTAAAATATGACAACCAAACTTGCCACCAACGCTTGGTGGGTTCAACCGAGCTATGCTCTAACATATGGAAGTGTTGTTTTTTACTTATTCATTTATTTTTATTTTATTGAATTTGAACTTAACTTGTTTTAAGCTTTTGTTGGTTGTGTTACGTTGTTGTTAACCTGATAACATAAGTAGTTAAAAGATTTAATAACAATTAGTGTATGTATGTGTATCAAAATTGCAGGAAAAGAAGTGCAGGTAAAAAAAATTGGGTAGAAAAAATGATCCGGGACGGGTTTAACTAACCCATGAACTAAATTTTTATTTACATAGGTAAAACCCAGAACCAGACTTATACCGAACCGGTCTTACAGGTATAGGTACATAGACATGGACAGTTACAAGCACTCAGAGCCCAAACCGATTGTTAGCATGTGATCCTTGGTTCGAAGAAAACCGAAATGTATCGTACCGTGTGCAGCCCTAAAATTCATCCCATAACCACCTATATTGGATGATATAAGGCTGAGTGTAGTGGAGAGATTAGAGGTAATGATAGTGACATAAAACAGTGGCTAAAGCCTCTCAAATTTTAAATCCCCGTTCATTCTACTCGAAAGCAGGTAAGGTGGGAGGGGATTTCAAAATAGGCGAGGATTCATTCAATCCTCGCCAAAAAAAAGGAGAAAACCGATGATTAAATCCTCGCTTACCCTTTTATTATAATAAAAAAACAAACAAAATATGTTAATATTAGATTTGGGGCCCACCTTTAATGTTTTATATAAATAACACATTTCTGGGCGAGAAAACATTTCTCCTACATGACGTGGCGGGACTGTACAAGTACCTCTTATCTACTCCTGTCCACTACACTCAGCCTAAGGAAGATGGAAACCATTCTTATTTCGATTCCATTTGGGTTTTTGGACTATACTTGGTTAGCCACCACTAGGTGCAGAATTAAAGGGAATATGGAAGTCATAATCATGGGAAGAGGACCATCAGCCATCTATCATGTATGGTTAGTTATGGTACTGATCAGATGGACCACAACAACCGCATTCGTTAGTGGGAGTTGGAGAAGAAGTGGGACCAAGTTTGATGATCACTGAATGGACGGTGTTGCTTTCTTATCAAATCTACGGAATCAGAAGAGTTTCTTTTAAAAAATCTTATATAAACTCCATCCAACTCTTTCCTTCCTTCCATCATCCTTTGTTTTCAGAAATAAATAGCATCATGAAAGTGTCATTGACTAGTCAAACTTCCCAAAAATGTTAAAAAGTCATACCTCATTATCTCATAGGGACCATACCCACCATTCAGCTGTCATGATACATGAGATCATATCGTATCAGCTGTATTGCTGTACAGTTCTTAATAATTAAAATTCATAATTAATATCAAACAAAAATATGTAAATCACACGACTCAATTTAATTTACTAACATTATAAATTAGCCGTAAGTCTGACCAACCACTCCCACCGTCCATCGATATACACTTTCAGACTTCGAATAGTCGGAGATCGGGAGGACATTGACTCCAGGATGGCAGCTCTCGCCGTGGGTTCTTGGAAAAGATGCCTGTTGTTGACAATTGGCATAGAATCTGCCGGTATGGAAAAGTAGAAAACGCCTGTCTCAAGGAGTGGACCTTTTGCCCTTAATTCACCTGTTAACCAAGTGTTGCTGGCTCATAATTCCTATTTCTTTTTTCTCCGTTTTGTTTCTTTATAATTATTAATAACTAAGTAGCAATTCCACGAAGGTATCTGTGACCCGAAGAGCCATCTATTACCATTACAATTTGATTAATGCAACGTGGGTTTGTACGATCCCAAATCGAAGGTGATAGGTTTCCTAACTAGCTGGTATCTGCGGTAAGACTCGCTAATCTGTCTGCCGTTTGATTTTTTTTCCATGTAGTTATGTTGGACGGTGCAATGGGGGATTTGGCTCATGTTCAATTTGATTTCCATAATCATTTATGCAATGTATTATGGTGGTTCAGTATCTGATGTTAGGAATCGAATAAGGTTTTTTGAGTCGGTCTCATATTATACTTTTGTCCAGTTCCATTCCGTTGTTGTCTCTGAAGCTACGGGCATGGCCCGGATTTCAACTTTTATGTATGTGGTAATTCCCAGCAGTTGCACTACCCTAGCATGGTTCTAGCAGTCGCACTGTGCATATGAAACCTTCTCATGCTATTTCTGGATATCCTCGTGTTACCCCGTCCATACATATCTTTATCAAGTCTAAGTTAGGTTCGACCCAGCCTATTAAAATTGTTGTAGATACTCGAATTTCATTTCTGGGGTATATGTGAGCTGACATTCCAAGTAACATAAGGGGTAGATTTCCCTTTGCCCAAGAAAATTCCTGTTGAAGGCTGAGATCCATCTGAGTTATGCCTCCTAGGTTTGGTTGTTTTTTTTTTTAGATAAATTCATTCATGGCTATCCATAAGGACCAAAAAAGGAAACAACAAACAGTGTTGATGGAGGAATGAGGCTTTATTTGTAGAATTTGAGAGATTGTTGTTTGGGGGGTCATAATGTCGGACGATTCTGGATAGTGTTTGAGTGGTTAGGAAGCCTTGTTAAAAGTATAGTCCAAGAATCTACCGTAACTTGAAAGTGAAGTAGTATGTGAACAGCACCTTCCGGATCAGAGTCGCATTGTGGGCATATATTGGATATTTAGAATGTCGAGGGTTAGGAGGCCCTCGTTAATTTCTTTCCACAAAAAAGTTGTACTTTCGAGGGATATGGCAGAGTCCAGAGGAATTTAGAAGATGGTATAAGGTTTTGCTGAATTGATCAAGTGTGCAGGTTAAGCATTTGTATCCAAATGTTGTGGCATGTATTCCATATTTGGTGAAAGACCAAATGATTCTATCGGTTTGGCTATTTTGGGAGTCCATTAATGATTCGTTGGACCGTGATGGGAAGAAGGAGGTTTATGTTATCATGATTCCAGGTATGGGTTAAAAGATCGATGAGGTCGTCCACCGTTCGGATTGGATAACAAAGCGCATAATCTAGGGTATTTGAGAAATGTATCCAGTTCACTTGAATGGGGTTTATTAATCTATTGTTGATCTGATGGAATAGATGTTGTTTAAGTGTAGGAATGAGGGATGCTAATTGTCCCCATCGTGGGCTGGTTGATTATGGGTTGGTTGGAAATTCTATAAAAATGGATTGTTGTTTAAGATATTTTTTGTTGTAGAGGGTGGCCCAACTAAGTCCAGTTTTTCATGGATGCTCTAGACTCATTTCAATATTAGTGCTTCGTTATTTTCGTTACTGCTTTCGATGCCCAACCTGCCTTATGAAATGGGTTTGATCAGCTTATCCTATCCTATGAGGTGAAGTTTCGTGACGACAGAGGCATCATGTCCCCAGAAAAATTCCTAGTGATACGGTTTATTTTCTTGTGCACATGGGTAGGAATTGGACTCCCAGGTAGATAGGGGAAGGTTATGGTGTAGGCATATCGAAGGCTTAGTGAATAATTGTCATATGTTAATGATCAAGTCTTGGATGATGAATGATGATGGATTTTGATGTATTAATTAGTTGCGCTGCAGAAGTATTGTATATATGGAGTAGATGTTTAAGTTGAGTAGTGCTCTCAGTTGAAGCCTTATATGTGATGGGAAGAAGATCGTTTGCATACAGAAGGTGAAGATTTGGCAGGGTCTTTTCTGAGATGCGTAATCCCAACACAACTTTTTGGTTTTCCATATTTCCCAAGTTTGTTGCAAAATTTCCGTTAGATAATAAACAAATAGGAAAAGGGGTCTCCATGTCTTATTCCTCTCATCGTAGTGATCTATCCATATGGTGTGTCGTTGATGTTGATCGAGTACATGACCGTTGATATGCATAACATGATATATTCTATAATGGGAAAACCTATCTTGGAAAAGGCTTTTCTAATGAAACCTCAATCCAGGCTATCATGGGCTTTTTAAATATCTAGCTTAAGCATTATTTTGGGATCTTTGGTATTGGTTGAGGTTTTAATGTGCAGAAAGAGGTCTCCAACAATTGATATGTTGTCATTAATGGACCTATGTGGCGCAAAGACTCTTTGATAAGTCCTTATGAGAAAATGGAGGAATGGTCGTATGCGGTTGACTAGGATTTTTGAGATGATTTTATAGGTGCCATTACATAACCCTTATAGGCCTGAACTATAAAGGTCTGGATAGGTGGTCTATTTTGGGGTTTAAAGTTAGGTTTATGTGGTTCATAAAGGGGGTTTAAAGTTAGGTTTATGTGGTTCATGAAGGTGTGGATATTGAGAGAATTAAAAAAATTGTATACCATTTCTGTTATATGTGTATGGGTTGTTCCCCAGGAAACTTTGAAGAACTTACTGGTGTATGATATGCTGTCGTAGGCACAATAAATTAATTAAGATATTTCTCACTAATTAACTAGTAATATAGCGGTAGTATGGATCGTTCCCACAAAGAGCTGTGTAATTGATAGGTTATTTGTGTTAGCAAAATAAAATAAATAACAAAGGGGGATTTGTAAGATAAATAATAACACAATGAGAAGAAAAAAGATGATCAAGGAATCCTTCGCCATTACCAAGCGTTAACAGGATCAGAATACTTATCTATCTTTCGTTAGAACCATTCATCACCAACGGTATGATAACAGGTACGCTTAGCTATCCCCAAAACTCCTTGTATCACCGGATAACATGTACGCTTAGTCACCGCATTATATCCAACTGAGCCTCCTTGAGGTACACGTACAAGGTGTAACTCGATCGAAAGCTTTAGGGTTAGTGAATTTAGGTTTGATCCCAGCAGTTAAACTCGGTACGCTCGGTTCACTTACTGGTGTTGTTTCCACACATGATTGCTTTTATAGTATCCCTCTGCAAGGTCTCAAGTTTTATACCTGTGTAGGAGATGATCGACAATTATGGATCGCTCAACTCTCTACTAGCAATAGAATGATCAACAGACTTATCTAGTTGTGCACCCAAACCAATCTAAAAATCAAACATAAACCCTAGATATAATGAAAACAAACGATGATGATTAAAACTTCAAATAGATTTGTATTACTAATAAAGCTTTATGCTTAGAGCATTGAATTCGTCCTTAATCAGCAGATGATTTAGCTACTCACATTGAATTCGTCTTTGAAAGGCCTAATACCTATTTATATAAGTTTACATTGCCTGGCATTCAAGTATCCTAGTCGGTTTCGGAAACCGATCTAAAAAGTAGTAAGAAAAACCCTAAAAATGGTTTGTGGACTTTGGCCTTCATGGTACACATACCATGTACGAATACCCTCCTTAAAGAAAGTATCCAGGAACATTTTGGTTTGCAAACCAGTATGCAAACTCTTCGTTCAACGAAATCATGGTTCACATACCGATATGCAAACCCTATTGTCTTCGGTATTCGATAAACTTATTTTGCTCATAACTTCTTCGTCCGAACTCGGCATAACCTCATTCTTTTTTGCATTCTCTTTGTAATTAAATTATCTTCAAGATGGTGATGATAAATCTTGATTTTGAATGATTTAATCTTGGTCTTTGGCCCATCTCTTGATTTTGAGCATCTTTGCTCCGTTTCATCGCACTTCTTCCACTTCTCTTTGGCTTGGGCACTTGGATACTTGGAATACTTCTCTTCTTAGCTATTTTTAGCACTTTGTAGCTCTTTTTTGGATGATTCACCTAATAGAGATAAATAACAGGAAACAAGAGTAATAATACGAAAATATGCAAGAATAATAGCCAAAACAAGTATGGAATGAACACTAAAATCTTATGAATTATGCACTTATCAGTGTATCCATCCGGACCTATACCACGTTCAATGGATAATAAGGATTGCTTGATCTCTTTAGGAGATACATCTGCTTTGAGTGAGATGCATTGGCTTTGTTAACCTTTGGGTTATTGGTGTAAATAGGTTTTCATCTATTACAGTATTCACTGTCGTATATTGGTCGGTAAAGTGGTCGATCACGAATCTAATTATTTTGCTTGCTTGTAGTTGTTGAATATTTTTGATATTCGATGAATTTTTGTTTTGTGTAGAAGAAAGTGGTATTATGATCACCCAATTGTATTCATTGAATTCTTGTTCTTTGAAGCCAGTAAGTTGCATGGAAGTTAAGTAATGCCATATGTTGTTCTCTTAATTGTTTTTCTTGGAGCAGCTAGTATGTTAAGTCATTCCCGCTTCATGACGCATATTGATGTTGTGCCATTTTGATTTGATAAGTTGGTTTCTTGAATATAGTGGGGAGGTGGTCAAAAGTTTCCTTGTTCCAATGAGTGAGGGTTTCGCTATGATGTGAGCTTGATTTGCAAATTCGTTGAGGTTCAATGTCATTCAGTCTGGCCCATGCCGACTTCACCACTTGTTGCAGTTGAGGATGAGCAAGTCATGGATTCTCAAATTTATAATTCGTGTTCCCCTGCTAATCAATTTCCCTTGTTTAGAGTAGTATCAGGGCTTGATCGGAGGGTATTCGAGGTAAAAGAGTAACCCATGCATGCAGATTTTACATCCGCTAGAGTTGAGTTGGCATAGCTCCGTCGAGCCGTTCTAGAATGTTGTCCTGCCATTGCTGGTTGTTTTACAAGTGAACAGGTTGCCTCAGAACCATGGGTCCATGAGCAGCTGTTTGGTCAATTAGGTTAACAAAAGGTTGAGTTTGCCCATATGTTACCTGTCTGCTTTTTTTTTTTTTGGTCCATGATTTTATTGAATTCGTCAATGAGGATCTAAGGCGCATTAAAGTTCGAAAAAATTAATGAAAAATAATCTCATGGATCTTTTCTCGCATCGAGATAAGTTTGGCCATATATACTTGTGAAAAACCATGGATGTTTAGGCGTTGAAGGAGTAACCCGGGCATGAATATAACTTTTGGATTGTATAATGATTTGTACATCATGGGTATTTTCCACATCAAGAAAAGTCCTCATTTTTTACCAATTTTGGGGGGGAAAAGTGGTTCTAGAATTGAAGAGATTGTGCGATGAAATTGATGTGATTTTTTGTGGTTAAGGTTTCTGATAGGAAAACAAATATTGGTTTATGCAGCGATATAAATCCTCAAAGATGTTGTATTGTAGTTTGTTGATTGAGCCCTTGGAAATTCCATTCCAGAATACTCATACTGGTAAGGAAAAAAAATATATTTTTGAGAAGCCTTAGCGATTGCTTCTTAAGACGGATAAAAGTGAACAATTGGAGCAGTAAGTAATAAGAGTTGGAGAATGAAGTGGAGGTGCAATTGGTTCAGGTTTAGGATAAAAACAAGGAAAATTATTGGGCTTTGATGAAATGATAACGGGTAATTTTGTATTAGGTTTAATATTGGGGGAAGATGGGAGGTTTGTTTACCCTCAAAAAGGGAAGAATTGAATAAAACGTTTTATTAGATTTTTTGGAGGGTTGGGAGCTAGAGTTTGAATGCATTTAGGTGGTTACGGCTATGTAGCTCTTACAGTTGGGTCGAGAGATTGTTTGATATTGTAGCTGGTTGCATAAAGGATGCGGAGTAAGTTCAGGTGTACAAAGTTGTGGTTCTATTAAGCAATTAAATTACTTGGAGCAGTTGGAAAAGAGCAGAAGGACCCTTAAAAAGGTGTAGATGAACCAAAATTGATTAGTAAATTGGCTAGGAAAGGGCCTGTAGAATACTGCACATAGACAAAGCTTTAAAAAAATCAGAGAGAGAAAATAACTCAAAATTTTAAAACAGGGCTAACTACTAAGTTTAAGGAATTTAAATACTTGCTCGAAGATGCGTATATATATGGTTACATATAAGAGAAGATTCAAATAACTGGAAACGGATATGACATAATTTTATAGCTTAATACAATACCAGGAATAACAGGTATGGACACTAAAATGCAACTTCTAACTATGACATGTTAATGCAGTCTAGAAGAAAAGATGTGGACTAGGTAGTGTACTTAGTGTTAGAGTATTGCTCGGTTGAACCCACCAAGCGTAGGTATGTCAAGTTTGTTTATCATATTTTAACTCCAAAATTCTAAGTTGCTTGATTGGATTACTAGAGTCAACTTCGTTAGGTTAGACTAGGAACAATAGAAATGTTGGGACTCGCTCTAGTTAAAATGTACCGACATTAACGAACTTATAATCCTTCCGTTCGAGGTTAGTAACACAGACTTGACTTGTTCCGGTTCTATCTAAGTTTCTTTCAAGACGTTTAGATTGAAAACATAATATATGAAGTATATTTATAAATCTCTAGTATTTGTGACTTGATCATTTCATATGATAAAAGTGTCAAGAAAGCATATATTAGTTGTTTTACACAAATTTGGTACATTGTATTACGAAGCATAGTTTAGCTATTTGGACTTCGTAGATTTGGCATAACACTATTTGGTAATTCGTTACTAGTTAGTGTGTTGAACTTTAGGGTTGATTGCATACCTATAAGACTATATTTAATTACATGAGTTTAGGTAAGTAGACATACGGAACTTGTTTCTTAGTTGAAAGGAATAAAATGATCTATTCTAGGATCGATCCCTTAAACAAAGATCTCTACTAGGTCTGATCCCTTACCGAAGGTCTCCGCTAGGACCGGTCCCAAGGATCTTTACTTGGACCGATCCTTAGATTAACCAACATAAGACGTTTTCGATTTGACTATTATCTTAGGGTTTATGTAGCTATCCGAAATACGGTTTGGTTGGCATAGAAAGTTCATAAGATGTCGACATAGTATCTAAACATGTGCTAAACTCTTGTTACTTAATGATCAAGTATTTTCCTTGATATTCAAGGTGATACCCAGAAAAAAAAAATCTAACTATCTTTTTGATATTCGGGATTTACTTAGTACGTAGAACTGAAGTTAAAAAAAAAAGGATTGTAAGTCCACATGCTCAAAAGGGTCAAACGTATTGAAATTGCCCTTTCAGATGATAGAAATGTAAACACTTGCAAAATCACGTATACCAAATAATTTAATCTTTCATACACATCGATGACTTACATATGAAGAGTAGCTTCTCAATGGAACAAAGCCTGATTCACTGGTATGCATTTGAAGTCCTCTTTTTATAATGACCATAGTACTATGAGATGCAATAATATGTTACCGTAATTTGTAACCTGCATGGATAATAGTTAAGACATTTTAGATATGATTTCAAAAACTATGGATTTTTATGCCAAGTTGGTATTAATTTTTTGTTATGAAAATATCATTTCATTTGGAAAATCAATCAGAAAATACCCGAATTTATTAGGAAATGATCAAATCCAATGATACTCTTTCCATTTAGCAACTATTTTTATCCAAAATAATTAAAAAAAATTAACTGGCGCTACAATTACTTATTGATAGTTTGCTCTTATGCAAACACATTTAACTGCAGAGTTTGTTCCTAAGTCTACAACCGATTGTGTTGATAATGCATTAATATTTTTGTATATATTAAATCATTTACTTATATTTCATTATCGAAACAAGGGTGTTAACGTACCTCCACCTTCGATTTTCGTTCTCCTTGACTGTGAAATATTCGTTAGGTTATTACAATATAAGTAGGTCTTCAACAATGCAAGTGTATTCTACGAAGACTTACTTGTATTGTAATGACCAAACTAATATTTCATTATGTAGCCCTACTTGTATTGTATCATAACCTCACACGGTAGTGATAGGTTAGGCGAATGCAAACGTGGATTACACTTGGAAAACATTAAGAAGGTTGATCACTTTCAACAAGTTTTGACGCAAACCAAATACTTTGGTATAGAGAAGGTTGTGCGGATACTATAGGTGATAGTCAAGATGGCAATCCAGAAACTTACGGTTGTAAACATAACAAGTAGTTCTACCAACAAAGATAATAGTATCGGGAAGCAAATTGATAACACGGTCGTTGTGAAGATGACTACTTTAGTAACTCCCCGTTAACGAGCCAAATAATGAGGCATCCTCTAAAGATGTAGGAAAAATTGGTTGATGTGTGACGGACCGGAAAATCTCGTCGGCAGCGCCACGCTGTACAGGTCGGAACTTTCTGATGCGTCACTCTAATGCAGTAACCAGACCATAAAGCTTCATGGCTTACCAGGCAAACACATGTTGATTTTTATTTTTCAGACATGATTCGTATGCATGAAACTTGAAACGTAGTTTCCAGACGTTGCTTCACACCATTCTAACTTTTTACTAAGGGTGCAAGGCCATAACCGGCAAATAATGATACATTTGACATGCATCACAGAATTTCGAGTAATTTTAAGGCATTGGTCATGCATGTCTTGGGCTACCGCATATGCCATTACAAGTCTAATTTTGGGGTCTTTACTTCGCTTCAATCCTGCACTGGATGCATTCACTGATTTTGTTTGTGCCAAGGGTACAATAGCCAAGCTTATTTCAATCATGTTGTGCATCATCCTGGTGATGCAATTGGACTTATGTCATTCGTTTAGTTTCATTTTCTGTCCATGCCATTTCGCAATAGATCCATGCCAACATCGTATAGCTTGATAGGAAGTATGAATATCCAGGAAGTGGAATGCAATTACCTCATCAAGTGTGGTAACAATCATTTCTTCTCCCGCACGCGAGATAGATGATATGCGATGCCAAAAGTGCTAGACCACAAGTGCGGTAAAATGCAATTACCTAATTTTAGATATAGCAATATAGTAACAATGATGCTTACGCATATGAAGCTTTCTCGGGTAAGTAACATGGCATAATGATGTTTTCGATCAAACGTGCTTTATCGCCAAAGCTTTATAGCTTAAAGGTGCATTTCACGTTGATGCACCTTTAACCGAAACCCCTTCCATATATATGTCTTATTGACATTTCAACAAATAAGGGAGATATTGGACATCCTCCGAGTCCTGCCCTTTTTGCGAAACGACGCATGCTAGAGTATGCATCTTCGGCAAGAAACATATTACAATGTTACACCACTTTGTAAGCAACAAGCATAATGATTTAGTACCATCATAATGCTTCTTTGGATAAGCTTCATAGAAAATATTGCATCTTCGAGCATGGGACACGCTTAGTAACAGTATACCAAGTTGATTCATCACTTGCACCAAGTGTGCATCACAAGTTTGTGGTGATGCATTTTTTCATGACACGTCATAAACGACATACCATTTCCGAATGGTGAACTTCGGGACAAGATGCATCACTTTACCAAGTGTGCGTCACATGCCTAAGGATATGCTTCAATGACACATCCCAAAGTACCCAACACATTCCCAGGAGGAGGCTTCATCTCGTGCAAAAATACGAGATATGCTTCAATGCCTAATAACGCATTCTAGAGTTTGTCTCGTGCGAAAATACGGGTGTTACTGAAAAAGATACTACCATTCCTACAGATATCATAAAAGTGTTAGAGAAAGAAAATATCCATCTTAGGTATTTTAATCTACTCGAAATTCTAGTAAATCGAAAGGAACTCAGTGCTTATATTTTGACATACGCAGAAATAGACAATTACTATCAAGCTCTAATAAATCTATGATGACTGTCGGTGTGGCTATTAATGGTTTTAGAATGCTAGCTATAAATATATATTAAGAACATGACGAATATCATATATCATTATGTACTGAAAAACATGGCAGCAGATCAAACTCTATAAAGAGTGTTCTTTTCTAGATTTTTTTCACTATGTTTTCAATGGTTCTAGAAAAAAAAAGCGCTAAGTGAACAAATGGTGGATTTGGATAAAAACGCTCGTCTTCGTATTAAAAGCTTACACTGTGTTTTCTTATCCTAATGCTCTTTTTTTTTTCGTGGCTGCTAGTGGGTACTAACTTACTGGGAAAGTACCAAATTTCATCGGCTTACCTCATTAATAATGTTGTTGTTTTTTTCCCTCTACTCGCTTTTCTTGTACTCTGTTCTTCTTACATTATCATATGGAGGTCGAAATTTAAAAAGGAAAACAAAAAAAACTCATGAAAGCACGAATTCTTATCTTGTTAGGGCCCTTAGACCTGATTGTTATAGGTCATGTAGCAATCCTATCTTTCTTCATGGACCGCTGTTGAATGAGACATGGGAATAGTTTAGGATTAGGGTTTTTTATGAGCTACACTTTTCTTTTTGAAGCATATTTTTATGAGCCACGTAACTTAACCTTGAGCAGACATGGGAATAGCCGAATAGCTTAGGGGTAGGGTCTGACGACTATACATAATGTAACCTTGAGCGGAAAGCCATGGAATAGTCAGGCGTAGGATTTTACGAGCTAAATAATGTAACCCAAGCGGAAAGCCATAAATTTAGCAGTGAAAGCTCGCATGCCAACATAATTAAGACTTCAAAGTATTGAATCTACTGATAAGGTTTCGGCGCTGGGTTGCATAGCATTATTGTATCTTCTTAGTCATTGACTTCTTCTTTGTTCCAAACTCTCAACCTTTTCCTTCTTTTTCCCTTTTTAAATTTAATAAGGACCCGGGCATGTGCTGATAGTGAGTTAGTAGTAGCATTTCCTACTAACTTTATTAATTTTCCTTCATCTTTCTTAATTATACTCGTATTAATTAAGGTTTCTTTCTTAACTACATGTTGTAATATTTTTACTCTTCTGCTAATTTGTTAGTTTTAGAACTGCTATAACTATTATCCGAACTTTGTTTAACTTTTGACAGCATTTGTTCTTAAAAGCTACCGAATTTATCAACCACCACAACCATCCAATTTACTGTTTCATCCATTTTCTCCTGTCCGAGGTTTGGACAACTTTTATATGCCAACCATGCGCCATAAATGCCAATCACCTCACTTTGCAAGTACAAAACATACCTATTTACGTTCAGACTTCAGAGTCTCCTGCTGTACCACATATTATCAACTCTTTTGGGGCAAAAAGATCCTAATTAAGAGAGTAGTAAATGAGATTACGAGAATACATAATTAAAACCAACACAAAGTTTGGAAAACTGTGGCAATTATAGGTTCTTAATAACTCAAACAACAGTGTCACGGATTAAAAAGAACAAAGAGAACCATTTATACTCCTCAAAAACTTGTTCTAAATACTTTTTTTTGTGCTACCATTTAATCATCAAAACAAAAATTCTTAAATACAGAAATACATTACATACACATGTTTATGTACCCTTTGTTCATTAAAGAACTCTCTCACTTTCTCTAGAAAAATAAGCTTCTTCGATTAAATTTTTCGACTAAAATTAACTCAAAACGGAACAACATCACTGCAGTTATAATCATCAGAATTAGCAATGGAATCATCTGGCCATGAATCCCTTAATAATTTAAGCAACATTTGTGCTTTACGTTTCGCCCTTATCGTACAATCACTCTGAACTAGTAACAACAATTGAGTAACGATTCCAGCTGCTACGGCATCTCTTTGTAACGCTTCTGAAATGGTACAGAGGGAAAGTAAAGCTCCAGCTGCGTACTCAGTTGCACGATCAGATATCTTCAATATAATTTTTACCAACAACGGCACCGTCAAGGCATGTGCCGCAAATGCAGCGCAACCGGCGGTGACTCTGCATAATAATTCGACCGTTGCTAATGCACGCTCAGCATCACATTTCTCAAAATCTGCCAGACGATTTATTAACGCTTCTGGAGCTCCGGATAAGACCGCTTTTTGTCGATTCTGTTTAACTAAACATAACGCAAAGAGAGCTTTAATTCCAACTTTTAACGCTCGTGGATAAGCTAATGGATAATTCAGAATTCCAATAATTCCTTCCATTAGTCCATCGGCATTTCCAATTTGAATGCGTAGATCTATCGACCGAGTTCCAGCCGCTACGATTTCGACAAGAGCAGCAGAATTTACCCGAACTTCAATAGATGGATGCGATAGAAGAGAAGATAGGAATTGAATTCTATCTGATTGAGATGCTATAGAATTGCACTCTGACTCACTGAGCTGAAACATTACAACTAACGCAAGAGATTCGTAAATCAACTCGTTCTTTTCTGAATCAGAGAAAAAAATGTTTAGAAGAGGAATTTGTGGGTTATGAGACGAAATAAGAGATCTATTTTTATCGGAATCACGAGCGAGTCCTCTGAGTCTCCGAATAGCAGAAAGACGAGTTTCGAACAAGATTGACTGGTTTGAGAGCTGAGCTAATAAAGAACGAACTAAAATAGGTTCAGCAGGTTGTTTGGGTGTAGGTATACGTTCAACACCAAAAGAACGATTAGAAACACACCAGTTTTGAATTAAACGACGAAGTGTATGATTAGGAATAAGAACAAAATCAGAAAGAGGAACTCTGGTTACCGGACAAGTAGTATTACCAGTTGCAATCCATGATTCGATACTTGATCTATCATATGTCTGACCTGTACTAACTGTAACTGGATCACTCATTAATTCTAATGAAATTGGACATCTGAAATGATATGGAATTTGAACTCCAATTATATCTAATGGCTCTATACTTCCTCCTCTCATTTTTTTCTTGATCTGATCTGGATGATGCTCTGTTGTTGTTCTCTCTGTTGTTGTTGTTGTTATTTTCTCTCTGTTTAGAATTGAGACATTCTAAAGGACGGATTGTGAGGTTCTGCTTTTTCTTTGTCTCCAAATCTCATCTAATTGGTTTTACACTTTGCTTCTTTCTTTCTCTGCTATATATATATATAATACGAATCTGAAATCCCCCAACAATTTCTGCTGTAAACCTCTGCACTTGTTATCTGACTCTATTTCTTTCTAATACCCTCACACACGTGTGTGTGCTGAGTTACATAAACCTAACCCTAGGTTTGTTAAATAAAAACTATGGTCAAAAGTGGTCCTAGTTCCTAGTCCTGCTCTTACATTGTCTTTTTTGAAATCATACACTCCCGTCACCATCTGGAAATTTGAATGTGTGAAGGTTAGGGAAAGGAAACAGAGGTGGTGGTTGATGACTTGGATTGGGATGTGCTTCATTATTTTGGTAACTGCAAATTTCTATGCTTTTTCTTTTAATGCCTATAGTATTATTGTGTATGGTGGGTTTGGAATTTGGATCTTTCTGTTGTGTGGTCAAAGGTCAATGTTGTAATGCGCTGTGAGACCCACTTGATGTGTTTTCTTACCACCAAATTTCAATTACTTTCGTTAGTTTGGTGGTGACTGGTGAGGCTCTGAGCCTGAGCCCTTTTGGTGTTTGGATTTCACAAATCATCTGGATTTAGACACAGATGAATTAGATTAAATTTATTTAGTAAATATTTTGATTATTGTTTTTGTTAGATTTAACTTATGAGTCTTCTGGAAAAAAAAATAATAATAATTGGTTTCTGAGAATTTTGTAATGAAAATGGATAACTCTAGTCAAACATTTTTCAAGATGGAACTAAACAGGGTTTTGTTGGTTTAGTTCGTCAAATGATTACAGATATTCTGATTTCAGAATTCAGACTATGAAAAGTCGGCATGCTCGAATGAAATAAAAGCATGTCGACTAAGTACTTTCAGAATTTAGTTCATGAAAGGTCGGCATGCTTCACTGGAACAAAATATGCTGACCAAACTTAGTCGGCATGCTCGAATGAAACAAAACATACCGACCAAACATTGGTTTTTCGCATTTACAGTCGTCATGGTCGAAAATGCAACACACTGACGACTGTTTATTAGTCGTCATTTTATTTTAACAAAACCATGACAACCAATAACAAAATTGGACACAATAATACTTGTTTTCTCGGAGTTATTAATCGTCATGGTTTATCTTTTCAAAACCTGATGACTATTCATATTGCATTTGTAGCACCCCGTGTTTTTAGCATGGCGCATGCTAAAAGATGCGTCATGGCCTGAGATGAAGCTTCATCCAAAGCTTCCGTTGCTTGGTAAGAGGTAGATTGGCTTAAGGCCATTATCACGCCAAAATGGCGCATTATGTTTGGCATTTAGCTAAGAGCCAAATCTCGCATCAAATGATGCATTAGGCCAGTTGGGGAGATGGTCTTGGGCGTTACAGTGCAAACATTACGCATTATGTGGACTATTGGCCTAGAGCAAATATTGCATCATCATGATGCATTAGGCCAGAGAGAGCTAGCCAAGTGAACATTGCACAATCATTGTGCAATATGCCAGAGAGAATGTCGCACAATCATTGTGCGATAGCCGAAACCAGTATTGCACAATCATTGTGCAATACGACAGAAGCGAGTGTCGCGCAATCATTATGCGCGATCATTGCGCGCAATCATTGTACGCAATCATTGTACATGAATAGTGAAGCTGGCATGTCAATTTGCTCCCCTAATCTAACTTGTAGAAATTGCAAGTTAACATATATAGGGAGGGGTAGTTGGTTGAAGGTGCATATGCGGACCATGCACCAAGTAAGCTTCATAGCCAGGCCGTTTCCTCAAGATGCACAATGATTATGCATTATCGGGTCCGCGGCGTGGCATAATGATGCCTTCGCATCATATGCCCCATTGGAAAGGCTACGGAGCTATAAATGAGACTTAGGCATCATCTATACTCTTCTGGCTAAGCTATGAAGCTTACTTGGTGCATGGTCCGCATATGCACCTTCAACCCACTACCCCTCCCTATATATGTTAACTTGCAATTTCTACAAGTTAGATTAGGGGAGCAAATTGACATGCCTGCTTCACTATTCATGTGCAATGATTGCGCGACACTCGCTTCTGTCGTATTGCACAATGATTGTGTAATACTGGTTCCGTCTATCGCACAATGATTACGCGACATTCTCTCTGGCGTATTGCACAATGATTGTGAAACGTTCACTTGGCCAGCCCTCTCTGGCCTAATGCATCATGATGATGCAATATTGGCTCTAGGCCAATCGTCCACATAATGCGTAATGTTTGCGCTGCAACACCCAAGGCCATCTACCCAACTGGCCTAATGCATCATTTGATGCGAGATTTGGCTCTTGTCCAAATGCCAAACATAATGCGCAATTTTGGCGTGATATCGGCTGGTCTTGATTTTTCAGAATTGAGGTGGGAGCTTGGTCTCTTTTACTCTCACTAGAGAGCGTCGGATACTTCCAATTGTCTCACGAGGTCTTGACCACCTTAATTCGTATAATGAGTGTTAACAAATAGACAACACTTTTTTTTTTTGAAATGCAACACTTTTTGGCCAATCTAGCAGCCAAATCTAGCCCATAGGACTTAGTCTAAGGAGATACAATCTCACCATATCTATTTATTTTGGGAATAGAAGGTTTCAGCATACTTTTTTC
Source organism: Papaver atlanticum (assembly GCA_023531105.1). Classification (NCBI taxonomy): domain Eukaryota; kingdom Viridiplantae; phylum Streptophyta; class Magnoliopsida; order Ranunculales; family Papaveraceae; genus Papaver; species Papaver atlanticum. The sequence continues at coordinate 2,931,599 of JAJJMB010009125.1, read as the reverse complement.
TAATACAATTTGAAAGAATCTCATTTTTCATATTCAATCAGCTTTACAAGGTTCAAATATAACCCATCCTTTATTTGCCGACGATTACATGCTTTTCACAAAAGTCATAGGAAGCTCAATTCTTAACCTAATAAATATCATAAACAACTTCACTTCATTCCTGGTCAGCTAATAAACCTAGAGAAATCAAGTGTCTTCTTCATCAACAATTTCCGTCAAGCTGCTTGTGATGACATTTCAGGACTTCTGAAGATCAGGACTATGAAACCAGGGGAAAAATATTTGGCGTTTAACGTATTCACTGCGAGGAATGGAGATTAATGTTTTAATACTTCTGTGGAAAAGATGAAGTTCGGATTGCAAGGATGGCAAGGAAAACTGACCAACTACTCAAAAACAAATAAGTAATATTTGTACTTCTGATAAAGCTGCTACAAAAATCGATAGCATACAGAAAAACTACTTTTGGAGGAAGGAAAAAAAACAAAGGAGTTTATCTGAAAGCTTGGAAAAGTGTCTGCATTGCTAACAGAAAGTGAGGATTGGGACTAAAAGACATAAAAACTTTAATCTTACCCTCCTATCTAAATTAGCCTGGAGAATGCTGAATGAAGAAGACTCTAAGTGTTTTAAAATTCTAAAGGCAAGATACTTCGTAAACAAAGACCCACATTATGATAAGCTGCAAAAAAATGGTATAGGATTTGGCAAAGCATAAAGAAATGGTTGGAGATTATCAAAAGATTTTATGTATTAGAGGTGGGAAATTGTGAAAATATAAAAGTCTTTCAACATAATTGCATAATTAGAATCCAGGAACTAATAGTAAAACTCTCCTTCAGAACTCTACAAATAAACATGAAGGTCAAGGATCTTATTAATCAGGATACTCAAGCTTGAAAGATAGAAGAGCTGAAGAAGAATTTTAATCAAAATGATATAAGGAAGATCCTCATAGTAGGAATTAAATCAGGAGCTAAAGACAAGTTGAAATGGACTCTAAATAGAGGAGGTATGTTCATTACAAACTCAATTTATAAAGTTCTTCAAAAAGAAAAGATATCTGCTCAACGTCAATACTTCCAGATGACTGATCAAGGTTGGCTCAAACTATGACACACTGAGTTACTACATCAGATCCAACAATTCTTATGGAAATTCTTCCTTTATGCTACAACCCATCTACTTATGAGCTGCCATTATGCTGAAGGTGTTTGGTTTGGAATCTCTACTGCCATGCATCACTTTATAAGCCTGCAAAATGATATTCAAAGCTGGATAAAGTCGTGGTTTAGCCCGGTCAACTCCTTAAAAAGTTGAAAGTAAGTTCTTGCTTAAACTTACAGCTATGACTATGTGTGATATCTGGAAATCTAGATGTGAGAAGGTCTTTGAAAATAAAATGCATCAACTTATTAATATCATTCATACAATTAGAAGTTTCCACATTTCCTATAACATAATTGATAATGCACATGGAATTGTAAAAAGATTATTAATAGGAAAGGATGGGAGAGACCTCCTAGAAAATTGGGTAAAGATAAATATATATTGATGCTTCCATTATTCAAAAATTCTTTAATGCTGAGTTTGCTTTGATTCTGCGTGACCATACAAGAACTTTCAAGGGGGCAGTGGCCTACTCGGGGATAGCTCAAGATATCCTGCAAGCTGAGACGCTGGTTCTGATTAAAACTCTTTGCTGGATAAAAGACCTTGGGTTGTCAAAGGTGATAATAAAAAGTGACAATCAGTCAATGGTTAAATCTTTTAATGATTTGATTGCTACTCCTCAGTGGGAAGATGAAAGTTTAACTCAAGAGTGTCAATCAGTTTTTAGGGAGTTGAATAATTGTGTAGTTCAATTTAGAAAAGATCGAAAAATATAGTTGTTGATAAGCTTGCAAAATTTGCCAGATCAAGTATTACGTTCCAAGTTTAGTGGGATAATCCCTAAATCTTATCAGTCATATCCTCTTAAAGGATAACTAGTTACTGATGTTTGTATGTTATCGAACCTGTTGTTTATGGGGTTATTCCCCTTTTATGAGTCTGTAAGGAGGTTTATCCTCTTCTAACTTTCAATAAATTTGTTTGTTTGCTCAAAAAAAAAAAAAAAAAAAAAAATGTTTACATGCCAATATTTCGTTTAGGTCAAGACGATAGTAATAATTACTTTTCTTTAACTGTATTGTTCCATATGTGGAGATTGGAAGAAAAAAATTTGATGGATTCCTCTAATGCTTTTACCTTTTAAAAAATAAAATAAAAATATATTGTAGCTTCCTATTTACAACCATGTCTAATGTAGATACAGTAAAACCTCTGTATAAGAATATCCTAGGGACCACAAAAAAATATTCTTATATGGGGGTTATTCTTATTTGGAGGTCTATCTTGAATAAACTGAAAGAAAAACTTTCATACATGCACTTGAGAAAATACACATTTATGTATTGGAAACACAAAAATGTATCTAGAAAAATATAAACTCAACTTTGAAACCAAAAATTGACCAATGAAACTATTAGTACTGAAAATTGACCAATGAAATTATATGAGTGAAAGATTTTTGCACTAAATTATGCACCAAAAATCAACGAATCTACTTTGAAGCCAAATGATTTTGTAAAATAGTTACAAGAAGCTCTTCATCTTAAACTTTGATGCATGACAAGACCTATTGTATTTATATTATAATGTCAATTATTCTTATATGGAGGTAGGTTCCTTAGGACGGGACCGAATTTTTTAATGAATTATTCCAATATGGAGTTTATTTTTAAATATAACTGGCCCAAATCGGTGCCATAATTTTTTATTCTTATATGGAGTTTATTCCTATATGGAGTATTCTTCCGGAGAGGTTTTACTGTAGTGCACATAGACCCATCACACTTGACCCAATATATGACCTATGACACAACGACAACCATTTTGTTTAAGATAAAGTTTTAACCTAACATTACCAAATGCTAACAAACATAGTGTTTTGTTGTTAAGGGATAATCCACACACTTTATTCTCACACTATCTCACATTTTGGACGTCATTTTTTTAAATAAAACGTTAACAGTGATGGATTTGAAGCTATTATTTCGGAAATATGTTTATCTTACAAAGCTCTATATACTTACCAAAAATGAATGCATTCCGAAAATCCAATCTTCACTATATTCCAATCATAATTTTAATGGCTAATTTTAGATAGTGGTGTTATATATACATTTTGGAGTGTGTTCGTTTTTGATACGTATATAGAGATTTGTAAGAGGAACATATCCTCAAAATATTAGTTTCAATCCGCTATTGTTTAGATTTTATTCAAAAAAAAAATGACGTCCAAAGTATGAGCATAAAAGAATAGTTCCACCCTATTTATTGTAATCCAGCTAGGTATGCGGAACAACGACAATTTTATTTAGTGAATGTCAGTTATTTGAGAAAAATGTACGAATTTTTGTGCACTGACACCGGTAACCAAATAACCATAGTGCACACTGGGTTGTTTTGTCGATATCAAACTATATGAAAACAAGTGGAAGAATTTATTGCTTTAGTTCCGTTGTCAATCGATATCGACTTAGGGGCGAAACAAATGCTGAAGTTGTCTTACAAACTCGAGAGGATTGACAAAGATGGAAAAGAACAAATTTTGCTTATGAAGCTTATTATGCAATCCTTGGAGAGTTTCTGATAATGCGTATGAGATGTTAAGATGCGCACATACTACTCGAGCAAGACATTGATGGAGTTTTTATAAATTTTAATCAAATATAAATATAAATTCTAGTTTGTTTTCTAAATAGATTATTAATTAAATATAGCGGTTTACATAAATAGATCAGTACTAGATAAATTTAATATTATTTTATTTTATAAATACAGTAAAAAAACCATATATTAATAACCTCTATATATTAATACAAAATCATCGTCCCAACTTGGGACAGTTATAAATAGTAATAACCTCCATACTTTAATATTAATAGATTTTAATAGTCCCTTTATAAGGAATTTACCTTTATATATTAATAATCGGTATTATATTGGAAGCTTATAGCCCTAGTTACATCAAGATTTAAGATGAAATAAAATATTTAGCTATGTTGTTTGAGAAAAGTACATAATCTATTGAGTTGTTACTGTATCTTTTAACTTGTAGGTGCGTAATACCTCGTCACCATGCATCTTTCTTGTTGAAGCCAAATTATTTCCAACTTTTCGAGCATGTTTAAAACTTTTTCACCGTATAAATTCATAGGTATATACATATATTTTTGTATTGGAACTATAAATATATCCAATAATATTTATATACATTGACCTAGTAAAAAACTCATTATTTTTTGTATACCTCTCTATATTAATAAACTCCATATATTAATAACTTTTTGAGTTTCCAAGACTATTAATATATGGAGTTTTTACTGTAGATTAGTTCTAATTTTAATTAAGCATCATCAAGTTTATATCAGCATAAATACCCAGTCTCATTTCCGTTATACATGCCTCCTGGATCACACTCTCAAACCCTTCATATGATCTTGCAGGTTGAGATCTTGTACGTTGATTTCCAAACCAATGACGTAATTCTTGAGATGGAGAGTTTTCGAAGTCTAACGATCTTCTACAATCTCGGTAATTGTTGAGTGTCTTGACGATATGGAAATTGCTTCACTAGACGATATACATTTTGCATTTCGTAATGAGGTTACACCATTTGGTCAAGAGAACAACTCGGCTTGCATATGTTTCTCTTGTGGCATGTTTCATTATGCTGAAAAATGAAACGTGTCTTGGACAATAAAGAAAAATGCGAGAGAAATGGGAGACTTCATAATGCAAGACATAAGTGCACTACTGAAATCATTGATCTTGTTAAGCATCAGGTTGTTCTTTGGTATTGTGATGAAGAGACTTTTAGTTTTGTAAATCCAAGTCTCATATGGAGTAACTAGGCAACTCTAATGAGTGTGTGATAGGCTTTACTTCAAAGACCTGCAGTTCCTTTCTCTGAACTGCAGTTTTGGTTTCTGCCTGCAGACTTGGTTTTCTCTGCTTGCAAATTCACCTGCAGATCAGGGCTTCAATTATAGGTTTCCTTTAGAGTGTCGCAGATTCTGTCACTTCACCTGCAGAATTGGCTTTCACCTGCAGTTCACTTCTTCTGTGCAACCTGGATTTTCTCCTGCAGTTCATGGTATTTGGTTTCTGCATCTTTGGTATCTGTCTGGAGAATTGGTTTACTTCGTGTGCATAATTGTCTTTCACCTGCAGTTCACTTCTTCTGTGCTGTCTTCATCTGCAGGCTTCTTATAGTAGTCTTGCATCATTTGTAGGTTTGTTTTTTTCACCTGGAGTCTTGATTGTTTAAATCTTTGCTTCAAGACTCTGATATGGAATTATTTCCATCTTTGTAAGGCAGTCTACGTGACTCGGTTCATTTTTTTTGTTTTCCTGGTTTGGGCTGGGTTTCTTTTCTTTTTGATATAACCTTGTCTTTTGAAAAGAAAATATAATAATAATAATAATGCGAGAGAAAAAGAAAAAGAAAAAGGTAAAATGTCATATGAGAGCCGGATGCGGGATGCTCATTATCCGTTGGAAGATTCTCTAAAGCCATCTACAAAACGAATCAGGAACCATTCGATCAGAGATATTTTTGACCAACATTTCTGTTCTTTTTAACAGAAAAATTGCTTGTACATGAAAAAAGCTTTTTGCACCAATGTGGTTGTTCTCAATCTTTCACTCACATGGGATGAGATTATGTTAAAAGTACGAAAAAGAAGTGTGCGAGTGAGTTGGCGTCGTTTAGCGGCGCAAACACGCGTGCGAAATAGAAGTTTGTAGAGCGAAAGGTGGCAGAGACACAGTGCGGGGCCACAACCCACGCCCGAAAGGCTCCATTGTCGGTGGTCAACCAAACAGGATTGCTGGGTCCAGCCAAGACTTGGCTTTGTTTCCTCCCGATGCACGTGCTCATGCACTAACACACACGAAGCTTACAGCTAATAATCTTTGACCCCGTTTTTTACTCCTAAAACAAGCGGAAACAAGATTGATTCTTTTCTTCTTTTTTACTTACATATGACTTCCACTCTGCTGTTAGTACGGATTCCCACATTTCCCAACATGAATTCTCATAACCCTATTTTATTTTAATTAGTGGTATGCCAATCTTCATTTTACGTATTTGTCACAACATTTCACAACTCATGTGTGAGTGGCCGGTGAATTATACTTTAACAGCCGTACGGCCTAGATGCTTAAGATTTTGTCTCTTAGGTGTTTTACAAATGAATGTGACATGGCATTGGCAGCAGCATATGAATAGATAAGATTTTCACTAATGTAAACATGAAGATATAAACTTCTGACTCAATCCTGATTAATGGCAGATTTACCATCTTGTCTTGGAGATCAATCTAAAGAGTAAAAGTCTTGGTTATGATTTTGGTTAGGGTAGCAACGTTTAAGGACAAGTCAAGCTCTTGATGAGTTGTGTGAGGGCCACACACAGCGGTTATGTATCCCACTTTCCCTCCCACTGAGGACTCCTACCAAAATGTGTTTAGCTATTTATTATATTGTTTTAGAGTTATATTATTTTAGAATAGTCTAAATAGTTATCAAAAGCAGGCTAGTTTAGGCACCGACCAAGTCTGATTCGCTGGAGAATTTGTTCTTCCCTAGTCTAATTTGGCCCCCAGTGTAAACATAAGTAACGTACGCTTGGTTAAACTATGGTATCGACACGAGTTAAACAGAACTCCTAGGTAGTCAAAGTCATATATGGTCAAACCCAAAAACCAACCACTTCCTGGTCTTTGTTTTCTTACATTTTGTGATTCACGAATTCCAGGCAGTTATTAGTTGTTTCCACTTTTAGAATGTACGAGTACTTTTTATCTGTTAGAAGTCCGGTTCTCGGAAATCTCATGTTAACATGAAAATCAGAATATCCTCTAAACATAACAAATATACCACTTCACTCGACTGTGCAAACGAGTAGGAAGTGCTTCTTGGTAATGTTTGTGCTTTACCAATGAGTTTGTCTAAATTAGATTAGATTCGTCTTCTCTTGAAATATGTAGCGAAAGATTTAAGACTTTGAAGTAGTAGATAATAATCTTTAAAAGTTAATAAAACAACCAAGAAATATAATATGAGTCTGCTTGCGTATAGGGGAACAAGTAGAATTGATTCTCCAAATCCACAATGAAATTGAAACCTAAATAGATTATTCTTTTTCCAGTCTCCAGTACTCTTGTTTTTATTTTTGAGCCCTTTTCAAATCTTTAATCTTCATTAAGAATACTGGTTGGTAAATTATATGATGGTATTTTCTTATATACGCTACGTGATGTTGGTGATGATTGAAAAGCAGCGACGTAAGACTATAATGGTGATTGATAATGACGATCATAGTTAATTACTAATTTTTATTGCATTCGTCTTTGTTTTGACTACGATGATCATGTCGATGGTGATGGTCATACATTGACCCCATTTTTACCTACTCTTTTATTACCGTCTGCGTCTACATATGCGATAAGGAGAACAAAAAGTCTACATATGCGATAAGGAGAACAAAAAGCACGAAACAAAAATCCATAGACCAGAAATTCAGCTGGAAGCCTGGAATCCCACCCACAATGTGACAATGTGAATATTTATGAATAGGCCTGTCAATGGATATCCGCTATCCGCTAGCCGATTTCGAAAATCCGGAATTTGTTAGGTTAACATCCGACATATAGGTAATCGGATATCCGTATCCGATAACATAACGGATATTTATCTCTTAACATAACGGTACCGGTTAAGAGAGTTTCCGTTAGGTTAATATCCGATACCGTTAACGTATAAACCCAATGTTTCGTGATATCTTTAGCCCATTCATAAACTTCATACCCATCGACACAAAACTAAGAACTAAGAAAGGAACGTAACTTATTTCTCCGGTCTCAATTCATATCTTCTCCTTCTTCTAAATCTTCTTCTTCTGAATCTTCTTATGCTCTCATCTCTTCTCTAGTGTTAGAAAACTAGGGTTTCTATTATATTTTGGGTTGATGTACTGAATCAAATCGATGTTCAATTGTTCAATTTAGGGTTATGTTCAATTGTTCAAATCCTTTGTTATTTCAAAGAAACAAGTTTTTCTTTTCAAATTATAATTGTTTGTTCTGATTTTCTTATTCAATCGTAATGAATTCAAATTTCAAACCTTTAATGAATCGACCAACTAATTGGTTAATTTTATGAAGCCCCACCAATTTGAGCTTTAATCCTCTGATTGATGAATTTTGTTAATCAACCAGTGTTTTCTTTTCTCCAGTCACTACATATAATGTTCTGTAGTTGTTTGTTTTGCAGTAATTTGAGCTTTTAAAGATATGGGTATGGCTCAGATTGTGAATTCAGTAGAAGACACTGCTATTGATCGAAATTGGGGAAGCCAAATTAGAGTTGGATAAGTTAACGGAACTTATCGGAAAAATATATGATATCCGTTAAGTCCAACGTAACGGAATCGGAATTGAAATTCAGATTTCCGTCGGAACTTAACGGATATCGGATATCCGTTAATTTTAAACATAACGGTAGCGACTGAGCCACTATCCGTTTCGTTAAGTGTCGTTGACAGCCCAATTTATGAATGCAATGACAGTATATATTTCTTCTTCAATTTTTCAATTTCTTTTCTAGAAAAAGATATTTCGGGTCACGTTCACTAGTCTGAGAACCAGACCGAACATCGAACCAGCAAAATTACCGAATCAGGTTTAAATGGTTTGATCAGTCATTTATTTATTTTTATTTTTTTGATAAAAGGAAAATATATTAAAGCTAAGCAAGAAACATTACATTGTTTAGATTACAAACATTTTTGATAAATTCTTTCTTCCTATCTTCTTCCCAGTCCCTAGAATCAACTTTCTGATACACAGTTCTATTAAGTTTTTTAGCTAAACTATCCGCTATATAATTGCATTCCCTTTTTATATAAAAGAAAGAAAAAGAAGCAAAAGAATTGTTGATTTCTAAAGCTTTGAGGATGAAAGCTTTGCACCTCCAAATGACTGCAAAATCTCTTCTTCTCATACCGTTGATAACGTTAAGGTTGTCATTTAGAAAGATAATACTATCTAGGCCTGAGTCTCTTGTCCATCGAGTGGCCTCTCTGCAAGCTCTAGATTCTGCTTCATCTGAACTTGAGCATCTCCCTGTTCCTCCTGCAAAGTTATGGATAGCACCGGTGTTATCAGTTAAAACAATGGCATAGCCAAAATTCATAGTTTCTTTATTAAAAGCAACATCAAACATAACATAATGAGAGTTATTACTCATACACTCTGCATTTCCAAATTTACAGTTAGGATGAGAGCAGTCACATTTTGTTTTAACTTTAGAAGCATGATTTTAACTATCACTAGGACTAGATTTAAGAAACTGATTTATATCTCTTCTAATGTTATTTATCAGATCAATCGGATTTGGTTTTATACTATCAAATACCACTCTACACCTTTATTTTCATTTCATATAAACCATAGAATGTAAGCATACAATTCTCTGTTGTCTTTATCCTTCAGCTATTGACCACACCACTTTTTGAAATCTAAGGAATTTCCTTTATAATACACTGAAGAGAGGGACACACCCCTCCAAACAACTTCAGGAAAGCCACACTCTAAGAACAAGTGATTTGTAGTTTCACTAACTACATGATTGCATAGAGCACACTGAATATCTAAAGGAATATGTCTTCCTAATCTATCGCTAACAGGTAGACAGTTACTACAAACTTTCCATAAGAACATCTGGACTCTAGGAATAACCTTAAGTTTCCATATATCAATCCATTCAACTTTAACATTGAGATGTTTTCTATTGCACAAATAATTATAAGAAGATTTAACTGAAACTTCCCCATCTCTGGTACCTATCCATTTAACACAATCTTTATCGTCGACATTATTTGGTTTAATCGTTTTAATTTTTTGAACAGTATCTTCATCAAACAGATAATTTATCATACTAACATTCCATGTTCCTTGGCAGTTTATCAGATCCGAGACTTTTTGGTTAATATTAGGATCAGTATTATTTTTAGGTTTTGGGACTACACCCTCTGGAAGCCATTTATCGGTCCATATATGAATTTTTTTCTCCATTACCTATATCCCAGTTATGGTTTTCTTTAATGATATCTAAACCTTTACATATACTGGTCCAAACCCAAGACTTAACTTTCTTTTTCTTATAATTTAAAGGATCTGTTTTAGGAAAATACTTACATCTAAGGATTACAGACCAAAGATTATCAGGGTTATTTATTAATCTCCAAGCTAACCTAGTTAGGAGAGCCAGATTGAACTTATGAGGGTTTCTAATACCTAGACCTCCACTTTCTTTACTAGTACACATGTCATCCCAGGCTTTAATATACAATTTTCTATTATTCCTTGTTTTTTTCCACCAAAAATCTCTTTGAAGAGCAATCCACTTTATCAAGAGTTTTTTTGGGGAGAGAGAAGCACATCATCTGGAACATAGGCATAGCACTTGTGACAGATTTGATGAATGTAGTTCTACCAGCCTGCTAAAGAAAATTTGCTTTCCAACCCTGCACTCTGTTGTACACTCTATCCAACATGTTTTGGTAATTAAAGGACTTTGACCCGTTAAAGACCAGAAGGCTAACGGTGATTAACACAGACATTTTTTTCCAGAAAAAGGATAATGTATGTACCAAGGGAATGAAAAATAGTTTGTATTCTACTGAGATAGAATGGATGGGACCCAACCAGCCCAATGGGCTACACTGCTAATCCTTGCAGGGCGGGTTGGGGTCCACCTTTTTTGTTTTTTTCGGTGAATCCCGCGGGATACTTAGCAGTCCCGTCAAGGGAATGGACACGGCTAGTTAGACTAGGTCAAAAACTAATTTGAAATGCAATTTAATCCGGCCACCTATGAATTTTGACTTGTGATGAACATATGCCCTTATAATATTGACTAATAAGTCGTTGCCTAACTTCCGTGTGCGTCTTCCCTCTTTATCACCCCTAGCACAACCTCCATCTCTCTGAAGAATAACTACAATTTTAGAAGAAATTGAAGATTTATCGACATACGATGTAGCAAAAATTTACAACAAAGAAAGTATGAAAAAAGTTTATGCTAAATTATTTTGTTGGTTAATTAATTTGATGAGCCTATTAGGATCATTATTAACTTAATAAAAATAATTTTTCCATAAAAGCTTACTAAGATCAGAATTAACTTAGTTACTTATCAGGAAAGCAATTATCATAAATAATTCTTTTCTCAATTTCGATAAGCCTACGACGATTAAAATTGACTTAGTTACTTATCAGGAAAAGCAGTTATCAGAAATAATTCTTCTCTTACTTTCACAACCACACATCCCACGTAGATATATCATTAAACACAAATCTAAAAGACTCTCTATCTGTGTATGTTATCCACTAGCAGAAAAAGGGCAATGACAAGACAACCTTTTCAGATGAGTGTTAAGAACACAATTTTATTTCGTCGGTTCCTATATGGGGTGGCTAACCCACACATATGCCATGCCATCCTGACAAATAGGCTGTGCCACTATGGTAATATTGTTAAGCGACGGAGTCTCTATCGAATGGTAGAGACAAACCGCTAGCGGTCGAGTCTACTTCGCCAGCGGTGGGCGGTCGAGTCTCCTTCGCCAGCGGTGTAGTCTAAACCGCTCGGTGGAGAGTCTAGATATCTTTAGTAGATAATATTTCTAACGGTTATTTCCCCCAACCCGCCCTATATACCCATTAAATTTAATGGGATGTTGTCAAGTTTATGTTTTGATGAGATGTAGTTTACTTTTAATGGATGTTAAATTTATGTGTTTTTTCATTCGATGTTTACGTAATTCAAAATCCAAGTGACTTCATTCATCTTAACTAAACTATTATATTTTAATTAACATTAAAGCTGATACATTAATGAATGAAGTAGTTTTACTTCATCATGTTCTGATTCAGCATAATCTTCATCTTGATCTCCAAATTGTTGTTTCAAATTTCTCTTATTACGTTTTTCTTCCAACTCCTCTGCTAACCTATCAAATTTCATCTCCCATACCATTTTTTGTCGCTCAGTCATTGTTGAGGTGTTTGCACCAAGAATATTATTCTTGTCATAGTCTGCAACAAACATGTCTTGAGTTTGACGATGCTTTTTCATCTCTTAGTCATGAATTTTCGGTCAATCGCTCTTTGTTTTTCGACGGTCTTTTGATGATCCATAAAAGTTTTTTTTAAAAAAACACTTCAGCTTTTCCCTCTTGTTTTGCTTTTTTCGCCAGTCTTACATTGTTTCTTCCTAATTGTTTTCTCTTATACGCAACATTGAGATTCAAGTTGGAATTTGTGTTTTTTATGGTATCTGGTGAAGAAAACGGATTACCTTGAGATGATTGAGATGGTTTGAACTTGGTGTTGAAGGAGAAGAAGTTTATAGTGAACTTTCAGGTACATGCTGCAAATTTGATAACACCTCTGGATTATATTTAAACAACACTTTCAAAATATAATAACAACTTTCATAAGCAAAAAATTTCCCATGATTGTGGTGTCAATCACTTAGACACTTTCGTTCCACACCAATCGATAACATCGCTCGCTCAACCACGAACAACTTGCAATATTATAGCAGTAACATACAAGGCAACCTTGGCGTTTATTGTAACGAAGCGATCTGACAACCATTTGCATCACGATCGTTGATGTTCATTGTTTCTTCATGAAATTTATAAAATATGTTATCCCACAACTTGTTACTTGGTTGTTGGGAACCATTGATACTATCTTGTGTAAAAAGTACATAGTTTCTGCAAATGCTTTCATCTTCGGCTACGGTTTATTTTAGACACCTAATTCTGTTTCGCTTTTCGTTAGAGATTCAGATTGAGAACCCATATTCAAGAAATTACATAATAGTAGTGAATTGTAGAGAAGATGGAACTTGAATGATGAAATTTAGGTTAGATTATAACAAATGTGAGTGAGAAGTGAGAATATTAGAAAAGGTGTGAGTTGAAATGAAATTAGAATTGGGTATTTATCGGGTGATGGATGTACGACAGTTGGATTAGATATACTGGACGATGTAGTTTGCACAAGGCAGTCGAGACTTTACCGCTAGCCGTTTAGACTACATCGTTCGGTGTAGTTTCGACTGAGAGGTTGAGACTCCACTGCTCAATAGAGACTACACCTCGCATGATTAAAGGGAAAATCAGTCTGTTAGTTTGCCTTTCCCATAGTGGGTGCAAAATGGAAAATCTGATAATTTTCCTTTCCCATAGGAACCGGACTAAGACCGAAACTATCTTATATTTGTACCAAAATATTCAAATATTGGAGTATAACATAATATTAGTATATGTGCCTCCAATATGAGATATATCATCACAACTTTCTTATGATCTTGATATAGCAATCAAAATGCTATGATTTGGAAATTATCTATTCTCAAATGCCATAAATCAACCTGAGACTGAAAGTAAGTCAACCCGAGGCAGAAACTCCAATAACTGACTAATTAAACATCAAATTTTCATCTCACAGAACTAAATAACAACATACCAAAAAAATTCAACAGACAATCAAGTATTTCAATCATTTCCATCTTGTAGAGAATGAAAAGGTGAAGCCAACACAAAAAAGAACGAAGTCATTCCGAGATCGAATGGAGGAGTTATGAGAAAAACAGTTTACACTCCCTTTGTGTGGATTTAAGAACGATTTTGAGTCCAATCTCGAATCTAAGACCGGTTCCAGGGAAGATCCTAAAACCGGAATAGCCACAAAGACTATTTTATACATAGCTTTCTCATACAGTGTACGAATCCAGTGATTATTGGCTTGTTTTAAATCTCTACTCAAGAGCTACACATATTTGAATTGTAAAGATTAACATTATAAACACAAATTCTCATATTCTATCAATTGATAAATCATGGATAGAGAAGGGTGGAATAAAGATGTCCAAGAGTCAAAAAATGGTCGAGAGATCATGTACTTTGTTTCATGTGCTTCCTCACCTATTCATACGGTTGAACAGGAATGAGAGGGTGCACTTTTTAACATAACTAAGTTGTGTTTAGGTGAGGTGAGCCTTATCTTTTTCTTCATAGTACTAAGAAAGAATCATCATCGTTCATGACTTTTTGGTTAGTTTGTTATTCTTTTGGCCGCTCTTATTTTTCTTCCTTGACTTATGATGAAGAGAGTCATTATAACAACATGTGTTGAGGTGAGAATATGAATTTGGTCCTACACGTCCTAGTCACAACAATGACAACACCTTTTCCTAGAATAAATTGAGAGAGAGCCTTCTTCCCCTATGTCTCATGGTGGACTTGTCCTTCCTTTAGGGGCTTCCTAGCCCTGCTAAGGGGTAATTATTTTCATGTATCAACAACATGCATTGGTACAAAAGATTATAATGCCTGCCTGACACACTTAGTAGTTGTAGGTTCAAATCATAGTCACATATCATTATCTAGGTCCTTGATCAAAACCCATGGAAGTTGTTTTAGATTTTATGATACTTGGCAGAAAGAACAAATTTTTATCCAAGTCGTTCAACAAACTTGGGAAATCTCTGCTCGGGAAATCCTATTATCTCCTTTACATATACTTAAGTAATCTTTGCGATAAACTATTAGACTGCGAAAATTATTTTGGGGAATCCATCTAAAAGGATCCCGACTCCACTCTTGAGATATTGAAAATAAATGTAAAATATGTCTAAATTAACACAATAATCCAGGATAAATTATGTCAGTTATGAATTTTATATGACACCCATAATGTAATTTCGTAGCAGCGATTTAAAAAAAATGATGATAGAGTTAGGAGAACACCACCAAATACTTTCGTATAGTAACTTTACAGAGCACAAAATACTTTCATATGGTAACTTTAAAGAGGACAAAATTGAATTATGTAGAATGCATCAATAATTGTTAAACAGAAGTTAAATTAAACATAACATAGTATAAGTGAGTCAGATACTCACTGAATACTTTACTATACGTTTTACTGCTGACACTATTGATTTGGATTAACGAGAAACTAATGTATAAAAATATTCTTTTATGTATCTCTTCTGAAGATAATCAGAATTTATTGAGAACACCAACTCATGAGGGAACTCAACGGACACGTTTTCTCATGTTTCAGCACCTTATGTGCACCTTCCTTTAGGGCCGCCCACTTGGGTGGTAGTAAGCACTCTACCACCCAAACCAACCAAATAAGAATCACATGTCAAGTAAACACACAATTTTTTTACACTAATTTTCTATATACCAGAATGTCTGTTGGCCTAAGATTAAATCTCTCCACATGCGATTACGCCAAAAATTTAAGCGTGCTTTTTATTTGGATGAAATTTCATTCTACGGTTTCCTTACATAATCATGTTCGTAATTTGAATCAATATTATGCTTGTATTTAATTGCTCATTCCCTTAAAGTATTTTTCCTTCTTTTGTTGTCGGAAGCCTCTTTTTTTGTAGAAAAAAAATCAGAAGTCAATATCCAGATCGTACTCAATAAATGCACGCATGCAGGCATGCTGCTCTAATCAGTCTACCAGGTCAGATAATATATAGTTCACCCAAATATTAATGACAGATAAGTACTTTTTTTTTTCCTGGCATCAAAGTAGTTGAACTCACTCCTCGAATCCTACTCGTCTGGAAGTGAGGGGCGATGAGCGACGAGCTCAACTGAGGGAACTGCCAGTATTCGGTTAGACTCGTTAGAGTCGATTTATTCCCGTATATGTTTACCAACATGATTTTTATATTAGAAAAATGACAACGTAAACATTACTATTACTATTAAGCAAATCCTTTACCATTGAGTTACTTGATAATTCTTTTTATAAAAGAATCGATGAAATTTTATTGATTTACTCGTCGATCCATATCTGCACTGAGGTAAGTGGTGCATCATCTTGGCATTACGATGCTACGACATCACTATGTTTGTCCCTTACCGAAAGATGCAATATATATTTCTTTATGTTGTTTACCGAAGAAAGCATAAATGATGTTACAACATCATTATGCATGCTGCGAAAAGGTATTGGGACTCGATGCATGGCACCTAACTCTCAAATTTTTATTTGTAAAAATGTCAATAAGAAGTATATAAGAAGGATATGCTTGCTAAGAACTAAAATGCATCAATATAGTGCATTTCGCAAGTTTGGAGTTAGCCAAGAATAAGATATGCATTATATGCGTCTATTTGGATATTCTATATCGCGAAAAGGTACTGGGACTTGGAGGGGGTCCATCAACTCATAAATTCTTATTTGTAGATATGTCAATAGTACATATATAGAGAAGGAGTGTTGGTTGAAGGTACATCAATGGAAAATGCATCTCTAACATACAAAACGTATATGATGAAGCATATTTGATGTGAAAGCGTCATTATGCCATGTTGCTTACTCGGGAAAGCTTCATGATGCGTAGGCATCATTGTTGTTGTGTTGCTAAACCAAGAATGCATTATTTTGATGCATTCTGAAGGAAAAGTGAATGTTGTGTAATTTGCATGACCCGAATAAGAGAATCCAAACTTACAAACTAAGTGGCATCATTGATGCATAATATAATGCATATTTTACGAACAACCATTGGCCAATACATACTAGGATTTTCTTGGCCTTTAGCCTCGTAACAAGAGTTGTCTTTACTGACTTGTTCTACTTGATATGACCCTTCGGATGAAATAGGTCTGTGTTTGATCCCTTCATGCTACAGGTTGGGTACACTGGCAACCGCAATATTCCGCACTTGTGGTCCATTACTTTGTTGCTCATATTATCTAATTGGGAGATGATTGCAACACACTTGATGAGGTAGTTGCATTCAATTCCTAAGATGTTCATACTGCTTATCAATCTATACGATATTGACATGCACCAATTGCAAATTGGGAACTACAAGAAAAAGGAAGTTAACAAAATTGCAAATTAAGGGAGCTTGCGTAGGCTACTTGCATCACAGGAATAATGCAGGGCAAGGATGGCAAGAGTATGGATGATGCACTCTTGGCAAGAGAAGACATGTGCATTCATCCAACCAATTCTCGAAGCAAAATAAGAAAGCTGAAAATAAGCTTGTTGTTAGAGCTTTGCTCGGTCGAACTCACAAGTGTTGCAATCTCAAGCTTGTTGTCAAAACAAAATATTGATTTCTAGTCTACATTTAGTCAGGTCTCGTATTAGAATAAAAGTGTGTAGTTAAGAATCGGATATCACTGCGTTCTACTATTTGAAGGAGAAGATCAACCGGAGATTTGAAGAGCTTCAACATCAAAAGGTAAGTGAAGACTGAACCACCTATTTCTCAAAGTTTTCACCTTTCTATCTATGAGATATTGTAGCATGACTAAATTAGACAGAACATGCATAATATGTTTGTTTATGCTTAAGAACATTTGCTCATACTTGATGAATTTGGTTAAGAGAAATTTATTGTTCATGACTTAAATTACACTTCAAGATTTAATCATTTGAAAATATCCTGGAACAGTGATATGTGTCATTGATGTTATTCGGGAATGTTTCGAATTGATTATTAGAGAGATATATAACTACTGTTAGTATGGATACATGACAGTATGCATACTAGTTCACATACTGGGAGAACTGTTACAAGTTCGGAGCCGCAGTACATATAACCAGTACGCATACCAGCGTAGCTATCGTTCGGCAGCAACTTTGTGGTACGCGAACCTGGTACCCATACCACAAAATGTTTATGACTCGTGAACCAGAAACGATACGCATACCCAGTATGCAAACCGGAAAATATCTGTTGGTTTTAATACTGAAAACGGTACGCATACCCGGTATGCAAACCATAAAAGATCTGTGAGTTCCTGACCTTGTCTTTTGTCTTAAGGGTATCCATACCCGGTACACGTACCATGAAAAAGACATTCATGAACATGTATAGTACACATACTTAAATGTCAAATATTTTCAGATGCATCAAAATTATTTCTATGAGATAATCGGTATTTGAACAACTTTCTAAAAACGCTATCTAGACATTTTGATCATATGTGTGATTTATGAAAAGTTTTAAAGTGTTATATGAAAATAGTTATTCAATTGGATAGTTTCGGCCAACCTAGATGAACAGGTCATTATACACGGTTCGGTTACGGTCCATCCTAACCAAAGTGTATATTCTGCTATGTTAATTTCAAGTCAAGTTTTTCATCAAACGGTGGTTATTGATTGCCTGGTTCCAAAGCTATCTTAGGTTAAACCTAAAGCAACCTTGATATTCAAAGTCTATAAAAGGAGAACCTCTAACAACTGGGGTCTTTGAATCCCTGACACTATTCTTGTATGTCCTAGTTGTAAACTAGAGTCGTCCTCTCCTTCAAACACTTCTAGGGTTTAACGACTAAAAAGACTTCACCTAGGGATTCGTGAAGCCAGGTCAAACTATCTTTATCTTGATAGTTCGAATATCCTGATCTTGTTTTGAATGTTGTTTCTCACTCAAACAAGATAAATAGAAATCACAAAGTATCTTCGTCTCAGACTTTGTGATTCCACAAATTTCGACTTGTGAAGTGAATAATAATCTAGGCTGCTCTGCGGGAGTCATAAGACCGGATTTTGAGGTTAGCTAGATGTAGCGCCCCCGAAGCTAGCAGCTGACAAATCCAAGAGATTAATTAAATAAAGAGGCACTAAGAATCTAAATCTTATACTTAAGCATTGAATTAAGAAATCTGCTACAAAACTTAAACCAAAAACTAGCCCCGCTCTGAAATATATATATATACAAGAACTCCTCTCAAATGATACATATACAATAGTCATTTGGTTTACAAATAGAACATACAACATAATAAACATAGCCGAAGTTAACCAACTAACGGACTCAACTCCACGAAGCTTCCGCTGCGCAACTCTGATCTGTCTCTGAAACTGAAAGTGGAAATGGGTGAGCACATCATCCCTAAAAGGGGTGCCCAGTAGGAATAACATATAACTTTCAAGTAATCATTGGAATGATTTGGAAAACAATTCATGTTTTCCCAAAACACTAAAGACAACCAATTCACAGAGATAAACAATCATGTATATGGAACTAACTCCTTCGTCAAACAATGTATAATATTCAATACCAAATTCCAGCACCTAGATAGTAATATTGTGGTGTATCGCCCTAGCCATTGCATAAAAGATCAAAAGTAAGTAGGTATAAATGAAGGAGCGTATCCTATATACCACAGATGGGAATTTCTATTTCCCAAGCATTCAGATGGAAATTCTTATTTCCCATTCACAAAGACAAACAATGCATTACAATTCCTTTCCAAACAATGGAAAGATTAAAAGAACTAACAAACTTTCGGAATTTAAAATAAAACAATGCATGGAATGCACAATCAGACGACGCATGAATTTATTAAACATAAACTTCTGTAAAAGAAAACAGCAATAATCACAAAAGAGTTAAATGTAAATTCCCACCTCTTTTGATGATAAGCCACGCCTACCTCGAGATCCACGATCCACTGGTTCATCCTTTGAATTGATCGTTGTTAATATAGATTAACTGTTAATCACACAAGAACTCTAAGAATCTAGCAAAAATGGCTCACACAAGAATCACACAAGTCCATCTAATGTTCTAAGCCCATTTATGGTTCTACACCTTTTATTATCTATCTTTAGCATATCTAAGGTTTACTAATTCAATTAGGTTGGTTCTATAATTCATTAGCTAAGTCTTATGCATATCTACAACTTTGTAGAAGATGCCAAAGGCTAATTCGGACCATAAAGGGTCCAAAACATCAAAACATCAATTAAAGAAAATAGGGTTCATCCTAGTCAACTAACAGTCTAAGGTCAAGTAACAGTCAACGTTTAAGTCAAGGTCGAAGGTCAAGTCAACGGTCTACTGGTCACTGAGTCCAACCGATTCAACTCAGGTTAACAGGATAAACCCTACTCAGTCAGATATCTGAGTCAAGAAAACAAAATCAGTCAGACATCTGACTGACAAAACAGCACAAGACCTAAGCTATTACAGCTTCAATTCCTACAACAAAACCTTCTTCTTTATCATTTCAACTTCAATCAAATTAAAGCTACAACCCTCATTACAACAAAAAATATACACATTTCAATTAAACTTCATGATTTAACTTCAACTACAAACTTAGCTTTACCTGCAAATGCAGTTGCAAGCTTCCACTGAGGAGATTCAATTCAACATAAACTAATTCAGATCCCTCTTCTTATCTACACTTCAACAATCATTACTATCAAACTCAGTTACCATAATTTCATAACCCCAACCCTCATAGCTGTAGCAGCAATATTAACAACTTCCATTTTACCTACACAGTTCATACATATATCCCATGCAACTTCAACAGCATCACTACAACTTATAACTCAGTACAATCATTTACATCTCTTCCTATCTACAGCTCCATCAAATACTCAACACACCACCATCACTTATATCCTCAACTGCAACCATTACCCATGTAAATTCAATCTCCATCTCCACCAGCAATATCTACAGTTCATTATTTCAATTCTCCTCTGCAACATCAACATTAACTCAGATCAACTCATAACACCTACCTTCTCATATCCAGCCACACCACTAGACTGGATTCTCAATCACAACCATCTTCATCACCACAAGCAAATCATTCATACTGCTATTGCAACTTCATAACAAGTTCTTGTCTTCAAGAACACTCTCCTCTGTTCATACGATCACAATCTTACATCTCCACCTGCAATTTCAACTATACAGACAACACCACCAATAACCCATCTCCAGTTTTGTTTCCATTCCACCTTCACAATTCATACCTAACTCAAACATCTAATCCCTGTCAATCAACTTCATATACTCAAACAGCAACATAATCAAAATGATTATAAACATCTTCAATTCAGTAAAGAAGATTTACTTCAATATAGATTCATTCCAGCAAATTGAAATCAACTCCCCTTTCTTGCTTGACTTGATTAACCAGGCCATCTTAAAACAACACAAACCCAGCAGTTCAATTCAATCAATCTCAACACCATCAATAGTTTCTTCTTCTGGAACTCTACAGCTCAATCTCACAAAACCCTTGCTCTTCAATTCTCTGTAACCAAACCCCAAATTGAATACCCAATTCTTTTTCTTTGTTCTCAATACACAAAACATCAATCAAACCTTCAAATCTACCAAACCCATCCTTTAACTTTCCTCTTATTCAAAATCCTCAAAAACAGAACCTTAAATCTCTGTTCTATCAAGAACCCTAATTCTTTTCAACAAAAACCTATCTTCTCAATTTATCACCACAACAACTTCAGAAGCTTCAATTAAACTAACCCATCTTAGAATTCTATCTAAATCTTCTCAATCTTTGACCAATTCGAATTCCAATACAACATGCAGAAACCCTAATTCAAACTTCGAGAAACCCTAACTTTTGATTCAATCACCGGAACAACACAACCACAGCAACACAGCAACAACCCTCTTCTTATTCATCTATCAGTAACTCGATTCACATCTCATAACCTTCAAAACGTTAATCAAATCGGTAACCCTAATTTCAAATCTCTGAAACCCCCTTTTCTGTTGAACCTAAATCAACTACATATCGATCTTCACCAACAATTCCGTGTCTTCTAACCTTCACTGATTCAATTGCTAACTTCAGATTTCTGCTCCATCGATTGATACGGGTGGGAGAAGAATTTGCAGAGAAAAGAGAAGAAGAACAGAGAAGTAGAACGAAGAAGAAGAAAGAGAAAGCATACGAATGAGTTTATCTTCTCGGTTCGAATGGGATAAGGCCAGCCGAATTTTTTGAGGCACCCAACGTTCTAGATAAGGGCTGCCTAGGCGGCTATTCTGCAAAATGACCATTTTTTCCTTCAAACAAATCTGATGAAATCTTCTTTGTCCGATATCCGAATGACACGTTCGAGTAGTCCATTCCACGTAACTTTTCGAGATCTATCTAGCGGTACTAGTTTCGTATTTAATTCGTTATTAGATTAATTTCTATTAATTAACATTCGTGTTAAACTAATCGAGTTATTAGCGACTTAGACGTCTCTTGACTAGTCTAATAGCGTTGACGAGCTTGAGGGTCTTTACACTAGACTTTGTCTATTGCAATCGATTTCCTACCTCACCTTGATCTTTGATCGGAACGGAAATCACAAATAGGCTTATCTGTGGAAGGCAGATTGGTTTAAAGTATTCAATTGAGTTGAAGCAACTCTTAGGCTATAAAGGACGTTAGCTAAGGGAATCATTTGTGCGGAGTCCTGCTTGGATTCAAGAGGCGTAAGGAGCGCGACTGTAACTGAATTGATGTGATGGTTTAATTCAGTTGTAACTACATTCCAGTCCGAAGTTCTGATAGTAGGCTAGTGTCTGTAGCGGTTTAATACAGTTTGGTGTTCAAATATGGACTAGGTCATGGGGTTTTATTGCATTCGCAGTTTCCTCGTTAAAAAAATTCTGGTGTCTGTGTTATTTCTTTTTTCGTATTATATTGTTTACCTTTATAATTGAAATATCACAGATTGGACGTTAATCAATAAAAGTAGATATATCCATCCTTATTTGTTGGATACAACTTGATTGATTCTTGGATATTGATCTTTGGAATCGTCCAAGTACTCTCACACATAATTTGGTTATGTAAACATTCTAATTGTGAGAGAAAGAGATATAAGCTCTTCATATAATTCCTTGATTGAGATTCATTAAGTTGAACTCTCAGAATTGTATTCGAGTTTAGTCCATACAGGTTTCCTAAGAAAAATTTGATGGTGTATTTTGGTACCCTCACATTTTCAATTGGTATCAGAGCACGCAAATACGCGAAATACCTAATAAGTCTGTGTTTGAAGCAATCTGACTATATGGACAGGAGTGCAATCTCGATAAACGTAACGCCATCCTTTGATGGCACAAATTACTTATAGTGGAAAATTGTTATGCTTTCCTTTATACATGCCCGTGACTTTCAGACATGGAAACTTGTAGTAATGAGATACAATCCTCCGACAGTTGTTAAAGACGGAAACACTGTTGCGAAGGATTTAGCAGAATATAGTGAACCGAGATAAGTGCTGCAAAGAATAATTCTGACGGATTAAATGCTATTATTCACGCCATAAGCCAAGATATTCAGTACAATGTGACCTCGTGCACTAAGTCTAAATACGCTTGGGATATCTTATAAACTGTATTCGAAGGAGATACCTCAGAAAAAGAAGCTAGGCTTCAAAACCTAAATTCTGACTTGGAAAATCTTCGTATGTCTGATGAAGACTCGTTTGATGAGTTTAATCAAAAAGTGTCTGGAATTGTTAATGCATGTTATATGTTAGGGAAGACCATTCTCCAAAAGGAAATTATGATGAAAATTCTCCGATCTTTACCAGCAAGATACGAGTCTAAGATATGTGCCATCATGGAAGGAAATAACCTTGAAACACTTTCCAGAAATAGTTTTGTTGGGAAGTTAAAGATTTTTTATCACAAGCATAACATGGATAAAGATAGCGCTTCTGCACTTAAATCCACAACCAAAACAGGCGTAACTTCTTTGAATGAAAGCTTGTCTTGGACTGACGAGTGTTTATTTGAGCTAAGACAACAAGTCAAAAATATCTATAAAGGAACAGACAATCTGGGAAGTGGTGCTCCCGAACTGACATCCAAGATGATTTAGTTATTCAAGATGGAAATTCTCTTCAAAGAAATAATGCTCTCATGGTTTCCCTTGATAACCCTGATGAGCATACTTCTGAAATTCAGCCCCATGTGCAGAAACATATGTTGATTCTGATTCTGAATTTGATTCTAAGTCAGATAAGGAGATTTTAGAATTCTTGAATAAAAGTGAAGAAATTCACCGAGAAAACCTTCATTTGAAGAAAAACCTAGAAAAACTCAAATCATCTCTTCAAGTGAAAAATTTAGAGTTGGATAAAATCAATGAATGCTTCACTACAACACTGTCTGTAAAAGATAATAAGATTAATACCCTCAAGTGCGACCTACAAAGGCTCTCGAGAAGCTCAGAAAAAATCTCAGCTATAGTGTTTGGTCAAAAGTCCTTTCGTAACACTAATGGTATTGGGTTCACAAGCAAGACCTCAATCACCTACAGCTATTTTATCCATGGTGGTTCATGTAAAATGGAAATAGTTCGTTGTGATAAACAGGTTTCCAAATCTTTTAAAGACAAACCCTCTCTGCATTGCTTTTTTTATGGAAGTAAGAATCACGTGCAAAAGAAGTGTTGGAAATTCAAGAAGAATAACAAGTTGTTAAACTTCAGAAGGACATGCAGAGAATGAATAAGTTATATATTGAAGAATAGTTTGGGATTTTCATGGCCACAAAGAGAGAAACGAAGAACAATAACCAGAAAAGGTAAGACTCCCGAATACACTAATAACCTTGTTAAGTCACCCAGTGACTCAAGTGGTGAGTGTTCTACTCACCCCATCACTACTTAATTGTAGTAATGAGTGCAACCTTAATATTTTAGCTTGATAAAATGAGGCTTGCACAAAACTCATCACAATACTCTTTGTGATGACAAGGTTACTCAAGTTGACTTGATTTTTTATGATTTCTAGTTTTAAACGTGAAACACCTCATAATAATCTCATAGAGATATCGGTGTATGTGATCTTTTTGAGCCATCTCCAATATCTAGAATGCATATTTGTGTTCCACCACCTTTCAATAGTCTGCATTTTTGAATCATTAATTCTTGTGCTCTAAACCTTGTTTATTTGAGCTAAGAACATGTTTCAATCTTATGCTGACACAACTATGATTTCGTGAGGATAAGTAACTAATAATTAGCATAATTAAAAATGTTAAAAGGTCGTAAAAATTGTGTATTTCATGGCACGGACGACAAGATCATACTAAAGCCGTACCGGTTCACGTACCGTCTTAAAGATGGTCGTTTCTCTTATTTAGGACTACTTCCTTCTTTATGAAGAAAAGTTCAATGGCTCCTGTAACTAGAGGATAATGATTTCAGGGCTAAAGTAAAGAACTTTGTGTCTAAGAGGAATGATTTGAAATCTCGAATCAATCTCTCCTTGGTTAAGATAACTCACTATGAACACATGCTGGCTCAGTCTAAAATTACCTTGCGTAATCTGAGAGAAGAACTCAGTGAGTTAACTGGCATTTCTGAAGACTTGGAAGAACTGAATGATCCCATCATTAACGAGTTTTTCAACAATGAGAAGGAATTCTCCTCTCAGGATATCAAAAATAGCCTGATACATTAGTAGGCTACTTCTTGTGAGAATTTATTCTTGTGTTCGAGAAGGATAACTAGGGTTTGGTATAACAAATATTGTGATTACACAAGCTATTTCAAACCATTTTCATCTTGCATGTTTTTAGATTTATTTATTTAAATTTTAGAGTTTTTGGAAGATGAACTTGCAGTACATTATTGGTTTAATGTATTGCAATGTCTTATGAGATATATGTGTCCTTTACTTTATGTGAATTGAACTAATATCTCATATATGCTTAAAAGTTAAATCTATTATGTTTTCTGAACTATAAAAAGAACAAACTTTCTGATTTTTTTTCCCGCAGTCTTGTGTTGTTATTGCACTATATACTCCGTAATATTTTCTTATGTTGAGTCATACCGATTAAAATTATCTATTTGTTCGTAACTGGCGTTGAGATTAATTTATGTCGATGTTCAGGAAACAAGTCCACATGATTTGTTAATATCTGACAAAATTCTTCTTTTTCATCAAAGTAAGGTCACTCATGTTGTTCTCTTGGGAATGACATCAAATGGGGGGAAGTTCTTAAATGAACTTGTGCTTAATTGTTATATCTTTGTGGGGAGAGTGGATGTGGAATTTACAGGGGATGCTTGTATCTTAAATCTCCTAGATGAGCACTAAGTATTTTTTTAATCTGTGATATCATCTAAATTAAAGTTGATATGAATCCTTTTCAGTCTTGAAATATCATTGAATTCATTATGATCCCATAATTTTCGTACCTTTGCCAATTTTTATGGACAAAAGGGGGGAAAATTAATTAGTAGTGCACTTCATACATATGGTTTACGAATCATAATATAAGAGGGGTGAATCAATATCTATAGGTTTCACCTATTATGCAAAAGATGTAAGCATAGATTAAGGAGGAGAAACATATCACCATAGTATTACTTCGAAGTTGTGATAAATTGAACTTTGGAGAAGATAATAATAATATGTTTCCGTATAACGATGATTGAAAATATTTTTTTCAAAGTTATTATCGCTACGGATCTCCAACAACAACGATGCTGAGTTGAACACGTTCGGAATCATTGCAACTTGAAATAACGAAGAATTCAAGGAGTTGAAGAACCAAGGAAATCAAGCATGATGGATTCTGGAGTTTTGAAGCTTTATTTTTTTTAATCCATATGTATTGATAGTTTTGTCACTAAAATTGAAAAAGGGGGATATTGTTAGAGCATTGCTCGGTGGAACTCACAAGTGTTGCTATCTCAAGCTTGTTGTCTAATTTAGTTGTCAAAATTATATCTTGATATCTAGTCTACATTTAGTCAGGTCTCGGATTAGGATAGAAGTGTGTAGTTGAGAATTGGATATCACTGTGTTCTACCATTTGAAGGCGAAAATCAACCGGAGCTTTGAAGAACTTCAACATCAAAAGGTAAGTGAACACTGAACCACTTATTTCTCAAAGTTTTCACCTTTCTATGTATGAGGCATTTTCGTATGACTAAATCAGACAGAGCATGCATAACAAAAATTTCGAGTCAACTTTATCTTATATATTGTTCTCGAAATATGACTAGTTATGCTTAAGAACATTTGTTCATACTTGATGAATTTGGTTAAAAGGAATTTATTGTTCATGACTTAAATTACGATTCAAGATTTAATCATTTGAAAATAGCCTGGAACAGTGATATGTGTCATTGATGTTATTCGGGAATGTTTTGAATTGATTATTAGAGAGATATAAAACTACTGTTAATATGGATACATGACAGTATGCATACCAGTTCACATACTGTGAGAACTGTTACAAGTCCGGAGCCGCAGTACATGTACCCAGTACCCGTACTGTCATAGCTATAGTTCGGCAGCAACTTTTTGGTACGCAAACCCGGTATCCATACCACAAAATTTTTGTGACTCGTGAACCAGGAACGGTAAGCATACCCAGTATGCAAACCGGAAAAGATTTTTTGGTTTTAATACCGAAAACGATACGCATACCCGGTATGCAAACCATAAAGGATCTTTGAGTTCCTAACCTCATCTTTTGTCGGTACACGTACCATGTCAAAGACATTCACGAACAGGTACAATACACGTACCAGATACACGTACTTACCCTGTCGAATATTTTCAGATTCATCAAAATTATTTCTATGAGATAATCGACATTTGAATAACTCTCTAAACACACTATCTAGACATTTTTGATCATATGTGTGATTCATGAAAAGTCTTAAAGTATTATATGAAAATGGTTAAGTATATAGTTCAATTGGATAGTTTCGGCTAACTTACATGAACAGGTCATCATACACGGTTCGGTTACGGTCCATGTAACCAAAGTGTATATTCTGCTATGTTAATCTTTACTCAAGTTTTTCATCTAACGGTGATTATTGATTGCTTGGTTCCAAATCTATCTTAGCTTAAACCTAAAGCAACCTTGATATTGAAAATCTACCAAAGGAGAACCTCTAACAACTGGGATCTTTGAATCCCTGACACTATTCTTGGGTGTCCTAGTTGTAAACTAGTGTCATCCTCTCCTTCAAACCCTTCTAGGGTTTAGTGAATAAAAAGTCTTTACCTGGGGATTCATGAAGCCAGGTCTAACTATCTTTATTTTGATAGTTCGAGTATCCTGATCTTATTTTTAAACAAGATAGATAGAAATCACAAAGTGTCTTCGTCTCAGACTTTGTGATTCAATAAGTTTCGACTTATGAGGTGAATAATAATCTAGACTGCGCTTCGGGAGTCATAAGACCGAATTTTGAGGTTTGCTAGACTTTGTCTATTGCAATCGATTTCCTACCTTACCATGATCTTTAATTAGAACGGAAATCACAAATAGGCTTATCTGTGGGAGGCAGATTAGTTTAAAGTCTTCAATTAAGTTGAAGCAACTCTTAGGCTATAAAATATGTTAGCTAAGGGAATCATTTGCGCGGAGTCCTACTGGGATTCAGGAGGCATAAGGAGCGCGACTGTAACTGAATTGATGTGACGGTTTAATTCAGTCGTAACTACATTCCAGTCCGAAGTTCTGATAGTAGGCTAGTGTCTGTAGCGGTTTAATACAATTTGGTGTTCAAGTCTAGACTAGGTCCCGGGGGTTTTCTGCATTTGTGGTTTCCTCGTTAACAAAATTTCTGGTGTCTGTTTTATTTCCTTTTCCGCTTTATATTGTTTATCTTTATAATTGAAATATCACAGGTTATACTTTAATCAATCAAAGTAGATACATCCATCCTTGTTTGTTGGATACGACTTGATTGATTCTTGGATATTGATCTTTGGAATCGTCCAAGTACTCTCTGAAAAGATGAGGGTACCCAAATACACCACAATCTTTTATTTATCAACCTATAAGTCCTCTACCGAATGTGATCGTCTATAGACAGAGGCGAGACAATACAACTGATTCTGTTCACACTTCATGTGATCGTCTATGGATACGAGATCGAGACAATACAACAAAAAGATCACTTATGTAATTGATTACGGATACAAGATCGAGACGATACAACAACAAAGTGTGCACTTGATTATAGGTCTGGTAATAACCGAAACTCTCTATGATCAATATCAAGTGTTACAGAATTAACGTACGTGTGTATTTTACTTAATTATAATAACAATTATTAAGCCTCTATACAAAATCTCATACCAACTTCGTATAGTTGAGACCAAGCAGACTACCCCTAGCTACTTAGTTTTGTCAGTATCCCTGCGCCTTCGACTTCTAGAGTCACGCACGTGAATAAAAAGTCATTTGGATCGTATTCCAAACAGAAAAGGAAGAATATATTTGTTTGGTAACCACTCTAATCAATCTTGCTAAAAGATATTAATGAGTCGTTTACAAAGGCTCTTATGTTTAATCTAATAAACTCCTTTGTCTGGTTAGATCAATCTAAATGTTGATTACCAAAAAAATCAAATTCTAGATTCGTAATCAATCAATATAGATCTCAGAAAAGAAACTATAAAGCAATGCCGATCTCACACAACAAATCAACTAAGTCTATAAAAGATAAACCGATATTAGTTAGATCCCAGCCGATCAAGGTTTGTGCATTAAATCCACAAGATACGAAAAAATAATAAGAATTCTTCTTCGTCTCCAAATCTTCTATTGCCTTCAATAACCTGCACAACAACACTTGAATCCTCTTGTGATCAATCACGCACAGAACAAAGTTTGTTAACAATTGATTATCACAAGATTTCTTTAGATCCGAAGATGGTTCTAAAGATCCCGTCAATATTTTGATCTAGTCTGAGTGAATCTTATATCATTAGAGAAGATTCTGAAGAATAAACAAACTAGGTGCAATCAAAGTTTCAACAACCGTTAGTCAATCAAATCAATAATCGAAAACTAATAATACTGCAATTATCTAGTTTCCCACCAATGGTACTCGTAGAGATTCTTGATCCCACAGAAGTCTTTGAACGAGCGGTCGTAAGAGATTTCACCTAATTAGGGTACTTTCCTCTCCAGATAGACGGATCCACCAGAAACAACAAGAAATGAAGTTCGTCTGGCTCTTAGGAAAGTTTGCAAAAAATGCAAACTCAAGTATTTATAGACCAAGGTTGTTTGGACAACAAGGAAATTCCAAAACCGAAAATATTCTCAAGATATGCATTAAAGTACCTAAATTCGGTTTTCCTATTCCCAATAAATATTAACCAATATTTCCAAAAACTCTCATGGAAAAACCTTCTATTATTAGTCTAGCACCTTAACTAATAATATATTCTAGAGGATATGTTTTAAATCGCTGGTGGTAACATTCAAATAGATTATGTCGATGCCGTACTTACGAAGTTCCAAAAGATAAGCGTTCATACTTCGTAATATGTTTCCTTGACACTTTGATCATACTATTATGACCAAGTCACATCACTAGAGTATTATATACAATATATACAGCTTCGCATGTTATGTTTTCAATATAGCGCGACTTGAAAGATACATTAGGAATGTAAACAAGATCAAGTTAATATTAGTAACCTCAAGTGGAAGGATGATGTCGTCGTTGTAGTCGTTACTTCTTCACATTCTTCAGGTCTTTGGAGTAATACTTGTACATCTCAACAATCCTAGACTTTCTAGTCTAACCTAAACGAAGTTGACTCTAGTATTTAATCAAGTGACTCTAGATGAGTTTTGATACTAAAATATGACAACCAAGCTTGACATACGAATACTTAGTGGGTTCAAATCTCACACATAATCAGGTTCACGGATTTGGTTCTGTAAACATTCTGATTGTGAGAGATTCATATAATTCCTTGATTAAGATTTATTAAGTTGAACTCTCAGAATTGTATTCGAGTTTAGTCCATACAGGTTGCCTAAGAAAAAGTTGGTGGTGTATTTTGGTACCCCCACGTTTTCACTTGCCATATTCCAGGATAGTGCTCGCGACCTTCTGATGCACGCAAAATACATCACTAGTGGTCATTAAGTCTATACACCCTTAGCAACAAAAGGATAAGTTGAAACGACGTGGATCTACGTATGAAAACTACGTTTTAAGTATTATGCTTTTAAAGGAAAAGCAACGCGTATTTTCCTAGTGAGAAACAAGATTTTACAACCCGGTTACTTAGTACCAGTAGCGCTCGGAAAGTTTTATCCTGCTGAACGTGGTGTTGAAGGAGAAATTTTCTAGCCTGTCATAGTAAACCTTCTACCCACATCGCAATACTGGGAAAAATCGTTTTAACTTATCGGAAAAGCGTTTCTCTGTCCACCAAATTAAATGTGTTAGAGTAGTTAACAAGCAACATCGATGTAGTGTTATCTTTCCTCTACATTCTAGTATGCATGTTAGTTGGCTGTATATAAGTATGGTTTCCCTTCCTCCGAGAGTACCCTTAAGAAACTTTTAAGTCTTGCAAGTCGGTTGACATGGCTTTGCTGATACATTCGATGACTAGTTTGAAGACGAGTCACATCGCTAGTCATGTTTTCTTTTCACTGTAATGTTATGTCTTTCTAACTAATCCTTTTTTTTTCCCTAATGTGTTTACAGTTGTTTCTTTCCCAAACAGCGTTTGCCGATTCTAAAGTTATGTTTATAGCGTTTGCTCTGCTAGCCAAGTTGTTTTTTGAAGCCAGTGTGTATCCATTGTTTCATCATCAAAAAAGGTATTATCTCAATCATAACCGTTCCAACATTGATCAAGGCCGTTACAAATTAAGAAAAAAAATCCTTCCCTATCTCACCATGATTTTAGCCTTACCTTTTGTATCTCATGGAGAATTATTCTCTTATCCTACCACCTAAATATCCGTAGAGATATCTCTTGTTATGGTAACCAAAACCCTATTTTCCTTGAATACAATTATAATATATAGACGAACCTCAAACAAACACAATATAAGTCTCTATCAAGTCAGAAAGATTAATAGTATGGCGACTTGATCTGAAAATCAAGTATTGGATCTCGCAGAGAAATTCAAGCAAGCTGCGCTTGAATTCGATAATGATTTAGAAACTCTGAACCAACTCTCAGAAGAAGTTAAAAATGATAAAAAATAAGAATGGGAACAATGTCTTATAGGTATGATAATTATGGAAGAATGATCTATGGGTTTCAAGAGTGTGGAGCATCATATCAAGCTTACATGGGCTTTTCTACCAGAAGGTGAAGTCAAGGTTTTGGAAGTGGACAAAAACATAATGGTCTTCAAATTCAAAGAAGAAGAAACAAAAGACAATATTTTCAAGACAAGGCCATGGAGCATCAACAAATATCTAGTAATCTTACATCCATACAATTTTATGGTCATATACCAAGAATTAGACTGGAATCATCAATGTTTCTGGATGCAATTAAAAAAGCTTCTACCAGAACATATGAATGTTACTTCAGTAACTAAAATAGGAAGGCTTATGGGGGAAGTGATAGGCATCGAACCAGAAGATGCAATCCCAATTGATAAGGATGGTGTTAAAGTGTGTGTTGTAATTGATATCAACAATCCCTTGAGAAGAGGAGTTATGACAAAGACTGATGCAGGATTCACAAGACGGATCAAGTTTTTCTATGAAAAACAACCACATAATATTTGACCTAGTTGCTACATCATCAAGCATACCAAAGGGGCATGTGAAGCAGCAACAAACTATCTCCTAAAAGCTCATGCAAAGCCTTATTATCTTGGGAAAACTAATGTGGCTAACAAGAACAGGATAGTAGATGGCAAAGCAGTGGATACTACTCCAACGGTGCAGAAGAAAAAAGAAATTAAGAATGCTCCGTTTGTCCCTCCCAAAGATGGTTACTTTATTGGTCCTATGATAGGCAGCCAAGTTCAATCTGAAGAAGGAAATGATTCTGCTAGATTAGGAAAGAGACTCAGGATAACTGAATCTGGAAACAACTCAGGAAATTACAGTGCTCCCTCTCAGCATGACAACACTCATACCTCCCATGATGATAAGCAATTGGATATACAAGATGCAAATAGACTCACAACTGAGGAGAAACAACCAAATAACAACACAGGGGAGTTAAAGTTAAACAACAAAAACTATAAAACTTACTTTTTAAAAGCTTTTAAAGTTAATCTTGCTTCTATTGCTTTTAACTGTTTTCCTCAATCTATTATTTTTCAAAAAATGAAAGTCATATCATGGAATGTGCTTGGATTTGGTAATAAGGATACCAGAAACCATCTTCATATGCTCATAAAATCCCAAATCATGATATTATCTTTCTATCAGAAACCAAAAACCAAGAAAAGAGAATGAAATATCTCCTTGCTAGGTTTAAATACCCAAATGTCATCTTTTTAAACCCTATTGGACTATCTGGAGGTTTGGTGCTCATGTGGAAAGATAACATAGATCTTCAAGTCATAGATAGATAGTTGAACATGATTAATTGCCTTGTTAAGTTAGATAGTCAAAATGTTACCTCATTAGTTACTTGTCTTTATGGAACTCTTAATGATGTTGACAGACTTATACAATGGGATCACTTGAGAGACATTAGAGTGACCTACAATAACCCTTGGATTGTAATAGGTGATTTAAATTTCATTATTCATAGAGATGAAAAAGAAGGTGGCAACCCTATTGGCCAAACTGAGTTAGATGAAAACAATCTCTTGTTAAGTACTTATAATCTTCACAGTATGAACTACATAGGGAACCCTTTTACCTGGTACAATAGGAGAAGTGGAGATGAATTGATTCTAGAAAGACTTGATAGAACTTTAGCCTCTATGGACTGGAGTGACCTATATCCTGATGCAGCTATTTACCATTTAACTGTTGTTGGGAGTGATCACTGCCCTATAATGCTGCTCACTAGCAAATTAGGGAACAATACCAAGAAACCCTTTAGAGTTAACAAGGCTTGGTTTAGATATTCTAGTTGTCATGATTTAATTAAAACCAAATGGAAAAGTGATAAGAATGGTTCTGCTGCTTTCCAACTTGTGCACTGTCTTAGTAATACTAAGTATGGCCTTAGAGATTGGAATTACAACCATTTTGGCAATATAAACACTCATATTATGAACTTAGAATCCCAACTGGCTGAAATAATAGCTAATGGTAGAAATATTAATAACAGTATTGTTTCTGACTTAACTCAGAAACTAAAATAGTATGATGTAAAGTCTGATTTTTTGAGGCAAAAAAACAAAGATGAGGCTTTACTGCAGGATGATAGAAATACTGCTTATTTCCACCAAAGGGCTAACTACAGGAGACAAATGACTCAAATAGAATCTCTACAGAATAATTTGGAAATCTGGCTTGATAATAAAGAAGATATTGAAACCGAACTGCTAAACCACTTCAATAGTACTCCCTCCGTCCTAGTTTACTTGCCTAAATTGGGGATTTTTTTGTCCTAATTTAGTTGATAGGTTTCATATTTTTCCCCATTTTTTCCTAATCTACCCCTATGTTGGAATCAGGTCATGGTATTGAGAATTGTGTAATTATATTTCCTATACACAATCTTAAATACTCCTCTGTCTATATATCCTATATATCTTTTTTTTGTTTTGAATTCTTCAAGTAAAGACCAAAAAACTAGGTATGTAAAAACTATGTATCTTAAATACTAGCTTGGGGTAATTTTGGAAAAAAAATTCCTCTCTCTGCTTTCCTTAATCTTTGTGCAAAAACCAATTTAGGCAAGTAAACTAGGACGGATGGAGTATGAGTAAGACTACTTTTCCCCTTAATCCTGATGAGTTTCTTGATACTGTTTCTGGTAGTATAACAAATGCTGATAATGTTATGTTAACTGCCATCCCAAATGATGATGAAATTAAGAAAAATGTTTTTGAAATGAAACCATGGACAACACCAGGGACAGATGGATTTCCTACAGGTTTTTATCAACTAATGTGGGAATCAGTTGGCCCTGATGTTGTCAAAATGGTAAAAGCTTTCTTTCATATCCACCACCTGCTAAAATAACTCAATCACAATTTCACTACTTTGATACCAAAAAATAAATGTCCCAAAAGTGTTGTTGATTTTAGACCTATTAGTCTATGCAATGTTTCATATAAGATCATTTCTAAACTTCTTGCATCTAGAATAAAAACTATCTTGCATAAAATCATTTCTCCTGCACAAACAACTTTTTTATCTGGTAGACTAATTCATGATAATATCATAATTTCTCATGAACTCATACATATCATGAAAAAGACTAAAGTTACTGATGGGTGTGTGGCAATAAAATTAGATATGTCAAAGGCTTTTGACAGGGTAGAATGGAGCTTTCTCATTGCTAGTTTCAAAAAACTAGGTTTCTCTAATGAATGGTGTAATATGATTCAGCAATGTATTACTACTGTTTCCACATCAATTCTTCTCAATGGTTCACCAGGTAATGTGTATATTCCTCAAATGGGTCTTAGACAGGGAGACCCCTTATCCCCTTACTTGTTTATTCTATGTATGGAATCTCTATCTAGAAGCATTTATCATGCTGAGCAAAATAACTTAATTCATGGTTTTAAAGCTACTAAGAGTTTCCCTGCGATTTCCCACTTATTCTTTGCTGATGATTGTTTTATTTTCATCAAATCTAGAACTAAAGATGCTAGAAACTTAGCTACCATCATTGAACAGTTTAGCAAATTCTCTGGCCAAGCTATTAATTTTGATAAGTCATCTCTTGCTTTTAGTAATAAGGTTCCAACACATGTTAAAAATGAAATATCCAACATCTTGAGAATTAGAAGAATGTCTTTGCCGGAGAAATACTTAGGAGTTCCTTTATTGTTACAAAAAAGGAAATATGACACTTTTGCTCATCTTCTAGAAAACTACAATGGTAGATTGGATATTTGGCAAACCATTTTTATATCCCCACCAGGAAGAGTTGTCATGAATAATTCTCCAAAAGTATGAAAAGCTGGAGGACTTTGGACCATCCATTCCAGTGTAGTTGAATTCTCTTTAACAGCGAATCTGATGCGAAAAAGGGACAAGCATCGGATAGTATGAGTACCTTCTCGTCTGGGATTTTTTATTATCAACTCTTACTGCCTTTAGTTTCTGTCAGCAGTTTGTGGATTGGATTCGGGTCATTCTGCATTCTGCCTTTTATGAAAGGCATGGCTTGAAATATTAACTGATCACGAGGAAGTTCAGTTTGTGCTAGGTAGTCTTGCTAATCATCATCTAGATGTATTCCCCATGCCTAAAGAGCTCACTGACAAAATGGATAGTATTCAAATGAATTTTTGGTGGGGGAAAAAAGAAGGTGGAAAAGGTTACTATCCTAAAGGTTGGTATGATATTTCTCTACCAAAATATCTAGGAGGTCTCAACATTAGGAAAACTGATGTTTTTAACCTTGCCTTGCTTACCAAACTACATGGAGACTGTTAAACTCCACTGATGATCAATGGGCTATTATTCTTAGAGAGAAATATTTTGCTAATTTAAATCTTTTGAGTGACTGCACAGGTACTCAAGGATCCTGGATCTGGATAGGAATTTGTACAGGCTTGAACATTGTAAAGAAACATTATGTTTGGGAAATTGGTGATGGTTCTGATGTTCATATATGGAAAACCAATTGGATTCCAAATATGCACAAACCTCCCAATTCAAGTATGAGCTCTAAATGTATGACTTTAGTGAGCCAATTAATTAATCCTGATACTAAAGATGTGAAGGTGGACACTTTATCTGCATTATTTGATGATAATACAGTTAAAGACATCACTAATATTAGAATTCCCTTGTTTGAGAATTCTAATATTAGTGATGTCATACCTTCCAGAAACAACCTAGCAATAAATTGGAAAGCTTTCTGGAAACAAAAACTTCCTCCTAGAGTCCAACTCTTTATGTGGAAATTTTTACACCAATGTCTGCCTACTAAATCTAAGTTATCTAATTTTACTAGGTATCATGATAATTTGTGTCCTCTTTGTAATAGAGCTGAAGAAACTCCTCAACATTTGTTTTGTGACTGTCCTGTTGTCTATAATATTTGGAGCACTGTGCATAGTAGTTTCTCTTCTGTTTTTCAAACTCTGAGTGCATATGATTGGATTTGTAATTTCTTCACAGTAGCTAATAATCCAGTGTTAAATGATTACACAATGTATGAGCTAGCTTGTTTCACCCTATGGCTTGTTTGGAAGGTAAGATGTGCAAAGGTTTTTGATAATAAATCTTTTAATGCCACTTAAGTATCTAATAATATTGTGATGCAGGTAGAGGAATGGAACAGGGCAAAGTTAATAAGAATAAATAACAATGGGACAGCTAGCCAATCTGAACATACTTGGAAACCCCTGACAATGGGGTTTTCAAAATTAACTTTGATGCTTCCCATATTGATAAAAACACTTTGTCAGCTTGGGGACTAATCTCTACAGATGTTGCAGGTAACAACAATGGACTGCGAGGAGGGGCATGTAGTGCAATAGACCAAGACCAAGCTGAGGCTCAAGCACTTTTGGAGGCAGTGATTTGGGCGAAGCAAAATGGTTGGGAAAAGATCGATCTGGAAGGAGATTGTCAAAACGTAATAACATCTATGAATAGAAAGCTTGATGCTGTGAAGTGGACTACGCAAAATGTAGTTAAAGATGCTATTTTCTTACTTAATTCTTTTGTGGATTGGAAGTGCAAATATGTGCATAGAGATGCAAATCACTTGGCTGATTCTGTAGCCAAATTTGCAAGATCACATTCTCTTTATTTTAATTGGCATAATAATAGTCCTGAAGGTCACGATTCAACAGGACAAGAACAGTTGTACTCCTTGAGATTTCTTTTAATTTATCTATCTTTCATATTAAAAAAAACAAACAGGCATGCACTGCCGATCACAACACCTGCTTCAGTGGCTTCCTGCACCATTCAAATTTAGGATCCTTTCAAAGCAATAACTAAAAACATAACCACAAAATAGCAACACGTCAAGTAGATCCATTAGATTATTTTTCTTTCAAAAAAATGACACGATCAGCAGAGATGCATTAGTTGAATTCAGAGAGTCTTGTATCCTTCAATTTCTACTACTGCTCACAGAAAAAAGAACTCAATTTTCTCCCGTCACCCACTAGGCCCAGTAGCATCTCAACGTCCCTAGGCCTAGCGATATTAATCAAAAAATCAAAAAGCTCTAAGATTCAACCGGACTTGCAAATTAAGAGTCATTTACTTATAAATATGAATCCAACACCATTACTGCAATGTTCAACTTGTGTTCAGAAAGTCAATGTACTAAATAAGTGTGAAGAGTTGAGTTGTTTCCTTACGAGTTACGACGATTGAAGGCCCATTAGCAGCCACAAAACGGTCGCCAGAACCCAGAAAGGTCATCATCGAATTTGGTCTTTTAGCGAATATTTAGCGTGTACTTTCGAATGTTTCAAAGAAAAAAAAACCAGCTTGTAACTTCCGATTTTACATGGACAGCCCCAAATAAAACTATTATTCTTACATGGACATCCCAAAAACAAACTATTCCAAGTTCCAACAAAAATAAATAAGGCAGCAGAATATATCGATTATGCGTTTATCATCCATAGTGGTCTTGAAGCGTGGGAAAACATATTGGATTGGAGTTTCAGTCAGATTATTGTTCTTTTTTTAATTTGAGACATCACAGAAGAATTGAGAGCCGAAGGACCAAAAGTATGGCTGTCAATGCGTTGGCTCCAGTTCGGACACACATGAACCGATTATTTAGGTTGGCTCCGGTTCAGAAATTAGTGAAATCGGAACCAATAAAATACCCGGAGTAGGGTATCCAATATATTTTCTTCGAAAAGTCTATCATATTCTCGCTAAGTTCTTTGGTCTACCATATAATTTAGCGGAAAATGGGTCATATGATCAAAACCCATAAAGTATGGGAGTAATGGACAATTAAACTATAGGTCTGAGTGAAAAAGACATAAGAAAATTTAGTGAAAAAGACATAAGAAAATTTAGTCTTCTATACCCTTATTTTAAACATTATTCTTTATTATATCATTTTCTCTCTCCAATTTAAAATTAATCGCGAGAAAGTTCTTAATTTCAAAAATATAAGTCGGATTTTAAAAAAATTATATTTTTGGAAAGGGCTCGAAAATCTCTACAAAACAAGATCCATTGTTGATATGAAATTCGAAAAAAAAAAAAAAAAAAATTAAACCTGGCCGAGGATACATTATGCACCCAGGTGCAAATTGGCCAAAATTTATTTCCTATAAAAATATGCATTATGCACCCAGGTACAACTCGGCCAAAATTTATTTCATATAAAAATATGTATTATGCACTCAGGTGCAACCTGACCAAAAATTATTTTTTATAAGAATACGCATTATGCACCCAGGTGCAACCTGGCCAAAACATTTTTCTCATAAGAATCAAAAAAATATACATTATGCACTCGAGTGCAATCAGCCAAAACCTATTTCCAGTCAGAATTATACATTATGCACTCAGGTGCATCTTGTGTACTTCGCGGATAAATCTAGGTATATCCTAGTAATCACCTGCCATAAATTTTACCTAACCAAAATTATTAGTTCATGATCCAAAATTATTAGTTCATGATCTCGATAAATAAAATCACCACCATTACCATCACATTCACTATCAAAGCATGAGCCAAAACAAGTATTAAAGAAGAAAAATAAGAAGAACAACAAAAAATTCAAGAAAATCTACATTATGCACTCAGGAGCATCCAGGCCAAAACCTACTTTTTGTCAGAATATACATTATGCACCCAGGTGCATCTTGTGTATTTCGTGGTTAAATTCTAGTTTATCCTAGAAATCACCTGCAAAAATGGTATACGCAACCAAAAACAGTAATTCATGATATCAAACAATAAATCCACCACCATTACCATCACATTCACCATCAAATCACCCCTAAAATTACTAGCTGCAATACATTTAAAGGAGTTCTAGGAGCTCAATAATGTGCATAAACAAACTGAATAGTTGTGGTTCCTATACATTCAGTTACTGTGGCAATGACAGTCTCAGATTAAATTGATGCAGTCCGATTTCATATTACAACCTCTACAGCACTAAGTTTTCACAGATCCTATCTTTGCTTTGATAGGTATTCTATTTTATTGACACTTCTAGTAGTGATTTTTACTAGGCAGCACCTACATTAGTTACAAGTGCATGTCTAAGTTGTCAGGCCTTTCATTTTTATCAACAATTGCGTCAAGCTTATATGGTTGCATTCAAATAACATTCAGATGATTCCGTTAAATCGTAAAACCAATTAAAGAATTCCAATAAAGTAGTTGTTGGTAGGGAACACATAAACATAGTAGAACTTCTTTTCTTTCTAAAACCAATACACTAACCTGCAATACTATTGTCTCACTGAATTTTGTGATGACTTCATATACTTTTGCCGTCAATTTAGTCAGTTGAACAAAACGTAAGATCTTATTATCTATATCCAACCCCATTAACTGAAATAGACCCAATTTATGGCAATTCAAACCCATTAACCATACGAATCACATCACCAACAAGCAAGCCATCTCGGTAAGCCGGAGAAAATGGTCGAACCTCGGGTACAAGTACTCCAGGAAATGTCTCTTGCACCGTAATCCAACAGATTGAACAAAAAAAATTGTATATGCAAAGATTATATTTGCAATGACTTCTGCTGAAATTAAAACTACCATATAAAAAATGGGTCTATTTTCTTAAGTAAATTCTTATCATCAACATGAATACACTGCTTGGATTATTATCAGGAAACCATTAACCTATCAAGAAGAAAAGCTCTAGTTGAATATTTTGTACACTAGCTGTATTGAGGAAAGAGAAAAAAAGTAGACATATACCTGATTACTGCTACTTGTACCCCAATCACAGTAGCTCATAATCACCTCCTTTAATTTCATCTCCTCACTGTCACCACCACCACCCTCCTCCTCAACAATTACGAACCAGCAAACACCGTTAAAGTTCCTTTTTTTTTTTGAATTAATCAGTATGAATTAAAATTGGATTGGAAAAATTGTTCTTAAAATCAATTCATTCCAATTTCAATTTCAATCGGTACCAATTTGGTTTTCGTTTTCAATTTCAAAAGCAGAAACATCATTGATCTTATCTAGACCTAGAAAAAAAACCAAACTTTACCCAATTAACATAGCAAAAAGAAAAGTAAAAAAATCAAACAAATCAAACCCATACATCACCTTTATGGGTTAATTTAACTTACTTTGATCCTTTAATGGTATTCCCCATTGATAGATTCATAGATGAGCAAAGTAAAAACCGTTGTTGGACGTAACAAAACTGAAAGGGAAGAAGATTTTCTCGGTGGAGAGATGATACACGAGGGTATTTTAGGACATGTGATACAAAAACAATTATAAAAGCTGGATGAAATATCCAATTTGGATAAAAGAAGAGTATATAAGAATTTTGGATATTAGACAAGTGTCAATACTTTACATGTCTTATAGACCCAAGAATTCAAATCTAAGGATTAATTAACCAAAAAACTGTATATTTTAGTATATGTCAATCTTATATTTTAATATTTTAATGGATAATTAAATGTTAAAAATGAGAAAATAAATAAATTCGGAATCAAATTAGATAGAATTGATTAAACACACTAGAATAAAGCAAACTTCCAGATACACCACGTCCATTAGGTATTTACACGGTAGAACCAATTAGGAACGTTAGATTTCACCCTTTCTAATGGGTCCGAAAACGAAGGACCCGATTCTGGTTCCGCTTCGGGTAATTGGACACTCCAAAGCGGTCATTTGCATGGTGGCAATTTTATATGCATTCTTCTTTTATTCACTTTCATAGATAATTATATATTTTAAATAGAATTAATCTTCCGCCTTTACACACTTTTTTTTTTTTTTGTAAATTGGTTTCATTAAAAAGAACTAAATTAGGGAGTTAGGAATCCGTGATACAAAGGAAGTAGAGCCATTTAGTGCCTGGGGAATTCTGTCATTAGGAGGAGTTTCCCAATTAAAAAAGTGAGAGTAAAGTTTTGCTTTCTTAGCAAAGACATCTGCTACATTATTTGCGGATCTAGAAACAAAGAAAAAACCTAGAAAATTGGAACTAAAATTGATTTCATGTTTAACTTCTTCCATAATTGCTTAATTCTGCCAATAGATGGAGGATGGAACTCCATTGAGATAATCAAAAAGATTCTGGCAATCCCCTTAGATACTGAAAAAAGAGAGATCGAGTTCCTTAGCCCACTAGTTGCTTGTAGTAATCCTATTGCTGCTGCCTCTTCTGGTGATGATGATGAGATGGGTCCTGCTCTTCATTGTTCAAAGTCACTTGTGTCATTTCTCAGAATTAGAGAGATACCTGTAGGGTCATATTTTGAATTTCAAGCTGCATCCATATTTATTTTTAATTGGGAAGGCAATGGTAGCTTCAATTTTTCTTTTTTCCAAGTTTTTCCGGACTATGTCTAGTATTATGGTGTTTTGTGTTCCGAAATTTCAAGTGTCTCTGGATTTCTAAAGTTAATTGAGCTGAAGTTTTCTGTTTTTTTCTCGAAGACCCAGTCATATCTTTCTTTCCATATAAACCAAATTTTAGTCATGATAATCTCTAGAGGGATGTCAACACTTGATTTGTCTAGCCAGGATTTATATATGTCTAGAAAGGTAACATTATTATCAAAGTTTAAAAGGACATGGTTGGGGTTTGAAGCCCAGACATATTTTGCAAAGTGACAATGGAAAAGCAGGTATTCAATGGTTTCATCAGAATCACAACCAAAAGGACATTTCGGGGAAACTTCTCTCATAAACCTATCCAGTTTAAAGTTTGTTGAAACTGCATTTTGAAGACACTTCCAAGTAAAAAGTTTAATTCTCATTGGTAGATCCAGTTTCCAATTATTATTTTTCCCAGAAAGAGTCTGGCTTATCTAAGTGGTTTGAGTTTACTGTTCTTTCATTCAATTTTT
Source organism: Papaver atlanticum (assembly GCA_023531105.1). Taxonomy (NCBI): domain Eukaryota; kingdom Viridiplantae; phylum Streptophyta; class Magnoliopsida; order Ranunculales; family Papaveraceae; genus Papaver; species Papaver atlanticum. The sequence goes on along the minus strand of JAJJMB010009125.1, from coordinate 2,888,716 downwards.
CATACATAGATTTAAATGTTGAATCTTTGGATGTGTTAAGCAACCATCTTAACTTGTCATGTTTGATGTTAACATTTCAGTGTGGTGTTAATCTGATTTTGCATATAGCTTCAGCGATGTTGAAAGGGAAATTTGAGAAAATTAGGGGTGTGTTCCACTTTTTAGTATTTGGATCTATGAGATCCGCTACACGTGTTAGGAGTGTGTTTGTAATGTTCCTGAACTAACTTAACTTGACTCCTAGATCTGGTACCCAGTTGTCTTCCCACATGATGATGGTATTACCATCACCTACTTCCCAAATGTTGTATTATTCTACTATTTTGATACCCTTTCTTAAACATTTCCATAACCATGAGCTGGAAGAAGAGGCTTTTGATTTGAAAACTGAAACTTTTTGGAAGTATTTTGGTTTAAGTTTAGATTCCCAGAGTGAATTTGGCTCAGTTAAAAGTCTCCATGCTAATTTTGCTATTATCGCTAAGTTTGTTTTGTGAGCATTTCGGAAACCTATACCTCCTTTGTTTATAGGTTTACATAAACAAAAATAAGAGTTAGGGTAATACTGTTAGAGCACTGCTCGGTCGAACTCGCAAGCGTTGCAATCTCAAGCTTGTTGTCAAGTTTAGTTGTCAAAACTATAAGTCTTGATTTCTAGTCTACTTATAGCTAAGTCTCAGATTAGGATAGAGAGTGTAGTTAAGCATTAGACTTCACGGCGTTCATCGAATGAAGACGAAGAACTACTAAGGAGAGCTTGTGGAACTTCATCAACAAAAGGTATATGGAGACTTGAACTCATCTATCACTCAAAAGTCTATCTACTCTATCTCCTATTTGAGACAAAAGTCGTATAGCTATATAGACTTCAATTATACACATTTGATATTTCGAGCTGAGTTTAACTCGCTTACATATTTCTCGAAATATGTGTTGGTAAGCTTTCGCTTTAACCAAGTTCATCTTATACTCTTGACGAAAGTCAAAAGATGATCATGTGAAAATCACCTGGTAACATCTTACATGATTTAATGTAGACTCGGAATGTTTCGTATTGATCATTCGATAACTTGAAAATTGCTTTGAAGCTAATAGTTTGTGTGAGACAGCTATTGTCGTCTTCCGAGAATGTTTCAATGATTAAAATAAGAGTTTAGAACAATTGGATATAAGCATAGTATGCGTACTTTCATATATGTAATCCAAGTCCGGGAACCATGGTATGCATACCCGTATACGTACTGCTTGGTTTGGTGAAAGTCCGAGAACCTTGTACGCATACCGGTACGCGTACTGGCGTGAGGTTCAGTTCCAGGAATTTAGGCTGAGTTTGGAAGGTGTGCGTACCAGTTCGCGTACTGGCGAACCCAAGCTTAGTCCGGTCATTTAGGTATGCGTACCCGTTTGCATACCTGAGTGGATAATGTTCTAAAATCGGTTTTTTCATGAACTAATACATTTATATAATAAGGAATGCAATCTCTTGCAAACCGTGGCTATAATGTTCATGACTTGATTCGAGTGAATCAAAATCAATTTTTCTTCAATTGTGTCTTGTATACTTCTATGAGAATATAAAAAATTGAAAAACTCTAGAACTAGTTTCATTTGAGTCATTTGAACTAGTTATGGTTAAGATGAATAAGGTTGATATGAAAGTGTTCATATGGCTAACTTCGGTTAACTATTGTTGAGCCAACAAAGGTGCACACGTTTAGGTACGGTTACTCATATCTAAATGAAGTCACTTTTTATTTGTGTGTAACAGCTAAGTTCGATCTAACGGTTGAAATATATTAGCTTGAGTCTAATCAGGTTTTCATCTAACGGTGAATATTGAATGCTTTGTTACAAAGGTAACATTGATTGCAAACCCTGATTTGAAGACTATATAAAGGAGAACTCTAGCAATTGGGAAACCTAATCCCCACATCTCCTGTGTGATACTAGTTGCGACTAGAGTCGATTCTCCTTTAACCTTAGGTTTTTTGCGAATCCCTATAGGTTAACGACTTGAAGACTTCATTGGGATTATGAAGCCAGTTTTTCTGTAGTTGCGTGTTCTGATCTTGATGTTTTCTATCGTGATTGATTACTATCTTCTCTAAGATTGGCTCGAGATTTAATCTCCGATAGGCAAGATAAAAAGTAGTCACAAACATCTTCATCTCATTGTTTGTGATTCCACAATATCTTGTTTCGCTACTATACGATTAAGATTATTGTGAGGTGATTGATATTTCTAGGATGTTCTTCGGGAATATAAGTCCTGTATATCAATTGGTTCATGTTCACCTTGATTTATCAAAAGACGGAACAAAACTCATAGGTTTATCTGTGGGAGACAGATTTATCTATACAATAGACTTTTCTGTATGAGACAGATTGGTTTATCAAGTCTTCAACTTTGGGTCGTAGCAACTCTTAGTTGTGGGTGAGATTAGCTAAGGGAATCAAGTGCGTAGAAACCTGCTGGGATTCAGAGACGTAAGGAGCACAATTGTACCTTGATCAAGGTGAGATTGGTTAGGGCTCAACTACATTCCAGTCCGAAGTTAACTTGGAGTAGGCTAGTTTCTGTAGCGGCTTAATATAGTGTGGTGTTCAAATCTAGACTAGGTCTTGGGGTTTTTCTGCATTTGCGGTTTCCTCGTTAACAAAATTTCTGGTGTCTGTGTTATTTATTTTCTGCATTATATTTGTTTATATAATTGAAATATCACAGGTTGTGCGTAAGTTCAATCAATTGTGAATCCAACCTTTGGTTGTTGATTAAATTGATTGACACTTGGATATTGGTTTTTGATACCGTCAAAGTTATTTCTTATATTCAATCAGGCTCGCAAATTCCGATTTGTTTGATTGCGGATTGAATTGAGAAATAACTCTTTGATATGCTTTTCTTAAGATTGAGTCTGACAGTCTAGTTGATTCTCTTAAAAATATATTGGAGTTAGTCCATACAGATTGCTAAGCGAAATATTGGGTGTGGTTGTTAGACCCCCGCTTTTTTAATTCGTATCAGAGCAGGCAAACACTAAAAACTTAATAAGTTTGTGTTTAACTGATCCCTAAAGTCTGTCCCTATGGGAAACTTGCTTTTGGCATCTGTAACGCACGCCATAATTCCTTAAAGATTGTTCAGAACTTATTATCCAGTAGACCTCTGGTCTCTCATGATAATTTCGTTCCATCTAAGACCTTGGAAAACTTAGATGATGAGAAATAGTCTAAAGGAAAAATTAAAAGTTCTTCTAAGAAAGGATGTTTGAGAAAACGTGATAAATGCTCAAAGATATGGAATCTCACTAGATTAACTCTTAATCTTTTTGAGGAATACTATCGTGATGGATCAATTGACAAATATCTATTTAGAGCTTTTGAAAGCGTTTTTAAATTCTTAGAAAAACTTAATTCAATTAAGAATAAGAATCGTTCTGATAAAAGTTCTGTACCTGTCAAATCATGTATTCATGATGTACGAACTAGACTTACTACCAACTCATATGAAATTGATAAAAAGATGTATGGTGGGTTTGGTGTAGGTTCTAATTGTCGCATTTTTTTCTTGGTCATAAGAAAAGGGATTCAAAAAATTCTATTAACCCTGAGTATCATCATTACTATGATTATACTTCTGGTACATTTCACAAATATCAACCGGAAATGTTGCATGAGAATCTTTCTGCATATCTGGCCTTTTGGTAACAAGCTTGGCTCTACCCCATTTGTATATATCTTGAGATGGGGAAAGTAACGGTTGGGTTATTTTTGTGTTTGGGTTAATTTATTTTTTTTCCTTTTTTTTTCCTTCACTCTATCCAAGGTTAATTGTGGTGATAAAGTTTCTTCCTTCTACCCCTTTACTTCACGGTTCTTATCCCTTCAGTGTGCGAACCTTGGCTGTTGAATGCTTTAAGAAATCCTGCTTTCCTTTTGCGGGTCGCGGTTCATGAACGGGTCCAAGCCCATTATTGGGTATATAATAAGTAGTGTACGCGTACTCTTCTTCTTCCCTCTCAAGTCCGCGTACGTGAACTATTCTAGGGTTCATGTATTATCTCCATTAAAATTTCTTTGGAGATTCAAAAGAGACTAAGGATTTTCCTCATCTTCAAGGTGCATTCCAAGTAAGTTTTTTCTTCCTCTTGTACTCTTATTTTCTAGATCTCATGGGAAATTTCAAGGTTTCAAAAAACTTGGATTCATCATCTTCTAGCTTGACTATGCCTCAATATCAAGATTCTATTAGAATTAGGTTTATCAATGATTCTAGTAGTAATATCTTTGAAAGGATTTCTTCTAGTGGTTTCATTCTAGAAAAAAAATTGGATTTGGTTAGTGGTCATAAAGAAGATTTGGTTTGCTTTGAAAAATTTAATCTTGGAAACATCTTTAATGGTCTTGGTGAAGGTTTTGACACTCTAACAAGAATTTTCTATGCTAACATCCATGATGTTGATCTTGTTGACATGGAATTCAAGACCATGATAAATAGAGAAAGGATTCTTGTTGATAGAGAGTTGATTTTAAGGCTTACCAAAATCCCCTTTGGTAGTTTTCGCCTTCCTAGACCAAGAGAAGAAAGGCCATCCCGTGAAACCATTTCTAATGGTCTCTGTGGTAAAAGTGTTGATTGGATTAATGGAAAATTTCCTACTAATTATCTTAGTCTTGCCTTGATGGCCTTTGGAAAACTTGGTATATCTAATCTTTGTCCCTCCACAATTGAGAATTCTCGGCGGAGTCGTGAGTTTGAAGAGTTGGTCTATTTCCTTGAATTGGGTACTCAAAGTCTCGACATTTGTGGATTTATTCTTCTTCAAATGGTTTCTATGACGTCTTCCAACAAGAAGTTAGGCTTTCCATGTTTGATTGAGGAAATTTGTCGCTCTTACTCTGATAGACGCATTTATGTGTCTATTTTCATCTCTATTGTGTATATTGTTAGTACCCATTTTTGTACTTATTTTGGTATTTTATCTCTTTGTATGTGTTTTTGGAGAAATAAGCCTTTGCGGCGAAATTGGCTCGAAAAGTTATTAAAGGCACCTGGGAGGAAATTTGCTATTCGGACTCTCACTTTGGATAAGGGGTAACCCATTTCCAAGCAGCTACTAAACACAGACCGGGACTGGATAGGGGGAGGTCACTTTCTTCTCAAAATTCAAATTCTGTTTTTGGCGGGAAAATAAAAACATCCCTGGAAGTTTTGGTGATCGTGATTTGGAGGAGTTTGAGGTCGATTAAACCTCTGATTTTCATAGGGTAGACTCCTTATGGGTCTAGGAATCTAACATGGGTGTTGAAATCGATTAAACTGGGCTCAATCGACGGATTTTCATCTCAATAGCAAAATATGGAAAGTCACGTGTGTGACCGATTTTAGGAAATTTTAGAGAGATTAAAGTGCTATAAACCTTCCCAAAGATTGGTATCTATCTAAGGAAGAGTTTAGAATCAAAAGGAAAGCTCAGAAACGTGTAGAAATTCTAAAAGAAGAAATTGCCGCAACTTTGCCGTGAAGAGAAAGGAAGAGATTTAGGAAGATTTTGGAGAGATTTAATCAGTCTTTTTGATATAAATAGATTGGTGGGGTCATATAGAAGGGGTGTCGAAAGTTAGGGGAAGTTTAGAACACCACAGAGCCGAAAAATCAAAGTTGCAGGAAACCCGTTGCTGCTACTGCTGAAGAACACGAAGAACTTCGACCCACACCGAACTGTCGCAGAAGCAGTCTTATGTTCAACTACAGAAAGCTGTTATCGTTTTTCACTGTCGTTGCTTAATACTTTCAGCGACCATTACTTTCCTTACAAAAAGCTTACTGTAACTACAGCTCGTCCTTCTTAATAAAAACACCTTATTTGAGCAATGAAATCAACTTTTGAGCATATTTCTATTATGAGGAGCTAAACCCCTTAGCTGGGGTAACGGAGGAAGTCATTGTTCCATGAAAAGTGGTATATTTCTATTTTAATTATTTTTGCAAGCTTTTACATGATTATTGGCATAGAAATAATACTGGAAAATTGATTTTTATTGAGTAGTTGTGAATTGTTTTGATGGAACATGCTAGGTTTTAAAACTTTTGATGTTTCATGCTTGATGTTTACAATTGTTACTTCAAAAATCTATTAGAGGCAATAAATTAGAATCACTTTAAAAGCAAGAATTGCATGAATATTGATTAGATTGTATCACTTAATTGGTCAATGGTGGAATCCAAAGTCTCGGTGTCTTTTTATAATTTGATACAATTTTATTTGAGTTATTTAGTTTAATATAAGTCTAAAAAAATCCTTCACAAGTTCGAGCAACGAATCTTTTTACCACTACAACTACAAAACATATCAATTTTTGGCGCCGTTGCCGAGGACTTGTTTTTAGGGTTTTTAGATTTATTTTTATTATTTTTGTTCTTCTTTACGCGTTTGGTATTTTTTGATTCTTTTTCAGATTTGGAGCGGAGCTAAAAGGAAGGAAAAAGTGTTATAAGAGGAAAGCATCGCCAAAGAAGGAAAGAAAAGAGGAGTCCGAAGGAGTGAAGAAGAAGATTTTTGTATATAGTTATTTTATTCTATTTTTTTTAGATTTTATTACTTTTTATTTTTAGAAATTGAAAATAGGATTTTATTTTTTTATTGTTGTAATCTTTTATTTTTGGACTTTGAACTTTATTTTTGGGACATTATTTTGGACATTATTATTTTTAAAACCCTAAGGAAGGGTTAAAATTAAATATAAACTGTTTGCAGGGAAGGACGACAATTACGATACTGTCTCGGCCCCTCGGGTTCGCACATTGACACAGGAGTCAGTGGCCCGAGTCGACTACAACGGTTCATCCCCCGTCTGGAACGGGAGGTAAGATTCTGAACACCCCGAATCCCCTGTCAGTGGGTTTACAGTATTCCTTAAGGTGCATATCTGTTGAGGTTCTGAATACGGACATTTATTTTCCTAGTAAAGGGCAAGGCCTGGCCATACAAGATAAGAGTTCGGATTTCATCACCGTTCTCTTCTTGCCCGCCTTAGGAAAACGATACCGAACGCGAACCCAAGCTTAAAATATTGACTAGAACGAGACCGATATGGTAACGAGCTTATAGGAAAGTTGTTCAAAAGGATCGTATTGGGTATTTTGTTAGCCTAGCTCAAAGTTCAGGAAGATTACTGGAAGTCGATTAGAGCCGCCTTGTAACCCAGGGAAGCGTTTCCAAAGAGGTGGGGGTATCAAAGCTCCTCTGAGCTTCCCCTACTTCTCTTCGACTTATTTTATTCGGATCGTTCTAGAGAGGTTTGCTAAAACTATACCTAGTTGCCTCTTGGAAGGATAGAAGCTGGTCTAGAAACAATCTAAGGGAGCTATCATGCTTGTTGTTTGCTAGATTTTATAGGTTTGATTTGGTCGAGTCAACCTTGTTTGTGATTGTGTAGAATTCCCTTGCAATTAAGAATGTCGAACTGGTATGATAGAAGCCAATACAATGAATATCCGACTGAGTTTCAAATTGGACATTATTCACACTACGACCATAGTGTAAATAGTGGTTGGGAACACCAACCCTTTGAAGGTTATGGTTCATACCATGGTGAGCCCAATTACTATCCACACACACACCGGTCATACGAGCAAGAAAATAAGGATTATTATAGTGCTAGTACCTCGTCTTTGGACAATACAATCAAACTGTTGAAAATTAGTCCTTATTATGATCCTTCTGTTCCTATTTATGATCCTTCCGTATCTTTAGAAGAGTCTCTTAAGCAGTTAACTGAGCAAACAAATAGGTTTATGTCGGAAATGAATAGACAAACTGCACCATTTAGAAAACTTTCTATAGAGGAATCCCTCAAGCTGATGGCTGAGATGAACGAAAGACTTGCTCGAAATAATCTTAATTTCCAATACAGTGTTTCCAATAATACCCTTGAAAATAATGATAGTTATTTGCATAATCAAGATGACGAGGTTAGAATTGGTAACACTACATGTTTAGATGAGGTTCAACCATTTCCATGCTATTATAATGACGATTATGATGAGGATAGTGTTGATGAAGAATATGAAATATGTAGGCATAGTGATCAGGAATTTGTTACTCCAATTGAGCTTTATAATATTAATGTTATTTCTAACTCAAATCAAAATAATTTTAATAATTATTCACCTATTCAAAAGGACGAGGATTTGTCTAAAGATATCCCCGTTTTAGACGATGTAGTATTTCCTTTTGATTACGAAGCCAATAATGGTTTAGAGGAACGAGTTTATTCTAAAAATACTGTTTTATTGTCTAGTGATTTAGAAACAATAGTCTTAGACAAAGAAAATGAACTCGTAGAAATGAGTGAGGATGTACTTGACTTAGAAGAATCAATTGCCTATTTTCAGGAATCTGATGACCTAGAAATTAGGAAGATTGTGACTAGTCTAACTAGAGACACTGAAAACTCTAAGTTTGGGGGTGATTATCATTCTCCACGTGCTTTAACTCTTAGAAAGGTCCCTCACTTGGGACTTGACATATGTGCCTCAACTGTTTTAACAGATTATCTTCATACACGTTTTCCTGAATCTAGTGATGTCCATAAGGAAGTTCAGTTGTTAGAAACCCATCCTCTAGTTGATGTGGTTTACCCAAGCTATGATACCCCGATCGACTTTGTTTTCCCACCAAATATTTTTCTTTCAAAAGTGGGAACATATGATTTTCAAATGTGTCAATTATTAAGTTTTGAGACTAAGCCTAAGTACTTTAGGTTAATAAAATCGACACATTTTCTTAAGAATGACCACTACTCTCACTGTGGTCAATTATGTAAGTCAAACCTGATTGACTTAGAGGATCCTCAATTATTTAGGTTATTATTATGTGCTTCTAAGTTCTTATTTGAGTTTCTACAGACTCTAGAACCTAATAATTTGGATCTCACTTATGAGGAAATGCATCCAATGAAAATATTTTATTTAGACCCTTTCATAGACCCTGAACCTGGACCACAATTAGATATAAATTTCTTAATCAGGAAACTAGGTAAGGGCATGCTAGTCCTGTTCATTTTGTTGGTTTATTACAGTTTCCTTTGGTCAGCTCTATTTGGTTTTGAAGACCCACAGTTATTCCGACTACTGTTATACGATTCGAGGTGACTAATCCTTTCCAATGTCTTGCTGAAGACTTTAAACTTAGCACTTCTTGGGAGGTAACCCATTCTCATGCAACACGGTAATATATTTCCTTAACTCTTTTTCTTCAAATGGTAACAGTTTCTCCTTGTTCATGCTTTTAATTTTATCTTTAGAACATTGAGGACAATGTTAGATTTAAGTTTGGGGGTATGGGAGAAACTTTTTAGTTGCATAATAAACTCCAGAGCCTAGAAATTTATGCCTATTAAGGATGGCACTAACCAATCTACGTGGATGGAAGCATTTTGGTTTTAGGAGTTGAGGAACCAATCTGAGTGGATGGAAACATCTATATAGAGTCTATTTATAAAAGCACAGAGCTCTGGTGTTAGAAATAACATGATAGTTTCACCGTATCTCGGAATCATCTTATTACTTCTGTGTTTGTTTTTTGCAAATTTTTATGTTGATGTATGCTGGGTTGAAATAGAGTGATTGAGTTACTAAAAAGAAAAAAAGAAAAAGACCAGACCAATTAGACCAATCGGAATAAATATTAACACTTGGATAGCAATATGTGTGTGTTCTCCCTGTCTCCGTCGCCTAAACAAGCGTGGAATGCAGGATCCACGGGAATTACCATGTAATCTACTGACAAGAAGCATGGGCTTGGATCCAAAAGATAAAATCATGTCGTAAAAATAAATAAAAATAAATAAATATATGTGTGTTAAATAAATCGACCGCTGGTTCCCTTGTATATACCAGACGAGTTGATCTAGAATTAGGATTATCGACCACTGGTCCCCTTGTATATGCCAGTTGTGTTGATATTAGTCCAGACCAGTATCTCAATCCACTAGGACATAGGTTCATCTTGCCATTGAAGTCCATTCGCAACCATCTATTTCTATATCCATCTTCTTAATCTATTCATGTGATTTGTTTAATTCCGATATTGATGTCCATAGTGCGACTATCTGAGTAGAGCTTTGTCACTTATATATGAATTTTAGTATGCTTGAGTGCAAACTCGTGTACAGCAATTGGAATTTCGCATCAGGATACTTCCTCCCGTAATCAATAAGTATGCCAACCAAGGAGGTTCTTTAGTGCATTCCAAGGTTCTGCGTAGATAGCTAGGGTATGGAGTAAAGGTTTTGTGGGTATATCTCTAGTAAACCCTCCCGAGACTATAACTCGGCCACTAGGGCCACCTAGAGGTTTAAAATCTTTTTGCACATGCTAAGTGCAATCGACGATGCCTGCGACAGTGAGTTAGGATTTTATTTTGTAGTTTTGATTTGCTTGGGACTAGCAAATAATAAGTTTGGGGGTATTTGATAGACGCATTTATATGTCTATTTTCATCTCTATTGTGTATATTGTTAGTACCAATTTTTGTACTTATTTTGGTATTTTATCTCTTTGTAGGTGTTTTTGGAGAAATAAGCCTTTGCGGCGAAATTGGCTCGAAAAGTTATTAAAGTCACCTGGTAGGACATTTGCTATTCGGACTCTCACTTTGGATAAGGGGTAACCCATTTCCAAGCAGCTACTAAACACAGACCGGGACTGGATAGGGGGAGGTCACTTTCTTCTCAAAATTCAAATTCTGTTTTTGGCGGGAAAATAAAAACATCCTTGGAAGGTTTGGTGATCGTGATTTGGAGGAGTTTGAGGTCGATTAAACCTTTGATTTTCATAGGGTAGACTCCTTATGGGTCTAGGAATCTAACATGGGTGTTGAAATCGATTAAACTGGGCTCAATCGACGGATTTTCATCTCAACAGCAAAATATGGAAAGTCACGTGTGTGACCGATTTTAGGAAATTTTAGAGAGATTAAAGTTCTATAAACCTTCCCAAAGATTGGTATCTATCTAAGAAAGAGTTTAGAATCAAAAGGAAAGCTCAGAAACGCGTAGAAATTCTAAAAGAAGAAATTGCCGCAACTTTGCCGTGAAGAGAAAGGAAGAGATTTAGGAAGATTTTGGAGAGATTTAATCGGTCTTTTTGATATAAATAGATTGGTGGGGTCATATAGAAGGGGTGTCGAAATTTAGGGGAAGTTTAGAACACCACAGAGCCGAAAAATCAAAGTTCCAGGAAACCCGATGCTGCTGCTGCTGAAGAACACGAAGAACTTCGACCCACACCGAACTGTCGCAGAAACAGTCTTATGCTCAACTACAGAAAGCTGTTATCGTTTTTCACTGTCGTTGCTTAATACTTTCAGCGACCATTACTTTCCTTACAAACAGCTTTCTGTAACTACAACTCGTCCTTCTTAATAAAAACACCTTATTTGAGCAATGAAATCAACTTTTGAGCATATTTCTATTATGAGGAGCTAAACCCCTTAGCCGAGGAAACGGAGGAAGCCATTGTTCCATGAAAAGTGGTATATTTCTATTTTAATTATTTTTGCAATCTTTTACATGATTATTTGCATAGAACTAATATTGGAAAATTGATTTTTATTGAGTAGTTGTGAATTGTTTTGATGGAACATGCTAGGTTTTAAAACTTTTGATGTTTCATGCTTGATGTTTACAATTGTTACTTCAAAAATCTATTAGAGGCAATAAATTAGAATCACTTTAAAAGCAAGAATTGCATGAATATTGATTAGATTGTATCACTTAATTGGTCAATGGTGGAATCCAAAGTCTCAGTGTCTTTTTATAATTTGATACAATTTTATTTGAGTTATTTAGTTTAATTTAAGTCTAAAAAAATCCTTAACAAGTTCGAGCAACGAATCTTTTTACCACTACAACTACAAAACATATCATACTCCATTGCTCCTATTAGAAACTCTATTGGAACTCCCAAGCTTGTTCGTCCTTGTACCTTCAAACGTATGAAGGAGGATGCTTGCAAAAGACAAAGATGCGTTTCCCTTGACGTTTCTTGTGATTCTTCCACCTTGAGTCTTCTTCATCAAATTCACAAGGGTGTGTGTAAGATCAATTACAAGGTAAAATGTGTGCAAGAACAATTATGTGTAATTGCCACTAAGTTTCTTGAAATCAAGGAAGACATGGATAAGATTCAAGCTACTTTGATGGTTTCCGATGATGAAGATGATGCCTAAAGTTCCCTTGTCTTATTCTTTATTTTGTCTAGTAAACTTCTTATGAGAATTTATTCTTTTGTTTTAAGAAGGATAACTAGGGTTTGGAATGGCCATTATTGTGAGTACACATAGCTATTTCCAACGATTTTCATCTTGCAATGTTTTTAGATTTATTTATTTAAATTCTAAAGTTTATTTGGAAGATGAATTTGCAATATTAATCTTTTTGGTTTTATATATTGCAACTTGGTATGGGATATGTGTGTTTGCGTTTGTGAACTATGATTTTCCCATATATGCTCAAAAATTAAGTCTATCATATGTCTATATGCAAATATTGATAAAAGATAGAATGAACTTTTGACGACAAAAGTTAAGCCTATTATGTCATTATGCAAATATTGATGGAAGATAGGATGAACATTTGTTTACAAAGATTAAGTCTATTACATGTATCTATGTAAATATTGATGAAAAATAGAATGAATCTTTGAATATTCCGCAGTATTGGTCTTTCCCTGATCCACATTTTTGTGTAAATACTGTGTGGCTCCGTAAGTTCTCTTATGTGAGCATTTCCAATTAAATTAATCATGGGTTCTCTTGTGGTTAATTTAATTGAGTATTTTGGATACAAATTCATGTTTCATGTGATTTGTTAATGTCCAAAGAAATCCTTCTTTTCTTGTGAAAGTAAGTCGCTCTTGTTGTTCTTTCGGGAATGACATTATATGGGGGAGAGTTCTTAATTGAACTTGTGCTTAATTGCCAAATCTTTGTGGGGAGTGCGGCTGTGGAATATTATAGGAGCTTTCTTGTATCTTTATAAACTCCTTGATGAATGCATTTAGTTTCGGCTATATGATTGCATCTAAACAAAGTTGATATGTTCTCTTTTGGTCATGAAGTATCTCTATGGAAATTTCATTAGGATCCCTCTAGTTTTCGTACCTTTGCAAATTTTTAATGACAAAAAGGGGGAGAATTAATGTGTAGTTCACACTACAAATACATATGGTTTACGGATCATTATGTAAGGGGGAGTGGTTTTCATGTGAGATGAAGTATTGACTAAGGAGGAGTGATACATATCACCATAGTATTGTTTTCAAAGTTGTGATAAATTAGACTTTGATGTTGTGTAATAATACTATGACACTGTATAACAATGATTGAGAGCAACTGTTTTGTCATTGTTATAGCTACGGATCTTCAACAACTATGATGCTGAGTTGAACACATTCAGAATCACTAGAGTACTTGGAAGTGACGAAGATTTCGAGTAATGTTGAAGAACCAAGGAAATCAAGCATTTGGATTGAGAGCTACAAAGTTTATTTATTTTGTATTCCATATGTATTGATAGTTTTGTCACTAAAATTGACAAAGGGGGAGATTGTTAGAGCATTGCTCGGTCGAACTCGCAAGCGTTGCTATCTCAAGATTGTTGTCAAGTTTAGTTGTCAAAACTATAAGTCTTGATTTCTAGTCTACTTTTAGCAAAGTCTCGGATTAGGATAGAAAGTGTAGTTGAGCATTAGACTTCACGGCGTTCATCGAATGAAGACAAAGAACTACTAAGGAGAGCTTGTGGAACTTCATCAACAAAAGGTATGTGGAGACTTGAACTCATCTATCACTCAAAAGTCTATCTACTCTATCTCCTATTTGAGACAAAAGTCGTATAGCTATATAGACTTCAATTATACACATTTGATATTTCGAGCTGAGTTTAACTCGCTTACATATTTCTTGAAATATGAGTCGGTAAGCTTTCGCTTTAACCAAGTTCATCTTATATTCTTAACGAAAGTCAAAAGATTATCATATGAAAATCACCTGGTAACATCTTACATGATTTGTATGAGACAGTCATTTGATGTAGACTAAGAATGTTTCATATTGATCATTCGATCACTTGAAAATTTCTTTGAAGCTAATAGTTTGTGTGAGACAGCTATTGTCGTCTTCCGAGAATATTTCAATGATTGAAATAAGAGCTTAGAACAATTGGATATAAGAATAGTATGCGTACTTGCATATATGTAATCCAAGTCCGGGAACCTTGTATGCATACCCGTATGCATACTTCTTGGTTTGGTGAAAGCCCAAGAACTTTGTACGCAGACCGGTATGCGTACTGGCGTGAGGTTCAGTTCCGGGAATTTCTGCTTAGTTTGGAAGGTGCGCATAACAGTTCGCGTTCTGGCGAACCCAAACTTAGTTCTTCCATTTAGGTATGCGTACCCGTTTGCATACCTGAGTGGATAATGTTCTAAAATCCGTTTGTTCATGAACTAATACATTTATATAATAAGGAATGCAATCTTTTGCAAACCGTGTCTATAATGTTCATGACTTGATTCGAGTGGATCAAAATCGATTTTGCTTCAATTGTGTATTGTATACTTCTATGAGAATATAAACAATTGAACAAATCTAGAACTAGTTTCATTTGAGTCATTTGAACTAGTTATGGTTAAGATGAATAAGGTTGATATGAAAGTGTTCATATGGCTAACTTCGGTTAACTATTGTTGATCCAACAAAGGTGCACACGTTTAGGTACGGTTACTCATATCTAAATGAAGTCACTTTTCATTTGTGTGTAACAAGCTAAGTTCGATCTAATAGTTGAAAGATATTAGTCTAATCAGGTTTTCATCTAATGATGAATATTGAATGCTTTGTAACCAAGGTAACATTGATTGCAAACCCTGATTTGAAGACTATATAAAGGATAACTCTAGCAATTGGGAAACCTAATCCCCACACCTCCTGTGTGATACTAGTTGCGACTAGAGTCGATTCTCCTTTAACCTTAGGTTTTTCACGAAACCCTGTAGGTTAATGATAAGCACGTAAGTGTGACGCATTTTCACCCATAACTACATTATCTAGGACTCATTTTATTTCTAATAAAGTTGTTTTAAGTCTTTTCTAGGGAATAAGCTCTTGCGGCAAAATTGGCTCGAAAAGTGGTGTTTTACACCCCAGGATAGAGTACTAAAGGCACCCCAGAAATGCACCGGAAGCATCCCAAAAATGTGTCGGAGGAACCCCGAAAAAATTACTATCTACGCCCAAAAATTACTATTTGCATCCCATAAGACAAGTGCTAAAGGGACACCCGTGCAGAATTAGGGGGAGGATATCTTCTTCTCAAATTCAAAAAATGAATTTTGCGGGAAAATATTTTCATTAACAACAGAATTTCGATCGGATGTTTGGACGTGATTTAGTGAGATTGAATCCCTAAAACTTAGTGGGTAGACGTGATATGACTATAGAAAGTTATTATGGGTGATTTTATCGATCAAATTTGGCTGGATAACTTGGCTAATCCAAACAGGGAGTTGGAGGAAAAACATGAGTTTGCACGAGTTGTGAGGAATTTAAACGTGTACTGCACGTGCTTGTAAGACTTAATCGATATTATGGAGCGTGAAGAAGGTATAGAAGGAAAGAAATACAGCTGCATGCACGTGGAAGATCAAAAAATGGAAATTATTGCCGTGAGAATAAAAATAATAAAGAGAAGATTTTTTGAAGTTATGGAGGAGATTCGATGCATCTTTCGGGTATAAATAGATTACCCAGGTCATATAGAAGGGGTGTCGAGAGGAGAGCTCAGGAGGCGTGAATCAAGAGTTTTCAGAACTCTGTTGTTGTTGCTGCTGCCTCTCGTGAAGAACAGGGAAACAACGACGGTTTTTCATCCGTCGTAACGGTTTCTTCAACTGGTTTGCAACATTTATCTTCATTGTAACAGTTTCTTCATCCTCTTATGCAACATTTATCTTCAGATTTGTAACGATTATCTTCATCATAACAGTTGAGAGTTGAAACAGTCGGTCTGTAACGCACCTGTGCTGTTGCAGATTTCCTGTTTCATTATTTTCTCTTCTTGTAAACACTTTTTGAGCCATGAATACATATTTTGAGTGTGTTTTCGACATGATGAGTTAAACCCCAACACTGGGACGACGAAGGAGGCCGAACTTCATACATGGGTAAATTTATTTTATTCTTTTTTATGACTTTTGCACTAATATTAATTGAAATATGATTTTGATTAAATTGGTTGTCATTTGATTAGATGGGTCATGCTTAGCTTAGGTGATTTGATGTCCCATGCTTAACATTTACAATCAATGTTTTGAGAATCTACCTTGGCAAAAATAGAGTCCATGTTTATATTTCTTGTGCTAAAATTGTTGAGAATAAATAAGTGAACCTTATGTTATGAAGATTGGCTAAATCCTTAGTCCCAGTACCTCTTGCACCAATTGTAATATTATTATATTTTTATTAAATTTAAAAACTCGAATCTTCAAAAGTCTCAACGAACCTTTTACTACAACAAAGTTGAAAACACATCAGATAACGACTTGAAGACTTCATTGGGATTGTGAAGCCAGACCCAACTATTTTTTTCTGTAGTTGCTTATTCTGATCTTGATGTTTTCTATCATGATTGAGTACTATCTTCTCTAAGATTTGCTCGAGATTTAATCTCCGGTAGGTAAGATAAAAAGTAGTCACAAACATCTTCGTCTCATCGTTTGTGATTCCAAAATATATTGTTTCGCTACCATACGATTAAGATTATTGTGAGGTGATTGATATTTCTAGGCTGTTCTTCGGGAATATAAGTCCGGTATATCAAATTGTTCCTGTTCACCTTGATTTATCAAAAGACGGAACAAAACTCATAAGTTTATCTGTGGGAGGCAGATTTATCTATACAATAGACTTTTCTGTGTGAGACAAATTGGTTTATCAAGTCTTCGACTTTGGGTTGTAGCAACTCTTAGTTGTGGGTGAGATCAGCTAAGGGAATCAAGTGCGTTGAGTCCTGCTGGGATTCAGAGACGTAAGGAGCGCAACTGTACCTTGATCAGTGTGAGATTGGTTAGGCTCAACTACATTTCAGTCTGAAGTTAACTTGGAGGAGGCTAGTGTCTGTAGCGGCTTAATATAGTGTGGTGTTCAAATCTGGACTAGGTCCCGGGTTTTTTACATTTGCGGTTTCCTCGTTAACAAAATTTCTGGTGTCTGTGTTATTTCTTTTCCGCATTATATTTTTTTTTATATAATTGAAATATCACAGGTTGTGAGTAAGTTCAATCAATCGTGAATCCAACCTTTGGTTGTTGATTAAATTGATTGACACTTGGATATTGGTTTTTGATACCGTCCAAGTTATTTCTTATATTCAATCGGGCTCGGAAATTCCGATTTGTTTGATTGCGGATTGAATTGAGAAATTGAGATATAACTCTTGATATGTTTTTCTTAAGATTGAGTTTGACTGTCTAGTTGATTCTTTTAAAAGTATATTGGATTTAGTCAATACATATTGCTAAGCGAAATATTGGGTGTGGTTGTTAGACCCCCGCTTTTTAAATTACCCTTTTGAGTTTGTTTCTTTACCCCACCAGAAGTCCCTTTGAATGGTATTTATTTTATTGGTTATTTTTTTTTTGGAAGTATGAAGCAACCCATTTGATAGTTTGTCATGCTTGCGAAAAACAGATTTATTAAGAATCATTTTACTGGGTTGATCTATGACTAGTCCTTTCCATCCTTGTGACTTATGTTTCATCCTGTCTACTACTCCTTCAAAGACTTTTATTTTGGATTTATTTATGAAAAGAGGAGCACCTGGGTAAGAATCTTATAGATCAATTTTTTTGATTTTCAGGAGTTTAGAAATCATTCTCTTATGTTTATGGTGGACTTTCTTACTGATGAAAACACCCGATTGTTCAAAGTTTATTAATTGTCCAGAAGCTGTTCTAAATGTTTCTATTATTTGGTGAATATTCTTACATTCATTCAAATCTGCTCTGAAGAAAAGGAGGCAATCGTCATCCAAAAAGAGATGGGAGATAGGATTATTTTTATGAGTTATTTTAACTCCATGAATGTGTTTATCGTTTTCATGAGTTAGCTGTAGTCTTGAAAAAATTCCCATGCATATTATGAACATATAGGGAGAGAAAGGGTCTCCCTGTCTAAGCCCTCTGGTGGGTTTCAAAAACTCCTTAGGGTTACCATTAAGAAGTGCTAATATGGAAGATGTGGAAATACATTGATGTATTAAGTTAAAGAACGATGGACTGAAGCCAAAAGCCTTAAGAACAGATAACATGAAATCCTAATTTACTCTATCAAATGCTTTTGACATGTCAATCTTGATCCCTAGCCCACCAGTTCTAGTTTTTTTTTATTTTTAATGAGTGAATTATTTCATGTGTTATGACTATCTTATCCGTAATTTGTCTTTTGAATAGGAAAATAGCCGGGAAAAGTGAAATGATGTCATTTAGTAGTGGTTTGATTCTGTTTGCTAGAATTTTTTCTTTGATCCTATATGTTATGTTGCAAAGACTAATAGGTCTGAATTGACTAGGATCCTTGGGGTGTTTAGTTTTAGGAATTAGGAATAGATGTGTTTTATTGTGATAAGGATTTAGAAATCCAGTTTTAAAGAAATATTAAATTGCTTGTGTTACTTGTTCTCTTACTATGTCCCAGTTTTGTTTAGAAAAACTAGATGGAAAGCCTTCAGGTCTTGGGGCTTTATTAGGTTTCATACTTTTTAACACTCCTAAGATTTCATCTCTCGTATGTATGAGTATTAACCTATCATTATCATCACTAGTTAAAGAGGACTGGATGTCTTTAAAAATATCCTGATTTTGGATGTCATGTGTTTTGTTTTCAGTAAAGAGATTTTTGAAATGTTAAGTCAAGGTGAAATGAATTTCTTTCTTGTCAAATGTTACTACGTTATTAATATTTCTAAGACATTCGATGGTATTCCATTTCCTTATGTTAAGAGTCACTATGTGAAAATATTTAGTGTTTCTTTCTCCTAATTTAACAATGTTGTCTCTAGATTGTTGTTTAGCTATTTTTTCCTGAGTGTCATATAACTTTTCCAATTCTGATAATTTTTCCAGGATAACAACCTATTTCCTGTGAGTATAGTTTGTTGTATTAAGGTTTTCAAGTTGTCTGAGTATTTTTTTTATTTGTTTAGAGGGTAGGTCAAAGATGTTTTTTTCTAGTCTAAAAGTTGAATACCCAGTCTTTCTAGATTTTTAACTAGAGAAACATCTGGATTGTCAGTGTTTGATTGTATCCAGGATGCTTGTATGATCTGCACACAAGATGCTTCTTTTTGCCAAGTGTCATAAAATTTGAAAGACCATTCTAATTTTTCATAGTTGATATTTAGTGACAAGGTTATAGGAATATGGTCCGATGCTACTGCTACTAAATGTGTTTGACTGGCTTGAGGAAATTGTAAATTCCAATCTGCATTAGATACAACTCTATCTAATCTTTCTTGGATATTTGCAGAATCTTTCCTGTGATTGTTCCAAGTATATTCATAACCTGAGAAACCTATATCATAAAGACCTGCAGCTTGTAATATATTTTTATAGTAAATGCTATCATTCTTGTTGAATGGTAAGCCTCTTGGTTTTTCAGATTGGTCAAAAATAATGTTCATGTCACCTAATCGAACCCATGACAAACTGTGTTGTTTAGGCTAAGTCCTATGGGTGCTAAAATAGCAGCTAGATTAGCAATCCACGTCATCTAGGGAAACCTCCTAAGTCCTATGGGAGTGCTAATCTAGCAGCTAGATTAGCATTCCACGTCATATGGGACCACTGTCCAGCGCTGTTTGGTTCAGCGCTTTAAATCTCAGCTGTTAGATCAAAAAATTAATCTCCCAGCGCTGAACCATTCAGCGTAAAGGTCACTTTTTGAGCGTTGAACCATTCAGCGCTTCAATCTCGCTGCTAGTTCAACTACGAGAAAATGTTAGGAGAGAGAAATAGTGTCAACAAATAGGCCACATTTTTTTTTGAACTGCAACACTTTTCTGCTAATCTAGCAGCTCAATCTAACCCATAAGACTTAGCCTTAACATGGTCTACTATCTCACCTAGGTAATCCCATGCTATATTTCTATTGGTTGGGTATGGGCTACCATAGAAGCAGGTTATGAGCCATTTTTTTGATTCTATGTTTGTTTGGACTAAGATGTTAATCATATTAATATTCACTGAACAGTTTCAAATTGGAATCGATTAATCCAAGCGATTGCTAGGCCTCCAGCTAGACCAATTGGGTCTACCAAGTGAATGTTAGGATAAGAAGACAACAATGATTTTATAAAAGGTTTTTGAGATTTTCTTTCAGATAGAAACATGATTTCAGGTTTTTCCTGTGAGATCAATTGTTTTAAGTGATTTTGAGTAAAAGGTGAAAATGTGGGGGTACCAAAATACACCACCAACTTTTTCTTAGGCAACCTGTACGGACTAAACTCAAATACAATTCCGAGAGTTCAACTTAATGAATCTCAATCAAGGAATTATATGAAGAGCTTATATCTCTTTCTCTCACAATCAGAAAGATTACAGAAGCAATCTCGTGAACCTGATCATGTGTGAGAGTACTTGGACGATTCCAAAGATCAATATACAAGAATCAATCAAGTCGTATCCAACAAACAAGGATGGATATATCTACTTTGATTGATTAAAGTAAAACATGTGATATTTCAGTTATAAAGATAAACAATGTAATGCGGACAAAGGAATATCACAGACACCAAAAAAAAATTATTGAGGAAACCGCAAATGCAGAAAAACCCCAGGACCTAGTCCATATTTGAACACCAAACTGTATTAAGCCACTACAGACACTAGCCTACTATCAGAACTTCGGACTGGAATTTAATTGAGATAGAATTAAACCGTCACAGTAATTCAAGTACATTCACGCTTCTTGAATCCCAGCAGGACTCCGCGCAATTGATTCTCTTAGCTAACATCCTTTACAGCCTAAGAGTTGCTGCAACTCAATTGAAGAATTTAAACCAATTTGCCTCTTACAGATAAGCCTATTTGTGATTTCCGTTCTTATCAAAGATCAAGGTGAGGTAGGAAAACGATTACAATAGACAAAGTCCATCAAACCTCAAAATCCGGCCTTATGGCACCCGAAGAGCAGCCTAGATTATTATTCACCTCACAAGTCGAAACTTGTGTGTTAGAGCATAGCTCGGTTTAACCACCAAGCGTTGGTATGTCAAGTTTGGTTGTCATATTTTAGTATCAAAACTCATCTAGAGTCGCTTGATTAAATACTAAAGTCAACTTCGTTTAGGTTAGACTAAAACGTCTAGGAATGTTGAGACGTACAAGTATTACTTCGAAGACCCGAAGAATGAGAACAAGTAACGACTACAACGAAGAAATCATCCTTCCTCTTGACGTTAGTAATATTGACTTGATCTTGTTTTCATTCCTAACGTATCTTTCAAGTCGGATTATATTGAAACATAACATGCGAATCTGTATATATATAATACTCTAGTGGTTAGACTTGGTCATATCATTATGATCAAAGTGTCAAGGAATTTATTGAATTACGAAATATAAACACCTATCTTTTGGAACTTCGTAAATAAGACATCAACATAATCTTTGTATTTAGTTACTTGATTATGTGTAAGATATAGGTGTGATTTCATCCTAGAAAACTATGTATTATTACATTAGTTTATGGGAGTAAATGTACGAACTTGTTTCACAATCGAAAAGGAAATCATGATTGGTTCGGTTTTGTATTGAATATCTTTTGGATGACTAATGCAAGATGACAACGTAGAACCTATATTAAATTATGTTGAGAATTGAGGTATAACCGGTCATAGCCAATACTGTGTAGCATGTTGTAATCGGTCACAAGTTACTTTGTGAAGCATGGTGTAACTGGTCACAAGTTACATTGGGAAGTTAGTTATAATCGGTCACAAGCTACTTTTGGAAGAAAGGTGTAACCGATCACAAGCTAATTCGGGAAGTTAGTTGTAATCGGTCACAAGCTACTTTTGGAACCAAGGTGTAACCGATCACAAGCTAACTTGGGAAGTAAGATGTAACCGATCACAAGCTACCTATGGGAAGCATGGTGTAACTGGTCACAACCTAGTTTGGGAAGCATGGTATAACCGGTCACAACTTATATTGTGAGTCATGGTAGAACCGATCCTAAGGAGAAAAACCGAGTTTCCAATATTCACATATATCTTCATGTTTTGTGTTAAGCTTGGAATTAGGGTTTGTTGTGAACTTCTAGATGTCGACATTATTTGAATATGTACTTAACTCTAATTATTTATTGTTCAAAGATATTCCTTGATACTCAAGGTGATCCCAAACCGAAATATTGAAAGAAAAAAAATTATGATTTTCATAATATATGTTTTAATTACCATCAATTAAAGCATATCAGATGGAAAATATTATTAGTTAATGTGCTACACTAATAATTGAAGTTTTCTAAGGGAGTTTTCGGAAATATAGTTTGGTAATTAATTGGAAATAGGAAAACCGAAATTAAGTACTTTAATGAATATCTTGAGAATATTTTCGGTTTTGGAATTTCCTTGTTGTCCAAACAACCTTGGTCTATAAATAATTGACTTTGCATTTCTTGCAAACTATCCTAAGAGTCATGCAAACTTCATTCGTGTTGTTTCTGGTAGAGCCCTCTATCTGGAGAGGAAAGTACCCTAATTAGGCGAAATCTCTTACGATCGCTCGTTTAAAGACTTCTGCGGGATCAAGAAGCTCTACGAGTACCGTTGGTGGGAAACTAGATAATTGCATTGTTATTTTAGTTTTCGATTATTGATTTGATTGACTAACAGTTGTTGAAACTTTGATTGCACCTAGTTTGTTTATTCTTGAGAACCTTCTCTTCTGATACAAGGCTCACTCAAACTAGATCAAAGTATCGACGGGATCTTTAAAACCATTTTCGGATCTAAAGATATCTTGTGATAATATATTGTTAACAGACTCTGTTCAGTGTGTGATTGATCACAAGAGGATTCAACTTGTGTTGTACAGGTTATTAAGAAGATAATCGAAGATTTGAAGACTGAGAAGATTTTCTTATTAGTTTTCGTATCTTATGAATTTAGTACACAAACCTTGAACGGTTGGGATCCAACTAGAATCGTGTTTATCTTTGATATACTTTATTGGCTAGTTGCATGAGATCGGCATCACTTTATAGTTACTCCTTAAGTTCTATATTGATTGATTGCAAATATAGAAATTGGTTATTTCGGTAATCAAAGTTTAAATTGATCTAACCATACAAAGGATTTTATTATATTAAACGGAAGAGCCTTGTCAACGACTCATAATATCTTATTACTAAAGATTGAATAGAGTGGTTACCAAACAACTTTATCCTTTACTGTTTGGAATATGATCAAAAGGATTGGTGATCACGTCCGTGACTCTAGAAGTCGAAGGCGCAGGGATACTGATGAAACTAAGTAGCTAGGGTAGTCTACTTGGTCTCAACTATACGAAGTTAGTATTAGATTTTGTATAGCGTCTTAATTTTGAGATTATTCAAAACTGGACTAGGTCTCGGGGTTTTTATGCATTTGCAGCTTCCTCGTTAACAAAATTTTATTGTGTCATTTAATTTATTTCTGCATTATAATTGTTATTATGATAAAGTAAATTACACATGGACATTAATCCTAGTCACTTGATATTGAACCTATAGTGTTTCGGTTTATACCGTACCTATTATCAAGTGAATTCTTTGTTGTTGTATTGTCTCGATCTTGTATCCATAGGCGGTCACACAAAGTGTATACCATAGTTGTTCTATTGTCTTGAATTTGTCCATAAACGATCACACTTGGTATCAGACTTATATGTTGATATTTAAAAGATTGTGGTGTCTTTGGGTACCTCGTATTTTCAATTGGTATCAGGGCAGGCAAACAAGAAAATATCTAACAATCTTTGTTTGGTGCGATCCAACCTACATGAGTCAAAGTAAAGTTAAGCGAAAGCGAAAATTAACAAAAGACTCGGTTAACGTATCACAATAGGTTGATAAACCACTCTCAGAATCAGCCCGTGAACTGTTGATTTGTAATAAAATTCTCCTAAGTTTGTCTAATGAGAGTATAAACACACTTCAGTATAATTTAAAATCAATAACAACTGAATGTGAAAGGCTTCGTGTGGATCACGAAAAATTGAGGGAAAATGATTATCATGAAATACAAAGTCTTGAAGACAAAGTAAGTGCTAGTCTTTCTCGAGCGGAATTATTAGAGAAAGATCGTGATGCTGTTCTTGAAAAAGTCTATTTGTTTGAAAAGAAACTTGTTAAATCTGAAGCAAGGATTAACTCTCAACAAGTAAGTTTTGAAGAGAAATAAGTAGTAAATCTCTCTCGAGAAAAATACCATGCGGCTGATCTCGCAAGTGCTCTTGATAAAATAAAATTGTTGGGAAAAAAAAATGTGGACCTGAAAAAATCCAATGAAAGCTCAAACAAGTTAAACTCAATGTTAGAAGCAAGTAGAAATCATCATGATACACGAGTATTGAGCTATAAAGGAATATATGCTTCAAATATTAGCAAAGAGGTAAAATTGGTCAAAGCTACAAATTCTTCTCAACCAAAGGTTACCATTGATGTCAAATCCATCAAAGAGAGCACTTCTGCTAATGTCAAGAAACCAACAACGTTAAAGAAAAGATAAGAAGAAGAAGAAGTAAACTCGTCGAGCTCCAATGCAAGTGGATCCACATAAAGGTAACATTAAAACTCACACTCCTTATATTACTAAACATTGTTATTTTTTTGGTAATAAAGGACACTTGCAATGGGGATGCAAAGCTTGTAAGATGCACTTTCTTTTGTATCAAACGAATTGGCTAAGTTTTCTTTCCTAAAGAACTCAGATCATTATTGTCCAAAGTTTAGGCAGAAGAATTATTATAACGATAGTTCAAGTTTTGCCTATCGCTCGACAAGGTTATCTCATAAAAGACCCGATTATAAAAAGTTAGATGACTTTGTAAATGGAAAGACATAATCTGATGTTCCAAATTGGCGAAAGGTTGTTTCTTAAAAGACGAGGGTACCCAAATACACCACAATCTTTTTATTTCAACCTATAAGTCCTCTACCGAATGTGATCGTCTATGGACAGAGTTGAGACAATACGATAATTCAGTTCACACTTCGTGTGATCGTCAATGGATACGAGATCGAGACAATACAACAACAAGATAACTTGTGAGATTGACTATGGATACAAGATCGAGACAATACAATAACAACAAATTGTATTATTGTTCGGTAATAACAAAACTCTATAGGATCACCATCAAGTATTACAGAGTTAACGTACAAGTGTAATTTACTTTTAATTATAATAAACAATTATAATTGCGGAATAGAAAAGTAAATGACACAGCAAAATTTTGTTAACAGGGAAACCGCAAAACCAGAAAAACCCCGGGACCTAGTCCAGTTTTGAGTACTCTCAGAATTAAGCCGATACACAAAATCTAATACCAACTTCGTATAGTTGGGACCAAGCAGACTACCCCTAGCTACTTAGTTCCCTCAGTATCTGCGCCTTCGACTTCTAGAGTCTCGCACGTGAATAACAAATCCTTTGGATCGTATTCCAAACAGCAAATGAACAATCTGCTTGGTAACCACTCTAATCAATCTTGCTAAAGATATAGATGAGTCGTTGACAAAGGCTCTTCCGTTTAATCTAATAAACTCCTTTGTCTGGTTAGATCAATCTAACTATAACTACCGAAATAGTCAAATATATATTCGCACTCAATCAATATAGATCTCAAAGAGAAATATAGAGAATGTCGATCTCATGCAACTAATCAATCAGATATATCAAAGATAAATAGATTCTATTTGGATCCCATCCGATTAAGGTTTGTGCACTAAATCCACAAGATACGAAAACTAATATGAAATCTTCTTCGTCTTCAAATCTTCTTTTATCTTCAAAACCTGCACAACACCACTTGAATCTCTTGTGATCAATCACGCATAGAATGGAGTCTTTTAACAATGGATTATCACAAGATGTCTTTAGATCTAACAACAGTTCTAAAGATCCTGTCTATACTTTGATCTACTCTGAATGAATCTTATATCAGAAGAGAAGATTTTCAAGCATAAACAAACTAGGTGCAATCAAAGTTTCAACATCCGTTAGTCAGTCAAATCAAATCGAAAACTAATAACACTGCAATTATCTAGTTTCCCACCAACGGTACTCGTAGAGCTTCTTGATCCCACAGAAGTATTTAAACGAGTGGTCATAAGAGATTTCACCTAATTAGGATATTTTCCTCTCCGATTAGATTGCTCCACCATAAAAAAACAAGAAATGAAGTTTTCCTGGCTCTTAGGATAGTTTGCTAGAAATGCAAACTTAGGTATTTATATCCCAAGGATGTTTGGACACCAAGGAATTTCCAAAACCGAAAATATTCTCAAGATATGCAATGAATGCCGAAATTCGGCTTTCATAGTTCCAATAAATGTTGGTCCAATATTTTCAAAATCTCTCAATAGAAAATCTCCAATTAGTAAATGCACATTACTAATTTTTATTCTCTAGAGCTATGCATTAATTACTGGTAATTAAAGCATATAAAATCAAAAACCTTAATTAAAAGTTTCTTAATTTATTTCGGCACAGGATCACCTTGAGAACCAAGGAATATCTTTGAACAATAAATGATAAGAGTTACTGCTCGTGTTCAAAGTATATTGACATCTTTTCACTGCAAATCCTTATTTCATAGACATGGATTTGATTTCTTGGAATCGGTTATACCACACTTCCAAACAAGTTTAGAATTGGTATGCCAGTATTCCAAGACTACTATGTGATTGATCATACCAAACAACAATGGTTAGTTGTGATCGGTCTTACCAAGTCACATACATGGGTTCAGATTGGTTATACCAATCACTAGGATCGGTTATACCTAAATATGGTACTTACTTATGATCGGTCACACCAGTCACTAGGATCGGTTACACCAGTTACAAGGATCGGTTTCATCTACACATGGTATCTACTTGTGATTAGTCACACCAGTTACCAGGACCGGTTACACCAATTACAAGGATCGGTCACACAACACTTATGATCGGTCACACCAATTACTAGGATCGGTCACACTAATTACAAGGATCGATTATACCATCTCATGGTGATTACTAATTAGGATCGGTTACACCAATTACCAGGACCGGTCATACCAAATCAGAAGTCTAGGCATTGTGATCAGTTATACCAATATATATAACCTAAGTTAAGATCGGTTCTACCAACTCACACATATTGGTCATCCAAAGATATGCAATGAATAGCCGGACCAATAAGCCTATTGATTTCCATTTCGATTCACGAAACAATTTCATGAATGTACTTCCTTTAAACAAATGTAAAACATTGTTTCCTAGGATGAAATCTTCACCATAACCCATTCACATAATCATAACATTATATATAAGATTATGTCGATGTCATATCTACGAAGTTCAAAAGATAATCGTTGTACTTCGTAGTCTAATTCCTTAATACTATGACCATACTATTATGATCATGTCACATCACTAGAGTATTATAAACAATATGTACAGTAAATACAACTTTGTAGTTATGTTTTCAATATATTACGACTTGAAAGATACGTTAGGAATGAAACAGTTAAAGTCAATATTACTAACGTCAAGCGAAAAGATGATGTCATCGTTGTAGTTCGTTACTTCTTCACATTTTTCACGTCTTCGGAGTAATACTTGTATGTCTCAACATTCCTAGACTTTCTAGTCTAACCTAAACGAAGTTGACTTTAGTATTTAATCAAGCGACTCTAGATGAGTTTTGATATTAAAATATGACCACCAAACTTGACATACCAACGCTTTGTGAGTTCAACCGAGCTATGATCTAACAATCTCCCCGTTTGTCAATTTTACTGACAAAACTCTTATTACATATGGAGCTAAACGAATTACAAAATAACTCATTCTTCATACGCTTGATTCCAAATTTCAACAGCACAATAACCTGCATATATTCAATCAATAAATGCCGCTGTTGGCATTTGAATAACAAAAGCTTTTACTCCCCCTAAAGGAAATATAGGTAAATATTCAATCCGAACATCTTTGTTATTCCCCTAATTTTAGTAAGAATTACTACACAACAATATGATATGTTTCTCACCCTTAGTCAATGCTTTACTCTTTCGTTAGATATAACGTTTAAGCACAATTGTCCTTTCCTAGTGATTAAAAATCACTTGTTTACTCCATATATTTCTCCCCTTTTTTTTCACAAAATGACAAAGGTTCGAGCAAATAAAGGACAAACCGAAAGGATCTTACAAATCTAAAAGACTTGTAAACAACCTATAAGAATTAAGCACGAAGGTTTCACATACCATTTTAGATAACCAATATTAAAACCGAAACTACAAGTAATTTAGTTTCAATATGTTATCAAGGAAACAATTGCCCGAAGCAAGTTTCTCTAATAGTTCAACAATTCGACTGAGATACTCAATTCCCTTGTTGCACCGATTGCGTATGCACAACCGCTTGTTTCGATAAGACCAAAATAAGGATCAGAATTAACTTTATTTTTCTCATCAGGCTCTAATCATTCAGACAATAACTTAGACCTTTCTCTTTAGACAAGACAAACACTGCGTTAGTTAACTAGTTTTTCTTGTCAAGGCATTCGATTAGACTTGAATAACCGAATCCTCCAATTGATAAATCTAACTAAGTTCAGAATTAACTTACTTTCTCTTATCCTGAATCAATTGGAGTAAACAAATGATCCCGTATTTTTGTTAAGCCTTAAACAATAGATACAAACCAAAATAAATTGACTTGCGCAATTATTTTCTTAACCGGAAGCAATTGAACAAATATAAACATTATAACACCACAAATGCACCGAATTTCGTTAAGCAAAAACACTTGATACCCAACAATAAAGAAGATACCAAACAATAAGCCAAATAAATTGACACAGTTTTTCTTAACCGGAAAAAATTGAATCACATAAACAATCCATACACAACATAATGAAACATATCAATTGTACCGAAATTTTGTTAAGCAAAAGCAAAATATATGCAATATAAACAGGCTTTTCTTAAACAGGAAAACGATTAACTAACAAATTCGTTACCTCAATTTTCGTAGCCACATCTCCCCAGAAAGATATATCATTAAGCGCAAGTTCAAATAAGAACTCTCCCCCAGTGTGTTGTCATCCTCTCGCAAAAACAACAACAAAATCAATCTTTACCAGAGAAAAGTTGAATCGGTTTTAAATAATGCATGCCAATAGCAAAAGTTCAAAACCCAGAACACATATGTTATACTAACCATAACTCATGTAAACACAAATTGATTCAACATATTGTGACTTTTCACATATGATTTTCAATCGGAACACCTTATGATCCCTTGATCAAGCCTACCAACATGGGATAGAACTTAATCCCGCTAAATCAAAAAGCCACACAAATCATAACGGTTACATCATATGAGATCAAATATTAAGGTTAATAAAAACCGAAATCAGACATCTCATAAACAGAAAACACATAGCAAAAATATAAACGTTCATTCACAGGCTATGTAATCGGTAACTATCATATGAAACAAAAATTATAAAATACTAATTTTATTCATAAATAATTGATATTTTTATTTAAAATTGACCTTATACCAAGATATCGAAATAAATCAATACATTGATGTCTATTTTCTCTAAATAAGAATCTAATCTTATTTTTATTCCATGAGCAACTTAACCTTCATATAAGTACTAGAGGAAGGCAGGTTATTACTTTCAGTCTTGAGCTTGTGAATTTCTTCAAGAAGATAACCTTGTTGCTTGACCAGAATTTATTGCAGTTGTGATGTTTTTGTGAAGGACTCTGCAAGCACATGTAATTATGTCTTTGATTGAACACAAAATTGTGTCAATATCTCAATACAATGATCTTTCTTCAGTATATTCTCTCTAAGACAATCTCTGTTTTTGATCATTCTCTTAGGTTTCTTAGCATCAAGAGATGGTGCAGACTTATTCTTAAAGAACACATTTAGATCAAGTACCTTTGCAAGAGAAGACATCGGATCCTGACTCATAGTTCGGACAAGGAATGACCATAGAATGAGAGAGATCTTTTATATTTTTCATACTACCGAAAATATAATATTCCAATAAATACGAATATCTTAAAATATATTTTCAATTACTAGATTTTATTCACATAATCTACACATATTACTCACACACATAATCGGCTTACAAGGTGAGGATGCAATCTAATACCGAATAGGTGGTATTAGTATGAGATTTTCTCTCATCATGGGATTTAGAACAAACAAGATGTTCTTGATCTAGTGAAGTATGATTCAAATAGATCCACTTGTTACCTCGAATTAACGAAGTTTCTGGAGATTTGTTGGAATTGCATATGCACTTCTTAGCAATCCTTGTTTTTGAGAAAGTTTTGCACTTTGTCTTATTTTTCCTTTCACCATTAGATGATTTTTCAACATCGAAAGACATGCCAATTTTTAAATGGTTAAATCACTAATTGAACATGAGGGAATTAAATTAACAACTAGTGCAATATTAGTTGTTTCCTCTTCCTCAGAGTTATATGAATCAGAGGTCTCATCTAGAGTTATAGCTAATGCCTAGCTTCCAGTGTATTTCCTTAGATTGGGACAGTCTTTAGCCAAATGACCAAAACTTTACACTTGAAGCACTGAGGCTGATATTCGTCATCTTCTTCTTGATCCTTTTTGTTCTTGACCGGAACTCGATCGATCATGAGGGCGAGAAGATCGATGAACATCTTATACAAATCCCCTATTCCTTTTCTTTAAGAGATCCCGAAACTGTCTTGTAATTGGTGATAATGTTTGTTCTACATCATCATCAGAATCTTCTGCAATCAATTCATCAAAATCATCTAACAATCTATTTTTCTCCACTTGAGCTTTTGGAAAATTTTCATCTTTAAAAGCGATTCCTTTAGCTTGAATAGATTGTGATTCATGATCAAGGATCTTTAACTTCCCAACAAGTGTGCTTCGTGAGTGAGTTGAAAGATTATTTTCCTATGATTGCATACTTTTTAGATTCGTATCTAGATAGCAATGATCTGAGAATTTTGCACACTATATCTTTTTTCAGAAATAGGCTTTCCAAGAGAGAAAGAAGCATTAACTATCTCAGAGAGTTTAATATGGAACTCTTCAAAAGTATCATTGTTATCCATTCGAAGGTTTTCCCAATCAGAGGTGAGAGTTTCAAGTCTAGCTTCCTTTTCTAATGTGTTACCTTTGAATACGATTTGAAGATTATCCGAGGCTTCCTTTGAAGATTGGCATGTGGATACATGATGTTGCATATCACGGCTTACAGAATGTATAACATTCAAACCATCTGAATTCTGTTTTGCAAATGCCTTTTCTTCCCCTGTATAATCTACTAACTCAGTTTATGAATCTTAAATTTTTGTACGATTATAACCATCAACGACTAATAGCCAAGTATTAAAATCGCGTGATTGAAGAAAAGACCTCATAGCAGATTTCCATCGCAAATAGTTTGTTCCATCAAATATTGGCGGTATGTTAACTGAAATCGATTCATGAGAACTCAAATTCATTTCTTATAGGTTGGATCGCACCAAACACATAGATCTTTTCGTGTTTGCCTGCTCTAATACCAATTGAAAAGACGAGGGTACCCAAATACACCACAATCTTTTTATTTCAACCTATAAGTCCGTTTGCTAGAAATGCAAACTTAGGCATTTATAGACCAAGGATGTTTGGACACCAAGGAATTTCCAAAACCGAAAATATTCTCAAGATATGCAACGAATGCCAAAATTTGGTTTTCATAATTCCAATAAATGTTCGTCCAATATTTTCGAAATCTCTCAATAGAAAATCTCTAATTAGTAAATGCACATTACGAATTTTTATTCTCTAGAGCTATGCATTAATTGCTAGTAATTAAAGTGAAAATACAAGGGTACCCAAATACACCACAATCTTTAATTTATCCACCTATAAGTCCTCCTACCGAAAGTGATTGTCTATGGAAAAATTCGAGACAATACTACAAATCGGTATTCACACTTTGTGTGATTGTCTATGGATACGATATCGAGACAATACGACTACCAAAGTGTGATTACTTGATAATAGGTTCGGACTTAACCAAACTCTATAGGATCACTATCAAGTAAAGCGGAGTTAACGTTTGTGTAATTGGTGATGGGGAAAAAAGATTTGTTGGTTTTTCAGGAAGTGGAAAGACGACCGTGCGGACGGAGGCTCCTCAACTGAGCAAACTACCTAACCTCAAACAGATGCACCGCACGAGAGTGCTTTGAGTTCGAGAGATCAATCTGTATGACTCCGGCCTGAACAAAGAAATGGTCATTCCGGAGTCAATTCGGTCACAAAGAGGAAAGAGGGTTGATCTGTAGGAGGGAAGCTGAGAAGTGTGTGAGATTAATGGTAATCAAGGATTGTGAATATGTTGTGGGTTTCTGCAAATGAACTGCTGGGTTCGAATAAGTTTGAATTCTGCTTTGTTGAGAGTGATTTTTCTGATGAAAATTGTTGTGTAATTCCTGTATATCTGTTCTGTTGTTCATGAATTTAGAGAACTTATTTATATTGCTAGAACGTGGACACATTGATCTCCATTAAGTGTGACGGTTGTTTGAGTGAAAGAGTGGGAAAGTGGGAGATCGTGGTTTAACCAGTTCCATGTCGTGCGGAGACTGGGTTGATCGTCCACCCACTACTTTGCTAACTTCCTCAACCGCTTGCACGACTTACTCACATTTCTCATCGTGGATGAACACACATGCCGTAGGCCGCCAGACCAAAACCCTAATTAATATCCCCCCATGTGACTTGATTGATGTCTCATGATTTGTGGAGTCTATAAGGAAGACGTGTATTTAATTAGTAGGTTGTTGACTTGATTAGACGATGAGTCTAAGTATCGTTCAGTCGAGCATGATTGCTGAAGGTTCTATGATTCATGGATTGAACATGTCTGCTGGGACGTATAGTTCTCAAATGAATGATGTTGATAGTTGAATCAATATGATGAATATTGATAGTTTGAGCAAATATTGCTCGTCTTAGCCAATATTGCTCATTTGATGAATTACTGAATATTGATAGTTGAATCAATATTCCTCGTCTGAGAAAATATTGCTTGTATGAGCAAATATTGCTCATTTGATGAATTACTAAATATTGATAGTTGAATCAATATTCCTCGTCTGAGCAAATATTGCTCATTTGATGAATTACTGAATATTGATAGTTGAATCAATATTCCTCGTCTGAGCAAATATTGCTCGTATGAGAAAATATTGCTCATTTGATGAATTACTGAATATTGATAGTTGAATCAATATTCCCCGTCTGAGCAAATACTGTTCGTATGAGCAAATATTGCTCATTTGATGAATTACTGAATATTGATAGTTGAATCAATATTTCTCGTCTGAACAAATATTGCTCGTTTGAGCAAATATTTCTCATTTGATGAATTGTTGGTAGCATGACCAAATAAAATGTTAATTAAAATATTGATAGCTGGATCAAATATTACATAATTAATTTAAGATGTTGATTGCTGGATTAACATAAAATTGTTAGTGTTTGAACTTGCTCAGAATTATGATTTGCAGAGCATTCAGTTCGAAACCTTAATTTTGATCAATTGCTGATCAATTGATGACTTTCTAAAAAATAAGTCATCGAGTGAAGGAGGGACCGGCTACATGGGATGATGGCCAACCATGTAGCGCCCAGTTGCTCGAGTGAGCATGCACCAAAGTCCTTTGTTGACCAGTTGGTGAAAGGATGATCAAATGCTGGTTTAATCATTTATTAAAATATTACTCGTCCGAACGTTAGGTAATAAGACCTAATTATGGAGAGATGAGGACCGACCAAGGGGTCATGGGACCGGACCTTGGTGGTCGTGGGACCAGCTGGTGGTCGATTGAGCAATTTCTAAGTTGGTTGGAGAGAGTTTGGACCCAATATGAACTGTTGAGAGCTAATTAGGTCAAAATTATGAAAGAGTGTGGGAAAGTCTCCTTGCAAGCCTAAGGGCCGAACTT
Source organism: Papaver atlanticum (assembly GCA_023531105.1). NCBI lineage: Eukaryota > Viridiplantae > Streptophyta > Magnoliopsida > Ranunculales > Papaveraceae > Papaver > Papaver atlanticum. Next base: position 2,854,368 of record JAJJMB010009125.1, on the reverse strand, counting down.
GGTCGGTCAAGGTGGCATGCCCGTGTCACCATATTTCCCGTGTCTCAGTCCTAAGAGTTTTGGTATTTTTCTGGTACGCGTTTGAGCAATATTTTGGATTTTCAGAAGAGTTTGATCTTGACTGAAACTCTCAATTTTGCTCGAATGCAAGTAGAACTTTGCTCATGCTACCAGTATTTTGAGAATATTAAAAATAATATTTTAGTTTTTGACGTGAGAATCCTAGGCGGTCATGTGACCATTTGACTTTTTCATGGTTTGAGCAATATTTGAGAAAATATTGAAAAACTATGGTTTTTGCTCAAACGCTGGAGTTTCATGCGATGAAGGAAATAATTACATGAGAAAATAAGGAATTGTAAGGTGTGAGACCGGTCACGGCTAGGGCATGGCCGGCCGGCTAGGTGGACCGGTCTCGTGACACCTTTCCCTACTATTTTTCATCGTTTGAAGGAAAATATGGAGAAACTAAGAGTTTTGCTCAACGATGGAGTTTGCTCAAATGAAGGATTCTTCATGAGATGAGGAAAATAATAAAATAATATAAAATAATGGAAAGAGGTGCAGGACTGGCCATGGAGGCATGACCGGCCGGCCGGTGGGCCCTGTCCCCTTAGGCGCCTCTTTGTTATTTTATTGATATTATTTTCCTCCCTATTTTGCATAGGTTTCCTCGTTTGTCCATATTTTCGAATACTCGTTAGTGTATTCGAGTGCTCGTTTGTGCATTATTGCTAAATACACTCGCACCATTTACTCGGAGCTTACTCAGTGGTGGCACAGATGCCCGATCAGTGAATATTTATTACTAATTCATGAAATTCAGCTGAGAATAATTCATGAAACGGAGTAATAAAATGAGTTGAGTATCTATTACTAATCCATGGAATCCAGCTGAGGATCAGCCATGAAACAGAGTAATGAGATAGAATATATTATTTTCTAGAAATTCAGTTGATGAATGACACGCTAGAATTAACCTATTTTCAAAATTGAGATATGAGATTATTGAAGCATCATACTCGTTCTGAGGGGGTGTATAGTCAGGGAACGACGAGCAGCGTGACGTCCTGAAGGCGTTAGGCTCTATACTAGCATACAATATGTCTAGGATCCGCCCAATCATTAAGAGATTCTATACACGGTCTCTCTACGTAGTCATGGAACAACGAGCAGCGTGACGTCCTGAAGGCGTTAGGCTCTATACTAGCATGCAATATGTCTAGGAGCCGCCCAATCATTTTGATTCTATGTAGAGGTGATGATGAAATGTGTGAAGCATCGAAAGCTCAGCTGAGAGGCCTTTCGAGAAACATATTCATCATAGCTCTGAGAGGAACGTTCGCTCAGTCAGAGATCGTGAAATGGTTCATGGATCATAAAATATGAATTGTCACATACATTCCTGAAGCCGGGCTAGAAACATGCAGTATCATGATTTTACGATTTTAGCCCTTACCGAAAATCCACCATCAACATTAAGTCCCCTGCTTAGTGAGGGACAGTCATGTTCCTCAGTTAACACTGGATGGTGATTTTCCAGTAGACGAGATAAGTAGTTGAACTTAGTCGTACAAAGGTATTTTCAGAATCCCCGATTTGCTCCAATAATGTCATGTACGAGCAAATGCCCAGATAAGGACCCTATCAGTATGATAGAGTGTCATCTCGTGAGCACAGATAGACGAGGCACTGCTAATTTGGGTGGTCAGACGTCCATTTTTGGTCGGTTTAACGTTTACGGGCCCGGGCCCAAAAAAGGAAATCCTTGTTTTTGGAACGGTTGTTTGTTCGTTAGTTTTCACAAAATAAACCCTCGTCTCGAAGGTGAACGCTCGTTCGATAGATTTATTTTTATTTTTATTTTTTCTGAAATAGACCTGCGTCTAGTGACAAAAATTTTGTCTATGAGCTTTCATGAAAACAAAATTTTATTTTGAATATGTGGATTTTCACAAAATTGAAAGACTCTCGTTCCGTAGACGGATGCTCGTTCAAACGAGAATATATATATATATATATATGTGTGTGTGTGTGTGTGTGAGTTATTCACGTCAATTTTTTTTGTTCAAAATCAAATTTTGATTTTTGAGCAATTTGTTGAGAACAAACAATTATTTGTGATGAAGTAATATATTTATTTGAATTTTCACAATTTGTTAGTGGATGTGAACACAGTAGAAAATTGCGTGAGTAGTTCACGGTTTTATAAAAATCAAGTTTTGATTTTTGAAAAATGAACTTTGCTCGTTTTTGCAGGTTTGAAGAAACGAGCAAGTTATTGAAGCTTTTGCGGTATAATCAGTACTGTTAGTGAAATTGTAAACATGTATGAGTTGGATTGTTACCATTTTTGTTGCGTGTTTGTTGTTGGTATATCCATGACTCCATGTCTTTCGCCTCAGATAATGGTGATTTCCAGCTACAACCACTCTTCTGGCTCTTCCGGGAAACACTCCAGAAATACCAAGCCAAAGATAAAGACTTCTGCAGATGTTCATGCCAAGGTGAATCAACTTTTCAGATGCTGGAAAGCTGATACAAGTTATGTCTCTCGATCATCTGGGAGTCGTTCGTGGTGGAATCAACGCTTTCTTAGCCTTAGTGGATGCAAAAGAGGACCCAAACGGATTTGTATAAATAACTCTTAAGTAGAGACGAGATGAGTTATTACAGAAGAGAAAAGCTGAAGATGAAAAGCTTGCAGCTTATCAGCAAAAACGGCGCCGGCTTCAGCAAGTGAGACTAGCGGCTAAAGATGAAGTTCGATCGCGCGAACGACGTAATGCAGAGGAAGTTGAATCCGTCTGCAAACCTATCGAACGTGAGATTGAGCCATATCCACCGAGTATAAGGGTTGAACGATTGGCCAAAAATGATTTTTGAGCCGAATATGATGAAGACGGCTATTTGGATGTAACTTATGATGATCCTGAAGACCATCTGGAAGAAGTTCTAGAAGAAAATTCAGAGGATGATTATGAAGAAGAACTTGAAAAAGATTCTGATCATGAAAATGATGACGAATCCGACGATCAATTAATGTAGTAGTTGAACATCTTTTGATTTATGTAGGTGTAAATGTTGCCTTGATTATTTCAGTATTTTTGCTTCATGAATATCAGAAACCTTGCTTGTCTATTTTCCTCTGATTGAATGGAGTGGACGAACGTTCATATGCATGAAAGATCACGATTCTTCTTCAGAAAATTTTAGCTTGTTCATCCAATTGATGTGAATTTTGGACATGTTGTAGTGGGCCTCCGCATGGAGGGAATGACCTGTCCTTCGATTCTTCATCAATTGCTCCAAGTTGTCGCTTTGCGGGAAAATGCAAAATTTCATCAGATGAGCTTGCTGCAAAAACATCCATCTTCCTGCATCTTCGAAACTTATGGAGCCATAATGGAGAGACGTACAGTATCACGGTGGAGGACTGTCAGTCCCCAGTATTTTGTTAAATCTCCTTTTCGTTTTTCCTTCTTCTGGCAAGACCTGGTGGACATCGATCGACTGTGGAGGTTATGAATCCCGTCTAGGAATTGCTGCTTGCATGTTGTATGCTCTGGAAGATGTAGGAACCTCATACGACGTCGAAATTCAGTGCTTGACCCCAACTTTTGAAGCTAAGAGACTGAGTTATAATATGAGAAAAGAATCACTCAATTTGGAGTGGTCTAGGTTATCCAAAGAAGCGTGCACATTTGTAATTTTTAATCCCGTACAAATTTTTCAGATTTCCTGAACCTGAGTGTGGAGGCCATATCTTTCATCTCGTATGTCCAATTGATTCGCCCTTTTGGTATGTTGTAGCACAGACATAGACGAACATCTTTTGTCAAGGAAGCGTTGTCCCATTCCTCACCCATTGTACGTTTTTGTAAACCCATGGCCTGAAGTATATTGTATCCCATTTGTAGAGGTGATGAGAACATCTTGTAGAAGACTTTGGCTTGTGCCCATCTGTCGTGCAAGCTTTGGGAAGACTTTCATGTTAACACGTTTTCATGTATACATATCTTGATATGCATCATTAGTGCTTGGAGAAGTCCAATCCATCGAGTAACACTTCAGAGAATGGATAGTTGATTAAGACGGTCATGAGGATGTTGCTCCTAAGACCGTTGTTGATGCTGAGATCACGATTGAATTTTATCCAGAAATTCTTGTTGATGCTGAGACAATAAACGGAGTTCCTCCATATATCCTTGTTGATGCAAATACTATGGTCGGAGTTGCTCCAGAGACCGAAAAGGCTATAACCATGATTATCGACATAGTATTTGCTCCTCCATCCAATGAGCCTTTACATTCACGAACTAGTTGGTGGGTTGAGAATCCCTAAGATGAAGGTGTACTGGGAGTTCAACCCGAATTCTCCTGAACAGTATGACTTTACTGTGAACTGGCTTCGTCAGTGAGTCGACGTTGTTGCGGTAGATAGCAGCAGTGGTCTTCATTTTGGATGTGATCGGTGAAGAGAAAAAGTTCTTTGGCCGTGCAAGGTGATGCATAGAGGTTCCATTGATGACGTTTCATGGAATCACATCAGGTTGCAATAACTTGTTATGTGGATAACATTTATTCAAATATACTGAATTGATCTTTCCAATAAGATCAAGTCCCCATGTGCATGCCAGATATGTTCATCTATTCAGCAAAACATATGTGTTGAAGGAGTTTGTGCCATCCATGGAAGAATGATGTTGTATCTGCTTCAGAAGTCTTTTCATGGAGATAGTGAAGATTTAACGATTGTAGTTCAGTTACACTTTGATCGTGCTGGTATTGAATCAGTGTATCATCATCGAGATATTTGTGCTGAAGCCAGAGGCGACGCCATTATCGAAGGTGTACTATTTGATTAGGAGTACATTTTGAAGGCTTCTGAAGAATGTAGCACTCAGAGATGAGAGGTTTTTGACTTTCAGTTGTCCTTGGAGAAGTAGGTGATTGACAGTTGTAGGATTTTCTTTTGGTTTGATAGATTTAATTATTTAATGCAAGGAGGAATTGAAAATAATGGATAAGTTAAGAAAATCCTAAATGCTGAGCCTTAAAGCCTCACACCTCTTAAGTGTCGAACGTCTTAGGCTTGACAGTCTTGATCCGAGTATCTCATGTTGATTCAACATTCCTTTCGTTATGGTAGTGGGATTCAACATTTGTGTAGACATCAAAGCTTTCTTATTTTGTGGCATACATAGACACTCCTGCAAGACTATGGAGAAATTCCCAAAGTGTTCTTTTCTATGCTTGGACATCATCTAGGTAATGAATGTCTCAGTGAGATGCTCGATTCAGAGAGGTGTCAGATTTAACCACTTGGTAAAATATTAATGTGGTGAAGCTACCCATTTATAACATCTTGCAATAGCAGAGTTGCTAGCAGAATTGAGTTCCCATGCTAGGATAGCATGTAAGGAAATAAATGACATGGACATAAGAGGAATGAGACTTTCCTGAGTGCGGAACCTCTTGATGAACGTCTATGCATATTTTGAAGGTTCTTGTTTTAACCTCGTCAAAGTTCAAAATTCCTCCTAGTGCTCTGATGATGGAACATCTGCCAAATCTTCTTGATCAAAACTTTTTTTATTGGAGAGATGTGCGACCAAAGACGCTTTGTTAGTAGCCATCTTTTCGGCATGGATCCACGCTCGTCTGAGGATCGTGTCATATCTTGGATCTTCCTAATTATGTGAAACTTGGTCTCTGTCCAGGTCGAACATATTTTCACCTTGAGAGTGATGTAGCCATAAGCATCTCTGAGCGTTCCTTCATGGTCTCTGATTGAGATGGGAGCATGAGTAACTTCTTGTCGAGTGATGCCTGCCGCTCTGAGGGTTTTCAGGGAACAATGTTGATAGAGGTGCCAGCATCGATCAACGTTCTCCCTAATTCGTTTCTTTGGAGATTGACTATGGTAAGAAGTCCCCAGTCGTACATCTCTTTGTCTGTGGCTGGAGGCTCAGGAAGTATTTTCGGAATGGACTTGCTGACACGGTGTGATTCAGTGCTGTGAACATGTCTTTCCTTTGTGCTTTAGAAAGATAGAACAATTCATGTATATGTTCGACCAAGGATTGAACTGCTTCGTTGAATGATTGCTCGGAGAGATTGAAGTCCTGATTGAGAGAGGATCTTTGTGCGCTCCTTCAGTCCCCAGTTGAAGCTCTCCTGGATCGACCTTCTCTTTGAAGATGCGCTTCAAAACATTGCAGTCACTTGTTGGATGATTGAAGAACCCATAAAGGCGACAATATCTGGGATTCCCAATTTCTTCTTCAGTTGGCTATCTCCTGATGAATGGCAATTTGATTACACCATCTGGGATCTAGACTTACAGTAATTTGATCACTTCTTCAATGGGAAGAAGGAAGTTTGAGTGTGCATCGTTCCCTGTTTGTGGACACTAGGTCGAAACTTATGCATTTAGAGTTCGATTATCCTTCCTTTATGCTTTTGGATGAGCGTAGGACATTGGAGAAGCATGCTTGTGTTGTCGTGTCTCAGCTTTCCTTTTGCTCCCTTCTGTAACAACGTTCTTGGAAGGTTGGAGATTGTATGGCTTGTTGATCAAGCGTCTGCTACCTCGAGTTTCTCGTGGTTCCTCGACTTTTGTAGCCCTTTTTCTTTCCAGTAAGGCCGGAGCAGTAGTTGTTGATCGCTTGGCCGCTTCATGAAGTTCTGAGAAAGCTTGGAACTGGAGATTTTCCAGCAAGGCTCTGTAGACCAGGATCATTCTGTTTATGCACAATTCCACCAGTTGTTTTTCAGTGACATTCGGGTCATGACAATCCAAAGCTTGGATTCTGAACCTTTTCACATAGTCGTTCGGATGTTCATTGTTCTTCTGAGACATTCTTCCTAAATCAGAGAGAGTAATCTGCTCTGAGACAAAGAAGTATTTCCGGTAAAATGCATTAACCATTTCTCCCCAACTAGTGATGCTCCCTGGTGCGATGTTGTTATACCATGTATATGCTCGACCCGTCAGAGACTTTGAGAATTCCTTCATTCGAACAACATGATTGTGTTCATGCTCGCTCAATGATTCCAAAAATCGAGAAACATGTTCTCGAGCGTTGCCTATTCCGTTATAAAGTGCGAACGTTGGAGAAGTGTAGCCTTTCGAGGAGGAATTCTCTGTGTGGCAGTAGGATATAGAGGTTGGTGACGGTGGACAGATGATTTCTTGTCTTTTCCTCAATCCTCCAGAAAGCGCTCTAGGTCTTCACAAGTGATGAAACTTGCAGGTTCTATTGATGGCGAGTCATCTGCAGCTTTGCAGACTTCTTCATCATCTACAACATGGATTGGAGAGATTTCAGGATCAGCAGTTGAAGATGTTTCTTTAGCTTTTCCTTTCTCGCGCTGAGGCTGAGTTCGTTCAGACGCAAGCTTGTCTGTGAGAATTTTGAAATAAGCACACAACTCTTTCTGTGTGGTAGCCATGTCAATCTGATTTTTGGCGAGAGCCTCTTGCACTTTCATGAGATCAGCTATGGTAGGCGGATTTTCTCTGATTTTTTCGGGAGACCGGCCGAAGATAGGATTGTTTCCGATGTTAGTTTGAGGAGGAGTGGTACCGCCAGTACCGTTGTTGAAAGCGGGAGTAGTTTCTGGAGTACCACCGTTGTTGCTAGAGCTATCATCATTTGGATTAGGATTTTTAACTGAGCCTGACCTAAGATCAACCATTTTGACGAATTAAGATTGTAACCGAGAGATTGATCTCCCACTGTGGTCGCTAATCTGTTGATGTGGAAAAACGATTTGCTGGTTTTTCAGGAAGTGGAGAGACAACCATGCGGACGGAGCCTCCTCAACCGAGCAAACTGCCTAACCTCAAACAGATGCACTGCACGGGAGTGCTTTGAGTTCGAGAGATCAATCTGTAGGACTCTGGCTTAAACCAAGAAATGGTCGTTCCAGAGTCAATTCGGTCACAAAGAGGGTTGATCTGTAGGAGGGAAGCTGAGAAGTGTGTGAGATCAATGGTGATCAAGGATTGTGAATGTGTTGTGGGTTTCTGCAAATGAACTGCTGGGTTCGAATAAGTTTGAATTCTGCTTTGTTGAGAGTGATTATTCTAATGACGATTGTTGTGTAATTCCCGTATATATGTTCTGTTGTTCATGAATTTAGAGAACTTATTTATATTGCTAGAACGTGGACACATTGATCTCCAGTAAGTGTAACGGTTGTTTGAGTGAAAGAGTGGGAAAGTGGGAGATCGTGGTTTAACCAGTTCCATGTCGTGCGGAGACTGGGGTGATCGTCCACCCACTACTTTGCTAACTTCCTCAACCACTTGCACGACTTACTCACATTTATCATCGTGGATGAACACACGTGCCATAGGACGCCAGACCAAAACCCTATTTAATATCCCCCTATGTGACATGATTGATGTCTCATGATTTGTGGAATCTGCAAGGTAGACATGTATTTAATTAGTCGCTTGTTAACTTGATTAGACGATGAGTCTAAGTATCGTTCAGTCAAGAATGATTGTTGAATGCTCTATCATTCATGGATTGAACATGTCTGCTGGGACGTATAGTTCTCAAATGAATGATTGATGTCTCATGATTTGTGGAGTCTGCAAGGCAGACGTGTATTTAATTAGTCGGTTATTGACTTGATTAGACGATGAGTCTAAGTATCGTTCAGTCGAGCATGATTGTTGAATGCTCTATGATTCATGGATTGAACATGTCTGCTGGGACGTATAGTTCTCAAATGAATGATGTTGATAGTTGAATCAATATGATGAATATTGATAGTTTGAGCAAATATTGCTCATTTGATGAATTACTAAATATTGATAGTTGAATCAATATTCCCCGTTTGAGCAAATATTACTCATTTGATGAATTACTGAAAATTGATAGTTGAATCAATATTGCTCGTATGAGCAAATATTGCTCATTTGATGAATTACTGAATATTGATAGTTGAATCAATATTCCTCGTCTGAGCAAATATTGCTCATTTGATGAATTGTTGGTAGCATGACCAAATAAAATATTAATTAAAATATTAGTAGCTAGACCAAATATTACATAATTAATTTAAGATGTTGATTGCTGGATCAACATAAAATTGTTAATGTTTGAACTTGCTCAGAATTATGATTTGCAGAGCATTCAGTTCGAAACCCTAATTTTGATCAATTGATGATTAATTGATGACTTTCTGAAAAATAAGTCACCGAGTAAAGGAGGGACCGGCTAAATGGGATGATGGCCAACCATGTAGCGCCCAGGTTCTCGAGTGAGCATGCACCAAAGTCCTTTGTTGACCAGTTGGTGAAAGGATTATAAAATGCTGGTTTAATCATTTATTAAAATAGTGCTCGTCCGAGGGTTAGGTAATAAAACATAATTATAGGGAGATGAGGACCGACCAAGGGGTCATGGGACCGGCCCTTTGTGGTCGTGGTACCTGCCGGTGGTCGATTGAGCAATTTCTAAGTTTGTTGGAGAAAGTTTGGACCCAATATGAAGAGTTAATTAGGTCAAAATTATGAGAGAGTGTGGGACCGGCTCCTTGCAAGACTAAGGTCCGACCTTGGTCGGTCAAGGTGGCATGCCCGTGTCTCAGTCCTGAGAGTTTTGGTATTTTTCTGGTGCGCGTTTGAGCAATATTTTGGATTTTCAGAAGAGTTTGATCTTGACTGAAACTCTCAATTTTGCTCGAATGCAAGTAGAACTTTGCTCGTGCGACCAGTATTTTTAGAATATTAAAATTTTAATTTTTTAATTTTTGACGTGAGAAGCTTAATCGGTCATGTGACCATTTGACCTTTTGGCTTTTTCATGGTTTGAGCGATATTTGAGAAAATATTTGAAAACTAGGGTTTTTGCTCAAACGCTGGAGTTTCATGAGATGAAGGAAATAATAACATGAGAAAATAAGGAATTGTAAGGTGTGGGACCGGTCACGACTAGGGCATGGCCGGCCGTCTAGGTGGCCCGGTCCCGTGACACCTTTCCCTAATATTTTTCATCGTTTGAAGGAAAATATGGAGAAACTAAGAGTTTTGTTCAAACGATGGAGTTTGCTCAAATGAAGGAGTCTTCATGAGATGAGGAAAAATAATATAATAATATAAAATAATTGAAAGAGGTGCGGGACCGGCCGGCCGGTGGGCCCGGTCCCCTTAGGCACCTCTTTATTATTTTATTGATATTAATTTCCTCCCTATTTTGCACAGGTTTCCTCGTTTGTCCATATTTTCGAATACTCGTTCGTGTATTCGAGTGCTCGTTTGTGCATTATTGCTAAATACACTCGCACCATTTACTCGGGGCTTACTCAGTGGTGGCAAAGATGCCCGATCAGTGAATATTTATTACTAATTCATGAAATTCAGCTGAGAATAATTCATGAAACGGAGTAAAAAAATGAGTTGGGTATCTATTACTAATCCATGGAATCAAGCTGAGGATCAGCCATGAAACAGAGTAATGAGATAGAATAGATTATTTTCTAGGAATTCAGTTGATGAATGACACGCTAGAATTAACCTATTTGCAGAATTGAGATATGAGATAATTGAAGCATCATACTCGTTCTGAGGGGGTGTATAGTCAGGGAACAACGAGCAGCGTGACGTCCTGAAGGCGTTAGGATCTATACAAGCATTCAATATGTCTAGGAGCCGCCCAATCATTAAGAGATTCTATACATGGTCTCTCTATGTAGTCAGGGAACAACGAGCAGCGTGACGTCCTGAAGGCGTTAGGCTCTATACTAGCATGCAATATGTCTAGGAGCCGCCCAATCATTTTGATTCTATGTAGAGGTGATGATGAAATGTGTGAAGCATCGAAAGCTCAGCTGAGAGGCCTTTCGAGAAACATATTCATCATAGCTCTGAGAGGAACGTTCGCTTAGTCAGAGATCGTGAAATGGTTCACGGATCATAAAATATGAATTGTCACATAGATTCCTGAAGCCGGGACAGAAACATGCAGTATCATGATTTTACGATTTTATCCCTTGCTGAAAATCCACCATCAACGGTAATTTACTTCAAATTATATAAACAAATATAATTGCGGAAATAGAAAAGTAAATCACACAGCAAGATTTTGTTAACGAGGAAAACTGCAAATGCAGAAAAACCACGGGACCAAGTCCAGAATTGAATTCTCTCAGAATTAAGCCGCTATAAAAAATCTAAACCAACTTCGTATAGTTGAGACCAAGCAACTACCCCTAGTTCACTTGGCTTCCGACTTCGATGAGTGCATGCACTGGAACAATTCCTTTGGATCGTATGGAGTTAACTAACCTAGTGTTTGTCTTGTCTAAATGGAAAGGTATGAGTTGTTTTATGGAACAATTAGAACCTGATAAGAGAAATGGAGTTAATTCTGATCTATATTTGTGTCTTATCGGATAAACCGATTGTGAATGTGTCCGAATCGTAACCAATATATTTGGTAAATCGGTTCGGTTAATAACTAAGTTATCTTAGTTGGTGTGTCGGACAAAGGGAAAATTGCTTCGGGAAATTGTTTCCATGATAACATACTAAAGTTATATTACTTTTGTAGTTTCGGTTTTAGTATTGGTTATCTAAAATGGTATGTGAAACCTTCGTGCTTAACTCTTATAGGTTGTACAAGTCTTATGGATTTGTAAGATCCTTTTGGTTTGTCCTTTTGTTTGCTCGTACCTTTGATCATTTTTGTGGCAAAAAGGAGAAAAAATATATGGAGTAAACAAGTGATTTATAATCACTAGGAAAGGATATATGTTCTTACACTTAAAGAGTAAAGCATACACTAAGGGGGAGAAACATATCATCATGCTGTGTACTATTTCATACGACAAAAGGGGAATAACAAAGATGTTCGGATTGAATATTTACCTAGATTTCCTTTAGGGGGAGTAAATCTTTTGTTATTCAAATGTCAAAAGCGGCATTTATTTTTTGAATATATGCAGGTTAGTGTGCTGTTGAAACTTGGAATCAAGTGTATGAAGAATAAGTTATTTTGTAATTCGTTTATCACCATATGTAATTGAGTTTTGTCACTAAAATTGACAAAGGGGGAGATTGTTAGAGCATATCTCGTTTGAAACCACCAAGCTAGCGTTGGTATGTCAAGTTTGGTTGTCATATTTTAGTATCAAAACTCATCTAGAGTTGCTTGATTAAATACTATATTCAACTTCGTTTAGGTTAGACTAGAAAGACTAAGAATGTTAAGATGAACAAGTATTATTTCGAAGACCTGAAGAATGAGAAGAAGTAACGACTACAACGAAGATATCATCCTTCCTCTTGAGGTTAATAATATTGACTTGATCTTGTTTCCATTCCTAACGTATCTTTCAAGTAGGATTATATTGAAAACATAACATGTGAAGCTGTATATATATAATACTCCGGTGGTTAGACTTGGTTATATCATTATGATCAAAGAGGAATTTATTGAATTACGAAGTTTTGAACTTCGTAAATACGACATCAATATAATCTTTGTATTTAGTAACTTGATTATGTGTAAGATATATGTATGATTTCATCCTAGAAAACTATGTATTATTACATTAGTTTAAGGGGCAAGATGTTATGAACTTGTTTCATAATCGAAAACGAAATCATGATTGGTCCGGTTCTTTATTGCATCTCTTTTGGATGACCAATGCAAGATGACAATGTAGAACCTATCTTAACTTATGTTGAGAATTGAGGTATAACCAATCATATCCTATACTATGTAGCATGTTGTAATCGGTCACAAGCTACTTTGTGAAGCATGGTGTAACCGGTCACAAGCTACATTGGGAAGTTAGTTGTAATCGGACACAAGATACTTTTGGAAGCTAGGTGTAACCGATCACAAGCTAATTTTGGAAGTTAGGTTTAATCGGTCACAAGCTACTTTGGGAACCAAGGTGTAACCAATCACAAGATAACATGGGAAGTAAGGTGTAACCGATCACAAGCTACCTCTGGGAAGCATGGTGTAACCATTCACAACCTAGTTTGGGAAGCATAGTATAACCGGTCACAACTTACATTATGAGTCATGGTAGAACTGATCCTAAAGAGCAAAACTGAGTTTCCAATATTCACATATCTCTTCATGTTTTGTGTGAAGCTTGGAATTAGGGTTTGATGAGAAACTTCTATATGTCTACATTATTTGAACATGTACATAACTCTTACCATTTATTGTTCAAAGATATTCCTTGATACTCAAGATGATCCCAAATCGGAATATTGAAAAGCATTTAATAATGATTTTCATAATATATGTTTTAATTACCAGCAATTAAAGCATATCCTCTGGAAAATATTATTAGTTAATGTTCTACACTAATAATAAAAGTTTTCTAAGGGAGTTTTCGGAAATATTGTTTGGTAATTAATTGGAAATGGGAAAACTGAAACTAGGTACTTTAATGAATATCTTGAGAATATTTTAGGTTTTGGAATTTCTTTGTTGTCCAAACAACCTTGGTCTATAAATACTTGAGTTTGCATTTCTTACAAATGATCCTAAGAGCCAAGCAAATTTCATTCGTGTTGTTTCTGGTGGAGTCGTCTATCTGGAGAGTAAAGTACCCTAATTAGGCGAAATCTCTTACGACCGCTCGTTTAAAGACTTATGTGGAATCAAGAAGCTCTACGAGTATCGTTGATGGGAAAATAGATAATTGCATTGTTATTTTAGTTTTCGATTATTCATTTGATTAACGGTTGTTGAAACTTTCATTGCACCTAGTTTGTTTATTATTGAGAACCTTCTCTTCTGATATAAGGCTCACTCAAACTAGATCAAAGTATCGATAGGATCTTTAGAACCATTTTCGAATCTAAAGACATCTTGTAATAATCCATTGTTAACAGACTCCGTTGTGCGTGTGATTGATCACAAGAGGATTCAAGTTGTGTTGTGCAGGTTATTAAGAAGACAATCGAAGATTTGAAGACGTAGAAGATTTTCTTATTAGTTTTCGTATCTTGTTAATTTAGTGCACAAACCTTGATCGGCTGGGATCCAACTAGAATCGTGTTTATCTTTGATAGACTTGATTGGCTAGTTGCATGAAATCGGCATCACTTTATAGTTACTCCTTGAGTTCTATATTGATTGATTAAAATTCTAGAAATTGGTTATTTCGGTAATCAAAGTTTAGATTGATCTAACCAGACAAAGGAGTTTATTAGATTAAACGGAAGAGCTTTTGTCAACGACTCATAATATCTTATTACCAAAGATTGAATAGAGTGGTTACCAAACAGCTTTATCCTTTACTGTTTGGAATACGATCAAAAGGATTGGTGATCACGTGCGTGACTCTAGAAGTCGAAGGCGCAGGGATACTGATGAAACTAAGTAGCTATGGGTAGTCTACTTGGTCTCAACTATACGAAGTTGGTATTAGATATTGTATAACGGCTTAATTCTGAGATTATTCAAAACTGGACTAGGTCCCGGGGTTTTTATGCATTTGCGGTTTCCTCCTTAATAAAATCTTATTGTGTCATTTAATTTATTTCCACATTATAATTGATCAAGTAAATTACATACATACGTTAATCCTACTCACTTGATATTGACAACCATAACTCGGACGACGCCGCTACAGCTTATAATACTTTTTTTTAGCTTTTTAGGCCTCTTCTGAAATGCACCTCAACCGGCGTCTGGTTGTTCAATGACTTTGTTCTTATTTTCTCATTGATTATTATGGCCCACACAAGCGAAATTGGAATATTATCGACTTGAATGATCATCATTGAGAATGAAAACAATAAAGTCGGATGTTTTTTAAAAGGTTGCTTGCAAAAGTAATAACTTGTATCAAATATTAATGATATTTGTATTTTATTTTGTATTCAAATTAGATGGGGCTAAAAGTGGAGCCTAAAAGAAATGGTAAATCATTTTTACCTTAGTTATTAATTCTAATGAATGTTTACCAAAAAACAATTTAATAAATTATAAAATACATAACTTATTGTAGTTGAGCGGGGACTAAAATATTCATGATTATTAATGAGTTTATAATGAAGTGTATCAAAATTCATATAAGACAAACTAGAAAGTCTTTTATTTAATATGCAGTGTTGAAAATATTAGTCACAAGTAAAAAAAAATGACTAATATCCGGCGACGGAATCTTCATCAACAACTTATCCGGCGACGGAATATTCATCGGTGATTTCTTTGACGACAGAAGCTTCATCACTAGTTACAAGAGATTTGAGCAAATCTTTCTAAAGAAGAAAACAAACTAAATGGTTGGGATTTACTTCCGAGAAAAACCATTTTTCTTCCGATTTAATCGGATCTTATTCATACTTGTATTTGTCTTACTACGGTAATCCTTCTCCTTCTCTTGTCGATTTCTCGGTATTGTACTTTTACAGTATGTTTTTGTTATTTTTTATTCTCTTATTTTTTATTTTAAATTTATTGTGACGTCGAATTATATCTTTTTTTTAAAGGTTCCTTATTTATTTAATAAAAATAAAATAAAATAAATAAATGGAGGTAAAAAATACGTAAGTGTTACAGGATCTACGGCCCATGGATGTGCGGTCCAACTAGATTCCTAGGGTTGTATATAAAGGAAACTATGTAATGCTTCTACCCTAATCTCCTAATAAGATTATTCCCCTCCTTCCTTTTATCTTGGCTTGTTTCATCTAATATTCTACTGTAACACGTCATCAGCACGACTTTATCAATTGTGCAATTTTTTTTAATCGTTCGAGAACTGTGATGGATTACTTCTTGAAGATTAGCGTGGTTCGGATCTTATGGTTATAATATTATGGATGCGTCACCTGGTATTTCTTTTTAACAAAAGAATTTCGTTTTCATAGTATTTCTAGGGTTCTACAAATATATGATTATAATACATAGATATTTAACCGTTAGATTTTCACGAAATTTGAATATGTGTGAACCAATTAGGTATTACATACTCTATAAAAATTTCAATCAAATCAGAATATGATGCAATCTCCAAATACGGATTTTAATGAAACTGTCTATGTTCGGAGAAAACCCTAGTTTGTACCAACGTAATGAAACTTAATGTTTAAGAATTTGAACCGTTGGATTATGTTTTATTTTATTTATGTGTTATAAACTGTTCTTGGTGAGATACTATAAAAATTTCATAAAGATCCAACCATGGAAAATACTCAAAAGTACGTGATATTTCTAACTGTGTCCACAGAAACGCTAATTGGAACAGTCATACGGCGTCCTGGATATCTTTTTATCTAGCCGTTGGATTTCCTTGAAATTTTATTATGCTTGTAAAAACCTTATGATGAATCTTATGTGAAATTTTTATCATCATCGTAAATGGTTACAATTGTTTTCTGATCACTACAGTTGGATGATGAAATTTTCAATTTTAGGGTTACCAATATGTTTTGGGCTCATATGGTAATAGTTTCAAGTTTCTTATCAATGGGCTTGAATATTTAACATATAATGGAATTTATATGCTTATATCCGTTAACCATGACCATGTAAACCCAATGGACCGGGCCTTGACCAAATAGTTGACCAGACTTAGATTAAACCAACTCGACTCGAATTTGACTTTTTGGACTCAGAAGTACTTGAGCACCATTAAAGGGTATTCGATGTGGAAGTTTGTGTGCACAAGTATAATACTTCCATAATAAATAAATAAATATATTCTACCTATAACGATGCACCGTTCAAAGAGGAAGCAGTAGTTTTTACGTTTTTTATGCGACATATTAACTTTTCAGATTATGTAATGTTCTGAATGAATTTTTTGAAACATTCATGAAATTTTTTTCCCCTGAAAATTTGAATGTTAAGTGGGACAGATTCCACTTGATAGATTGCAAAGATAGGTTACAAATTAGCACCTCAACTTTTATGGAAAGAAATTCACAAAATGTGACATGAGTCAGAAAAATATTTCCATTTTTATCTTTTCAACTTCATCCATTATACTAAAGTAACAGTAGATGCTGAAATATGTTAACAAGAGATTCACGGTCTTTCGTAAGATATTCAACCCAATGCAAGTGGTTTGGATGCATGTGAGATTCTCTTGAATAACAATGTATACCTATTGGGATAAAGAAATTTCTCAACTTAAGGTAACTATGGCAAGGATAATTATGGAAAGAACCTCAAAGAATAGAGGATTAGACGTGCTAAATCATACCAACATTTGTATACTAGAATATGTGAAAGAATACACATAAATTATGGTAGAAGATATAAGCCTTTTCTAAAAAAGGACCAGAGATGTAATTCTGGCTCAAGTAATAACGATACAAAGTAAATGTATCCACCGTGCATGAGACAGAGATGTAATTCTGACTCATTCAAACTGGAGTTGGAAACTTGGTATAAAAATTTACTGAGAATGGTACAAGCAATGGAATGCCGGTATCATATAGTAGCAACCAACTACAAGATATATAAAGAGTTTAAAGGACAACAAACTCAATATATGTTAAAACAAGGTCATACCCCTGCTTGTCAACTTAACACTTTGAAGTTGCAATCATCTTCATGAACTGTAACACTCTAAAGTAAATGATATACATCTTATTTTGTTACATAATAAGGCCACACCACTTATTACATGAAGCTCTTAAGGAAATATATAACTACTTGTTGAGTTGTTTCCTTATATAATACCATGCAATGATTGGATCATTACAGGTAATAGACAAGCGAAGAAATGCTTAATTTTTGTTGCCTAATTGGTATAAAGATTAAATTTACATGAGCTCTGAAAGAATCAAGAGCTAATCACACTTTGTTAAGTTTCTACGAAGTCTGTGCAAACGGTTATTGTATGAAAACTAACTGTGAGAATGGGAATGCATCTACAAATTACCTCCAATAAATGTGAAAAGAATCACATTTTAGATAAAATAATGAGCCAATTAGTCTAGTGAACTGTAAATCACTAATACTTGGATAATTGAATCCATATCGTCACCGACATGTAATGTTGGGAACCGACTCATTCGGGTTTTGACATAACCATAAAGATACTATGGTTGTGATATGATGTTCAGTTTTGAAAGAACTAAAATGGACATCCTTTTATTTAAGTGAACAAGAAAATGGGAATTACAAAGTTTGAAAGAATGCAAAGTGACGGCATCTCTCACAATCAACTCTTTCGAAAGTACAAGAAACACCACCTCCCCTCCCATTATGCTTTTAATGTAATAAAGCATGTAACTCATTTTACAAAGTCATTATTTAGTAAAAAGGATTGAGACCATCCTAAGATGCAAAAGGTAAACAACCCATTCTTCCAGAAGAAACAAGGTAATATTTGTGAACATATCCATGCAGAATGCGGACCATTCAAGTGATTTATGGATCTGGTGGATGATTCGAAGTGTTGAATTATTTATTATTCACAAGAAATAATGCGTTTTTGAAACAATCTTATACAATTGAAGGACTCACCAACCTTGTCAATGCTAGATATTTACATCAAAAGGACTTGATGAATATTGCATGTTTAATAGGATCTGTGTAGAACATCCTTACCCCATGGTCTCGCAAAGGCTACCATCAAAGGTTACAGATGGTATCTAAGGATATGTTATGTGTAACAACCTTCCTATAAATGCTTGAGGGATATGCAATATTACACGGATATTCACTTATTCGTTTTAGAATCCACAATTAGTCAACCTTTTCTGCGTACCAGTTGGTAGCTGGATATAAGCCTGACATTTGTATTGTTACGCATTTTTGGTTGTGCTATATATGTGCCATTACAACTCCACATCGTACGATAGTTGGTAATTAGAACGATTAAGTAGTTATGTTGGATATGTATTCCCAACAATTATCCGCATTTGAAACCTTTAGCAGGCAATCTCTTATCCGTTATATTTACGGATCGTCACTTTGATGAGATTGTCTTCCCGTCACTAGGGGGAGATAAGAAAAAGGATTTCCTAAAGGAACGACAAGAATTATCGTGGCGTGTTCCCACTTTGTCTAATATTGATTCTTGTACTCCATAAATGTAAATATGAAGTGAAAAGAATAATCGATTTTCAGAAAGTACACTGATATCGGTAACTTGACAAGATCATACATACCAGCTGCAAATATGCCTGCAAGGTTAGAAATCCTCAGTATGGGGTACACCATAGACTAAGGTGTTGCAACTACACTTGGTGGAAGTGTAGTTGAGGCCGTGGCTCCATAAAGGAAGATGGAGAGACTACTAGGTTCGATCAATGCTCACCTAGAAACGAAATAGGTGAGTTAGGCACAACCTAATTATATCATCTGAAATCATCTCATAAGATTGTCTCTAAATATGTCCATGAATCAAACGGTAGGACGCTCCGAAGTTTTGAATGATTCCAGAGAACAATGAAATCTTGACGGATTATGAGAATGCACACGAGTCAATGGAAGGATCATACGTGCACAGTGATGATATAATCCATAAATAGTTCCTCCAGAAGTATAGCACAATGAGATCGAACCATGCTTTATTTTGATTAATTTCAATTAAAGAGCATATTTGGCCTATGCAATCCAGGTAGAACTTAGTTCTTTGACAAATATATGGGTATTTGGTGTGGTAGTTCTAACCAACCAAGTGTAAAGCCTATGGGACATATGTGGTTATTTGTCACAAAGCATAATGAGAAGAAAGCAGTCTTAAAGTATAAAGACTCGCCTTGTGATGCGAGGTTTCTCACAAAGCCCTGGGATTGTTCTCTTGCAATGAACGTTATAGTGTTCCGTTACTTAGTTAGCTTGTTAATTTCAAAATGACTTGAAATGCAGCATATGTATGTGGTTATTATGTATCTATGAAACAATCAAGAGATAGTAGATATTTACAAAAGTACTTGATAGACTTTTGTTTCCCAAATCAAGTGACTCTAAACCACAGAGTGCGTTTACAGTTAGATATAACGCTCACTTATAGATTAAAGCAATCAGGCGGATGTGGTATACCCGTCTAAGAGACTATTTGATTTGGAGGAGATAGACAAGTAAGGTATTTTTTCCTTGCGTATTCACAAGAAAGTTCCTAATTTGGAATTGTAGCTATCTATGTCGATGGTACAGACATGATGGGTACTCTTGATATAATAAGAGACCTTAAAAGCTATTTGAAATCCAAATTTGAGATGAAAAGTCTGGGGACAGCTCGACCGAATACTGAGCTTGTGGTATATTATTCCACCAGTTTGCATATGTCTAAAGTATCAGGAAATTTAACAACGACATGCATCCTGATAGCACTCCCATGATTAGTCGAGTTTCAAATGTAAGTAAGTGACCATTTCGTCTAAAGGAAGATGACGAAGATGTGTTGGGAGATGAAATTCCCATATCTAAGTACAATAGACGCATTGTTGTACTTAGTATAATAATGTACTCGATTAAATTTTAAATCCTCAGTGAACTTGTTAGCTAGATATAGCTCAGCGCCAACGCAGCGTCAATGGAATGGTATAGTGAATGTAATCATGTACTTAAAACTAACCATTGACATAAATTTGTTTTATCCCTGCAAAGACATAAAAAGGAATGCTAATGAAAGTGCAATCCAAAAGTTGTTGATTATGAAGGAACAATAATCTCTTCTCTAACGAAAGTAATCAGGGGGAGATATGGTAGACTATTTTCTAAGTCATTGCCAATATTCAGTTTCGAAAAATACATGACTAAAGGAACTGTCTGGAACAACTACTAAAGTAATCAGGGGGAGATGCCGACATCAGGGGGAGGATCCAAGGATATGATGTCGCCATATTTTACTTCGAAATTGAAGTTGTGTTGAAGTCTTTTTCCCTTCGATCGAGAATAGTTTTTCCCAAAGGGTTTTGTTACTCGACAAGGTTTTTAGCAAGACAACACTAAAAACATCAAGTATGTTGAACGTTGAAGACAGAAAGATCGCGTTGATATTACTGAAAATATATGAATCAAAGAAATGAAACGCGATAGTCCGTTAAGCAACGTAACTTCCAGAATCAACAACAGAGTCTTATAAACATTCAAGTCACCAAAGTAAAGTGTGATAAACTCCTTTTGACTGCATTAGACTAATGAAAATTGTCTGACATCAGGAGGCGCATCTAATGGTGTGTTGAACTCTTTTCCTTCATCGAGGTTACTTTTTCCCATAGGGTTTTGTTACTCGGCAAGGTTTTTAATGAGACACCAACAAACACGGGAAGTAATTTCCCAGCTAAGGCTATTGTCTTTCCCACGAGGATTTTCTGCCTTAGGAGTGGTGAAGCAACTAGTCAACTTCAATGGAGCAAAGTGATCATTTGCAACAGATCACCTTTACTTGCATCTGTCACGTTGTACTCTTTTCCCTTCGTCAAGGTTTTATCCCACTGGGTTTTCCTTGTCAAGGTTTTAATGAGGCAACGTATACACATCCAACTATGCTCTAAGTTTAATTAATATTGTTTTCTTTTTCTTTAGTTCAGGTTTTGTCCCTATGGGTTTTTCCTGACGAAGTTTTAACGAGGAAATTAACTTAGACTCGTCGATCTTTGAAGATCGTATTGCATGTGATCATGAACTACATTTAAAGTACGAGACAACATGTGAAGAGTTGTACCAAGGTTTTGTCCCACTGGGTTTTTCCTTGTCAAAGTTTTAATGAGGCAATTGATTTCGGCACAAGTCATCAAGGAGAACGACATTTGAAGAACTATATGTGAAGCACTATGTATAAAGTTTTGTTTTGTTATTGAACCGCACAAGGGGGAGTGTTACAAGGTCTACGGCCCATGGATGTGCGGTCCAACTAGATTCCTAGGGTTGTTGTATATAAAGGAAACTATATAATGCTTCTACCCTAATCTCCTAATAAGATTATTCCCCTCCTTCCTCTTATATTTGTTTGTTTCATCTAATATTCTACTGCAACATTAAGCTATTATTGCAGGGGTTCAGAGGGCAAACCGTGGACCTATCTTTGTTGGGTCACTGATATATACCAAACCACAGTACCAACTATACAGCACCGATACGAAATAATGTTCCTAACTTTTTTCTGCTAATCGAGTAATGTTCCCACCACGACTCAGTGTACCTATGTTGCATCTGCTTTACCAGTATTTTGATGGTATGTTTGTCATATTTCTTATCCTTAGCCTTTTGCGAATTTCAACTACTACTCATTTGTAAAGGGATTCTATAAAAAAAATTTATGAAAGTGACTAGACAGAGACAAAATCCGGCGACCAAAATCTAAAACTCCAACAACTTATATGGATTGTAGGATTAGTAGCTTCCCCACCGACTTCTACAGGTTCATAATATTCTAGAAGGCTAAAACAATGTTACCGACTGGTGTAAGAAAGGTATAAGAATTAGAGCAAATCGTATGGATAGTGTCACTCTTTCAAATGAAGGGGTGCACTACCAATTTGAGCAGATTAGAGGCTCCTATGGGTAGTCTTTACCCCACTTTTCCTCCAAACCCGTTCATGCACTCGTTCAGATGAACGAGTGGTTGGGAGTGTACCACTAGACGAGGGACAGTCCCCTGTCAGGAAAAATAGGGCTACACGGGGGACTGTCTCCCGTGTAGCAAAAAAAATTGCACCTTAGTTCCAAACGGGAGACAGTCCCCCGTCTGATCAAAATCCCAATTTTTTTTACTGCATGGGAGACTGTCTCCCGTGTAGTGTCTTTTTTTGTATTTGCCCATAATGGGTTCTCTCGTTCGTTTGATTGAGTGGCCATCCATTTGAGCGAGCTAGTCTTTATTTAGAGACTACCCGTAGCCTTTGCTCTTAGAATATGTATTTGGTGCCCTTTTTAGTAAAAACTTTGGAGTGTTTTTTTCTTGTTTTTCCAATAAACATTTTAAAATTGTTGGTAAACGGTCCATTCTCATTATGTGGAAATATTATCAAAGATCGGAGAAGCGGACAAACTCATGCACACCCCTAGTGACCTTACCCATTCAAGTGGGATGGGACAGAAAATTGTTCTGTTTTCAAAAGATTGGCACTTACCGTGCAAAAATCTCAACTTTTAATCAAGTCTAATCAATTTTTCAACATGATTTTTCAATCTAACGTTACTATGAGAATTCGTAAACTAGAACACCGCTGCCACGGTGGGGAGGGCCGACCGAAGAAAAACGAAACAAATAACAATTTTCGCCGATAGGCATATACTACCTTCGTTTTAGGAAAAACGATATTTTCATAGTTTCATTTTGCCTAATAATAGGCCAAATTGATAAATTGATCACTTTTCCTGAAACAGAGGGAAATTAAAAAGGTGAAAGTATCACTTTTCCTGAAACGGAAAATTAGTCGATGTATAAACCAAAATATGGCTGCATAATATGTTATGTATCCTTTGTGGTGGTTTGCATAATGGCTATGCATTGAATTTTCGAAAACTATGCATAAAGTGAAAGTATCATTTTTCTTTAAACGGAGGGAGTACATCGTTTTATTAGTTGCAACGAAATTTAGTTACATGCATAAACCAAAATATGGCTACATAAAGTATTATGTATCCTTTGTGGTGGTTTGTATAATGGATATACATTTAATTTTCTGAAATTGTGCCTAAAATGGTAAATACCTCCAAATTTTTCGTAAAAAGTCTAAATTTGATATTGTTGTTTGTACTCATTGCGTAAATTTTTTTATTACCTTTCCAACGAGATAAAATTTGTAAAATTCCAAGGCACGGATTTTTAGATATGTTATATTAAAGTTTGGTTGCCAATTATACCCCTAAAGAATAGGATACATAAGGAGTTATAGTAATTTGACTAAAAGGGAGGGATATTTTGGTATTATCAAGTGCACAGTACCAAAATCTTTTTATGAAATTACAAATTTATCTGAGGTTTCAATTTACAAAAAAATGGCCATAAAAGGAACTCTCTCCCTTCGGACCCTCCGGTCGGTCGGCCCTTAGTAAAAGAAGAGATGATGATCTTGAAGGCATGCAAGTTATTAAAATCCAAGAAATTTAAGTTCAATGGTGTAAAAAACCGCCCCACCCCGTCCCGTCCCGTCCCATTAGGCTCATTAAGGTTCGGGTTTGGTACCAAAGAAGGGTTGTTTGAATATTAAAGTAAACACAAAATGGGAAAGTTTAGTCCCCGATCAATCATGTACCTGTCAAGATGAATATTCCGAATAGAAATTAGGCAGGCCCGTTTGGACAACCTGTTGTCATAGTCAGATGTCCAACAACCTGCTGGACTGGACTCGTTTAAACTGACATTGTTGAGATTATTAGTTCCACATAGTACGAAAAGTTTAAGTCCCTGTAATTTATAAGTTTTGTGCAATTTTAATTTTGCAAACCGATTTTCGAGATGAGTTAGGTCCATGGACTTCAACATGGTATCAGAGCATGTTATTATTTTGTGACGAATCTTTTAATCGTAGCTTTGCTCTGCGTCCCCTGATTTTGAGCAGGTTTTAGATCCCATGATCCTACACGTGAGGGAAGGATGTTGAGATTATTAGTCCCACATACTATGGGAAGTTTAAGATCCTGCGATTAAGAAAGAGGTAACTATAAAGTTTTTATAATAATGTTACTTTCGATTTTTATATCAAGAATGAAGGGATTGGAGACTAGTTCTAGATACTGGTTTGTTTATATTAGCAGCAAACTCTTTACAGTGAGACCCTCTAGACTTCATTGTTAGAAAACTTCATCTCAAATATTAAATATGTGTCATTATGGGTTATGATTTATGGGTCACCATTACATATGTGGGATATTGAGGGTCTATGTTTGATTGCCAGTTATTTAGGGAAATTACTATATGTCGATGATTGCACTTTAGAATAAGACAGATTAGCTTATGCCAATGTGTTGAAATAGATCTAAGCTTCTCTTACCCTGCTAGCATCTCTTTAGTAATTGATGATAAGATTACTCCCAACCTCCCAGTGGAATATCAGTGGAAACCTTCTCAATGTGAAGTTTGTATGGTGCTTGGCACACATCAAAGACGTGTTCAAAGAAAATGAAGACCAGATGGACTCCAAGAAAAGATTACAAGACATTGTGGAGGATGAGAGAATTTCCAGTCCAGAACTAAGGTTGAGCTGCTGGGGTCAAATATTGTGGCGGCAGACATTGTTGGTCAAGGTGATAAATCTTTGTGCACGGAGCGCAAGAATGGTAGGCTTTCTCGAGAATTTAATTGCACTATTTTATCTGAAACTAATGGAGATAGCAGTGTTGTTAATAGTGAAAGGGGTGCTTTAGTGAAACAAGTTGGAAAAAGTTCTAATGTCAACAGTAGCCTTAAGCAGCATGAAGATTTAGTGAAACCACCATATTGTACATTTCAGAATTCTAAAGCAAATGAGAGGTGAAGGAGTAAATGATAAGAACATAGACAAGTCTGCATTTGTTGTTTATAACAAGATAGAAGGCGCAACAAAACCAACAGTCGAAGCTTCTCGTAGTGGGTCCTCTGCGGTCAGCTACTGTGAAAGCTGGGTTACAGAACATAGTGAAAGAAATCCTCAAAAATAACCATTCCTAATGCTCAGTGACTTCCCCTTTCAATAAAAAATTCGTTTCCCAATTGATAGAAGGAATGAAGTGTCAATAGATATTGCTTACAATGGCGGCAACAATGTCTTCACAACAGTTTTAGTTTGTGAAAATGGTGGCAATTGGAATATAGCTAAAAACAAGAACATTCTGGCTAGGAGTAAAAAAGCTGATAAGATGAGTACCCTTAACCCCTTCATCATGTTAAGCGATTTTAATGGAGGAAACCTTCAGGAAAATAGAAGCAAGGGAAACGGTGGCAATTAGAATATATCTAAAAACAAGAACATTCTGGCTAGGAGTAAAAAGGATGATAAGGTGAGTACCCTTAACCCCTTCATCATGTTAAGTGATTTTAATGGAGGAAACCTTCATGACAATAGAAGCAAAGGCGTTTCCGTTGCTAATCAGGGAGTCAGTATTGAAGACTATGAGGAGGACAGCGAAGGGTTCTAAGATGCGGAATCAGAAAAGAATGTTCATCTCATGTTCAATGAAGAAAAAGTTTGCAAGAAAACTGAGAAATAACTCTCTAGGCTCGAATGGAGTGGTAAAATTTCTCACAAGGAAAGTAACAAGAGTCTGGGAAGAGGGAAAAGAAGTTCTGTTAGGAAACGTAAATCGGTTGACTCTACTTATCTCGTTCTGTATTTTTTTAGGTATTTTGCCTTGAGTTTCAGTTATTTTTCTGGTCGTAGTTCGCTCATGCCCTCATTTTGGATTTTCTTGTTTTCGGTGTTGACTTTTGCCTCACCACGAGACATGCCTAACCACTTTTTCTTGTATTCTTTTTCCTTTTTGATTAATGAATTTTATCCTTTCTCCTCATAAAAATAAAACAAAATAGAATAATTATCCCGTTAACCGAGTTTGCTTTAACATCGAAGATAACCAATTATATATTCCCAATATAATGATATATATCATGATTGTAGATGATGAAATTTAGACAGAGAACAAAATTGTCATTTCAAGACCAGAAACAAAATGGTAACTTCATAACTAGGGGTTAAATCATCATTATGAATCAATAATCGGCGTCTAAATTGAGATAGAATTGGGCATAAAAAGGAGCCCTAGAGATAAGTTTGATCCTCGTTGATAAAAGACAAGGTCAACCCCATAGGACGTAAGTCAACTCTCGCGGGAGAGGCTAAGCCTTTGTCCCTCAAGGCACTAATAGCCGCGATTTGTAGCATACGTCCCCGAAGGAGTGCTGGCCATGATGTCGTGATCCTTAGCATACTCCCCGGCGGATCGCTGGCCATGTAGGTTCTGTATAGCGTAAAACGTCCCCGACGGACTTATGAATCAGAACAACCATGGTTTCAGCATATCTTCGTCAGACGCAGCTGGCTGTGATGCCTTGATCCTAACATACATCTTTTTCGGAATGTTGATCACGTAGGCTCTGTAGACGCGTAAAACATAGAATTATGACCCAGAGAAAAGACATCTATGTATCCCGTAAGTACAACTCGTTCCTACTTGAGACTAAGGACTGACTCATAGTACATCGTCACGAGATACGCTGGTCACGTCTACTCTAGGCCTCGACTCGAGTTACTGAGGCTTCATGAACAATTCCTAGTACATCCCCACGAGATACACTAGTTATTCTGCCTCCGGGCTCTTTCGACAGATTCCTAGTACATCCCCGCGAGATACACTGATCATGTCGACCCCACTATACAAATACAATCGCAATTGACTCCTAGAACATCTCTGCATCATACATTGGTCGAAAGGAGTGACCCGAGGTATAACTTGTTAGGCATGCAAGCCTTATTATTTTTCTCAAACCTGTCCCAGATGACTCTGAAGAGACTTAATCTCATGAGCTAATCTTTGACCGGCTTCATGCTGATCCAAGCTAAACTTGCTCGTCTGAAGAGTCTGGAACAAGCACAAGACTCAGACACATGCCTCTTTTTTGGCGTCTCAAACACACTCACATATGATAAATTGAGCCTGAACCGTGCATGTTTATCCAAAAACGTGGATAAATCCATTTGAGCTCTTGATGCTCAATAAAAGGACCCTCGGGAAATAATACTCTTCTCACACTTTACACGAGATCTCTGAGGCATTCATTTCCTTTTCGCGTGACTCATCCTAGTCATGCTCACGAATCAAGAGAATATTTCTTTATCTCTGCCAACTCGGCTATATAGAATATTTATCGCTCAACCAGCATTTAGATATCTGGACCAGACCAGCCGGGCCGACCGGAAAACCCATGAACCAGGGAGGAAACTGGTTTGGGATGATAACCACCCAGTAATTTCTAAGAAAACCAAGGTTTATATTATGAACTGGGTGACCTGGACGGTTGGACCAGCTAACCCTCTAAACCGCCTGGGTTTTCCACTGGTCTAATCATATAGATTATAAAATAAAATGAAATTGTGGACACAGTGAGATTTGAACTAATGACCCCAAGGTTATTAAACGAAACATAAACCAATTGGGCTTGTTTTGTTGATGTGGGATTTGTATATTGTGTATGTATAGATTTGTATATTTGGTTTGTTGCTACTTTTGGAAGTTATGTAAACTTTCTAATTAATGCGCAAAATGACTATTATTCATTTAACCATTAACCCGATTGACTCACCGGTTCGACCACTGGTTAAACCAGATTGACCAAACTTACTGACTTTTATGGTTCGATGTCCGGGCTGGTTTTCAGAACATTGCTCTCAACACATCATCACAAAAGATGACTCAGCCACACACAAATGGGGGAACATCAATTAGGGTTTTGGTTTGGCGGTCTACGACACGTGTGAGAAGTACCCGAGTTATTTCTCACCGCAAAAGAGAGTAAAAGCATTGGAATACAAAGATAAGTTCAGCCTAGTTTATCTCTATCTATTCTTGAAGAAACAAAAAAAGTGCTCCGCACGACAAGTTATCCATATCTTCACCGACACGAGATCAGAGAATTCAGCTATAAATAGTCTCTAATTTTCTCAAAGATAACACACAACTTTCTCATAAATTCTCTGAGAAATTTTTCTTCAAACCCTAGAATTCTCTGATCTCTCTCTTCATCTGCTTCCCTCCCTAAGACCGTTCATAAGCCTCATTCCCTGTGACTGAAGTAGCCTTTGAACGCCCACTATGCGTGGTTTAGACGAAGACTGTTCGTGCTCAATCTCCCGTAACTCACTTTCCAAACCCTAGAATCCCCCTTTCAGCCTCTCACCAATTTTAGGTAAATACAATGATACCATTAATTTACTCAGTAATCACTATTGTTCACCAACACCCACCACAATACAGCAGGATAATTACCGCTTTCGTCACCATTGCCAACTACCACTAATGCAATTGCCTCCTCCACCACTCAGCAGAACTATCACGACTTTTTTTTTTTTGCCGCCCACCGACTTTTTTTTTTGCCGCCCACCAACACGCCACACAACCACTACTAATGTCCACTAATATAATTATTAGTCAATATTTTATTAATAAATTACTATAAAATATTATTAATAAGACATCATTATGAGAAATTATTTATTACGAGAAATTAATGGTACTCTAATTGTATAATAAGCAAATTTAAACAATCATACGTATAATAACGGTTGATTGTCAAAGTGATAGATGATGATGTAATACGTTTAGGATTGTACTCATTGTTTGTAGGAGTATGGATCCAAAGTATTATATTGTAATCATGATCAAAGAAAGATATAAAAATCCTTGAAACATGGATTCAAATACATATACTCACGTATATATAGAATATATTTTACTTCAAAAAAAAATATAGAGTATATTTCTAAATATATAATCTCTGGATGCTTATTTCAAGACGTTTTCGGACTAGAATTTCCAAAACTATCACATTTATAAAGAGAAAAACCATACCATACGACTAAACCTACCCACCTTGGTGTATTTGTATATGTTGAAAATTTGGACTAATAAAAGGACGAAACATATTTTTTTCTTCTGGCTTCACAATTGTTTTAACCCTCCCGAATATAACTCACGAGTACAAGCGAATATTAAAATAGATCTTCCATGATACAGTGAAGTTGTTATAGCAGCGTAACCAAATTCCTTTCATCTATTCATTCAACTAAAAATACGCAATAAAAAAATCCGTATATCTCTTGATTCAGCCAAAACTACGCAATGAGAAAACTCTAATGATGCGTAGAGGAGAGAAAATATAGAAAGCTTTGTTTTGATTTGATTGAGAATCAAACATCACTACTTATAGAGGAATTGCATCCACTAGATATTTCTTCATCTCGAATAGATACCATCAATAGAATGTCATATGGGAAAGGTTATGTCTGTTTAAATTAGGGTTTCATCAAACACGTATCGTTTGAACACCTACCATAACAAAAATAAAGTGCGCAAACCCATTTTTATTTTCTATGTTGTTAAAAATACCTCATAGTAGGCTACAATTATGATTGGGGAGGACTTTCTTTTAGGCTCGTAAAGTACATTCAATTTGGGTGTGTAAATATGGGGTATATTTAGTTTATAGTCGTGATAATTAGAAGAAAAAAATCATTGTTAAAGTGGTGTTACGTGGTTATTCATATTTTGTTTTTGCAAATAAGATGAATAATAATAAAGAGTCCATCAGTTGATATTTTTGTCACAACTTTTTAAAAAGTCCAAGTGAAAATTTACCGTAAAAACAATTATTATTTTTGAAAACGTATTTATTTTTATTTCTAAAACCATTTTTCTTTTTCTTTTGATAGGTAAAATATTTGATGCTGATTAGTTTTAAACTCAGGTTATTGGAATCATCAACCAATAATTTTACTACTGTATTACAGTGGCATTGGTATGAAAAAATTATTGTATGAAAGAAATTACTCCTTGTAATTAGACAACAAAAAATTAACGACAATAAGATCTCTTACAAAAAAATATATAAAAAAAAAAAGATCAAACGATTGTCAATCTAAGTTCTAACACCGACTACATGAGAGTTCAACTTTTGATTGTTGGAAAATTGGGTTAAACTAGAGGATGAAAACAGAAACAGAAGAAAGGTGTACCCCTGACTTCAAGGCTCTTTCAATTCTTTTAGACAATAATTCGACCTTTCCCGATTAACTTGGCGAGTACAACAGATCTCTCGAATTATGCCTTCAGGATTCAATGAAGCCCTAACACCGTAATCGAATTCAAGGATTGTACTTCCTTGACCCGACCAAGAACACACTGTATAAGGTTCTGATGATGCTATTAGAGAAGAAGAAAAACAGACTGATTTGATGTGTTGAAATGGGAGAAGACCTTCGCTATTTAAAGAGGAATTCATGCCTTTTGGAGATGTCTCTTCATCTCCAACAGACGCTTTTAATGGGCATCCATTAATGGTATCTCTTCAGATAAACCCTATGGGAAAAGACGCGATTGTAGAAATTTCTGGAAAATCGGAACATGTTTTGAAATTCAAAACCAGAAAAAATTTCTACGAGATACTGTCTCGCACTCTGCTAAGGGGTGCTGCCTCCTAGACCTCCGCGACCTGACCTGTCAGGTCGAACATAGTCGGAAGAGGCTACGCCCCCGGACCCCCGGATAGCGACAACCATTTATGAAAATATCCAACATTAATCATCAAGAGTTTACTTAGGTGCCCCTTTTCCCTACCCTATCCCTGCCCTATCCCTCATATGTAGAGAAAATTCCAAAATCGCAACCACTATGGTCTTCCATATCCCTACTTGTGTAGGGATATCCCTCCCTTTCTCTACTTGGTGGATCACATCTGATCCGGATAGTAGGGAAGGGAAATCACACGGCTACTCAGTTGACGTATGAATTTACGCTTTACGGAAACTCAGTAGCCGTATGGAAGTTGATACGACTACTTAGTTGCCGTAGCATTTTACACGGCTACTGAGTTTCCGTTTCTGGTTTTTAAATTTTCCTTTTTCACTCTTTTTTTTTACTAAAACTCTTTTTTTACCTATTATATGTCCTTTTTACCTATTATATATCTTTTTTTTACTCTAAAATATCTTTTTTTACCTAGAAAAATATATTTCTATTGGAAAAAAAACTAGGGGAAAAAAAATACGGCTACTCAATATCCGTTTGACACTATTCATACGACTACTCAGTAGCCGTATTGTGTAGGGAAGAGAAAAAAAACACCATAGTGAGGCTGACTTCCTTATGCTATCCATTTTCTTTATTTGAGGGATATGCCCCCGCACCAAGGTGCCTGGCCTTACTGATCAAAATTTTATCAAAGAAAAAGAAAAGCAAAAACCCATTGACCAAAAGAGTACACAAAAACGAATATAAATAAATATCTTTTCGACATTAAGTACTCAACTAGCTACAGTGACAAGACCTTTTTTTCTTAAACATATACAGAGTAGTATAACTGTCCCCCATTAACTACTCTTTCAAGCTTGGTAGGAGGAAAACTACAGATAAAAATTACAAGAACAAAGAAAAAGGTAATTTTTTTTTTAATTAAGTTTTTAGTTAATAAATACTACAAGTACTGATAAATCTGCCATTAATATTTTTTTCTCTGGACAAAGGGAAAAACAAAATACTTATTTCCTTCTTCATCTGGTACAGTGCTGCTGCTAGTGGAGGAAACTGGAAAGACAGGGATATTATCTCTCTCTTCTTTCTTGTTTCTTCTTCTTCTTCTTCTTCTTCATCTCTCAAAATCCATTCAGGTAAAACCCTTCCATTTATTCTTTTTCACTGTCACTCTCTAAATGTAATCAGTTCTGTCCATACAATTTTATATCTTCTCTGAAACTTTATTATCTTCACAAACAGGAGACAAAGATGACTCAAAATAAAGCAGCATTTTTAAATGATGAATTATCAAAAAGGACTTCAATTTTTGGATTAAGATTATGGGTTGTGTTGGGAGTATGTGTAGGAGCAGCTTTTGTTCTTCTTCTCTTTGTAATCTCTTTATGGTTTATTTCTAAACGTAATAAAAACAGTAGTAGTAGAGGAAAAGGTAACTCCTTTTCTGGTAGTACTAAAAACCCCACTATCCCAAATGTTTCTAAAGAAATTCAAGAAATCAGGGTTGATAATAATAATGGTAGGAATTCTACTCAGAATCATCATCAAGATCATCCAAAACCCAGTCCAATCAAAATGCAACAACCAAACCCATTACCGGAATCAGGTCAAAGTGTCGGTTCAAATGAGAATCAAGCTTTACTTTTACATCCTGAAGAAGAGAATCTTACTGGAGTTCATAGAATTCATATTGAAATTGGTAAAGATCATAAGATTACATACCCTGTTAATGGTAGTGGTAGCTGCGGTGGTGGGGGTGGGTCTTCTCATGGAAGTGGAGAGAGTCGGTCAATTGATCAAGTACCAATTTCGATCCCTGAAGTTTCACATTTGGGCTGGGGACATTGGTATACACTTAGAGAGCTTGAAGCTTCTACTAATGGATTTGCTGATGAACATGTAATTGGTGAAGGTGGGTATGGGATTGTTTACCGTGGTGTATTACAAGATAATTCCCAAGTTGCTATCAAGAATTTGCTCAATAACAGGTGATCTTTCTTCTATGTTTTGTGAATTTCTCTAAATTGCTGAAGTTTTTCTAGCTTTAACTCAAGAGTCGCCGGAGTATCGATTAGGGCTATAATTGTTACTAGCTGATGCTCCATGCTTTACTTAATGATGGCTTTAGACCAAACAGGAGTTGTATGTAGATGCACTCAAATGTAACTAGACTCGGAGTTTGATTAATCGGTGGTTGTTTTCTGTTCAGGGGACAAGCTGAGAAAGAGTTTAAGGTTGAAGTTGAAGCGATTGGACGTGTTCGGCATAAGAATTTAGTTAGGTTACTGGGCTACTGTGCTGAAGGAGCTCATAGGTACTACTGTTCCCTGAACTTCATTAGTTTGCCTTGGTAGTCATTTATCTAAGTCTCAAAGTGGACTAACAAGCTATCTTGGTTAAGACTTTTTTTTTTTTTTTTTTTTTTTTTTTTAAGTACCTTTTTTGATTACTTGTGCGGATGTGTTCACAGGATGCTTGTTTACGAGTACGTAGACAATGGGAATCTGGAGCAGTGGCTTCATGGGGATGTTGGTCCTTGCAGTCCACTCACATGGGAGATTCGTATGAACATTATTCTTGGAACAGCGAAAGGGTATTGCTGTTAGCTTTAAACATCTTAACTTTATTATCGCAGTTTTTAAATTGCTGGTCATGGCTGAAATTGTATTTGAAATTTCAGGTTGACATATCTCCACGAGTGTCTAGAGCCAAAGGTTGTTCACCGTGATGTAAAATCAAGCAACATTTTGATTGATAAGCAGTGGAACTCTAAGGTGTCTGATTTCGGGCTTGCAAAATTATTGGGCTCTGAAAGTAGCTATGTTACAACTCGTGTGATGGGAACATTTGGGTAAGCCTTAAACATTGTTACCTAAATCGTAATTGTGAAGTAACATTAAGCAGCATTTGCTTTGAATTATTGAGCCTTCAGCACCCATGAACGAATACAGAGTAGTCTACAGCCCCAACGGAGAATGATGACACTTCGCTTTTGTTTTCTGTAGGTATGTGGCTCCTGAATATGCTAGTACAGGCATGTTAAATGAACGCAGTGATGTATACAGTTTCGGAATTCTTATTATGGAGATAATTTCCGGAAGAAACCCAGTTAATTACAGTCGACCTCCTGGAGAGGTAATCATATACATGTTTGTCAACAGAAAATTTTGAAGAATCATTTCCTTGTCTTATTCCAAATCATGGGTTTTCAGGTGAACTTGGTTGAGTGGCTCAAAACGATGGTATCAAGCAGGAATTCTGAAGGACTTCTGGATCCTAAGATGCCTGAGAAACCTTCTTCAAGGGCTTTGAAACGTGCCCTTTTAGTAGCTTTGAAATGTGTTGATCCAGATGCTCAGAAAAGGCCAAAAATGGGACATGTGATACATATGCTGGAGGCAGACGATTTCCCTTTCCGAGATGTATGTTTTCTTCATGCCCTTCTAAATCCTTTCTCCTTTTTAGGAAGCTTAATTCATGAGTTTGTGTCCCATGTCACCCTTTTGTTTTACATCTTTAAGTTGACGAGAAGAAAAAAACAATATAACACAGAATCGCAACTTGTATGGATCTCAGCAATATCTTAAAGATTAAAAGAAACATGAACATCTCCCCTGTGTTTGTGTTTTAGTGAGGAAACTGACAACTTCTTATGATAAGGCTTGCCGATTAATTTGGTTCTAGTTTTATGAAATGCATACATGATGTGTTTCCTTGGTTTTCTTACTTCCGTTCTGATTGAATGATACATGTCTTTTTTCTTTCAGGAACACCGTACTGGGCGGGTCGATCCGGGACGTATGACTCGTGATGTGAAATCGGCAACTGAATCTGGAGACAGCAGTGGTTATGAAAGTAGCATCCAAGCCACCAGGACAAGGTGGAAAAAAACAGAACTTGCAAACGTGGATGAGAAACTTGCTTGATAAGGTGAGCTACTACTTTTTCATCCAGATCTGGCTTATTATGTGTACACCATTTTTACTTCATCTGTATATGATTGTTATATCACTGTTGTATCCTTATTTTGTAGAGTCTTAGAGCCAATCTACATATGTAAATAATCAATGACTACGAGTGAATCCTAACATTGGAATTATTTTGTTTAGAGTGTTTGTTTTTTTACTAAGTTTTTGAGTACATAGTTAATAATTTATATTTATCATTTCACGCGGAATCATCAGTTTTCTGCTCTAATTTTCTTGAATACCTTTTAACCTCTGCTACAACCTTAGAGAACACTTTATATCAATTTTTAATATAAGTGTTCTGCAAATTTCCAAATTATGGGGTCTTATTTGGCTCCTCCCAATTTGTGATTAACACAAGCGACGCTGTATTTAGATTCAACAATGTCTTCACCTCTGTTGCACAACTTACAGCTGATGTCTTGCACCTGCACACCTCTTGTTTGCAACATTTGAAGTGCAGGACATAAACAAGACTTTAGGTGGTAAATCCTTAGGCCATAGAGATGTTGTAGCATTAGATGGAATACCATCTCCATCTTCTCTCCACAAAGATTTTAGATTTAAAGCTGCATGCAAATCCAGCATTAAAGAAATTTGCTGCACTATCTTCTTCATTCAACACAGGAGAGTGACCACGTCTTGTTAAGTCAAAGCTATTAAATTCAGCTTCCAACCATTCTCTTCTATAATCAAGACTTGTCAAATTTGTCCATTTGTTTCTTGAATATTTTACCAAGAGCTGGAAACTCTTGCTTAAGAATCTGATTGTTCCTCCTCTACTTATCATGTCAGAACAGTATAGCTAGAGTCCCTCCTGTTAACATTGAACAAAAATATTCTGCTGCATTAGTTAATTGAACTTCAAGCAATTTTCCATAAGCCTCTGCCATATGAAATGCTAGGTCTTTCCATATAAAATTTCCAGCTCCAGCGGCAGTCCAGTGTCTAACAATTTTACACCACATTGCTTCTTTCCTTTTGACTCTAAGAGGGCAAAATTCTCTATATAAAAACAGAGTTGTTTAGTGCTCTCATTCACCGAAGCTTCTAGTTAATTCTGGCCCACCAAATTTTTTTTAAAGGAAATTTATTTGACGTGGCCTAATGGAGAAAGTGGAAAATATATTCTGGTCCCACGAGATTTTTTTATTTTTTTTTGCCTAAAACAATTATCTCGAAAAATAAAATGTTGTCAGAAATACATTAAATCAAGAAACAATCACATTTCACGGTAAAAAAAAAATCAATCATACATCAATCACATAATCAATCGCATAACTAATGAATAAAAAAAATGAAGAAAAATGTCTAATGTCCGCTTACAATTCTCATAATCATTATTTTCCTAATTACAACTCTATTCAATTAATTAGAACTAGAAAATAATTTCGTGATTACATCTCCAGTCTATGAAGAAGATTACACTTCTGATGAGAACTGGAAAAATTAAATAATCAAGATGGTAACAGGTACTAACCTTTGAATCCGTCATTGTGGCTTTCTTGCAGGTAAATTTTTTAGTGATCCTGTCATACAGTAAAATAATACATACTCCCTCTGTCTTTTTTAATCTGTCCTAATTTCTACTTTGGTCTGTCTTTTTTTATCTGTCCGCTCTGTTTATAGACATTTTTTTCCCTTAAACTATCAAATATACCCTTTATTTTTTATAATCATAAAATAATTTTTAATATAAACTTAATTCAAAATCTTAAATATTATCACCATATATATCTATTCAATATCTTTGTATTAATCGTCATTCTTTTTTTAAATAAAAACATTATTGGGTAGTTATAAAATTCCTAATAAAACTTCTACTTATTCTTACAAAATTTAAATTTTGGTAATAACATAACATTAAATAGGGCTAGTCAAGGTTTAGTCATGACATTTTATAGGATTTCCTTAATATTTTGACAAAATCAATTAGGACTGTTAATTAAAGACGGAGGGAGTAATTGTTAAAGCAAGAATTGAAATCTAAATCGGACCACAGAAAAAACAAGCATATAAAAATTCGAGCAATAAAAAAATAAATAAACCTCAGTTTCATATTATTATTCTTAAATTTTGTTCATACCATAATTAAAAATAAAATACATCTAAAATGGAAAATAAATTAATTATGGATGATTTCTAAGTTAGTGATGTCTTGATATGCGATATATTTTTTATACAAAAATATCTGCACGGTGATTTGAGAATAATGTACTAATACATTTTCTATCCAAAATTAGGAAAGTTTCGTAATTTTTAGGGTAATGTTTCCTAAACCATAGATTTTTTCCCCCTAAACTGATATCTTTTTTTCTGAAAATTCTGGTCTTGGATGCTCTATATATAAAACACTCGAGCAAAAGTAGGTCTTATGGTTTTCGTGTTGTTTTTTTCTTCTTCTTCTAGGGTTTCTTTTCTTTTCTTTTCTCTCACTCTTTTTAGCAATATATCGGTTAATGGTGATTTTTTATCTGCAGGTGCCGTTGTATCTCTTCTCACTGTATTGACGATAACGCAAGGCATGTGATGATGCTGTGTATTTATAAGGTGATAAATCTAATGTTTTGTTATGCAGTATTTGTGTTTTGTGATTGTAATTTTTTGTTTAAATTCTTAAGCTTTGTGGCTGTGATAATAACCACTGAATGTTTAATATTCCTTTTCTCTGATTTTGTTTGACAGTTGCAGGTGATGTGTCATCGCAATAAATGATAAAATGATGAATTATAATATTTTGGTTTACTTTAACTGCGTGTAGTAATCTTTGTTTCTCATTTTTATTTGCAGTAATCTTTCTTTTACAGATTTTTCTTTGTAATTGTTGGTGATATAATCATCGTAGTGAAGGATTAAACGATGAAATAGAATCTTTTGGTTCACTTATAGGTAAAAATTCCTTTAATATAGATTCTGGAATCTTTCTCTGTATATATAGAATATGCAAAGTTCCATTAATACACACCTGGATCGAGTTACATTCCTAATATTTTCGATGCACTATTTTTATTACCATGTAGTATAACTAGAAACATGAGACAAAATAATTTTTGGTTATAATAATTTTAGTAATTTTTGGTCATTAGTTTGATTCGGATCGCTATAAAAATTTACTCACGTTTTCGCCAATCATCAGTAAATCCAAAGTAGTAACTTCGTTGGCCGCCATGAAATCGACCTCTTCCCATTTTCTTGCAACACGAAACTTGAGTACTGCAGGTTTGTTTTCATCGCAATCATGCATTTTGAAAAGGAAGCAAACACCTTTTGGGAAACTGATTTTGTGGGATTGCAGCTAATCATGTTTGATATGTTGATACTTTTACGTTAAAAAATTTACCAAAAAAATAAGTTGGAAATGGGTGAATGAGTTTGAAGGTGTATGGTTAAAGAAATACACTCCTCTATTTATACACGTTCATTGAATATTTGTAACTAGTGACACTTTTAAATCTTTTTGATATTTGTTTATTTCGAATGGGCTATTATGTGTTAATCATAAAGCAGCCGTTTATTTACATGCAGACTTTATAGTATGGACGTTTTTATATCTTATTTATAGGTAAGTATTTCTCATGATCGTGGGAGGATAATTAGGGGAGTAAATAGAGGAGGAAAATTGAGTGAAATAATTAGAGTTAGTCCTAATTTCGGTCATAAATAGAGGAGGATATTTATTTCTGGTCTAATCAAAAAAGGAAAAATTGTGAGCTGTATACCCTAATTACCCGGTGCATGTTCTAAATTTTAGCCCCAATTATGATGCTCTTTTTTGTAACGTTTGCAGGTGTAGAAACAGACCACCAGGAGGACAAAAAATCTAAACCAACGGTGAACTTGGAGCACATGGTAATTGTACTTTAGCAGAAAGATACCTGATCAAGATTTTCTTCTTTTTGTAACGTTTCCTTTTTGAGTTTCTCTTATTTTTGTTTGTGTTGTCAATCAAAAAAAAAAAAAAAAACCTATCAAGATTTTTTGCTTTTCTTTTTGTTTCAGTTTCTCTTCTTTTTGCTTGTGTTGCAGATTTTGATTAAACTATTCATGGCACTAACAGCTGATGAAAAGATAGTCAAGATCCTGATCAAATATAATAAACTTGTTATGGATGTTCAAATATTCTCAAGAATGCTAAACTTGTTATGGATGAAAACAAGGTTCATTTTTCGATTAATTAAATGTCTCAGTTGAAAATAAATTTGTTATGGATGCTAGAAAATTGTAACTCTAATGTTATTTGTGTCTTGCAGGTTGATGAGTGTTGGCTTATTCGATTGCTAAAATTAAAATCAGGCCTATGACAGAAGAGTAAATTTTTGGCGAGTCATTTTTGGATATGTATTTGTTTTCGATTGTTTCCTTAAGACAATGAGTATAATGAAAATTATCTTTTGTATTTTGTGATTTTTCCTTTTATATGATGAGTATAATGAAACTTAGTCTTTGTATTTTTAAAAAGAATATGTTATTTGTGTTTTGCAGATTGGTGAAGGCCGACTAATTTGATTTTTAAAGATATGGTTCAAAGAATTTTATTTATTTTTCTATGGTTGTAACATGGTTGTAACATTTATTTTTTCACTTTAATTTTTTGATGGCACTTTTTTTTTTTAATTGATGAGGAACTAATTAAAAGGTTTATCAATATCTCCATAATGGAAGGAGGTTACAAACACCAAGGACGCTAGATGTCTTTGGTTGGGATGAGACTGTGATGGTTGGATCACTTGTTTGTCTCTGAAAATATTATCCGACCGTCCAAGCTCAAAAACCCCTTCTGTTTTGTATTATAGATTTCGACCAATAAGATACCTTTGTCCCACCGAAGATTTTTGTACCATAAATTCCGAACTAGTTAGCAATTCGGGATTCGTCAAACGTACGAGTATTATACGGTTTTGTAAAACTCAGAGTCGTTCCAAAATTCGGTCAACAGGGCGTGATTCGTCAGTAATTCGGAACGGCATACGTACGTGTATAATTCGATTTATAAATGTGAGTTCGGCTCTGAAAACTCGGTATCTATATATAACAAATAATTTGTATTTATAAAGTCATAGACCAATTTTTATGCATATGTGTGAGTTATTTAAAGAAAAAATAAACTTAATATGATGATATTAATAATATATACAACATTAGTCATCCAATAGGACGTGGTATAGTGGTTTAGATGCTTGGTTAGTGAGTTTGAGATCTCTCTCACCTTCACCTTCAAATCTCTTCAGTCATTTTTGTTTCATAAAAATTACAACAACGTCTAATATTGGGTCGTGTATGCTCGGTAGGCAGTAAAGCCCAAAAAATGGGGCCTTTGAAAACGTAAAAGCTAAAGAATTTCTGGCGAATTAAGTGGACGTATCATTCGGGATACGTAAAGTTCGTGAACGATTTGCGAATAATCCGAGAATGCCACATAATATGCATCTTGGGTTCGGAGTTGCAAACGTACGCGAATAAGACGGTAAAATTCGTGATACGGAAAAATTCGTGAATGATTCGTGAATCATTCGCGAACTTACTAACTAGGCCGAAGTTTTTTCAAAAATTTTACTTCCTTAATAAAATTTTATCAAAATCTATTAATATTTTTTTTTCCCAAATCTTCAAGACCAAGTATTTCAAAAACCTACCCTTCTCTTTCTCCGTTTCGCCTTTTCTCTCCTGCTTCTGTCAATGCACAACAGTTCTAAAAATCACACAAACAAACAGGTATTCTCACGTGACTGTAAATTTGATAATATCCTGTTTCAAGTATCTCTTTATGTAATCAGGATTTCTTAATTACTCGACGTTTTTTTTTCTTCTTTAGGTACTTAATACTGATAGATTCAACTAGAAGCAAAAAAATATCCCCGCGTAGATGCGGGTTATTCTTTGCAGACCAAATGGGAAGCAGGGTTTGTTATTTATTTATGTTATGCTACTTTGTCCATATCCCAAGGCTTGGAGTAAGCGTGTATAATTTTATGAAGTTTTGATAATATCTCTGTTAGAGCATAGCTCGGTTGAACCCACCAAGCGTTGGTATGTCAAGTTTGGTTGTCATATTTTAGTGAATAAAAACTCATCTAAGAGTGGCTTGATTATGTACTAGAGACAACTTCGTATAGGTTAGACTAGAAAGTCTAGGAATATTGAGACATACAAGTATTACTCGAATACATGAAGAACGTGAAGAAGTAACGAGCTACCACAACGACATCATCCTTCCTCTTGAGGTTAGTAATATTGACTTGAACTGTTTCATTCCTAAAGTATGTTTCAAGTCGTGCTATATTGAAAACATAACTGTGAAGCTGTACATGAATATTTTACTCGAGTAGTGACACATGATCATATGATCATAGTGTTAAGGAATTAGACTACGAAGTATAATGTTTATCTTTTGAACTTCGTAGATATGACATCGACATAATCTTATGAATGCTGTGATGATTATGATAATGGGTAAAGGTGAAGATTTCATCCTAGGAAACAATGTTTTACATTTGTTTAAAGGAAGTACATTCATGAACTTGTTTTATGAATCGAAAGGGAAATCGCTAGGCTTATTGGTATTGTTATTCATTGCAAATCTTTGGATTACCAATATGTGTGAGATGGTAGAACCGATCGTAACTTATTATGTATCTTGGTATAACTAATCACAATGCCTGACTTATGATTTGGTATGACTAGTTTTGATTAATTAGTGTAACGGATCCTAAGTTATCACCTGAGATGGTATGATCGATATTTGTAATTGGTGTGACCGATCCTAGTAATTGGTGTGACCGAGCACAAAAGAGTTGTGTAATCGATCCTTGTAATTGGTGTAACCGGTCCTAGTAATTGGTGTGACCGATCTTGGTAATTGGTGTAACAGATCCTAGTGACTGGTGTGACCGATCACAAGCCATACCATGTGTATATGGTAACTGGTCCGGGT
Organism: Papaver atlanticum; assembly: GCA_023531105.1. NCBI lineage: Eukaryota > Viridiplantae > Streptophyta > Magnoliopsida > Ranunculales > Papaveraceae > Papaver > Papaver atlanticum. The sequence continues at coordinate 2,812,342 of JAJJMB010009125.1, read as the reverse complement.
AATTGATGTAACTGATCCTGATAACTGATGTAACCGGTCCTGGTAACTTGTGTGACCGATCACAAGTGTTCCATATTAAGGTATAACTGATCCCAGTGATTGGTAGAACCGATTGAACCGATGAATGTGATTTGATATTTGATCAATCACATAGTTGTCTTGGAATACAAATGAACCAATTCTAAACTTGTTTGGAAATGTGGTATAATTGATCCAAGATTGTAAATATGAAAGACGATTTACAAAGAAAAGATGTCAACATACTTTGAACACGAACAGTAACTCTTATCTTTTATTGTTCAAAGATATTCCTTAATTACTCAAGGATATCCCGTTCCGAAATAAATTAAGAATCTTTTAATTAAGGTTGTTAGTTTTATATACTTTAATTACCAGCAATTAAATGCATATCTCTAGAGAATAAAAATTAGTAATGTGCATTTACTAATTGGAGATTTTCTATTGAGAGATTTCATAAAACATTGGACAAAGCATTTCCTGGAATTATGAAAACTGAATGGGCACTTATTGCATATCTTGAGAATACTTTCAGTTTTGGAAATTCCTTGGTGTCCAAACATCCTTGGTCTATAAATACCTAAGTTTGCATTTCTAGCAAACCACCCTAAGAGCCAGACAAACTTCATCTTTTTGTTGTTTCTGGTGGAGCCGTCTATTCGGAGAGGAAAGTACCCTAATTAGGCGAAATCTCTTACGACCGCTCGTTTAAAGACTTATATGGGATCAAGAAGCTCTACGAGTACCGTTGGTGGGAAACTAGATAATTGCAGTGTTATTAGTTTTCGATTGATTTAATTTACTAACGGTTGTTGAAACTTTGATTGCACCTAGTTTGTTTATTCTTGAGAATCTTCTCTTCTGATATAAGATTCATTCAAACTAGATCGAAGTATCGACGGGATCTTTAGAATTCTTTATAGATCTAAGGACATCTTGTGATAATCCATTGTTAACAGACTCCGTTCTGTGCGTGATTGATCACAAGAGATTCAAGTGGTGTTGTGCAGGTTTAATTGAAGATTAAAGAAGATTTGAAGACAAAAAAGATTTCTTATTGGTTTCTCATATCTTTGTGTAGCACAAACCTTGATCGGCTGAGATCCAACTAGAATCGGATTTATTCGATTGATTAGTTGTGTGAGATTGGTAACGCCTAATAGTTCCCTTGAGATCTATTTTGATTATTACAAATCCGAATCTTATTACTTAGGTAATAGAGATTGGATTGATCTAACCAGGCAAAGGAGTTTATTAGTTTAAACGGAAGATCCTTTGCATATGACTTGATATATCTTATCTTAAAGAATCAATAGAGTTGTTACCAAACAGATTTGTTGTTCCTTTACTGTTTGGAATACGATCCAAAGGAATTGTTCAGTGCGTGCACTCATCGAAGTCGGAAGCGCAGGGATACTAAAGAAACTAAGTGAACTATGGTTAGTTGCTTGGTCTCAACTATACGAAGTTGGTTTAGATTTTGTGTAGCGGCTTAATTCTGAGAGTATTCAATTTTGGACTAGGTCCCGAGGTTTTTTTTGCATTTGCGGTTTCCTCGTTAACAAAATCTTGTTGTGTCTTTTACTTTTCTGTTTCCGCAATTATAATTGTTTATTATAATTAGAAGTAAAATACACAAACGTTAACTCTGCTTTACTTGATAGTGATCCAATAGTGTTTGCTTAAGTCCGAACCTATTATCAAGTAATCACACTTTGATTTTTGTATTGTCTCGATCTCGTATCCATAGACGATCACACAAAGTGTGAATACCGATTTGTCGTATTGTCTCGACTTTGTCCATAGACAATCACTTTCGGTAAGAGGACTTATAGGTGGATAAATCAAAGATTGTGGTGTATTTGGGTACCCTCGTCTTTTCAATCTCATTGTGTTTTAATTTTTCAGGCATGGGTTATCCTGTCTAAACCAATAGCAAGCAGGGTTTACTCCTTATGTCTTCTTTGTGAATTTGTTTCTGTGCTTTCTCTGTGCTCATATTATGCTGTAATTCCTTCATATATGTTCTTTGCCATGGTCTCTCTTCTACTCCTTTTAATTCATTCCTTTTTCACTGTAACTTCATGAATAAACCGAGAAAAACAGTGGGCTGACAAAAATATCATAGAAAGTCTTCTAAATTAAGACCATTTTTGACGAAAATATAGTTGAAAAGTTGCACCAGTTGGATATTTTTTTGCTAATTTATGTTTTACTACACAGGTAATGTTCAGGAAAAAAGAAGTTACTATCAAGCACAATTAAGCTATTCACAAGATTGGTATAAATAGGGTTTTTCATGTAAAGATTGCAGAGATGCGGTAAAAGAGAATAAAGAGATTAAACAAGTGGGAACATGTTTAGCAGTGTAAAATTGTAGATATATTTGTGTTTCATGGAGATGTTTGGGTCTTTGATTTCTCAGCTGGAAATTATTATCAACTGTTGATGTTATGCGTTTTGCAAGTGTTCCTTGCTTTCAATTAATGCACTCAAACTTTCTCATCTTCCAAACTCGGTGCGGCTGTATTTTGTTTGTGTTAAAGGTGTGGGTTAGGGAAGAGTACGATAATCCATTTTCTATTGTTCCCGGTGACCTCGATGTTGTTTAGGTTATTAAACAGTAAGAATAATAGAGTGAGTCTGAAAACCTATCTCTTTTGATCCCACTTGAGTTCGAATATTTTGTACGGTTTCATTTTGATTTGTTTTTATAATTCGAAATCTGGGTTTCTGTTTGCAGAATGGTGAATGTAATCTTAACTTTGGACCACGACAAAGTAACACTCTTTTCTTTTTCTTCTTTCTCATTCGAGGAGTTTGCATGTGATTGTCTACTTTGTTTATATTCTGATTAGGAGATATTAAATTGACATAATATGAGACTCCATGATTTGGAAAACCCCCCTTTTGATATTGATGTCTTTGTATTTTGTCATTGTGAACCAATTTCGCTTCAGATTTGGCATCCACATTTACCATTAGGATATTTCATATCGTTAAGTATTTAGTATTTTTGTATGTAGTTAATTTCACTTACCAGTCACACTTATTAGGCTAAAGATTTCTTTGATATGTTCGACTTTTCTTAGTTGATCCCATAGTAGCTCATGTGGGATTTATATTACACAGTCACCCATGTATCTTAGACATTTATATGACTTAGAATTGTATTAGTGTGTGACTCTTCATGATTATTTGAAGTTCAAATTGATGATTTGTGGGGTTTGTACAACAATTGCTCATAGTTTTTTCTCTTAATTTATAGCGAAGGTGTTTGTGAATTGTAGTATAGAGAAAAAGGGGTTGTAATGGATATGGATTTTGATATTCCTGCATCTTATGGTGTTAATGTTGCCATCGGTCTCAATGTCAATGTGGACAAGTACTGCCAACTTACTAAAGAAAAATCTTATAAACAAGGAAGAGAAGAAGATTTCATACAGAATTGGGTTTTGATCATGTCACGTACTTCGTGTTTTTAATAATACTGTCAGTGTGTCAATTTTTGAATGCGTTTTGTTGTTGTAGGAAACTCGGATGTGTGGGTTCTTTTAGTGCGATTGTGTGTCCAATGGAGGCAAACTGATGTTTTATGTTTTTATGGAAAGGGTTCTTTATATTTTTGGAAGGTGTAGCAATAGCAGGGTATAAAACACCAGCAGTTATATTTCTAGGTTGAAAAAGCTGCTTGATCCATTCACTTTAAAGGATAATCATTCAATTTGAGAAACATGGTTCTTCAATACGATTTGTGCTCATTGTAACCAAAATATTGTGGTAAGATTAAAATGACAACCCAATCGATTAAAAGGTGTAGCAAAATATGTGCCTGGTATAGGCTTGTGTATGAATTCATCTGAGCTAACAGACAGTTTAATGATATTTGCAGACAATCAATTTTATTTTTAGATTTGTAGTTTCAGCCA
>JAJJMB010009125.1:2746340-2793395 GCA_023531105.1 Papaver atlanticum | reverse complement strand
GTTAATATGAGGAGCTAAACCCCTTAGCCGAGGCGACGGAGGAAGCCATTGTTCCATGAAAAGTGGTATAGTTCTATTTTAATTATTTATTGCAATTATTTTACATGATTTTTTGCATAGAACTTAAAAGAAAAATTGGTTTTTATTGAGTAGTTGTGAAGTGTTTTGATGGGACATGCTTGGTTTTAATACTTTTGATGTTTCATGCTTCGTGCTTACAATTATTACTTCAAAAATCTATTAAAGGCAAATACTAGAATCACTTTAAAGAAGAAGATTGCATGAATATTGATTAGAGTTTATCACTTAATTGGTCAATGGTGGAATCCAGAGTCTCGGTATTTTCTTATTATTGTCAAAACAAATCTATTTAATTTTCGAAAATCCTTCACAAGTTCGAGAAACGAACCTTTTTACCACTACAACTACAAAACACATCATGGTGCAGTACCCTCGTGTTATCAATTGGTATCAGAGCAGACAAATATGCTAAGACCTCATAAGTCCGTGTTTATAGCAATCTGACTCTATGGACAGAAGTCTATCTCTATAAACGTACCGCCAGTCTTCGATGACTCGAATTATTTATGGTGGAAAATTGTTATGCGTGCCTTTCTCTAAGCGCGTGATTTTCAATTATGGGTTCGTGTTGTTAATGGCTATGATTCTCCAATGGTTACAGTAGACGGTGTAACTGTTGCAAAGGATATTGGTAGTTATAGTGATGTCGAGATTAATGCTGCAAGGAAAAATTCTGACGTATTAAATGCTATCATCCATTCCATTACCCCAGATCTTCAGCACCACGTGACTACGTGCAATAAGTCTAAAGATGCTTGGGATATCTTAGAAACCGTATTTAAAGGGAATGTCGCAGAGAAAGAAACAAGGCTTCAAAACCTAGCTTCTGACTGGGAAACCTTCGCATGTATGATGATGAAACCTTTGATGAGTTTAATCAAAGACTTTCTCAAATAGTTAACTCTTCATATTTGTTAGGAAGAACTATTCCGGATAAAGTTATTGTGTGCAAAATTCTCAGGTCTCTACCATCAAGATACGCGTCTAAGAAACATACCATTGAAGAAGCAAACGATCTTTCTACGCTCTCCAAAAATACTCTTGTTGGAAAGTTAAAGATCTTTGATAATGAACACCGGTCTGAAAAATATGTGATTTCTCTTAAAGCTGCATAGAATTCTGAATCCTCTAAGGATAAATATGGTTTTCCAGATGCTAAGGATGTTACTCCACGACAATTCATAAAAATCTTGAGAAACAGGAAAAAGAGTTTTTATAAAGGTGAAACATCTCCTAATGATGATGTGTAATGCTTTAATTGTCGTGGTTTCGGGTACTTTTCTTCAGCATGCCCTAGCTGGAGCCGTAGACAACTGACATATACAACACCTTTGCCTACTCTTGATGATGGACCTGAATCTTATGATTATCAAGAGTACACATGCGAAGTTGCATTAGCTAATGGAAAAGGCCTTTCGGATACTGATTCTGATTCTGACGAAGAAGTGTTCCATATAGATCCAGTTGCTAATAAACTTCTTAAGGAATGTCATCAGAAACTTTTGGAAGCTAAAAGCACCATATTCAGTGAGAAAGTTAAATATGACAGACTTCGTAGTCGGAATAAAGACTTGAAAGACCAACTTGATTCTATTGGTGCAAGAGGTTATCTCAACGAAATACGAAAGCTTAAAGAAGAAATTACCGGAGGTCGTGATCGGGAAATTATTCTTCAAGCAAAGATAGTTAACTTGGAGAACATTGAGATGAACTTGTTATTTGATTCGGAACGAGAAGATCTCAATGTTCAATGTGAATCATCCAAGAATGATCTAGTTATTGCGTTTGAAAAGATCGAAAGGTTGGAAGAAGAAAACTCGAGCTTAAAAGAGAGTTTGTCTAGAAATAGCAGCTCAGATAAATTAACCTTGATATTGGGAGCATGTAGAATTCATCGTGATACATGAAGATTGGGCTATGAAGGAATAGGCGCTTCTGATATTTGCAAAGAGGTTATGTTTTTCAAAGCTAAAGATTCTTCTCAACCAAATTCCTCCACCGATGACAAAAGTGAATTATCTCTACCAACTGCTGATGACGAAAAGAGGAAATTCCGTCAAACTCCAAAGAAAACACATACACATTCAGGTAACACTAAACATGACTTTTCCATTCTACTAAACATTGATTTTATTGTGGAAAACCAGGTCACCAGCAAAGGAATTACAGATCTCTAAAACGAGATAAAACCATATTTGATTCTGTTAAGATGACAAGATCTGATGTTCCAAACTGGAGAAAAACTGAGTCACATAATATCAGTTCTTCCAGTTTCCCCCCAAGAAGTTTCGTAACAATATTGGGGAGAAAAATAAGTTCGTTGCTCCAAAAGCTACTCAGAAATGGGTACCAAAGAAGATAAATAAAGCGACGAGTGCCATTAAGAAGGATCTCCCAGACAAGAGTACGACAAGGGAAAACATCTTAATGAGGTATGGAACAATTATTGAAAGTTTCAAGGAAGTTGTTAAATTCCTAGAGTCTATGCATAATTTTGTTTCGAATACCTATGGTGAGAAAGATTATGTTCACCTCAACACAACTTGATTGTGTTGGAAGTGTATCCTCACCATGAAACCCTAGTAAATACGGTGAGGATTTCAAAAGAATTGGTGCGCACATATTATGTTGTGTAATTTTTTGAATATGTTGAACAATGTATTGTTATGAGCTAGTTTATGACTCAAGTTGATCATGTGAAAATTTCTTTGAAACATCTTACATGATTTGTGTGAGACAGTCATTTGATGTCGACTCGGAATGTTTCGTATTGATCATTCGATCACTTGAAAATAACTTATAAGCTAATAGTTTGTGTGAGACAGATATTGTCGTCTTTTAAGGATGTTTCAATGATTGAAATGAGAGTTAAGAGCTAAAACCCATGTCTGGATACATTACGGTTTGTGTATTAAGTGTGCGAACTGTTTTGATGAAATTCAGGACCGGAAGTTAAGTTTGCATACCCGTTCACAAACTTATTCAACAGTTTAAGTCAGGGTACTTAAGTTTGCATACCCATTCGCAAACTGATTTAACTGTTGAAGTCCGGGAACCAAGTTTGCGTACCCGTTCGCAAACGGTTTCAACTGAGTTTGGTCCGGAGCTAAAGTTTGCATAGCCGTTTGCAAACTGTCGGCTTGTGACCAATGTCCAGAACTTAAGTTTGCGTACCCGTTTGCAAACTTAAGTGGTTCAATTTCTAAAATCAGTTAAGTATGATTTCATACTCATGAACAAATACATTTAGAAATTAAGTAATGCAATCTTTGCAAACCGTGGATAAAATGTTCATGAACTGATTCTTTTGATCAATCTGATTTTGCTTCAATTGTGTCTTGTATATGTCTATGAGAATATAAACGATTTAACAACTCTATGAGTATCACAATTAGATTCATTTGATACCACGTGTATGATTTTTAATTACCTAACTTGATTTGTGTTGAAATTCTTAAAGTATAACAGGTTAGAAGAAATAATCAAAGTCAATGGATGTTGGTTTTTATTATCAAAGAAACTTTTTCTTACACTTATGGTAACCAATCTTGGTGTAAATCCTTGTAGAAAAGGTTGTTCTTCCTTCAAAGAATGTCAATTCTTGTATATACAAGTTTGTATCTTAGAAAAGATGATCACAATACTTGATCTTCATGATTACATATTGTGTATTGTTACCACAAGATGTTTCTAATTTTTTTAGTAACACGATCTCATGAGAGACTTTCAATGATTGGTTCTTAGCTGATATCTCCTTGTGGTATTTCTAAAATCCAATATATATAAATCCTTCTCCCTGGAGTAAGGTCTCTTGTGTTTTTCTTTTGGGAATGACATCAAATGGGGGAGAGTTCTTAATTGAACTTATGCTTAATTGCTAAATCTTTGTGAGGAGTGCGGCTGTGGAATATTGTAGGAGTTATTGTATCTTTATAAACTCCTTGATGAATACACTAAGTACCGTCCAAGTATTTCTCACATCAACCAAGCTCATAGATTTCTATCTGTTTGATTTGCTGATTGATTTGAGAAAAAGAGATAAACTCTTTAGTATTATTCTTTGATTGAGTTTTTACTCTCGGAATATTATTAAGGTTTAGTCCATACAGATTGCCGAACGAAAAAGTTGGGTGTGGTGTAGTACCCCCGCGTTTTCAGGTAAAGGCATGTATAAACCGGAATTCGTCGCAGACCCCTTGGAGACTTTGCAAATATGACAACGAGTAACAAAACCTTGAACCTCTTTAAACAATTTCGGCCAAAAATAAGTAGCCGAAATCAGCTGGCTTGTAATTCCTGAATGATTTTCTAGCGCCAACTACTGTCAGGTACACAACCGTTTGCCCTTAAAGAGGAACCCATTAAGAAGAATGAACTGGGTTTTGTTGCCCGCTTCGATAGTGTCTAATACAACAGAGAAAAAGGGATCATTTCGAAATAATTCTGAAAAAGAATCAAATCCCATTACCTGGTTACGAAGAGAGGTTAAAAGACTCCTTCGACGGCTTAATCCGCCCACCACACGGTTTTGAACTTCAGACTTGCGTTTAAGAATAAAAGAAAACTCTTCCAAATAGTTAGACCACTTCACCTGACGAGCATTCATCTTGTATTGATTTCTAATATGTTTAAGAGCAGCATGATTAGTAAACAACACAAATTCTGAATGAATCAAATAATGGCGCCAATGCTTAAGCGTTTGAATGATAACGTAAAACTCTAACTCATAAGTACTGCAATTACGCTTAGCTCCATTTAACTTCTCACTGAAAAACGCGATTGGTTTGCTAGATTGACTTAATACATCCCAATACCCACCTTAGAAGCATCAGTATGAACCTCAAATGGTAAATGAAAAATTGGGTAAAGATAAAATAGGCGCTGAACACAATTTCTTCTTAAGCAATTCGAAGTTTGCAGTAGCGGCTCGGTCCAAGAAAACTTACCATTCTTTATATAATCGGTGATTGCAGCTATGATAATACTGAAATGGGGAATAAATCTTCTATAAAATGGGGTAAATCCATGAAAACTTTTGGCTTCATGTAAAGTTTGAGGGCACGGCCAAGTACGAACAACATCAACTTTAGAATCATCCACTGAAATACCATCCTTGGAAATGACATATCCAAGAAACAAAACGCGATCCATACAAAACACACCCTTCTTAGACTACCATAGAAAATTTTGAATTTTCTTTCTGGACTCCTAGTCCTAGGACTTAGGAGGGGCTCAACTCAAAGACTCGTGGGTAACAAAAATGAAAATTCGTGAAAATAATTTTATAAACCTTATTACCAAGGATCATTAAGCAGTTGTCAGTTATATTACTTCTGTGCTAAAATTTCAGTCCTCTATTCTATTTTTGTTTGTCCTAAAATACTGGTCAGCTTATGTTTATAGTCATATTTTTCAAAAATTCTTAACATACCGCACAAAAAACCGTCCACAAAACCCGCCCCCAAAAAGCTCTCACATTAACAGGCCCCCCTACTGTCCTCCGCGAGGCCCACCGGGACCACACAAAAATATCTATGTGTGTGCAGTTTAGATATTGTCCAAAAGGACGGTACATTTAGAAGCTCTGCATATTTTTTAGTCAAACTCTCAAATATATCCTTTCAAACTTTCATAATTATAAAATTATTTTAAATATCACAAATCTAAATATTAAATGATATCTTTCTCGATAGGAAACAATTCTAATAAATCAATTCATAAAGATTTTTATTTTTATCTTCTATTTAAATATTTCTATAAATATTATAATTACCAATGTATTTTCCTTACATACTCCATATACTCCTTTTAATTTTAGTAATAACATAGCATTTAATAGGGGTAGTTTTGTACACTCTTCCGGTCTCCTTAATATCTTGACTTTGCCAAAATGAACTAATAATGTAAGATGGAGGGAGTATGTTGTGTGAGTGTGACTACTTGGAGAGCGGGAACGTATTGCTTAACAAAGCAAGCATGATAATTTATTAATGGGATTAGTCAGCTTAGTGGGGACTAAATTAGTGGCTGCGTTAATGCATGCTTCTGAAAACTTTCTAACCAAAAAGCTCACAACTTTACATGTAGTATAGTAGTATTTCTTTTCGTCTGTTGCTCATAATTTATACCAAATCAGCTTTTAAGGTGGTATAGTAACTTTACTTCCTCCATAATCTATACCCTCGTTCACTAGTGAAAAATCCTTTTGAGGGAGTACGAAGTATGAATGTTACATATGCTTGGGCGACTATTCGGGCCACCGGTCTAGACTTAATTAATAGTTTTTTCTCCATTAATCTGGGTGTTGTCGAACTACTATCAGAACCAAGGATTAGCATACCCACATGGGTGTCATCCGAAACCAGCTTTAAATTTCAATATAATATCCTGGAGTATTATCTAAACAACGAATACGAACAACATAACTTCAACACTACTCCACCGGAGAAAGACTACCACGGAACCAAAATCAGAATCTCCAGTTCACCAGGGCCCTTAACAAGATATGCTGATTTACAAAACAAAAACATCTTTGTCAAACACAACTCACAAGATGAAGAAATGGAGCTTTCAACTTCAATTCCCCATCAATAACACATTTCCTTCTGTGAGTATATCTCACATTTCAGAATTCAGAAAATTTCAAAAAATTTCCTTACAGTAATAAATTAATGTGCCAGGACTGGTCCCCAAATTTAAAGGTCACGCACTATATAGCTGGACTTATCAATATCGAATAGTATAAACCATAAAGTACTGTATCTGTATGTACCACGTTTCAGAAAAGTTTGGAAAAAGCCTTAGCAGATATACAAGTTTAATCTGTCGGCCTACCAGTGCTGTTTTCTTTGTTTCTCAGCCCCAAGACAATGGCCGTCGCCGTGCCCTTTCCTGCACCGGAGGGAGAAATGAGAAATCAAAAGAACCAAGTTGACGGCTCTTTTTCTATCTACAAACTTTCTTTTCGCTGTAGAAAGTGTCTTGGGTCCCGTTTTTCTTTGTGTGGGTCCCATTGACCTACATATTTGTCAGTTGTGCGCGTTCTTCAATCTTGTTTTCGAGAGGGAATCGAGAGTGTGGGTCCTACTTTTTTATTTTCATCTCCTTCTTCTTCTTGAGTACAGTGTGTGACTTTGTATCACTCTTCTTTCTTCTGTTTCCCACAATACTTGCTAACATACGCAGTTAGTAAGCGTTTCCTCTTTTTCTCTCTCTGTTTTGGGGTGAAAATGTTGGTGAATAGAGCTTCTGCTGCTGCTGCATCTCTGTTGTTGTTTGCTCTGGTTATCTTTCATGAAATTCATCAGATGGCAATGGCACAAGGTACTTCTCTCTCTTTCAACTGAAAGAAGACAAAAATTTCTGAAACAATTTCTGGGTTTTATGTTTGATTCTCTGTTTGAACTGTTTCTGAGATTTTGTTATTGAAAATCATGTTTTTTATTTCTTTGCATTTTGGGGTTTGATTTGAGCTACTATTTCAGTGGTCATGTAATTTTCATACTTTGGCCAAGTCAGAGTTTGAGACCCTTTAATGGGGGACCAAATTGTACCCTATCTCTCGCTCTCTGTGCAAAGTGTGAAGTCAAGATCTCATTTTCACAAATGATTGTACCTAAACCAATTTTGTGAAGCCTACTGAGAAGGAACTTTTTAATTCTTTAGTTTGGGTGCATCTTACTTTTAGTTTCCTGCATTGTTCAATTTGATTTTCAGTATTTGGTATGATCTTTAGTTTCCTGTGGTGATAAATGCTATGATTTTAAGCATTTTAATGCGGATTCACCTTCCTGACTGATCAAACTGCGTGGGTTTTGGTTTTGCAATTGGGTGAATTTGTTTCTGCTGTTAATTTTGGTGCAATTTAATGATTGTAACTTCTTCTGCATGTTGACAGATTGCCCCCTGGATTTTAGTGCGTCGAATTTTACTCTGGCAGCCTCAGCATGCTCTAACAATGAAACTAGAGGAACATGTTGCCGTTATATCAATGCCCTGATTGCAATTTCGATTTCTCGTTATGCGAATTTAACAACCAACATTGGTGCACCTCCAGAGTTAAGAGAGACTTGCCTTCGATCAGTTTCACAATCCTTAGAATTGTACGGTACACCCCGAAATGCAACAGTTTTTTGTGGGCTTGGGACAAAAATCCGCGTCCATTACCAATGCAAGGGCCGTAAAACTGTAACGCAGATGCTCAAGTCACCGAGGTTTGGAGATGTTTCATCGAATTGCATAATGCCGCTTTCGGTGGAAAGTAATTGTAAGAAATGCTTGAATGCTAGTATTTTATACCTTCACCGCCTTGTAGGTGATGAAGCTAATGTTACATTGAGTAATTGTAGAGATGCAACATTTACTACTATTGCAAGCCAAGTTGACATTGCGTCAGCTGTTGACACAGCAAGCTGCTTCTTTGGAATACCTGGGATTGGAAGTATGCCAGGTACACAATTATGGTTGATCTCGCTGTATTTTGTTTATACTGATAAGCAGTTTGTTTCTGTTAAATGTTTTCTCTTCAATAAGTACTTTTTTCTTCTTTTGAAATCATGGTTTTGAATAAGGAGTGTTCTAAGTGTAAAAATTATGTGAAATGAAGTTTTCAATTCTAGCATAGCTTTCTAGACGTTTATTTCCATACGACAAACCTCCTGAGTCTTGCTGATGTTATGTAAACCAATATATGTGCAAAACTTGTTTGGATGTTCTAAGGTGATCCATTACTGGTAACTGGTATAATATGTAGAACAATTGTTATTTATAACAATCAATTATAAGTAAGATATTTCTGAATTTACTGTGGTAATTTCAGATAAATCCCCACCTTCCTTACCACCAGTTATTTCTCCAAGCCAATTCACTGCTTCTAGCCCGAGTAAGCTCCCTTTAAAAGAGCATCGCCATCATTACCGCCTCACAATAATCCCAGCTATTGGCATTTTCATTACATTAGTAGCTGTTCTGCTGCTAATAGTGATGATACTTCTAATCCGTAAAAAAAGCAGACAGCTAGAGGACTCGGAGGTTCCTGATAAAGCCTCTTGGAAGGCCTTCCCTACTCGGTCATTCCGGAAGCTTCAGGAAGGTATGTTCATGTAACCTCTGTTGGCTATATTATGCAAGATGTTAGATACATAATTACATGTTTCTCATGTATATGATGGTACTTCGTTCAGGTCCAGCATCCATGTTTCGGAAATTCAGCTACAAAGAAACAAAAAAGGCTACGAACAATTTCAACACAATCATTGGACAAGGTGGATTTGGAACTGTCTACAAAGCTCAGTTCAGTGATGGTTTTGTGGTTGCTGTTAAGCGGATGGACAAAGTCTCAGAACAATCAGAGGATGATTTCTGTAGAGAGATAGAACTTCTTGGAAGACTCCATCATCGTCATCTTGTTTCTCTAAGAGGCTTCTGTGTTGATAGACGTGAAAGGTAATTTCTTTGTTTTGTTTATTTCAATCTTGAGTAAAGATGTTTATCTACTAGTTTTTGCTTCATCTCGTGCAGGTTTCTAATGTACGAGTACATGGAAAACGGAAGTTTAAAGGACCATCTTCATTGTATGTGCTTTCAGGAACTTTACGCTAATATACTCAAAATTTCCCATTTCTAACTTCTAATAATATGTATACCATCTTCCTCGGCAGCTACAGGGAAAACTCCTCTAAGCTGGCAGACCCGGATTCAAATTGCTATTGATGTTGCCAATGCTCTGGTAAATGTGTACTATCATGTTATTCAGTTGGAGCCACTAATTTGATCTTGGTGAATTGTTATAATCACATGGAATTTATCTCTATCTCACTGGGACCTATATTATGTTCATACAGGAGTACCTCCATTTCTATTGTGAGCCTCCTCTATGTCACAGGGACATAAAGTCTAGCAACATTCTGCTGGATGATAACTTTGTTGCAAAGGTACTGAAATTTAGATGTTGAAAATATAGTATTTTTTATGAGATAATATCCTCATAGGGAGGTCCATCATAGTATCGATATCAAGCTTTCAGCGTTACGAATTCAATTAAGAAATAACCTATATTTTCCTTTAACCAGGTTGCAGACTTTGGGCTTGCACATGCTTCAAAAACTGGAGCAATTAGCATTGAACCAATGAACACTGATATCCGGGGAACTCCAGGTTAGAATAATAGTTCTTCCAGGATTTTTTTTTTTAAGAATGATAAACTCCAAAGAGATCTTAATTATAGACGGCATACAGGTTACATGGATCCTGAATACGTGGTTAATGAGGAGCTGACTGAGAAGAGTGATGTATACAGTTATGGGGTTCTTTTGCTAGAGTTAGTTTCTGGGAGACGTGCAATACAAGATGGCAGGAATCTAGTGGAATGGTCCCAGATATACATGGCAGATGAATCTAGGTTACCTGAATTAGTAGACCCAAATGTCGGAGAATCCTTTGATCTAGAACAGCTTCTAACAATTGCCTCGATTATCCGCTGGTGCACTCAGAGAGAAGGAAGAGCAAGGCCTTCAATTAAGCAGGTTCTTAGGGTTCTATATGAGAGTTCAGATCCTATGCACATTGGGTTTGTGAATGCTATGGAAGATGAAGATTATGAAGGTGGAGAAAGAAGTAAGGGAAAGGTGCACAGAAGTGAAGTGATTTATCATAGTGGTGATGCAAGGTATCTTCCTTCTTCTTCAAGTACATCTAGGTCTTATTGTAGCAGGAGCTTCTTACTTGAACCTGGCTCACCATGATCTCCTCATTTTTGTTCCATTGTTCTTGAGAGGCATTCGGCGGCACTTCAACAGCTTAATTAAGTGAAGAAATATAAAATTTGAATAGGGTAAAAAGTAGTCTTTGGTGGGATCATGCACCTCTATTTTTTGTCAAGAGGAATGTGTTCCTCTTCTCTTCAGGTATGTGTAAGCTGTACAACTCTGTGTCAAGGCTTTCCTTATTTTTCCCCGTAGAATATCAAGATTTATAAATATCAAGGTTGTCAGCACCCTTGTTGTGGATGTCGTGGAATGACCTTCTTCTTGTTATTGTGTACTAACTAGTAAATATCATTTTTGGAGGTAACAACAAATATAGTGTTTTTCTTTGCTTTCTATCTTAATACTCCCTCCGTCCCACTATTAGTTGACCTATTTGTTTTTAGATTTTGTCACATTAATAGTTGATTTTATATCATTTGATACTCATGTTTATATTCGTTACGTACGTGTTTTAAAATGCTTTTCAATGATATAAAATTTACGAATATCCGTGGTATAGTTTGAGAGATAAATCATTTCTAAATTATACTACTAGGTCAACTAATAGTGGGATGGAGGTAGTATGATTGAAAGAATACTATAATAGTTACTTTTCTTATTATTATTTGATTCTATATGCATACATGTTCCATTCTGTGAGTTACCTTTGAATGATCTTGATCCGTGAATCAGATTCACAATCAGGCAGAAAGTAGGGTAGTAATTCCATTTTATTCGCAAACAACATATTTCTCCTTCGTGTTTTTTCTCTTGTTCTGATGGTAAAATCATAAGAAGAAGACTTGGTTGGGTAGTATTTTAGAGGATACGGTTGCATGTGAAACCACTTTGCTGTCTCACTTCAATGCCCTCAGTGGATCCAAAGTTCTGCAAGAATTATAATGTGGTTTGCAACATGGAATACTCCACCTCTGGCGTAAAGGTATGTTTATGATATAGCAATTCATTACTTAAAGCCTTTGCTTATCCTAGAGTGTTAAGAAGCTTTAGATTATCGGTCATTGCTGACAGCATGTGAGAAGTTGTCTTCCATTGTACTATGGTTTTTTAGAGAAGATGGGAGATTAAATAAAGTTCTTTTGGTTTTTACTTTTACTGTTGGATATATATTTAGGCTCCAGTAAATTGCTATTCTTGTTATTTTTATTTAGGGATTGACTTTGTACTTTAGAGTCCCTGGCATTAATTGGCAGTGTTGCCCTGTTTATGTGGCTATTCAAAGTTGTAACTTTCCACGCAATGAAGTTCAGAACTAGAGAAATTACAGGTGAACAATTTCTGAGAATTAAGATTATAATTTTGTTTGGCCATGACTAATATCGAACTAGATCCATTGTGATAATGTTGATGATCTCGTTTAAGAAAGCCAGAAGCTTGCCTACTTCTCTATCAGTCTCAATGCTAAGTAAAAACCATGTTTTCTGGCCCTTGCTAGTAAAGGTGAGAGCGTTGGCTCTATTTGCATTGACATGCCATTTTCCCGCCGTTTGTCACAACCCCATTGAAGTTATTTACTCTTGGAAGACCAGTTTCTGTGGATCATACAGCAACAGAGGTATATGGTAGTTGAGGTGAGGACTGAGGAGTAGTTTCTAGGGTACTCTATTGGCTTCATCTGATTGTTGTTGTCTTTTAACTGTGACTATATAGAATTTAGACAATCATGGAATTCCGTATCAGAGATGAGGCCAGGATCCGTAGCTTTGATTTGGTTGATACAGACCACCCCAAATTATAATGGGATGTCAGCTAATCCAGTCAATCAATCCCTAAAAGTTTACTTTGTTTCGTTGATAGGGATTTTCGTAGTCGTAATTCTTGAATGAATGGCCGCTGGACTCCAATCCTTGTGGACTAGTCTATAGTAACGAATAATCAGTCACCAAATCCTATTTGAGGCAACTGCTGCCAGCCATTCATATCTGAATTTAGAACACCAGGGCTGATAGGATCAGGTCCTCTAAATGAAAAATAAGCCACTTAAGGAGTTGGTCATGTACCGTCACCATGTAATTTAATGCAGCACTAGCATGTCTTCACTGCAGCACTAGCATTGGTTTATTACCAGGCCAGGCTGGGTATGGTATAGTCTTCTGAGTTTAGAGTCAACTATAGGCTGCATGCGCACTGTCACTGGAAACCTCAGATGAGCTGGTAAATTCTCCAGGTTGGATAGCTGAGATGGTGATAATCTAGCAATGCATTACATGGTTGTTGTAGTAGTTGAGCAGAGTTTCCATGTCTGAGGTTGATGATTATGAATATGATGTATGGTGCTGATTGGTGCAAGAAGTATAGTCCTATTAACAATAAATGGTGCCGCAAGAGAAGATATGGCTTTCTTATCTTAGTCTTCATTTCTTGAGAAGATTGTACGAAGAGAAATAAGGAGCGCTTTATGTGCGGTATTAGAAGTAATCCCACATCTTTATTGGCGATTGTTTCTTGTAGTTTATCATTACTAATCACAGATTCTTCAAATCCCTGGTCGATCTTTGTTTATATATATGAACTTAAACTAGGAGGAATGAAAAACATCTGTCGGTAAATGTTTCCGTACTTCTTAATAAAATTAGTTTCTTACTGATGTTTCTTTTCTGCCGGGTTGATTTTGCTTGTGTTTTTCTAACCAGTCAATTAGTAGGTTAACACCTCAGATGGGTCATGATATTCATAATTTGACAAAAATAGATCATGACCTGCAGGATGTTTTATATGTTTCTCCTTGTTGGTTCTTGTTATATTGTTATTGAAAATAAATCAGAAGGAAGACAAAAGTGATGGAAAAATTGAAGAATTTCAGCAGTGGAAATCAGGATGTGATGCTTGCAGAAATAAAAAGAGGGCGCGCAGAAGAACTTCTAAACAGGTCTTACGTTACTTGATCATCATACAAAAACCAAGACATAAAAAAAAGGTATGGTGACTGTTAGTAGAACTATTTTCTGTTCCTGCCTACTATTGTTCTCATGGCTTCTTTTCATTCTAAATGTTTGATCCAGGTCAGATGGCAGGTCGACATAAATTGTCCCCACATGGAAAAGTTGGTTATGCTGAAAGCTTTCTCAAATCCGCATGAGCTGTACTCTACTATCCTCGACTCTGTGAAAGTTCTACCTCCTACTGGATCAAATGAAATGCTAAAACTACTTTATACTTATGACAACATTTTTCATGGGTTTGCATAGTTTTATCATGAGATGAACTGCTAACTTCAAAGAACTTGCCTGGTTTTGTTTCTGCTTACCAAAAACAAGATTGCTGAGTTAGATAAGGCACTTACATTTGAATTCCTCTCTCTTAATTCTGCCTATGTCTTTGTCAGGCTTCAAACTATGGTGAAAATGTAATAACCGGTGTGGTTGATTTGGGTGCCAGAAAATTGGAGCTTCAAGGACGATAGAATGACTGAAGTCCCAGCAAGAGTGGAAGTGATTCTGTGAGGTGGGTGAAGACTTCAATTCTTCCATCATTTGTAACCGAAAGTTGATCGGAGCTCAATGTTTTAACAGCGGTCTGATCGTTGCCAATCCTGATCTCAATCACTATGAATTCACCAAGAGACAAAGAAGGTCATGGTGCTCACACTTCATCATTCTTTGGATTTGCTGATGGTGCTGTGCTGCAAGAGGAAATAGCTGAAGATGTTGGTGTGATGTCAATTTCAATGATTTTGATAATTTCCCCGTATATGAAGATCCAATTGCCAGTTACAGTGATGGAGAGGGGTGATTTTATCAAAGGAATCCCAGCATGAAATTCACGGGAGTTACTAGGAAGAGTCAGTTTTTCATGACTCATGAATACTAATGTTTCAAAAGTTGCAGTAGTTATTTGTCTCCAATGATTACTTTGAAAACGGATAATTCTCCTCTGCTGGAGTTCGAAGCTCCAAAATTGATCAGTTATCTGAATTCTGAAGGCTAATCCTTGGCCAATTGTGAGGCTGACATTCTTAAAAACCCACAGCCTAACTAGCCTTGAAAACCGGCTCGCAAGGATAGTGTTGCCTAGCGGTTATAAACTTCATTACTACAGATGATTTTACAGAGTTTTATAAACAAAACCTGCTCCAGTCCAGTTGTTCCTATTACACTTCCGGATGACCTCCCAAGTTATCCTGTAATTCTCAAACCAGGAACAAAAGTTTTGGCTTCATGGATTCCAAGTAAAGTAAAAGACGATACTGGGTTTTCCAATTTATAACACAAACATTTGAATCAGAGATACACATAATCATGATTTCATCCCAGCAACTTCTTTTGCTACGGGGATCAGGTTAAGTTGATCCTAACAAGGCTCTTAATCCTGGTTTAGTTTATGATTTATTTAAGCATCCAAGATTATGCAATCTACTTTGCTCAATGAAGTACACCAAAGAACGATATTAGGTTGTAACAAATTGGCCGGCTGTAACGGGAAAATTGTAATTTTTTTTCTTTCTGATTAGGTGTATGCATTGGTGGTTTTTCCTTTTGGAAAATTATTTCATGCAATTCTTAACAGTTATTACACTTCTTTATCATAAAACTTATCTTACACCCTGCTCATCACTCTAGTTCTGTACGTTTTAACTATAAGATGGAGCTAATAACTAAGAACCTTTCATGTATGTAACACTGGTGAAATATCCCATACTACTGTGTTTCTTAAGAGGATATTATATGCTTATTAGAGGGAAAAAAAATGATTCGGTTTATTCCCTTACATGATGTTGTTTTTTATTTAGTTCACGCTAGGAACGTCAAATTCAAGGGTTTAGCAGCATATATTTCTCCTTGCGACAATAAGATGAGGACAAATGATATTGGAGAGGAAATCAATGTGCATTCAGCTGGCAGTGAAGAATTTTGAAGGTGACTTTCTTAATCCTTTTCGTCATACCACTTACTATAAGTATGGTTTGATGGAGTCCAGTGATTATCATCATAAACGAAAAGCTAAAATGAGGGTGTTTAGTAGAACCACCCTGTTCTGCTGTCTACTCATCTTGTGCTCATGTTTTCTTTCAATTCTTCTACAGGTTAAGTCCGCCTTAGCAGAAGACAAGTTGGCGTACATCATCCACATGGACAAATCTGTCATGCCAAATACTTTCGCGAATCATGAGAACTGGTACTCATCCATCCTCGAATCTGCTAGTGTTTCTTCTACTTCATCAAATACGGCGCCAAATCTTCTTTACACTTACGACAATGCTTTTCATGGATTTAGTGTGGTTCTATCGAAAGATGAACTAGAATCCTTGAGAAACACTCCCGGTTTTGTCTCTGCTTATGCAGACAAAATGGCTAAGCTAGATACAACACACACTTTTGAATTTCTATCACTTAATCCTGCTAATGGTATCTGGCCGGCGGCAAATTATGGTGAAGATGTGATCATTGGTATGATTGACACCGGAGTTTGGCCAGAGAGCGACAGCTTTAAAGACGATGGAATGACTGAAATCCCTGCAAGGTGGAAGGGGATTTGTGAGTCAGGTGAACAGTTCGACCCTTCCATGTGTAACAAAAAACTTATTGGTGCAAGAAAATTTAATAAGGGGGTGATTGGTGCAAATCCTGGGGCCAATATCACCATGAACTCTCCTAGAGACGTCGAAGGTCATGGTTCACACACTTCATCAACCGCAGCTGGAAACTATGTCAAAGATGTCTCAGTTCTTGGATATGCCAAAGGAACTGCAAGAGGAGTTGCTCCTGCTGCTAGGCTTGCAATGTACAAAGTTCTTTGGGAAAACGGTGAAGGCCGCTATGCCTCTGACGTTCTTGCTGGTATGGATCAAGCAATTGCTGATGACGTCGATGTCATTTCAATTTCAATGGGTTTTGATAGCGTCCCTCTTTATGAAGACCCAATAGCTATAGCGTCATTTGCAGCCATGGAAAAGGGTGTGGTTGTTTCATCTTCTGCTGGAAATGCAGGACCGTCTTTGAGTACCCTTCACAATGGAATTCCGTGGCAGCTCACAGTTGCAGCAGGCTCTATCGACCGTCAATTTGGCGGAACTGTGCTTCTTGGTGATGAAAAAATCATATTTGGTTCAGCAGTATACACTGGAACTGCAGAGGTTGTGAATGTGCCGCTTATTTATGACAAAGAAATCTCAGCATGCAATTCATCGGCGTTGTTGTCAAAAGTCCAGAATTCAGTTGTCATTTGCGATGACACTGGTAACTTATATAACCAAGTGCAGCTGCTAATCGAGGCGAAGGTTGTCGCAGGTATTTTTATCACAAGTTCTTCCCCACAACTTGATATTGGCGAGTTAGACTACCCCGCAGTGTTCGTTACCCAAACTGAAGCACCCATAGTGATCAATTATGCCAAGGATAATCTAACGCCGAAAGTAACAATACTATTTCAACAA
Organism: Papaver atlanticum; assembly: GCA_023531105.1. Lineage (NCBI taxonomy): Eukaryota > Viridiplantae > Streptophyta > Magnoliopsida > Ranunculales > Papaveraceae > Papaver > Papaver atlanticum. Next base: position 2,776,175 of record JAJJMB010009125.1, on the reverse strand, counting down.
ACTATCTTAGGAAAAAAAACTGCACCTACTGTGGCTAGTTACACCTCGAGGGGACCTTCACCAAGCTATCCTGGTGTCCTAAAACCAGATCTAATGGCACCAGGAACAAATGTTTTGGCAGCATGGATTCCAGACAGTAAGAATTCCACCAATTTAAACAAAAATTACATCATGATCTCTGGAACATCCATGGCATGTCCTCATGCATCAGGTGTTGCTGCGCTAATGAAGGCTGCACACCCGGATTGGAGTGCAGCTGCTATCCGGTCTGCAATGATGACTACAGCAAACCCATTAGATAACACCAATAATCCAATCAACGATGAAGGTAGCATCAATTTGGATCATGCTAGTCCTCTTGCTATGGGATCAGGTCAAGTTGATCCTAACAAGGCTGTTGACCCTGGTTTAGTTTATGACTTGGGAACCCAAGATTATGTCAATCTTCTTTGCTCAATGAATTACACAAGGGAACAGATGTTAACAATCACCAGGTCAACGACGTACGATTGTTCTAAGCCGTCTTCGGATCTGAATTACCCATCTTTCATCGTTTTGTCAGGTAATTCTACGTCAACAGTTCAAGAATTCCGAAGAGTTGTAACATATGTAGGGGACGGGCCATCAACTTACAAAGCGAAGCTGACAGCGCCGAGGGGATCAAAAGTCACTGTGGTACCTGACACACTTTTGTTTAACACGAAGTATGAACAACAAAGCTATGTTCTGACAGTGCACAAGAGGAAGAATGGGATAATGTCTTATGGTTCTCTAGTTTGGTTTGATGAAGGAGAGAAGCATACAGTTAGAAGCCCTATAGTAACAGTCTAGTAAAAAATATTTCTGGCGCACAGCTGCCGTAAGTTGTCTTCTCGCAATAATTGATCAAATAATTGTTTGCTTAGCCACTCATATTGGCTCATGTCCTAGTACAACTCAGTCAATTGATCATGGGTTTTGAATTGATTTCCATATTGGTTCTTATGTTTCACAATTACAACTATGAACTACTAGAAAGCCAAATGATGCTTGATAAACGGCAACATGGCACTGTATATGCGCAGTGCGGGGACATTATGCTATTAACCAACTTTAGATCGCCCAGACATAACATTTTCTGACCGTGAATTTCCATTACCAGTGTCATCAATTCTTCAAAATGAATCTTTTATCAAATGGCGACAGTTAGTACGATTTCGTTACCTAAAAGTTTGTCTACTTTTCAATTTAAAGTGTCTGGAAGATGCTCTTGGAGTTGAGAGCGAAGGCAAAAAATATTTGTTCGGCAGTGATCTAATTAAATATCTACTTTAATTGGCCACACCATGTTATTGAGTGGAATTTGTGGCTTTCGATGGATTGAAAGTTGGGCAAAGATGGTAATGAGTCCTTGTCTTTGATTTGCGTTTGCAATGGGTTTTGAGATAGAGTGGTAGAAAGATAATCTTGGAGGAATGTCAAATGTATCATATTCTTAGTGTTTGCGTGTGTGCGGACAGTAGGTGCGAAACTTATGTTATGGAATATAGCCTGCATTTTTTTTTTCTTGCAGGAAGTTGGCTCAAGTATAGACATGAAATGCAACACTGAGGAGGCCTGATTATGTCACTCAATCATGCAGGGATCGAGCCAGAAAATTTTCGGATGGACGGCAAAAGCTACAAAGTTAAATACATCTGAACTTTGCACACACTAATAGAATATGAATCCCACTAGCTTATAAATCTATAAAAATCGCAACGCTGAAAAAGAGAACGAGGGAAACAAAGATAAAAATCAACACAAAAATAGAAGTAATTATTGTCCGTTAATTCTCTATCTTTTTCCTTTTCTGTTCCGGCTTTGGGCAACATTAGTACTCTGAGATAAAAAGTCACAGAAGATGAGCGAAAACTTGTTTTCTTTTGAACAACAACACAAATCAAGGAACAAAATGCTTGGTAGATCACGTGGTGCACCTAAATTGTTCCTTTTTTCTTGCGCAATCATCTTCTTTTACACTAAGTAATCAAGATTTACCGCTATCTCGCATAGACAAATAATTTGATGGATTATATTCAATTTGGTAGGAGTCATTTTTGTCCAAGTTTGTTCCTTTTCACGAGCTTATTCGAAACCACAACTTTTCTTTATACATGTTTACATAAGAGTTTTCAGTGCTATCTCACATGTTAACTAGAAGTTATCTGAAAGATAAGTTGTCGCACATCCAACAAAAAAAAAATGCCAGTCCACCAAAATGCACAAGGGTCTTGATCAGAATATGTATTGCACCCACCACCGCCTGTTTGGTTAAGGTAATGGGACTGAAAAGACTAGCTAAGCAACTACGTCCAATTTTTTGGACTTGATATAGAACTATAACAATCGAATAATGAATAATATCAAAATGACAAAAGTCCATAAACAATCATCATTTTTATAAAATATCTTACACTGAAATTTTCCTTTTTGTTTGGATAAAATCCATATTAGCTTAGAGAGCTAGTTATAGCCCCTTATGGCATGGGTCCTTTTATCTCTCTAACTTATCACACGCGAATCCGCAAGTTGACATTTAAAAAAAACTGAGAGTTGATTTCATTTCCATAGTCTGAGGTATCTTCATCATCAAATCAGTGCTTATATAAGCACCAGATATGAGCTGAAACATCAACCATTCTCACTACATTCTTCATCCATGGCTGCTGCTATGGCTCCTAGTTCTTCAACTTCATTGTGTCTCATTTGGTTCTTCTTCATTACCATCTTACACTTATTCACATCTATGTGGGCGAAATACGACACATATATCGTTCACATGGACTTATCTGCTATGCCAAAAGCTTTCTCTGATCACCATAATTGGTACGCTTCAGCTCTATCTTCCGTTCGCCATTATCCACAAATATCAACCACTGCTACCACCCATTCTATGGACATTATCTATACTTATAGTAATGTTATGCATGGATTTAGTGCAAGTCTTTCTTTATCTGAACTAGAATCAGTTAGAAACTTACCTGGTTTTGTTTCGTCGTATCGAGATTTACCTGTTCGAGTCGATACAACTCGTGCTCCTCAGTTCTTAAATTTGAATTCCAACTACGGTGCATGGCCGACATCAAATTACGGCAAAGATGTCATAATTGGTGTTGTTGATACCGGAGTTTGGCCCGAGAGTAAGAGTTATTGTGACGAAGGACTGGGTGAAATTCCGTCCAGATGGAAAGGAGAATGTATGGAGGGAACTGAATTCAATTCTTCTATGTGCAACAAGAAGCTCATTGGAGCTAAATTCTTCAACAAGGGTCTGATTAGTAGTATGCCAAATATAACAATCACAATGAATTCTACACGAGACAGTGATGGTCACGGGACACATACTTCATCAACCGCTGCAGGGAGTTTTGTCGGAGGTGTATCGTACTTCGGATATGCCAACGGGACAGCGAAAGGAATGGCACCAATGGCCCGTGTCGCTATGTACAAGGCACTGTGGGAGGAAGGTGCATTCTCGTCTGATATTATTGCTGCTATAGATCAAGCAATTGCGGATGGGGTTGATGTTATTTCCTTATCCCTTGGCATAGATGGAATCCCTTTGTATGAGGACCCTGTAGCTATTGCCACTTTTGCAGCAATGGAGAAAGGAGTTTTCGTTGCAACTTCTGCCGGCAATGAAGGCCCTTGGTTTGGAACTTTGCACAACGGAATACCGTGGGCACTTACGGTAAGTGCAGGTACCATTGATCGTGACTTTAACGGAGTTGTAACTCTAAGTAACGGAGTTACGATTTTCGGTTCATCTCTTTACTCGTTAAATTCATCTTTGAGTAAAGCACCCTTGATGTTCATGTACACATGCAACAGTACAAAAGATTTGAAAGAAGTCGGATACAAAATCGTTGTTTGTGTGGACACAGATGATTCAGTTGGCGGACAAGTCGATAACGTTAACAATGGTAACGTTGCTGGTGGCCTCTTCATATCCAACAGTTCTCTCATAGACTTCTTCTTAGAGAGTTCATTTCCAGCAGTTTTCATAAACCCGAAAGATGGTCAATCAATCTTGAACTACATGAAGATGAGTTCAGATCCAAGAGCCAGCTTACAATTTCAAAAGACTCGTCTTGGTAGAAGAAGAAATAAGCCAGCACCAAGAGTAGCCGATTACAGTTCCAGAGGTCCATCACATAGTTGCCCGAGTGTCTTAAAACCCGATATCATGGCTCCTGGAACTTTGGTTTTAGCAGCATGGCCTAAAACTACTGTGGCACTGGATACCGGTTCTCGTTTATTATACAGCGACTACAATCTTTTATCTGGAACATCCATGTCGTGCCCGCAAATGGCAGGTATTGGAGCGCTTCTAAAAGGTGTACATCCTGAATGGAGTGCAGCTGCTATTCGATCCGCCTTGATGACCACAGCCGATACCTTAGACAACAGTAACAGTTTTATAAAGGATATCGGAGATAATTACCAACCTGCCTCACCTCTTGCTATGGGGTCCGGTCATGTTAATCCCAACAAAGCTATGGATCCTGGTCTAATATATGATACAAGTGCAGAAGATTATGTTAACCTTCTTTGTTCCATGAATTTTACTTCAAAACAGATTCAAACCATTACAAGGAGATCTAGTGCTAGTTATAATTGTTCGAAGAACCCGTCTTTAGATATCAATTACCCATCTTTCATTGCCTTCTTTAACGTTAATGATTCGTCTTCGGATACCAAAATGGTAAAAGAGTTTAAGAGGACGGTGACGAATGTCGGGAATGGAGCGTCCACTTATATAGCTAAGTTGACACCTATGGACGGAATTCAAGTGACCGTGACTCCTGAAACACTGGTTTTCAAAGAAAAATATGAGAAACAAAGTTTTAAGGTTTCTTTGGAAGGACCAAAAATGATGAAACAAGTTGTTGCCCATTGTTCTCTTAGTTGGGTTGAAGTTGGAGGTAAATATGTTGTGAGAAGTCCAATCGTTGCTACTAGACTTAGTTCAGTACCAGTTGTTAGTAAAAATTGATGTCCTATTAACGAATTGTGGGTGGGAATAATTGCAAATGCACAATGTAATTTAAAGTTAATGCTTAATTAACAATTTGCTGTGTTCATTAATTTCAAAGACATTGATCTCATCTGAATCTATTCAACTTCCATAGAATAACCTTATTAGGTGGTCCTTTGGATACCTATAGTTGGCACTCACGAGGCAACTACCCGTTTCACACTTCATGTAGAGACAGCGGAGAAGTTTTGTTTTTGGCAGAAATGAAAGAATGGTTAGAAAATGTTCAAGAACGCTAGAATTTTTGTGTAATTTTAACAGTGAATGAAGATTTCGATTTTTAGCTTAGTTTCTTGCCGTATGGCTGACATACCAATCATACTCCGGAATCAGACCATCTCTATTTTATACTGAATCTAACATGAAATTTAGAGCCGGGAATATGTAGATTCAGAGCAACAGCGATAAAAAAATTTGTTGGAGCCCAACGCTGTACCAAACTTACTGATATTTTTTTGTTTTATGTAACTACCTAACTATTGCCAATGCCAATTACAACAACTAGCAGTGAGTGCGACATATTTGCAATAATACATTCATGATTTAAAGCACGTGAAGAAGAAGAAGAAGAAGAAACCGTCTTTCAAACAACATACACTTATCGAGCAAATATGTGTCGCAAGCTGGTTTTTGAATCAAGGCCTGCAGAGTGCATTGATATTTACATACAGTAACAACTTCCACTAAGCAACAGCTAGGATATACTCTGATACCCCCCTCCAGTTCAAGATACGGATAAAAAGAAGTATTAATATCGTTGTCTTAGCTTTGAGAACACATGTTTCGATAACGTAACTTAAGCTCTTGCGCCAACTATTGCCTGCATACTATAGATTGCAAAGAACAAACCAAAACACAAGCAGAAAGCAGCGAAGGACATGAATAAAGCGAGCAAAGTAAACTTATACACGACTTAGAGTTGAAACAGAAAAGGAACGAATATGACGATTTTTGAGTTTGTCCCAAACTCTTAAATCAGCAACTGGATGTGAGTTTTGTTGAGATTATTAGTCCCACATTGTCTGGGCAATCTAAGATCATGCGGTTTATAATCCCTTAATTAGGGCCTCTCCACTCATAGTCAATTGGTTTTGAGTTGGATGCCCGTATTCTAACATGGTATCAGAGCAGGCTATTTGCGACGAGTCATTTGACCGCGCCTTTACTTCGCGTCACCCGATTTAATTGTCCACGTGTTAGACCTTACGAGGCTACACGTGAGGGGACGTGTTGAGATTATTAGTCCCATATTGTCTGGGCAATCTAAGATCCTACGGTTTATAATCCCTTAATTAGGGCCTCTCCACTCATAGCCAATTGGTTTTGAGTTGGATGCCCGTATTCTAACAAGTTTAACCCAACGTAGTTAATATCGGATTTCGGTTTGTCCCGACCGAGACACTGGTACAACTTTGTACCGGGGAGATTTCGGTTCCAAATCTCGGTGCAATTTCGGTTTCAAATTTATACCTTATAATTTCTATAACAACCATTTTCACGCATTTCATCCATTAAGATATAATAAATATCATCAACCATACAATTTCCTGATACACCAGCCATAGTTAGTGACAATTCAAAGTAACTAACGTATCTATGCCACCGAATACTTCTTGGTTAGTGCTTTTTATCCTACCACATTTTCTTGATTCCCTTGTTAGAGCTATCCTTCGGGGGGAAAAAAACTTGTTGGAGCTAAGAACATCTCTGTTTGGTTAGTGGTCCACCTGCTCGTACCCAAATGAGTGCATGAGTAGCAGCTAGATAGGTGTCATAAAACCCAGAACAAGAGCGGCATTAAAATATGTAAATGCTTTAGATACTAAACCTAACTTAACGCTTCTTCTCCACCTCGTTATCACGGCCACCACTATCTCCACACTGTCCACAACTTTCTTTGTTATTCATCATCTCCCACACAGAACATCCCCTATCAACATCATTACTGTGAACACCAACTACAACAAACCGGAAAGTGATAATATGCATGTTAATGAGAGATCTTATAAAAATATAAGTGGAGGTTGATCTAGATTGATTTGATTTTGAAATTAGTTAATTCTTCTGAAAATTCTGCTTTCTTACTGAAATCGACGCGAGAACCTGTTTTCGTTCTTTAATCAAGTTTTCTAGTATAATTTTTAGCCCAATGCCCTGAAATTGAAACGATTCAAAGATTGAATCCCGTAACTAATAACATTGAATGGTAATTTCCGAAAGAATTTGATGTTTAGTGATTTAATTTTGCTGATTTATGCGGTAATTTTTTTTACAAGTGAAAGCGAGACTACCGAGTTTCTCGGAATTTAGTACTTCTCGGCCGGCATAACCGAGATTTTTTCGGAAATCTCGTATCGGCGATATCTACCATATCGCCATCCATACCTCCGGAATCGAGAATATCGGTAGAGATTGACTACACTGGTTTAACCTCAAACTCCTGATCACCGACTAACCAACATTTATGTATCTGTACATTTTTTTTATACGTATTATTGATTGTCACGCCTAACAAGAAGATGGTCATCAGACTCATCACACCACAATCGATAGAGCTAGCCAAGCTCTGAAATATCACCTCATTTTATGCGTAAGGTAAGACCCGTAAAAGCCCGTAATGTATTGTTTTTGTTGTTTTTCTTTTTGATGCAACCATACTATATTGTGGTATGACTGCCTCTCTCCAAACATATTTTATTAAGGCTGCACATGAACCGGTACGACCCGGTTTTCTATTAGAACCGGTCCCTGTACCTGGTGTTTACCGGTACCTCATTTTGAGGACCGGTACCTGTACCTGGAAAGACCGATCCGGTACAGACCGGTACCGGGTTTTTACCCATAGTCCTCCTCCTTCACAGATCACAACTAAATTCCTCACACAAAAAGTAAAAATTTCTTCAAAATAATTCTTCAATACATCAAAAAGTTATTAATTAAACTAGGAAAATCAGAACTGAGTTTAATTAGACAATTATATGGCCAAAGTTTTACATGAACAATTTTCTTTGACATTGATATACAGCTGGGAGAAGGACTCTAGTTGCAATTCTTAATCCATTATTGCCGCCTCTAGGACCAAAATCATCACCATCATCAATTCAAGCATCAACCTGAAACCCTACTCCACCACCATCACTCTCAATCATCCTTCTATCAACCGCTGATTCAAACGAATGCCCAATTTCAATTACCCCCAATTATAACTGAAAATCTAAAATTTAGAAGTTTTAGAGTAAAATCAAAGCAAGATAATCATCATCAGAAGCACCATCTGGATTATTAACACTCAACAGGAAGAATTCACGAAGAAAATTCATTCACAAGATAATAAAAAATAATTCAATTGAAATCGAAAAGTTTAAAAAAAGAAAGAAAAGGGAAACCCATTTTCAATTTCTTCTCGTTCTGTAGCAGAAACCCATTTTCTTGTCAATCGAGCACATCGAACCCTAATTCTTCAATGTTATCTTCTTATCTATGTTCTTAATATTCTTTCTTAAATCTGCTCCATATCTCAGATTCACACCCTCAGGTCGCCTCAGCCGCAGCACAATCAGAACGAGAAAGAATGAAACGAAGAAAACTGTCTTTCTTCGATTTAGGTATGGAATTGATGATGGTGGTGGTGGTGGTGGATAAGAAGGTGGTGGTGGATCTGATACAGAGTTACGGACTAGAGTTTCTCTGCTCTTCAGTTTTGAGAAAAAAGAAAGAAAGAAGAAGAACGACTGAACGAGTGGTCAATAGTCGACACTCCATAGAATAGATAAGATATAGATGACTCTGAAAACCTAGGATCGATGGTTGTGGTTACTTATAATCAAAAAATCTAATGGCTGATATTAACCGGGGTATTTGGTCCGGTACAGGTCGGAAATAGGATAGAACCGTTCCCTGTACCCAGTCCTATACCGGTTCTCGAACTCAGTCCCGGTCTCTGTACCGCCTACACCGGTTTCGGTACGGTTCCGGTCCGATTTTTCCGATTCCAATCCGGTACAGGTATTCTTAACCGGTTCTTGTGCAGTCTTATATTTTATATAAGGATGACCTAGTTTGTCGTGTGTTAAATTTTCTGGTCCATATCGTTTTTCTTTGTTTTGAAAAGTTGGTACCTATATATTATATGAAATGTTTCGTGTAGACTGGATTCACTGGAAGACCTTCCCAATCATTGTAGATAAGATCACTGGATGATAGCGTCCATTGATATCCGGGAGAATTTTGTAAAACCTTTTTCACTCTAGGTTTGCAAGATTTTAGTCCAACTCGTGGTAAGTTGCACCTTTTTCAACAAATTGGGGTATGGCGAGAAAATACAGTGGTGTGGTGTGGGTTGTTGTCCAAAATGTAAGAACTCTGAAGAAAAGCCAAACAAAAATGGCCCCATGATGCACAGGCTAATGAGATGAAGCTGTAGTGGGAGCACTTCTCATTACAGAGTATTCCAACTCTTATCTTTATTGTGATCTCCTCAAGTGTTGCTTTCTTCTGGAAGGTAAACTCGTAGTTGTTATACTAACTAAAGTGTGAATCAATATATTCCCTGGTGAAGAAATGCAGGCTGTAAGTGGCAACTCAGAATTTCAGATAACCCTTTTGGATGTGTACGATAAGAGTAACCAGCAGGGAATGCTATATGTAACTTCAGTATTGCTAGAATTTGAAATTAAATAATACCATATTATTTCTAGCTTAAAATTGCTAATTGGAGTTTGACAAATAACCACTAAGAATCAAAGTATAGGAGAATTTAAGCCAACTGTGGATAACGTTTCCTGAAAAATAACATGTCAAAAGGAATAAGCCTGTCCAAGTCCATGATATGTTTTGAAGCCCAGAAGTAAATCAAAACCCAGTTCGCCGAGCCAAAAAATATTATGAAGGGGGTTAAAAAATATATATATATAGAAATAAGGGGAGCTAAAATTTTTTTTATAGAAATAAAGGGGGCTAAATGCTAAACACTGGTGGACTAAACACTAAATACAAGATAAAATGGAGGGTGTTTATATAGTTAAAATGATTTATGGGGGGGCTAGAGCCTGGGTTAGCCAACCACTGGCTCCGCCACACCTGGGGCAAGACCCTCTCATCCTCTCAGCCTAGGTAGGCAAATGACTTGTAGTAATTAAATTCAGTTAACCAAACAAAAGCCCCGTACTCGATCCAAACCTTCCCTATGCTATGCATGAGGTTGTTGATAGGGAAAAACTATTTGCTGGTTTTTTAGGAAAAGTGAAGAGACGACCGTGCGGACGAAGACCCTTCAACCGAGCAAATTGCTTTAACCTTTTGCAAACAGATGCACTGCATGGGAGTGCTTTGAGTTCGAGAGATCAATCTGTAGGACTCCGGCCTAAACCAAGACAATGGTGGTTCCAGAGTCAATTCGGTCACAAAAGAGGATGGGTTGGTCTGTAGGAGGGAAGCTAAGTAGTGTGTGAGATCAATGTTGATCAAGGATTGTGGATGTGTTATGTATTCTGCGTGAAAATAAGATAAGTTCTGATTGATTGAATTTGGTCTGTTGAGAGTGATTGCTCAGACGAGAATTCTTGTGTGATGAGAATTCTTTGTTCAGACGAGCGTTCTTTTTGTTTCAATCATAGATTCAGAGACTCATTTATATTGCAACAATAGTTAGACACATTGATCCCATGAAGTATGACAGTTGCTGGAGTGAAATAGCGGAAAGTGGGAAATCGTGATTAAACCAGTTCCACGTCATGCGGAGACTTGGTTGGTTATCCACCCACTACTTTGCTAACTCCACTAACTGCTTGCACGAATTACTCACATTTCTCATCGTGGATGAACATACGTGTCGTAGGCCGCCAGACTAAAACCCTAGTTAATATCCCTCCATGTGACATGATTGATGTCTCATGAATGTGGAGTCTGCAAAGCAGACGTGTATTTATTCAGTTGTTGACTTGACTAGACGATGAGTCTTAGTATTGTTGAGTCAAGCATGATGGACGAATGCTCTAAGACTCATGAATTGAGCATGTCTGCTGGGACAGATGTATAGTTCTTGAATGAATGTTAATAGTTGAATCAACATGATGAATATTGACAAGATGAGCAAATATTGCTCGTATGATGAATTGTTGAATATTGATAGTTGAATCAATATTATTAGTTTGAGCAAATATTGCTCGTCTGAGAAAATATTGCTCGTATGATGAATTGCTAGTTAAATCAATATTATTAGTTTGAGCAAATATTGCTCATCTGAGGAATTATTAAATATTGATAGTTGAATCAATATTGATAAACTGAGCAAATATTGATCGTCTGATGATTATTGGAAACACGACCAAATAAAATATTAATTTAAAATATTGATAGGTGGACCGAATATTATATCATAAAATGTTGACTGCTTGATCAACATAAAATAGTGGTGTTTGAACCAGTTCAAAATTATGCTTTGCGGAGCATTCGGTTTGAAACCCTAATTTTGATCGATTGTTGATCCATTGATGATTTACTGAAAACCAACCAATGTGTGAGAGAGGGACCTGCTACATGGGATGATGGCCTACCATGTAGCGCCCAGATGCTCGAATGAGCAAGATCCAAAGTCCTTTGCGGACCAGTTGGTGAAAGAATGATCAAATGCTGGTTTAATCATTTATTAAAATAGTGCTCGTCTAAGCATTAGGCAATGAAACCTAATTATGGAGAGATGAGGGACTGACCAAGAGGGCATGGAACCGGCCCTTGGTGGTCGTGGGACTGACTGACGGTCGTTTGATGAAATTCCAAATTATTTGGAAAGAGTTTGAACCCAATATGAATAAATTAGGTCAAATTATGAAGATGTGTGGGACCGGCTCCTTGAAATCCAAAGGGCCGACCCTGGTCGATCAAGGTGACATGCCCGTGTCACCATGTTGCTCGTGTCTCAATTCTGAGAATTTTGATATTTTCTGATGTGCGTTCGAGCAACATCTTGGATTTTCAGAAGAGTTTGATCTTGACTGAAACTCTTAATTTTGCTCGAATGAGCAAGTAGGGCATTGCTCGTGCGATTGATATTAAAATAATAAAATATTAATATTTACGTTAGAAGCCTAGTCGGTCATGTGACCATTTGACTTTTTAGCTTTTGACCGCTTGAGCAATATTAATATGGAAAAAGCAGGGTTTTTGCTCAAACGAAGGAGTTTCATGAGATGAAGGAAATAATAATAATAAAATAATGGATCATAACGTGTGGGACTGGCCACGCCTAGGGCATTGCCGGCCGGCTAGTAGGCCCAGTCCCGTGACACCTTTCCCTTTTTTTTTTTCATCGTGTGAAGGAAATATGGAGAAACCGAGAGTTTTGCTCAAACGAGGGAGTTTTCTCAAATGAAGGAGTTTTCATGAGATTAGGAAAAATAATAAAATAAGGTAAATTAAAAGGAAGAAGCGTGGGACCGGCCTGCCGGCAGGCCCGGTCCCTTCAGGCGCCTCTTTATTATTTTATTATAAGTATTATTTTACTTCCCTATTTTGCATAGGTTTCCTCGTTTGTCCATATTTGAATGCTCATTCGTGCATTTGGGTGCTCGTTCGTGCATTAATGTTAAGTACACTTGCACCATTTTTTCGGGGCTTACTCGGTGGTGGCCCAGATGCCCGTATGTTGCATCTTTATTACTAACCCATGGAATTCTACTGGGAAAAGCCCTGAATTGAAGTAATGAAATATTATGATGAACGTATAATATTTTCTAGGAATTCAATTGATGAATCTTGCGACTAGAAATAATTAATTGATGGCTCTATACTAGCAGGAAGGCTGTCTAGGAACATTATAATTATTCGAGAATCGAGTGATATGAGCTAATTGAAGCATCATATTTATTCTGTATAGTCAGGGAAAACATTGTTACATCCTGAAGACGTTATCGCTCTATACTAGCAGGCAAGCTGTCTAGGAGCCTTCCAATCATTAAGATTCTATATAAAAGTGATTACTGAAATTGTTCAGTATTGATGAAATATGTCGTAGTCTCAATTGAGAGACTACATATTCATGTATGCTCTGAGAGGCAATACACTCAGTCAGAGGTTCTTATGGATGATCTAAGAGGCAATACACTATGTCAGAGATCATCGTGGATGATCTGAGAGGCAATACACTCTGTCAGAGATCATCATGGCATGAGCTTTCATGCTTAAACGAGAGACATGAGTCTCCATACTCGTCTGATTACTGGATCAGGAATATGCAAAGTTATGATTTTACGATTTTAGCCTTTGTCAAAAATCCACCATCAACATTAAGTCCCCTGCTTAGTGAGGGACAGTCATGTTCCTCAGTCAGCACTGGATGGTGATTTTTTTGCCATAGACGAAATAAGTAATTGAACTTGGTCGTAAAAGAATGTTAACGGATTTTCGATTTGCTCCAATGATGTCGCGTTCGAGCGAGCTATTGCTTGAATGAAGATCCCAGTAGCATGATAGAGCATCGTCTGGCGAGCATAAATTGATGTGGCACCGCTGATTTGGATGGTGGAATGCTCAATCTTGGCCGGCTTAGCATACGGGCCCGGCCCAAGAAAGGAAATCCTTGTGGAATTAGGTTTTGGAAATAAAATTTGATATAAAAGGGAAGAGACATTTTTTTTTTTAAATTTCTCCTCAATTGACCAACCACCCTTCTCCTTCTTCATCTCCCACGTCCGAGAAGCAGGGGATTTTTTTTTTAAGTTTGTCGGCACCGACCAGCGCCGACTACCGCCGGTGGAATTCCGGCCGGCGCCGACCAAGGTAAGCCATTTTATATTTTTAAATTGTTCATGATTTGTTCACATTAAAGATTATATACATATATTGATACATATATATGCGTGAGTTTTCATATGAAACCCTTGTTTTAGGAACGGACGTTCGTTCGTTAGTTAATTTAAGAAACGAACAATAATCCCTGACATATGAGAGATTTTTTTTTTGACATAGACCTGCGTCTAGTGATAAAAAATTTGTTTATGAGCTTTCATGAAAACCAAAAGTTTATTTTGATGTATGAATTTTAATAAAATTGAAATAAACCCCCGTTTCGAAGACGAATGCTTGGGAGATTTTTTTTTTTTTTTTTTTTATATGCGTATGTGACCTGCTCACGTAAAAAATATATTTATGTGTACGTGACCATCTCATGTAAGAAAATATATTATTTTTTTTAATTTACGTGAATAATTCACATTTGAAAAAGAAATTTATTTATTTTTTGTTGAAAATCGGAATTTTGATTTTGAATAATTAGTAAAACATAGACGATTATTTATGATGAAATAATGCCTTGGGGTGAGTTTTCACAATTCGGTAGTGTATATTCACACAATGAAAATTATGTTCACGGTTTTATGAAAAATCAAGTTTTGATTTTTTTGAATAATGAGTTTTGCTCGTCTTTGCAGGTTCGAAGAAACGAGTAAGTTTTGAAATATTAACTCTTACATCACAATCACTACTGTTAGTGGAATCGTAAACATGTAAGAGTTGGAAAGTTACCATTTTGTAGACGTTGATGTGAGCATCCTAATTATTTTGTAATACTTTAATTCCACTGCTTTGATGAAATTTGCATCTATGAATGGCATACTGAAGTAGAAATGTTGTACGGATGTCACGGCTACTTTGCAGAGATGTCAAACGATGGTCATGAGACTCCTCCGATTGATAAAGAGGAAGAAGCGGTGACTAAGAGAACTCCAAACACGGATGACACTGCTTCAATTGATGAAGAGGAAGAACCGGTGATCAAGAATACCCCAAACACGAATGACGAATTTTTTGTGATTCAATATAGACCCGAAAAACGTCTTCCAGGCTCTTCATTTCGTCTTCTTGTCAACCCCAGGGACATTACTCAGAAGAAATTAGTATCCCCTCGAGCGATAATTCGATTCTGTCTGCAAGGAGGACACTATTCTTCTTCACTTATAGAGTTTAAGCTTTCCCGAAGACCTTTAGCAGAATTTTCTGGATGAGCGAGACATATGCTGGGTTACAATCATGTCCGATCTATGTTGGATCAGGCACAAGTGACAAGGGTTATCCAAGCAGCTGGAGACTTGTTTATTTATCACGATGTGAGAGGTATGGTAGCTTTTCTCGCTCGCTGGTGCCTTCCTACTCACACTTTTATATGCAGATGGGGAGAGTTTACCATCACTTTGGAGGATGTGGTTTTTTTGTTGAACCTTCCAATTACGGGTAATCTTCTTGAAGAACTTTCAGCGGAGGAGACTGCAATGTCTGACATCTTGACAGCTAAGATGGACGACCTTAATCAATTATCCAGCAAATTTTGTTATGCTCAATGGTTAAGGTATTGGTGGCCGAGAGATAGAATTCCCGACTGGCCCGTCGATGGTACATTAACCATTGCGGATTTCTTGTGCTTGTGGTTTTCCGGAGATGTACTTGAAGTTAGTGGGAACTTGCTAAAGCCATTTGTAATTCCTTTTGCTATTAAGATGGCTCAAGGTAAGAGAATTCCCATCGGTAGTCTGTTCTTGGATTCGTTATACTCCAATTTAGACTCCTTAGTTCTAGAATCCAGCATCTCTAATGGTTTTATGAAAATTGAATCTTATGTCAATTCAATGTTTCTCCAAGCTTTAATGTGGGAACGCTTCAAGAATTACGCACCGATTCCTCGTAGCATCTTGCAAGGACCGAATGTTGATTCTCGTCATGCTCTCTCTGAGAAGGATAATGCCAGGATTATGCGTTGGTCCACAAAACAGCCTCGGCTTAAGACACGCTTCATTGATATGTTAGATAACGAGTTTGAGTTTAATTTTCGTCTGTGGATAGCAATACCTCCTCATGTTTCTCAATTAATTACTTCCAATGTTGCTGGAGAAAACACTACGTTGGTATCTTGTACATACCTGAGTATTGGTGAGAGATCTTCCATGCTGAGTTGCACTCCTGGTTGGTTATTTAGTATCGGTAATACATGGAGAGCTCCTTGTGGAAGAATATAATATTGACAGAGCAGCACGCCAAATGGGTCTTGACCAGTGTGTTCCGAACATTCGAAAGAATAAACCATCAGTTGAACAACTTAAAACTCGTTTGGATTGCACATACTTGAATGGAGGTGAGTATCTGTTTCCTTGCTCTGATCGAGCCACATATAGAACTACTGGTTATATAAGCTTCTGGACCCATCAACTTGAGCGCCTCCATGACTTTATGATAGCTACTCAAACTCCCTCAAAAGAACCTCCTACTGTTGAGATGATCTCCGCTCGGCCGAGATTGAAATATCCTTATGGCGGCGATAAACGAAAAACACTTCCAGGATGTTCACCAGTAAGTATTATTTTTATGATTTTGCAAAGATATAATAATTATATCTTAATTATTTCATTAACTTCACCAAAGGATGGTCGTGCTGTGAGACCTCGGATTGATGTGGATTTCTCGGAAATAGCAGCAAGCCTTCGGGGCGAAGAATCCAGAAGTAAGGATTACAGGATGATACCGAATACTGTAAAGTCCCCAGCTGACTCTTAGGTAAGTTGTTAGCTCTTCTTCTACCATGACTTTATCTTGTCCATTGAATTAGGATCACAAAACCAATGTTTGTTACTTCGTTTCAGAACTTTGGTCCATCGAGTATTGACGGTCTTCAATTCACTGCTGCTGGACAGGCGGCTCCTGATTCTAGTGAAGAAGAAGTTGATGTAAGTGCCTCTTCGCATAGCCATTTATGGTATTTATTGAATAAAATAATAATGATTGTTGTTAATATATCCTGGAGGAGCTCATCATAGATAAGGAAAGCACTGATGATGCCCATTCGTCTTCGGAAGATGGTGATGAAGAAAATTCTCAAGAGGCGGAGCCGAATGAAGGTAATGACGCTCCTAATGGTGACACCGACTATATCAACCCCTCGAACAATTTAGAGACCACTCAGGTAAGTATCCATCTTGTAATTTCTTCATTGAAGTATAAAATTGCTGATTTGTGAATGATTGAATGAAAATCCATGTGAATAAATAAGAAATTTTGCCGAAATATGTCACCAGAAAATTCAGAATTCAGCCTCTTAGTAAAAACGTTGTAGAATCATCATCCCATGTCGGATTTTTACGGTCTACCCTAGTTTTCTCATGCCCAGGAAATTCCCAAGCTTATCAAAAAACTTTTTGGAGTTTGAGCACGTTTAGGGACCGAAATTGATGAAACAGTAAACTTCCAGGAGCCTTCCAGAAATTTTTCAGCTGTCATATAGTTCAATGTTTCGGCCACATCTTTTTTATCATTTATCCAATTACTATGAATTTTGGATATGTTGTAGACGATATCCATACGAACATAATGGTATATGACTCAACCTTATATTCCTTACAATTTTCTCCTAGATCGCTGCTTTGTGCAGGGAAGTGTAAAACTGTCTCAGACGAACTTGTTGTAAAACGTCTTTCTTGCATCTTCACACCACCTGCTTGTGTCTTGGATGTATAATGAAGAAATTAGATAGTGTTAGTTCACTTACATGCTGTACTTTATGATTGCTATTGGAATTCCATGATTGAAGCACTCTGACCCATATTTTTGCACTATCAGGTGCGAAATAATGATGTTAAGGATAACAAAGCTAATATTGATGACACAAGCAATGTTGTGGATCAAAGTGGTGGTACAATCATCTATAAACCCCAATATCGTGAGGATGTTACTGCTGAAGCTATTGAAGAGACCGAAGTTCAAGTTACCATCGCTTCAGAGATAGAAAAAACTGTTCCATAGATAGCAGAAACTGTTTCAGCGACTGAAACTAGTATATTGGTGCACAAATACCCTAATGCGGTGGTTACTCTTGATCCTCCATTCAGCGAGCCACTCCCCTATCATGAATTAGTTGGTGGATTCAGCATCCCCATTGGATATGCTGGTTTATATCAGAAAATATTAGAACGGTATGGTCACATTGTTGTCACCATAAATCCCTATCGTGTTTATTTCTTGATAATGCAGGTAGTAGCCATCTTGCTTGTTATAGATGATATTCGAACCAGAGCTAGAAATATTGTGACCAATGATGTACTGTTTGATTGGGAGTACAACTTGGACCATTCTGAGAAACTTGGTTTCAATGTGGGATGGCTTCGTGAGAGAATTGAATCCATTAAAGAAGCAGTCGAAAAGAATGTACCCTTGACAAATAATGTTATGATAGAGAAGGAAGCTAAGATCGAGAATTCATACGTGGGATGGCTTCAGGTACGACGACTAACAAACCCCCTTTTTCCTATATTCCTCGTCAATTTCTTTGCCACTAAATCAGCGAACACGTAAAGAAAACCCTGCAGATTGTGAAGGGGGGAAACCCCTGTAGCGTTGCAGTTGGCAGGATGTGAAGGGGAAATACCCTGTAGCTTCTGCAACAGGGACATGGTGTAAGCATATCCGCATTAATGGTCGAGAATTCGTAATTCCATAAAAACGGTGATTACTTACCATCTGGCCCATAAACAATCGCGGCGCGGGTGGCGTCAAGTATTTTGTTTGCCGTAGTGCAAGTTGTGCAAGGCTTGACAAGCCAGCGTAAAAACTATGTTATATTTTTTGGAGATATTCTCTAGTCGACCCGGTACTTGCTACTGGAAAAGACTTTGGATTTGGATTTGGATTTGGATTTGGATTTGGAGAAGGAAGCTAAGATCGCCCAATTGATTGAAGAACTGGAGTTGGAGAAAGCAGCCTTGCGAGACCTAAAGATTACAGCGGAGCAAAAATATTACTTTGCTGATTTCCTTTAGTTTCTTTTCATGATTCCTTGAACCCTGAAATTATGAGAGATGATAGGTTTTGTTTTGGTTTTGATTTTGATTGATTTTAGAGAAGTAGATGATTGAGGATTTTCTTTTGGGTTTGATAGAGATTTTCTTTAAGTAAACTGAACTTTGATAAATTGTTGAATTCAAATACTGGATGCAAGTATTGCAAACATTTTGGAGGAATTGAAATATAGTGAAAGAAAATCCTAAATGCCAAATTCGGATGTTTTGAGTGTTCGTGCCTTGAACCCCAATACCTCGAACGTCTAATATCTCAGGCATCAAACGCTTTGAGCCAAGTCTCGTGTATTATTGCCACGTTCGCTTTTCCATCCATGTTGACTAATTTGTGATATCCTCCAGCAACAGACTTAGATATCATGAAAGGTACTTCCCAGTTGGAGTTCCTTGTAGAATGAAGATTGCGCTTAGTCGCTTTGAGAACCAAATCTCCTTCATGAAACTTGTTAGGCTTAATCTTTCGTGCCTGGATATCTTTTGCCGGTCCGGAATTCCTCGTACATTAGGATTCCATGTTTGTGGATCTTTCCAATCTTGCGGCACATGTGGACACTCGTGCAAAGGAGAATATCCATGATATTGCTTGTTGTGTTTGGACATTATTTCAGCAATGAATGTGCTGGTCAGATGCTCGATTTGGAGAGGCTCCATATTCAACCACTACGTAAAATATTGTTGTGGCGAAGATACCCATTCATAGTGTCTCACCACAGTAGAGTTGCTAGCCGGTTTGAGTCCCCGGACTAAGAGAGCATGTTTGAAAACAGATGACATGGACGTATGAGGAGGAATAAGACTTGCCTGAGCGCGGAACCTTCTGAGAAATGTTAATGCATCTTATTCAGGCTCCTGTTTCAACTCCATCATAGTTTGGAATTGCTCCAAATGCTTTGTTGATGGAACATCTGTTGAATTTTCCGAGTCAGAGCTTTCCTCGTCTGAGAGAGGTGTAGGCGCCTCATCAGTAATCATCTTTTCAGCGTGAATCCATGCTCTTCTGAGAACCATGTCATACCATGGATCTTCCCGGATTATGTAAAATTTGGTTTCTGTCCAGGTCGAGCTTGCTTTCATCTTAAGAGTAATGTATCCATAAGCATCCCTAGGCGTTCCTTCATGATCCATGATGGAGATGGGAGCATGAGTAGCTTCCTGTCGAGTGATACCAGCAGCTCCAAGGGTTTTCAATGGGATGACATTGATAGAAGTGTCGATATCGATCAACGCTCGCTTGAATTCATTTCCTTTGAGATGGACTATGGTGAGAAGTCCCCAATCATACATTTCCTTGTCTATGGCTGGAGGTTCAGGGAATGTTTCCTGAATTGATAAATGTTTCCATGACACGATGTGATTTAATACAACAAACATGTCTTTTCTTTGAGCCTTTGATAAGTACAACAATTCACAGACATGCTCGATTAAGGATTGAACTGCTTCTTTGACAGGTGGTTCAAAGAGAGTGAAAGTCCTGACCAGAAAAGGGTCTCTGTGTACTCCTTCAGTCCCCAGGTTAAGCTCTCCTAATTCGACCTTTTCTTTGAATATGCGCTTCCTGCACTTACTCGTGGGATGATTGATGAACCTATGAAAGCGGAAATAACGAGGATTCTCCATGTCCTCTTCAGTTGGTTCTTTCCTGACATATGGTAATTTGATTACACCATCTTGGATCCAGACCTCTAGCAGTTCGATCACCTCTTCAATGGGAAAAGGGAAGTCAGGTTCTGCTTGATCAGCTTCCGTGCGCTGAGTCAGGGCTTGTGCGTTCTGGGTTTGATCATCCTTCCTTTGTGCTTTTGGAGGAGCTGGAGAAGCGTGCTTGTGTTGGGCCTCGGATTTCCGTTTGCTCCCTTCTGCAACAACATTTGTGGAAGGTTTGAGGCTATATTGCTTGTTGATCATGCATCTTTTACCTCGTGTTTCCCGTGGTTCTTCATCTTTTATAGCCTTTTCCCTTTCCAGTAAAGCAGGTGTGGTAGTTGCTGATCGCTTGGACGCTTCATGAAGCTCTGAGAAAGTCTGGAACCGGAGATTTTCGAGTAAATATCTATAGACCTGGATCATTCCATTTATGCACAAATCTACAAGTTGTTGTTTTGTGACATTTGGATCATGACAGTCCAAGGCCTGGACTCTGAACCTTTTCACATAATCATTTGGATGTTCATTGCTCCTTTGAAACATCCTTCCTAGATCGGAGAGAGTGACTTGTTCTGAGACGAAGAGATACTTTCTGTAGAATGCATTTATCATCTCTCCCCAACTGGCAATGCTTCTTGGTATGATGTTATTATACCAGGTGTATGCCCTGCCTGTCAGAGACTTTGAAAATTCCTTTAGACGAACGATATGATTGTGTTCATGCTCGCTTAACGACTCCACAAATCGAGAAACATGTTATCGAGCGTTGCTTGTTCCATTATAAAGTGTGAACATTGGAGACGTATAACCCTTTGGAAGAGGAATCCTTTACGTAGCAGGGTATGGAGGTTGGTGACAATGGACAGGGGATGTCTTATCTTTTCCACGGTTCTCTAAGAGGCGTTCAAAATCTTCACGAGTGATGAAACTGGATGGTTGTTTCGTTGGTGGGTTGTCTGCAGCTTTGCGGACTTCATCACCATCCACCACATGAATTGGAGAGATTTTAGGATCAGCAGCCGGGGATGTTTCTTTGGCTTTTCCTTTCTCCGACCCGTCCTGAGTTTTCTCTGACATTTTTTCTATGAGAGTTTTGAGATAAGTGCATAACTCCTTCTACGTTGCGGCCATGTCAGTCTGATTTTTAGCGAGAACTTCCTGAACCTTCATAAGATCATCTATGGTAGGCTGATTTTCCCTGATTTCTTCAGGAGATCGGCTGAAGAGATGATTATTTCCGATATTGGTTTGAAGAGGGATGGTATCAGTAGCACCATTTTTGGGAGCCGGAGTGACTGGAGTACCACCATTGTTGTTGCTAGTGCTAGCACTGTTTGGGTTAGGATTTGTAACTGAACCTGACCTAAGATCAACCATTTTGAAGAATTAAGATTGCAACCGAGATATTAATCTCCCACTGTGGTCGCCAATCTGTTGATGGAGAAAAACGATTTGCTGGTTTTTTAGGAAAAGTGAAGAGACGACCGTGCAGATGAAGACCCATCAACCGAGAAAATTGCTTTAACCTTTTGCAAACAGATGCACTGCACGGGAGTGCTTTGGGTTCGAGAGATAAATCTGTAGGACTCCGTCCTAAACCAAGACAATGGTCGTTCCAGAGTCAATTCGGTCATAAGAGAGGATGGGTTGGTATGTAGGAGGGAAGCTGAGAAGTGTGTAAGATCAATATTGATCAAGGATTGTGGATGTGTTGTGTATTCTGCATGAAAATAAGATAAGTTATGATTGACTGAATTTTCTCTGTTGAGAGTGATTGCTCAAACGAGAATTCTTGTGTGATGAGAATTCTTTGTTCAAACGAGCGTTCTTTTTGTTTCAATCATGGATTCAGAGACTCATTTATATTGCAAGAATAGTTAGACACATTGATCCCATAAAGTGTGACAGTTGCTGGAGTGAAAGAGTGGGAAAGTGGGAAATCGTGATTAAACCAGTTCCACGTCGTGCGGAGACTTGGTTGATTATCCACCCACTACTTTGATAAATCTTCTAACGGCTTGCACGACTTACTCACATTTCTCATCGTGGGTGAACACACGTGTCGTAGGCCGTAAAACCAAAACCCTAGTTAATATGCCCCCATGTGACATGATCGATGTCTCATGAATGTGGAGTCTGCAAAGCGGACGTGTATTTAGTCAGTTGTTGACTTGACTAGACGATGAGTCTTAGTATTATTGAGTCGAGCATGATGGACGAATGCTCTAAGACTCATGAATTGAGCATGTCTGTTGGGACAGATGTATAGTTCTCGAATGAATGTTAATAGTTGAATCAACATGATGAATATTGACAAGCTGAGAAAATATTGCTCGTATGATGAATTGCTGAATATTGATAGTTGAATCAATATTATTAGTTTGAGCAAATATTGCTCGTCTGAGAAAATATTGCCCGTATGATGAATTGCTAGTTAATCAATATTATTAGTTTGAGAAAATATTGCTCGTCTGAGCGGATATTGCCCGTTTGAGGAATTATTAAATAATGATAGTTGAATCAATATTGATAAACTGAGCAAATATTGCTCGTTTGATGATTATTGGTAACATGACCAAATAAAATATTAATTTAAATTTTTGGTAGCTGGACCGAATATTATATCATAAAATGTTGACTGCTTGATCAACATTTATGCTTTGCAGAGCATTAGGTTTGAAATCCTAATTTTGATCCATTGCTAATCAATTGATGATTTACTGAAAACCAACCTATGTGTGATAGAGGGACTTCTACATGGGATGATGGCCTATCATGTAGCGCCCAGATGCTTGAATAAGCAAGCACCAAAGTCCTTTGCGGACCCAGTTGGTTAAATAATGATTAAATGATGGTTTAATCATTTCTTAAAATAGTGATCGTTTGAGCATTAGGAAATGAAACCTAATAATGGAGAGATGAGGGACCGACCAAGAGGGCATGGAACCGGCCCTTGGTGGTCGTGGGACCGACTGACGGTCGTTTGATGAAATTCCAAATTATTTGGAAAGAGTTTGAACCCAATATGAACAAATTAGGTCAAATTATGAAGATGTGTGGGACCGGCTCCTTGCAAGGCAAAGGGCCGACCCTGGTCGGTCAAGGTGACATGCCCGTGTCACCATGTTGCTCGTGTCTCAATTCTGAGAATTTTTATATTTTTTTGACGTGCGTTCGAGCAACATCTTGGATTTTTAGAAGAGTTTGATCTTGACTGAAACTCTCAATTTTGCTCGAATGAGTAAGTAGGGCATTGCTCGTGCGATCGATATTAAAATAATAAAATATTAATATTTACACGAGAAGCCTAGTCGGTCATGTGACCATTTGACTTTTTAGCTTTTGACTGCTTGAGCAATATTTAAGAAAATATGGAAAAAAAACAAGGTTTTTGCTCAAACGAAGGATTTTCATGAGATGAAGGAAATAATAATAATAATAATATAATAAAATAAGGGATCATAAGGTGTGGGACCGACCACGCCTATGGCATGGCCGGCCGGCTAGTAGGCCCGGTCCCGTGACACCTTTCCCTTTTTATTTAATTATTTTTCATCGTGTGAAGGAAATATAAAGAAACTGAGAGTTTTGCTCAAACGAGAGAGTTTTCTCAAATGAAGGAGTTTTCATGAGATTAGGAAAAATAATAAAATAAGATAAAATAAAAGGAAGTGGCGTGGGACCGGCCACGATGGCATGACCGGCCGGCCGGTGGGCCCGGTCCCTTCGAGCGCCTCTTTATTATTTTATTATATTATTTTCTTCTCTATTTTGCATAGGTTTCCTCGTTTGTCCATATTTTTGAATGCTCGTTCGTGCATTTGGGTGCTCGTTCGTGCATTATTGTTAAGTACACTTGCACCATTTTCTCGGTGGTGGCCCAGATGCCCGTACGTTGAATATTTATTACTAACCCATGGAATTCTACTAGAAAAGCCATGAATTGAAGTAATGAAATATTATGATGAACGTATAATATTTTCTAGGATTTCAATTGATGAATCTTGCGACTAGAAATAATTAATTGATTAATTGATGGCTCTATACTAGCAGGCAGACTGTCTAGGAGCATTATGATTATTCGAGAATCGAGCGATATGAGCTAATTGAAGCGTCATATTTATTCTGTATAGTCAGGGAAAACATTGTTATATCCTGAAGACGTTATCGCTATATACTAGCAGGCAGGCTGTCTAGGAGCCTTCCAATCATTAAAATTATATATATATATGTCTTTTATATAGTCAGGGAAAACATTGTTACATCCTGAAGACGTTATCGCTCTATACTAGCAGGCAAGCTGTCTAGGAGCCATCCAATCGTTTTCGATTCTATATAAAAGTGATTACTGAAATTGTTCAGTATTGATGAAATATGTCGTGGTCTCAATTGAGAGACTACATACTCATGTATGCTCTGAGAGGCAATACACTCAGTCAGAGGTTCTTATGGATGATCTAAGAGGCAATACACTATGTCAGAGATCATCATGGCATGAGCTTTCATGCTTAAACGAGAGACATGAGTCTCCATACTCGTCTGATTACTGGATCAGAATATGCAAAGTTATGATTTTACGATTTTAGCCTTTGTCAAAAACCACCATCAACAGAGGTTTAGTTGTTAGTTGATCTCTCATTGTTTCAAGGAGTATAATTTTAGGTGAGTATCACTGTGTGATCCATCGGTACTAACCTCAGCTTTATGTTTTTGTTCATTATTTGTCAACATTACTGATTTCTTTTTACCGGAAAAAAAGCAAATCAGATTAAAAATGAGTCACAAATTAACTGTTACAGAAAGTTACAAAGACATCAGAAGAAGAAGATGAAGAAGGAGAAGAACTCAAGTAAGCTTGAGAGAAGAGAAAACTAAGCCCATTCCCATTTACAAATCAAGTGAAGAAAGTGAGTAACCTTAAAATAAATTTGTACTTGGAGATCAGTTTGTACCGGGTAGTGGGTACAGTACTACAGTTGACTGCAACTACAATATGTTTCAGAATTCAGAGTTCTTCTCTTATTTGTATAAATTCTATCATTTGTTTCCCTCCAACAAATTCCACCAACCAAATTTATTTCTCTACGGATATCATTCCTTATAAGTATCATTGAGTAGCCATATGATATCGATACCCGACCTGCGCGAACCATGCGGGTTTCTCCGAATGATCACTTTGTGAACATTGTCATTCGGCGGCACTCGTGTGCTTCTAACATGGAATTTGTTAGTCATGGCTCATGAGAGCTACCCTTCTGACAACAAAATCTCACAACTGTAATGTTTGCCAGGAGGTTGCTTCAAGCCGGGAAGGAAGAATCATGGGGGAGTTTGAGACCACATGGTCTGCACATGGTTTGAGTGGGACCCGTTTACCATTCTTTTGTTTACCACCTCTCTATCTTCCAGAATATCCACTCTTTTTTAATTAATCAATTCAATGCCTAAGCGGCTAAGCAGACAATTAAACATCAAACAAACACCTCTTCTCAGCTATTTCCTCACACCAAAAACCCATGATTGGTAAGGATACCGGAACTGGTAGGGAATATCGTTTGAGTGATCCGACGATTAGGATTGGTTTCTATTTTTTTTATCTTATATAGGATGGTATCCCATGAAAGAATTGGCATCAGCCTTTAGTAATCATACCAAAAACCATCCAACTTCAAATGAGAATCTTCTAATTATTATTGTCTATTTAATTCACCGAACAACTCCTCACCTTACCCATTTTTTATTTTACTTTTCAAGTTAATCATCACTACCGACATTTATAGTGGAAGTGCAAGCTCTATGATTTCTGGATAGTTGAGATTAACTCTGTCTTAACTCGGTCAACTATCAGTCTTGTCTTGGTCAAAATCATACTATATCCGGAGGATTAATAATTTAGTACCGCAGTTTTTTTATTAGGAAATGATTGTAATAAAAACTCTGAATCTGACTGGCTGGATGCCAATGGAAGCATGCATGTTGTAGATGTAGAGACCAGAGATATAGGTTGCCGGCAGAATGGACGCATCTGATCTCGGTAAAATTACTGCTAATTTCAATCCAAGGGATCAAGGGCTAAGAATAGTACCACCTAATTGGGAAAAGGAGTGGGGGAAGTGAGTGGGAGAAGTGTAGCAGCTTCGTAAGATTAGCCAACTTGTAACTAAAATGGTCAGTAATGAAAGTCAACTTTTAGATAGTACTACAATAAGATTAGCAGGATCTAAATTTCAATTTAATTATTTGTGCGGAAGTTTCCGTGGAAGGGCATTTACCTCAGAGCAGTAAATGCCAATAGGTATGTGTTACGTATTGTCTAAATGCCAAGAGACAGAGAAAATGCTGGTGTAGGACACATCCGTTGTGTCAATTTATTTTGTTTAGAACATTTGTACTAGGTGACTTGTTCATATCTGTCTCCAATCTCTATGACCATTTAGAGATGTGGAAGGATGACCGAAGATCTATCGTGTTAAATGATTATTTTTTGAATTTAGCAGAGTTTGTTTAGAAAAGAAGAAAAGTAAATTTGGAAAAATATCAGGATAAATCGACATTTTTGAAGAATTAACAAAAAATTTGTACTTCCAAAGAAGTTTAAAAGCTTTCTTCGAGGTTTTCTCGAAATTTTCTAAAATATAATAATAAATATATAATTTTAAAAAAATAATAATAAAGAAAATTAATGAAATTTTTTGAATTTCTTAAATAATTATAAATCAGTTTATTTTTTTGGAAACAAACCTGAAATTCTAACCATGGAAATGAGTCCTTTAATGCATAAGAAAAAGTATACATGATCAAGTGGTGCTTGCTTCAGATCCCGTAAGTGAGATACATATTAAAAGAGAGGGGAATGTAGGTTTAAGGCTAATAAGTTTTATGGGTTAGATTTGGCTTCTAGATTAGACAAAAGGCGTTGCAATTCGTTCTTAAAGCGTTGTCTATTCTTCAACAATACTTCTCTTTCCAGATATATCTCACATGTGAACCAGTAGCGAGATAGTTTCGTTGTTTGGTTCAACATGGAAAAATCAACTTTTTCGTTGTTTGGTTCAACGCGGAGTGGAATATTCCACAGTAATGGAAACCCGCAACCAGCCTGCGCGAAATAGAAACATGCTACGCTGAATGGAAATGCGCCACAGAGTTTGACCTTTTTTTTCTTACACCTAGTTTACACCATCAATAATTAAATGTTTATTTAACCATGTTGTTAGAGCACTACTCGGTCGAACTCGCAAGCGTTTCTATCTCAAGCTTGTTTGTCAAGTTAAGTTGTCAAAACTATAAGTCTCTATTTCTAGTCTACTTATAGCTATGTCTCGGATTAGGATAGAATGTGTAGTTGAGCTTTAGACTTCATGGTGTTCATCGATTGAAGACAAAGATCTACTAAGGGGAGCTTGGAGGAACTTCATCAACAAAAGGTATGTGGAGACTTGAACTCATCTATCACTCAGAAGTCTATTCTATTCTATCTCATATTGAGACTAAGTCGTACAGCTATATAGACTTTACATTATACACATTTGAAATTTCGAGCTGAGTTAACTCGCTTACATCTTTCTCGAAATATGTGTTGGAAATCTTTTTTCTTTAACTACGTTCATCATTATTCTTGACGAAAGTCAAAAGATGATCATGTGAAAATCGCCTGGTAACATCTTACATGATTTGTGTGAGACAGTCATTTGATGTAGACTCGGAATGTTTCGTATTGATCTTTCGATCATTTGAAAATTACCTATAAGCTAATAGTAGACAACTATTGTCGTCTTCTAAGAATGTTTCAATGATTGAAATGGGAGTTTAGAACAATTAATCATTGTCTGGATATAACACAGTATGCATACCCGTATGCAAACTGTTGTAAGAATGATTCAGGTCCGAGAACCAAGTATCCATACCCGTATGTGAACGGTTTTAACTGTCAAAGTCCGGGAACTAAGTTTGCGTACCCGTTTGCTAACTGTCGGACGTGACCGAAGTCCAGAATTTAAGTTTGCGTACCCGTTTGCAAACTTATGTGGTTAAGTTCTAAAATCGGTTAAGTATAATTTCATACTCATGAACAAATACATTTATATATTAAGGAATGCAATCTTTGCAAACCGTGGCTAAATGTTCATGAATTGATTCCTTGAATCAAATCCGATTTTGCTTCAATTGTGTCTTGTATACTTCTATGAGAATATAAACAATTGAACAACTCTATGAGTAACACAATTAGATTCATTTGAGTATCATTTGATCTAGAAGTGTTAAGATGAACATGGTTAACACAAAAGTGTTCATATGGCTAACTTCGGTTAACTGTTATTGAGCCAACTCAATATACACGTTTAGGTACGGTTACCCATATCTAAATGAAGGTATATTTCATTAAGTGCGTAACAAGCTAAGACCATCTAACGGTGGAAACTTAGTTTGAATCTTAAATCAGGTTTTCAATCTAACGGTGAATATTGATTGCTTTGTCACAAAGTTATCAAACCCTGATTTGAAGACTATATAAGGGAGAACTCTAGTAACTGGGAAACCTAATCCCCACACCTTCTGTGTGATACTAGTTGCGACTAGAGTCGATTCTCCTTTAACTTAGGTTTTTCCTAAAACCATTATAGGTTAACGACTTAAAGACTTCATTGGGATTCTAAAGCCAGACCCAACTATTTTCTCTGTAGTTGCGTGTTCTGATCTTACTTGTTCTATCGTATTGAGTACTGTCTTCTCTAAGATTTGCTCGAGATTTATCTCCGATATGTAAGATATAAAAAGTAATCACAAAGCTATTCATCTTATTCTTTGTGATTCCACAATAACTTGTTCTACTACCATATAGTTAAGTTATTGTGAGGTGATTGATATTTCTAGGCTGTTCTACGGGAATATAAGACTGCATTATCAATTGGTTTCTGTTCACCTTGATTTATCAAAAGACAGAACAAAAACTTCGTAGGTATTTCTGTGGGACTGATACACGCATTTAAGTGTCTATTTTCATCTCTTTTGTGTATATTGTTAGTACCCATTTTTGTACTTATTTCGGTATTTTATCCCTTTGTAGGTGTTTTTGGAGGGATAGGCTTTTGCGGCGAAATTGGCTCGAAAAGTTGTTAAAGGCACCTGGGAGGACATCAACTATTCGGACTCTCACTTTGGATAAGGGGTACTCACTTGCTATTTACACCCCAGGACACCCCAAGTGTTAAAGGCACCCAACAGCAGGATAAGGGGCATCATCTTCACCGTTTGGATGCTGTTTTGGCGGGAAAATTCTTCACCACCTGCGTAATTCTA
>JAJJMB010009125.1:2718334-2746330 GCA_023531105.1 Papaver atlanticum | reverse complement strand
CTAAAAAAATCCTTCACAAGTTCGAGCAACGAATCTTTTTACCACTAAAACTACAAAACACATTAGGGACACGGATTTATCTATCAGAGTAGACTTTTATATGGGAGACAGATTTGTTTATCAAGTCTTCGACTTTGGGTCGTAGAAACTCTTAGTTGTGGGTGAGATCAGTTAAGGGAATCAAGTGCGTAGAGTCCTGCTGGGATTCAGAGACGTAAGGAACGCGATTGTACCTTAATCAGTGTAAGATTGGTTAGGGCTCAACTACATTCCAGTCTGAAGTTAACTTGTAGTAGGCTTGAGTTTGTAGCGGCTTAATACAGTGTGGTGTTCAAATATGGACTAGGTCCCGGGGGTTTTCTGTATTTGCGGTTTCCTCGTTAACAAAACTTATGGTGTCTGTGTTATTTCTTTTCCGCATTATATTTGTTTATATAATTGAAATATCACAGGTTGTGCGTAGTTCAATCAATTGGTAAATCCAACCATTGGATGTTGATTGAAATTGATTGACACTTGAACATTGGTCTTTGGTACCGTTCAAGTTGTTTCTCATAATAATCAGGCTCGCGGATTCTTATCTGTTTGATTTGCTGATTACATTGAGAAACAGAGATATAACTCTTGGATATATTTTCCTTGATTGAGTCCGACTGTCAAGTTGATTCTCTTGGAATTATATTGGACTTAGTCCATATAAATTGCCTAACGAAATATTGGGTGTGGTTGTTAGACCCCGGCTTTTTCACATGTTTTCTCACACTCCCGTTACACCACTGACGGAAATATTTTCAAATTTTGAATTTCGAAATGTTTGACAATTTGTTCCAACTGTTGTTTGTTTCAAATTTTGAAAATTTACCAAACTAAGGAATTCTTTCATTACATTGCAAAACAAGGTTACAATGTTTTTTAAAGAAATTAAAAAGTACATTGAAATTAAATTCTACTTCTAAAAGTTAAAAAGTACATTGAAATTAAAATTCTACTTCTAAATTAACTTCTAATTAAAAATTAAAAATTAAAAATGGACTTCTAAATAACTTAAATGATTACTATTAAATCACTTTAATTTTGGGGTTAGGATCAATGCCATTATGGACCAATATCTCGTTCTTCCATTTTTTGTAGAGGGGTTTCTCCCAATCCTCTACTTCATTCATATTTTGGTATAGGATATTCAAGTCAACTTCTCTTTGTTGGGTTTGTGCCAAGATTGTAGTGTTTTCCATGTTCTTCCTAAGGTACTCTTCCTATGCGTCATACTTGGAAACCCTTTGTGCTTGCCCCTTTTCAATAAATTCTATAAGCTTATCCATTTTGTCATCTGCGATGCTTTAGCTTCACGAGCCCTTTGTTTGGAAGAATCTCTCCCTGCACCTCTAACATCATCTGATTGGTTGAAATAACGTCTTCTACGCGATATGTTTGAGGTTTCAGAACTAGGGGTAGATGGTGAGTTCCCAAACATTGCAATATCCTCCAAATCTTCATCCACACTTACTGTAGCGGAAGTACCAGCTTCAGTGTTTTAACTAGGTTGACTGTCTTGAGTAGGTTGAGTGTTTTGAGTAGGTCCATCATCATTATTCACCTCTGGATTGTAGTCTGGTTGATAGGTTTTCAGGATCTGGAAAAATGATTCATGTCTCCAAGGTCTCTTAACTTCTGCTTCATAATTGGTTCGACCTTCGCGGTACTGGGGAAAAAAATGTATTAGTGTCTCGCTCTTTGGAAAAATAATCAAAAAAAATTTAGGTACTTACATAATCGGCTTCCCCCAATCTCGTAGGTATGTTCCACAATTAGGGTCTGATGTGTGAACTATATCTCTTCACTTTTGCTTTCAATGTGGTACACCTTGATTGCAATGACTTTTTGTCCCTATTTCCACCACAGGCCATATTTTAACGAACTCTTTCATAATTCTCTTCCAAAATTCTCTACCTTTTTTTTTAATCTTTTCCTCTAATTGGATCATTGTTTGTTATAATCCAAGCGGTTTTTAGTGCATCATCCTCATTTGGTTGAAAGTGTGACATATTTTGTATGAAAAAAATTGTATTAGGTGAAAAAGAATAAGAAGAAAATCAATGAAGAAGAGAATCAATTGATTTTGTTGTGAGGGATGAAGGAGAAGTAGTTCTTTATTTATAGGGTTGCCTTAAAATATAGTTGTTGGTATTTCAAGCGGCTAGTAAACTAGAACCATTGAGATTAACGGCCATTTTTGATCTGATAGCTAATATCATTCAGCGCTGAATGGTACAGTGTAAGCGCGCTTTTTAGTTACGCGCAACATTTCAAGCCGTTGAAATTAACTGTTATTTTATGATCTGATGGCTCATATCATTCAGCGCTAAATGGTACAGCGCAACGTGTTGTTTAGTTAGCGCCACCCAAACGGCTAGTATACTCACTGGATTCCGATCAGTTCTCCTACCTCTATTTAAACTCAACACATAAACACAACATCCCCACCCCAAACTTGTAAAGTTTCACTCTTTTCTTCTTCACCTACATTCTCAATTCAAGCATGGATGGATTAGTTGGATACTCAATTTCCAAATACAATGACTTGGTTAGAAGTTTTTGCAAATTCGCGACATAAATCCTTTAGGGACGTCTCAAACACGCAACAATTTTTGGGAACAAATTCGTGAAGAATTTGTGAGAATCAATGGTAATGCTAATGGAATAAGCCGAGGAAGCCTTAAGAGTCGGTTAACATGCATCAAGCGTTACTGCAAGGTGTTTGCAAGGTGTTTGTAATTTCATTAAGGGCATCAAATGGTAATCGTGAAGATGCTATGGTTGTATACCAAGCGGATCAAGGAATGTTATTCATTCATGCCACCGCTATGGAGATATTTGGAGCTCGAATTTGAGTTAAATGAAGCACATGCATGAAGAAGTACCTAATGTAATTGTTCAAGTTAAATTGTTCAAGTATTATGAAAAAATATTTAGTACCTACTTAATGTCGTAAACGTACTTAAATGAAAAAAATAAATATTATGGAGTTATTACAAGAACTAATTAAAATTTCTACTTAATGAAAACGTGCTTGAATGAAAAAGGAGTATTATGGTTAAATAAAGTAGTGAATATGAAATTTACTCTCAACTCTCATAAAATGATCCATCTCCTTCATATTCGTAGTGATCTTCATCTGTATCCACGTCGGTTATACCCTCATGAACTTCCGGTAAGGCATCATCCATCACAATGTTCGGAATATCACCATATCGCAGACCATCTCCATGTCGTTGCCAAATGTGTGTAGTGAGTTCTTGGTGAAGTTCCGCCAATGCACAAGGTTGTACAATACATGAGGAGCTAACCTTGTGTTTCCTTGAATAGGTGGATGAGGTTCTTGTCCCCTGATCGTCCCCCATTCCTCATCACGATATTCCATCTCAACACACATATTGTGCATTATCAAGCACCCCCTCATAATTGCCTTCATGTCCGATTTTTTATAATAACGACATGGTTTCAATATAATGCCAAACTTACCCTTTAGACCACCAAATGCATGTTTTATTTCCTTCCTTTTGGCTTCCTGGTATTGATTAAAAAGAGATTGCATATTGTTCGCGTCGGGTTTGTATGCTTGCACAATGCAACCATACATAGGATATGCTCCATCTTCTAGGTAGTACCCCTTGTCGTAGTTTTTACCATTAATTTGAAAATGACAAGGAGGTGCTATACCATTAAGTTGTCTATTGAAAAAACCCGAAGCATGCAAGACATTAAGGTCATTGTTCTTCCCACCCAACCCAGAATAGGAATGCCGGATCCATATATCATATGAAGCTACCGCCTGCGAAACAACCGTGGGATTTGGCTTACATCCCACGTGGTATCCTGCTTGATCCACTGGGAATGCTTTCCATGCCTAGTGAAAACCATCGACACTACCAAGCATCTCGGGAAATCCACGAGCTTCATTTTCTTGCAAAATCATTTCTGTATCTTGAGCGGTATGCTGACGCATGTATTTACCATTATAAATCCACATAATTGCATCCATAAACTTCTTAACATAAAAATAAATAGTGGATGCTCCCATTTATGTGTAATCATCTAGAGAATCTTATGCAATACCTTTGGCAAACTGCTTCATCACGGAAACCATTTTCATATATGGAGTATGGCTAGGAATACCGCAAGCATCCGTCATGGTCGTAATCACAAACTTGCTCTAAAATTCTCAGAAAAAGGGGACGAGGCAAAGCAAACCGACCTTTGAACTTCTTTGGCCCATATGTACATTTGAAGTTGAAGTATTGTTGCATCATCTTTGCATCGGCATCTACACGGTTTATGTGCAACCTCTGACGGTTCTTGACTTCATTCGGGACAGGTTAGTGTATCCCTTTCCTATTCCATGACTCCAAAAACACAGCTATTGCTAGAGCATTCTGTTCAGTATCATCTTCATCATCCGGAATACCGAACAAAATTCTTCTCAAAGCTCCCTGCATAATGTACCTAATATAACAAAAACAAAGTGATTTTATAAATCACAAGGATTAAATCACCTAGAAAGCAAAAAACCATAAAAATTAAGACATTCCATTAAAAAAAATAAAAAAATAACACTCCATAAAAAAAACACTTAAAACACTCCATAAAAAGAAAAAGAAAAAAACTCCATAAAAAAAATAACACTCCATATGTTTTCATAACACTACAAGTACTTTCATGTTTCATTCACTTAACGTAATTACGGGTTGGTTGGGAGTATTGAGTATCAAAAACAACTTTAGGAACGCTTTCATCCATCAACACATCGGTGAATTCATTGCCTTGGTGATGTTGTTATTGATTGTGTGATGTAGATGCTCAATCTTCACACCTAGGATGGTAAAATTCTTGATTTGTATGCCATTGTGAATATGTACCATCCAATGTGAGATCTTCTGGATTGTTTGGTTATTGGGTATGGACAAATGGTATTAAAGAAGAATATCTGGCAGATGAGGAACATGAAGTTGTAGCTTGACGTAATGACTCCATCCATACGACTTCACGAGTTCCAACCTGGAATGAATATAGTTGTTCCATATAACTATAACAATGCTCCTACAAGTATAAAATAGAGAGATTTTGTTAAATATTCAAGAAACTCAAAATGAAAATGCAAACAAATGTTAATGTACTTACCAATGTCAAACCCATTGTAGAAAAGTTATACGGACAAGGACGCCTTGGAACTTGTACTGGGTCTTCTATGCCGACTGCATTGGAAAATGGTAAAGTGAAATCTATCTCCGACAGCTATGACGGGGGCTCATTGTGTGTGCCATAAGTATAGTTCTTTGGCATCAGGTTAGGAGGTGGATGATTAGGAAGCAAATGGTGAGGAAGAGCTGTGCTACCCACTACTATCTCATCGACGTTGTGTGAATGGTATGACTCAGTGATATAAGGTCCAACACTCTTATTCTTCCACCAATTGTTATATTGATCCTCAGTGACTGCAAAATAGTAATCGACGTCTACAGTTACAATCTCCCTGTCCACAACTGATTGCAAATTTGGAGGATTTGCTACAATCTCACCTGCTATCTGCCTCTGGAATCTCTCATCCAAGTAACAACTAGCTCTTGTGTTTGTTTTTTCTCAGTAAAAAAACACAAATCTCCTTTTGGATAACTCTAGTGCGTGGTAATAATTCTCTCCCACGGAATATTCACTGTCTACCCATGGTTGCCAAATACATGATGAACTTGTTCTAGAATCAATCTGTCATCTTGTGTTGGAAACTGAGTGTTTCTTCGTAACCCTTTGGCCTCTTCTTTGTCCTCTCTTCTTTGATTGCTCAACGTTTTCTTTATTGTAGAGACAAATATTTGGGAAAACATCCCGGTGTTTGAGAAAATAAGGGTTGCATGTCGCGGAAGTAATAATAGTACCAATACTCAAGTACCATAACCATGCCAGATAATTCCTTACCTTTGGTTGACCAGTCGTCAACAAATTTACAGGTATTATCTAAGGAAGCTACACCCCAATAATATTCCCCAACTCTATCTCAATCTTCAACAATAGAACCCAACGTTTATCTACTCTTCTACTATTATCCGCAAGAAGAAAATGACCACAACACCAAAGAAAGAATGCTCGTGTCAATAGCTCTTCACATCCCCTATTGTCCTTGTTTTCTCTACTTTTAATGTAGTTTCTCAAGGTAGCCAAGGATATTGAATTAGTCTTAGAGTGTCATGTACCATAATTTTTGAAATCTCGGAAATATATATATATCATCCATAGCAGCATATGTTAGATCATTACCCAACTGTGGCATAACTTAAAGGAAGGATGCCAAGCTCAAACTCCTTAAAATGAAAGCTCTTGGTTTTTCCCCACCATCTCTCAGCTATGGCTTCTACTAAGCCTCTATCCGCATTGGCGAAATCAAACGCAAAAATAGAAGAAAACCCACAACTATCACAGTATCGTTGTGCTGGAGGATTATTTTTCACTACAATTTCATATAAAACTTCAACCTCTTTCAAGCTACTTCTACAGTTTACATTTCGAGAATCACCCATAACATCGTTACATACATAGTTATCTTTATTTTTTGCTGATACTATTTCCAAACCATCTAGAAAATCGTCCGTACTGATACTACAATTAATAACGAAAGGAAAACAAATCAATCAAAAGACTAACTAAATTTCATACAAATTTACCTACAAATTTCATTCATTTTCATCACAAATTTTCATCACGAATAATCATACAAATCATAGAAATTTACCTACAAACTAATCATACAAATTTAATTCAATTTCATCATAAATAATCAAAATTTCAATTTTTTTCATCACAAATAATCAAATTAAACCCCCAAAATTCTAAAAATCAATTTCAATCATGGATTTTAACACATATATCATCTAACTCATCCAATATCAATCATCAATATCATTAAAAATATCATCATAATCAAAAATCAAAAAACTTAAAACCGAAAGTCTAAAATTCTTTCCCTAATCAATTTTATAGATTGAATCGAACCGAACCACCCTTAAACGAACCGACGGAGGGATTTGACGCGAAAATCTCTAAATTGTTAGTAGTGAGATGAAGAAGAAATGAGATGTTCGGGTTCTGCTGTGGTGAAATAGGGATTTTGGATACGCTGAATGGTTACGCGTAGTCAACGAAGTTGACTGGTCAAGCGTTGTTCCATTCAACGAAAAGTAAAAGAAAATTTTACGATGAATGATTCAGCGTAGCCTCATTGTTTGGTTCTGCGGCTAGTATACTAGAATAGCATTGCCATAAGACTTAGGTGGTTGTTCTAGCTGACGTGGATTTCAAATCTAGATACTAGATTAGAAGACCACAAGACTAAGCCTAAGGTTCGGAACCAATCGAACCTTGAAAGGTTTTGAGCACTTTGGTTTTCTTAAGCATTGTGTGGATCAGCAGAAGAGCTTTTTTTAAATCTACTAGAATATCAGACCTTGTTAATAGTGGTTCAATGCTATGTTCTGAGGTGGAAAGGGGTTTGAGACAGGGAGTTCCCCTATCTCCAATTATTTATGTTATAGCAGAGGAAACTCTAGGTAAAAAGTTATTTTAATTGGTGATCCAAAATAGATTGTAACATATGGTTCAGATGGATAGTGTTAGTACAACTCATCTTTTTGAAGATGCCATTTTTGTTTCATTTTTAATGGTTATTAAAGATGTTTGGATAATTAAATGTGGCTTCTGGATAATTATCGAAATTCTTCTAGACATGTTGTGAGTAAACAAAAAAGGTAAATACTTTGTTCTGAGTATTTCTGAGAATTTAATGACTCATATTGTAACTAGATCCTTCATATGGGGTTCTCTTCATTTCCTGATTAACTTTGGAGTGAACTTGATCGATACCTGGTAGTGTGAAGAGTTGCCATCTATGGAGCTTTGGGAAGTGTTGCAAAATAAATTGGTAGTGTTGAAAATGGGTTTTTTTTTCTTCTTCTTCAAGATAGAGTGGTGTTAATTGTGTATAGTACCTTGTGTATAATGTAAAAGTATATTGGGAACCAGTGAGTATTATCAAAGACCGTAAGAGAATTATAATAAATTGGAATTTTATATATTCAAGGGATCCCGCTAAAAGTAATATGTTTACTATAAAGTGGATGTTGTTTGTGCTCCATTTGGAGAACGTGGGCTAGGAAATAGGATGTTGCAGATGATTAATAAAGCTATGTTAATGAAACTGCTTTGGAAAATAGTAAACTCTAAAGATAATTAGGTTAAATCTCTGATGGCTAAATTTACTGATAAGAAATGCAATTGGATTTCATGCAATCTTCCAATTATCCAGGCATGTGGTGGGTGGTGAGTGGTATGAATGATTATATGAGATAGCTTGTTGGCGAAAAAATGGATGTTTCGGTTTAGAGGGATGTGAGGTTAAATACAAATGTTATTAGTACTTTGATGCCAATAGATGACTGTGTGAAAGCTCATATTAATCTGAAAGCAGCTGATCTTATTAATAATGGTGTATGCATGTGTTGTCTAAATCGCTGCAATATTTCAGTGTGCATGAGTTGCCACTTGTCGTTGTACAAAATTTCTCTTGGTCTCATGATTTATGTGATTTGTTAGCATCTAATCAAAATAGTAGGTCTTTAGTCAACAACAATATCCCTAGAGAGATGGCGCCTTCGGTATGCTTCGATTGAGATTGAATTCTTCCAGTCCAAGTGAACGAATTGAGTGAGTGATGAGCAATGGAATAAAGAAGGAGAGAGGACAGAATGAGAATATAGACCTTAGGATACCCAAAGAACCGAAAGAGATGCTGGTATAAGATAGGGTTTCCTCCTCCAGCAGGATCAGAAAAGGTTGTATTAAAGTTTATATCAGTTAATAACATCGTAATTACACCTGCCAGTACAGGAAGGGATAATAAAAGGATGAAAGTTGTCACTAGAACGGACGCACCTCTAATGATTTTAAAAGTTTTTGTTTTTTTTTTCGCCAAATAGGATTTTATACCTACAATTAGAGATATTCAATCTCCAATAGTAGGACTGCACAAAAAACAAATAAACTGACGAAATCGGACCGTATGAATTGAATTTCATTAAAACCAAAACAAAAGGTTAATCAAATGGTTATCAACGGTTTTGACTATAGGAAAACCAACTTATTTCGGTTCTGGTTTATCCTAGAACGGAACTGAATCCATTGGTAAAGACTAAACTATGTGAACCGTTAGATCCAACTAAATTATATCCGTCTAAATTTTAAAAACTATAGCCCTAATATTACTTATCCTCTCTTCTGAGTCTTCTCCTAGTGAAACTCAACACTCAATGAAGAGAGTTGGAAGTTCTTCAGAACAAACCAGAGATGAGCGCTGCAAAATTATGATTGGCAGAAAGAAAAACAATACTTGTGAAGCAATGCAATTTAGGAACTCATGAACGATCTTATGGACATCACTTTATCTATATCTTTGAAATTAAAGAAGGAAAACGGTTGATGATAATCTTATCGGTCTTTCATTTCGGTTCCTCCTATCTACTTGTAAATCTCATCAATCGGGGAAAAAATACATAACAAAAATTATAAGCAGCAAATCTATCGGCTAGATCCATCTGAGTCACATTTTAGATCTCTTCATAACTCCATCCTATAGATCCTCACCTCAAATAAATTGTAATCTTCATGAACTTTTAATCGAGATCTTGGTGGTGGTTCAATAACCAACTCAATGAAGAATTCAAGAGCCTTGGTTTGCGATACAACAATATTCTTTTCCATCTAGATCTTCGAATTTATACCATAAACGGCCAGTTATGGGTCAAATCTAATTGGCTCTATTTTGAGTTGTTGATTTTCTAAAATAACTTAAATTATGACAGATAATACACAAATCAGACAAGAGAAGATAAATGGATAATCAAACACTTTTGAGAATGAATTGTCGATTTATCATAATCGGTCAGCTATGAGTCAAACCGAATCGGCTCGGTTATGAACTGAACATAATTTGACGATGGTAATGCTCGGTTTTGAAAACTATAAACCGAAATCATTGGTCTCGGTTATGGTTTGGCCATAAACCGAGCTTAACTGTACCATGTGTAGCATTACCAATAGTAAGATCTTACAAAATAAGAGGGGTGACATGGACATTGAAAATGTCTCACTAGACTTTCCTCTAGACTTCTGACTATTTATATGTCATCAAAATATATCTTTGATACAAATCACACTACAAATATGTTATTATGTTTATCTAAATCTAAAAATTATAGGGTGAAACCATAACTACTAGAGATAAATTTAAGACAAGATTTTTTATTTACGTCACGTATTAAAACCCTCACAAATAAATGTCTAATAATAACCTTCGTAATATTTTTTGCGACCTACTATTAGAGATGCTCTTGGATATATAACGATTAAAAGTTTTCAAATATACCACAATGTATTGGTTGGTATCCTCTACCGTAACTCTTAACGGAAAGTTTACCCAGTTCCAGATTCCAAACATCATCTTCATTACCAGGATCATAATCCCCAGTTCTAGATTCCAAATAACATCTTTATTACCAGGATCATAATTCTCATTTTTGTTTGCAGTTTTTTCTCCTATACAAGAGGAAAACCCTCCACAGATTCATTCATACAACTAAATTTGGAAATCAGAAAACCTCACAGGGGCTTTCAAAATCATAATAATGGTATATGGCCTTTCTATCAATTATTTTATAGTACCTTAATAATCAGAATTCGTAAACTAGGACATAGTTTCTTTATTGGGAGCTCCCAAAAAATCGTGTGGCTCCGTTACCAATTTTTTTAGTTGATTGTTGTCAAAAAAAGTTCATCCGCCAGAGTGTATGTATGTTTCCATAAACCGATTCTAGTTGTTTAGTTGTCAACCTAAACCACAAACCCCATATTTTACCTTTATAAATATTGGTTCAAAGAGACAGGGCCGATTCGGAGGCAAGGCGATAGGTGCGACCCTGCCTGGGCCAAGGCCTTTTTCTGCCAAAATGATCACCGCCCTCCCCTTTTCTGTCAATCCCAAGAACCAAGCCTATTTATTTCTATTTTAGGTAAGAAAAGAAAATCTAAAATGTAAGTCGTGTGAGTCGAACCTCCCACTCCCACCTTATGTACATATTTTATATATAAACACATAAATCAAATATAATCTTTTTATTTTGTACTAGTCATTACTT
This sequence comes from Papaver atlanticum, assembly GCA_023531105.1. NCBI lineage: Eukaryota > Viridiplantae > Streptophyta > Magnoliopsida > Ranunculales > Papaveraceae > Papaver > Papaver atlanticum. The sequence continues at coordinate 2,735,099 of JAJJMB010009125.1, read as the reverse complement.
TGTTATACTCGTACGATGATGGAGGATCACATTTTCGAAGAAGTTTTTTCAAAACTTGTTGATGATGGAGGATCACACTTTCGAAGAAGTTTTTTCAAAACTTGTTGAAAAAGTACAGCATATTTCACAAGCTTGCTACAACAAATCATCCACAAACAAACGGGCAAGCTGAAGTATCTAATCGAGAAGTAAAGTCCATTCTAGAAAAAGTAGTGAATACATCAAGGAAGGATTGGAGTCTATGTCTTAATGATATATTATGGGCATACATAACCGCGTACAAGACTCCTATTGAGATGTCTCCTTATAGACTTGTGTACGGTAAACCTTGTCATCTTCCTGTTGAAACTAATCGAGCATGAGGTTTTTTGGGTTATTCAACAATGTAACGTGGAGATGGATGGGGCTGGTAATCAACGGAAGCTTCATGCATTTAAAAAGTTCACGGATTTATAAGGACAAAACCAAGGCTTTTCATGATAGTAGGATTTCTAGAAAAAGTCTATTGTTGGATAGAAAGTTCTATTGTTTAATTCTCGCCTTCGTTTATTTCTTGGTAAATTGAAATCTCGTTGGATGCGACTCTTTGTTGTGATTAACATTTTTAATTATGTTGTAGTTGATATTCGTAGCTTGTTAACAGGGAAAAAGCTTAAATTGGATGGGCATCTTTGAAGCCTATTATGAACCATTTGATGCTGAAACAGAAGAAATGCACCTAGTAGATGTGCTCCTCTTGGAGGAGTAGAGGTTAAACTAGGCGTTACATAGGAGGCAACCCATCGTTTTTGTATTTCTATCACTGTATTTTTATTTTCAGCTTATTAGCCTTCCATATCATATTAGGATTTTCTATCTTATTTTACGTTGGATAAGTCAATTACATTGAGGACCATGTACAGTTTAAGCGGGGTGGAGTATTTATATATTTTTCATATATGGTTTTTTGTACTTTGTTAAAATTTTCACTTTTTAGGTAGATTTTTTAAACCTTTTGTACATATAGTTGTATAACCTCAACCCTTTAAAGATTTTAGAGTCACATGTATACATGTAGCTACGATTACGTACAAAGCTTTTACACAATAACTGAACTTAGACATGCTAGAGAACAACATTTAGTTTTTTTACTTGTTCGGGAGCAACTGTTGGGTTTAACAATGCCAGTGGCTAATTGGATGAAGAAATAATTTAGTATTAAAGTTGTCGATCAATCATTAGAGAGACTACCTATTGTTACATCAAGAGAGGCACTAGACCTTCAATTCTTTAGAGCTGCCTAAAATTTATCCTTTAGAGTGTGTGTCACCCTTCGCTAATTCTGGGTAGAATGGTGAGGTATTCAACTTTGCACCAATTTCAGCATTAATTTTTGATCTCTTGAGTGTTATTTCTTCAACCACGAGGGTGCCATCAGAATTGCTAACATACATATCTCTTGTAGTCTTATTTGCAGTTAGCACCATCCATTCTCTCTCTCGACAATAACAGGTCCATAGAAACGCCAGCATCATCAACAAGCGGAGCATCACCAATTTGAATTCTTTTTTGAAGACATTCAAGGTTTACAAGCAACGGTACATGGAAGAGAAAATTTCAGATTTAAGTAAAACAATAATACAATGAGCATAATTATAGACACAAGTTGAAAACTTATTGAAGTTTATGATATCGAGACAATACAAGTTGTGAATAATTAAGTGGTAAAGTACTTCTCCCATGGACGTAGTAGTTTCATTTCTGTTTTATTATTGTTGTTTGTAGTTTAGTTCTCTTGTTTTCAAAAACAAAGAAACCCACCCTCCACCCCAAACACACAAAAACAAAAACAAAAACAAAAACAAAAACAAAAACAAAAACAAAAACAAAAACAAAAACAAAAACAAAAACAAAAACAAAAACAAAAAAAAGCAAAAAAAATTGTTTCATTGTTTTATTTTGTATTCATTTTAATAAAGCCCCCGGGAAGGATAAATATATAAAGAAGTTTCAAGCAACAAGGATTTGAGGAACAGAGTTACAAATTGTCGAAGTTCTACGAAGTTCAAGAATTCATCATCAACGGTTAAGGACCGAAGACGAAGATGTTTCCATGAGACAATGTGAAAGTGTATGCTAATTATAGATCGTAAGACAAGCTAAGTACTATATAACCATCCTCGCATAGTGTTGATTTTCTTTCGTAAAGATCATCAGAAAAGGTTTTTCAAAAGAATGAAGAAAAGAAATGGGTGTTCAAAATATGATTTCAAAGGTTTCCTTCCTACCATTTAACGAGTGCAGGATCTCTATCTTTATTCCTGGTTGCACACATGTGAGACCAAAAAAGCCATCTTTTGAGTTCAATTTCATAATTAAATCTCTATTGGAGAGGTAGAAGTCGAGATATTCGATCCTCTCGAACCTAAATTCTTTCATATGGCATTGGTTATTTCTCTCTCACCAATTAAGTATGAGAGTATGCTCCTTTGTACTTTTAAGTATTAGTGTGCATAAATTTTATGTCCTCTTAGCTCGTTGAATCGTTGGGACTTTGGAATGCTTAGAAGTTGGATCAAGTTTGTGGGTATACCTCTTGTAAACCTTCACAAGACTATAACTTGTTCATTAGAGGCACGTAGGGTTTTAAAGGATTGTTGCATATGATAAGTGCAACCGTGTCCTCGGCGAAAAAGAGTTTTTCGTTTTTTAGTTAAGATAGTTTGCTCGAGGACTAGCAAAATGCTACTATGGGGGAATTTGATAAGTGCATTATTCGCACTAGTTTGAGAATCAATTGCGTTTCTTTATCATTATGCTTTGATTTTGTTTGCTTTGGAGTTGCTTAGGTGTTTTGGAGTTATCTCAACTAAAGGAAAAGAAAGGAGTTCATTGCGACAAAAAATTAATGAACAAGGAAGTCAATTGCTACTAACGAAGAAGGACCCAATACCAAGTTCAACTAGTTCAAATTCAATACCATTTCATCATCATCTTGAAGAAAATTAAAAGATGAAGAGAACATAAAATAAATGAGGTCATTCCGAGTTCATATGAGGAAGTTGTGGGCAAAACATTGAGTGAAAAAAAAAATCCCAGATTGGTGGATGTGGAGCATTATGTAATTCGATTCTGAGCGAAACTTTATACTGAAATACTTTATTTTTGATCCTTCAACAATCAGTGCTCAAGGAGGAGGATGTAATCTGATTGTAGGTTATATTTTATACTGAAAACTCTCAATTTCATCGGTTATTAAGGAGGTTTACATCCACCTATTATAGCTCGACGGGAGCCACTTTTAAAAACGTTTTTGACTTCTAAATCAAGGTAACATGGTTCTATTAGAACTCTAACACATAGGGTTCATGAGTACCAAATAAGAAGACTTTCACAACCTTAAGATGGGATTTTTGGAAATATATTTTCACACACGGATAAGGAGAACAATAGACTAGAACTTGGAGTAGCGACTGATCATCGCGATCTCTAGGGTTTGCTTACTTGCTTTCGTTATATATTTTATGGATTTTGAGAAATCGATGAGTAACTAATCCTTTCTTATTGATTAGAGATGTAGTCCAAAGTTGGAAGACATGTTTATTAATTAAAGTATTCATATTCATATTCATTCATAATCTCTTTATATCGCTTATGTTTTACGTTTAATAACGCTTTGTATGATTGATTGCTTGTTTGTTAAGTCGTGAATTAGATGAGCATGTATTGATATCTATATCTAAACTAGGGTTTGAGGTCCAGAATTGTCGAAAGATCCTTGTTACAAGTAGCACATATAATTGTTAACGACGGGATATTACCATGCAACTATGTGTAGAAGCGTGACCTACGTTAAATCTATGTGGCTCTTGCGCCGGATTTCCTAGAATAACCTCAACTCACAAATATCATTATTATCATCGGGTTAAAATTGAGTGGTTCTTGTGTCAAGTTATTTAGTGAGAGTTCTGCTGGAGTAAGCCTACGATAGGACGCTTTAGGGTTATTGATATTGAAAGAGAAGGAATATTAAGTATGATTCGTATTAATTTACTAGGTTTAGTATAACTTAGTTATAATCACAATCAAAAACCCCATGTTTACATAAGTAATCAAAAGAATTTTACAACCCATATCTTCCTAAGGAACAAATTTGTTCTTACTAATATATTTTAATCCATATTAGTGAACTAGAGAACTTGAAAACATTTTGCTCGGATAACAACCAGTCATAACCCTCGGGAACAAAATGTTGCATAAATCACTGAATAATGTATTTAACCAATCGAGATAATACTTATCTCACATAACGATGTTATCTCTTTATAAACGATGTCTCTTCCAACACCAACAATGTATACCCTCTCTACTAGACAGAGGGGGCATATACCAACGAGGACCTCCTTCTTAACAAGGTCTCCTCCGAAATGATGACTTCCTCCAAGACGACGATCTCCTTATAAACAATGTTTATTTCAATACCAACGATGTATCTTCCATCATCAACGTACAAAGGTGATCTTCCCTTCACAAAACGATATCTTACACCCCTTCAAGTATTTCTTTTATGAACTATTCCACTCAAACCATAACGATGTACTCTATCAATACCAACAGTGTATCTTTCAACACCAGAGAATGGTCTCTCTCTTCTCACTAAAAATCCACCCTTATAGGTGGAATGTAATCCCTCGAAACCTTATAGAATTACATTATGTATTCACTAACTCTATCTTGAAAAACCATATCTTTCCATCACTATATAAGCCTCCTTATATAGTAATAAAAAACTTGGCCTCTAAGTAAACTTAGCCTTCAAGTATCTTCTTAAAGATGGAAAACCTGAATAAGATTTTCTGATTGAATTATGAGACTAATTAGGAAATACTTAGACGACAAAAAAAAATCCCTTAATAGGATCTCTAAGCGTGCTTCAGAACTTTCCGGACCCTCAGGTAGGTTTCGGAATTTTCCAAACCGATGGTAACTTCGTCAATAATTGATAATTCTCTACCGTGTCGATGTTTTAGCGAGATGCAAATTTGAATAATGAGTTGCTAGGTAAAATAGGGTTGTATCTTATTACTATGTTCAATTTGTAGTATTTTGGTCGAGTTAAAGGAAGAACACGAGTAATCGAATGATCTACATATTGGTATTATTTTACACAGTGGTTAATTTTATATAGTAGAACCTCTATATAAGAATATACTATAAAAAAAGTATTCTTATAGGGAGGTTATTCTTATATGGAGGCTATCTTGAAAAGATCAAAAGAAATTTTTTACACATGTACTTAGGAGAAATACATATATACCCAAACACCAAAATGTACCTTGGCAAAACAAATGCTAACTAAATTTTGTTAAGTTTCACTTACATCAATATATATGATGTCTTCTATGTAGCACAATCCAAACAAAACTCAATCACGACATAGAAAATTGACAAACAAAATCATAAGATGGAAGATATTTATGAATTGTGCAAAAAAACTAACCAGACCCACTTAGAAGTAAATGAATCTTGCAAAATGGTTACAAGATTTTTTCGTCTTAAACTTTGATGTATGACAAATATATTATTTATATTATAATTACAATTATTCTTATATGGAGGTAATAAGTTCCTTAAGACATGACCGTTAAAATATATGACTTATTCCAATGTGGAGTTTATTCTAAAATAAACTGGCCCAAATCGGAACCGGAGATATTTATTCTTATATGGAGGTTATTCTTGTAGAGAGGTTCTACTGTAATATGATTTTATGATACTTGAAAATTTTAATGGTGTGTTTCTAGAGGATCTGAGCTTCCCCGGTGAGTTTTCTAGAAAAATCACATTATTATAATAAGAAATACTGATAATGTTACGATTTAGAATAGACTTATAACACAGAGGACTTCAATAATTTTTATTTTTATTTTTCTTGATTTTACAATTATGGAGTTCCCTAAGAGAAAACACTAACCACAACTTGGCTCAGCTAAAAATCCTAAATGTATCTAAGACAATTGGTTTGGAAATAAACATAACTACTATGGCGCTTGGTTATATAGGTCGGAAACTCAATTTCTGCTCGGACAATATCTAGGGTATTTTTTTTTCAAGGTAAAATCAAAAGAAAATATTACCTCTTTCATTTTCGAGTATCCAATAAATTAATTTTGGTGGCAATATTAATATGGTCTATTCTATAATAAAATGTATAGCTCCATATAGTTCTCAATTTCAAATTTCATCCACAAATAAATCAAAGGTTAGTAATCTAAGAAGGGATTCTATTATACAGAAAAACCCCTAGGCAACTAGTTTGTTTTTATTGAAGAAAACGATAGCCTTTTAGATTGAGTGTGGAACGGGTGCAAAAAAAAAAAAGATAAGGCAACTACCAATAGTTAGTTTTTTGTCAGGAAAAAATAGTAATTGAGATATAATGCGAGAAGAGCGTTAAAAATAAAATAAAATAAAAAATATCCTCAACGACTAGTTTTTTGTAACTTAAATTTGAGTCATCTAGTTATAAGATAGTGACTTACCTTTCTATCAATGGATTACAAAGGCATGAATACAATATACATTACCACATTTCCGTCAACTTTCTACTTCACTCAATTCTTATCAACTATGTTTCTTATCAACTATGTTTAACAACGATAAAAAAAATGTTCATCTTGTATACTTGAATTATTTGAGAGATCAATACGAGTATTCTTTAATTTTAAATCTCCAACTCATTCAGAAGAGTCAACTATTACATTGACAATGACGATTAATATAATGGTGTGATGCAAAGCCGGTTCTAATTTAAGTGCTTATTCAAGTTACAATGGTTCCTGAAGTCGAAGTTCTTCATCTTGATGTGATTAATGATGGCTCTCTTGTGGTAGAGATGTACAATAAAGGATTAATAGTAGCACGATATCGCAAGAAACGAATGACAAATCGAGAATTTTTGGGAATTAAGAAAGGGTGATAATGGTTGCTGCTGCTCTTTTATTCTTCGTGTTAGGGATGTTTGTCATGTCATTACTTATGTTTGTTTTTAATTTCGATTCATCTATTCTGGAATAATTTTGAACTTAATTTCATGTGATGGATGTTTATTTGTTAAATTCCAATTCAATTGAACTTGTTTTGTTGTGATTGATTTGTTATTCGATGTTTTTTTTTCCTTCAAAAGATCCAACTACTCAGAAAATAAAGTTGTTACAGACAAATAAAGGACCAAGATCGATAGTGGGAAATGTTATAATAAAAAGCTCAACCAAAACATATTACTAACGCCATGTTTGTTTGGGTCCGACTCACGATCTGAATTTTATTGAGCATCTGACTCGAGGCGAGTTGGAGGTCAGATCGTTGTTCTTTCATTTGTCTGATGTCTGACTCGAGATCTGACTCGGCTCATACATTTGATTTTGGCTATTTGAGACGGATATTATTTTGTACTTGATTCACTTGGCGCATATCTGACTGGATTCAAAAAGTTTTATAACTTTACTAATTAATAATTTTTGGAGTCAGACATAATAAGTCAGATCGAGACGAGACGATTGAATCAGAAAAACCAAACAACCTGTAAGTTTCAGCCAAAAAAAAAACTAAGTGGAAACTCAGTATCCGCAATGACTCTTATCCGACAAATTAGTTTCCGGCATAATCATATACACAATTTCCACAAGCTATGTCATGGTTAATGCATACTCCAGATCCGCACTATATCAATTGAGCCTTACCTATCTATTAGAAATGAGAAAAACTCTCTACCATAATGGTTGTTTTAGGATATATTGTGACCATTATATACTAAGAAAATATGCACCGCAATGCCTGCTTACCGGAGAGGATATCAAAATTCCGTATAAGATAAACTAGAAAATGATCTGTTTATACGGATTTTGTTACCTTCCCAGATAATTTGACATTCAATGTTATAAAAATATAACCGAAAACATAACCGATAATTAAAAATATATACAGTATAATGCAAATTTTATTCTTAAAAATAATTAATGCAACCTTGGTATTACTAATAATTGTGTGGCGAATCAAGTTAATATATATACATGATTTATTAAAAAAGAAAAGCAAAGCAAAGGAAATTGCTCATTCTCATTCGGTGTTAACTGTTTAGAGCTAACCCAAAACGGAGAAGTTGTAGTCTTCCTCAGTAATCGAACACTATCATATAGAAATTGTGAGAAAGGAAAAAAATTTAGATCTAATAGTAGTGAGAGAGTTGCATAGATAAGTGTCTGTGACTCTTGCTTCACAGGTGAGCCAAGTTTTGTAGAGAGCAAGGGAGAAAGTAAATTAAGGAAAGAAACCAAAATTAGAAAGATGCACGCAAAGACAGATTCAGAAGTCACTAGTTTAGCAGCTTCATCACCCGGAAGATCATCGCCAAGAAGACCAGTTTACTATGTACAAAGTCCATCAAGAGATTCACACGATGGAGAGAAAACAACAACATCATTTCATTCAACACCAGTTCTTAGTCCTATGGGTTCACCTCCTCATTCTCATTCATCTGTTGGCCATCATTCTCGTGAATCTTCTTCCAGTAGATTCTCTGGATCTTTAAAACCTGGTTCTCGATCTAAAAATGATCGTGGAACTAGAAAAGGTGGTCAAAAACCATGGAATAATAAAGGGGATTGTGATGTTATTGAAGAAGAAGGATTACTCGATGAAGAAGATACTCATAAATCTCTTCCTCGTCGTTGTTATGTTCTTGCCTTTGTTGTTGGTTTCTTCGTTCTTTTCTCTTTCTTCTCTTTGATTCTCTATGGTGCTAGTCGTCCTCAAAAACCTGTTATCACCATGAAGGTAAGAAATCTCATAATTCCCCAATTTCAATATTTTAATTTCTTAGATTTATAATTTAAGACCTTAAAGCTGAATCGGATTGAAATTCAATTGAAGAATTTAACACAGTAATTTAGTGATTTGAGCTGGATCGGATCTCTTCAGTATTAGTAGAAGTGAACCTTTTTTTTTCAGTTGATTAGTTTCATGATTAAGTATGAATGTTGATTTGATTGAATTTATTTCAGAGCATAAAATTCGAGCATTTGTTGATTCAAGCTGGATCAGATTCAACAGGAGTAGCAACAGAAATGGTTTCCATGAATTCCTCTGTAAAACTCTTATTTCGTAATACTGCAACATTTTTTGGAGTTCATGTTACTTCATCTCCTATTCAGCTATCCTACTCTGACCTCAACCTTGCCAGTGGCTCTGTAAGTAAATTTACACAAAACAACAATTTCAGATCTGCATTTCTCTATTTTTCAGTTAAGTTTCATGTTTGAGTGAATTTTGATAAATTTGTTGTTGGGTTAATCAGATGAAGAAATTCTATCAATCAAGGAAGAGTCAAAGAACACTAACAGTTGTGGTTCAAGGAAACAAGATTCCATTATATGGTGGTGGAGCAACATTGAGCACTTCAACTGGAACTACCAATTTACCAATGGCGATGGAATTGAGTTTCAATATTAGATCCAGGGCATATGTTTTGGGGAAAATAGTTAAACCTAAGTTTTACAAATCAGTTAATTGTTCAATTATTTTTGATCCAAAGAAACTCAATGTTGCAATCCCACTCAAGAACTGCACTTACACCAGTTAAATCATACACCAGTGAGTAAGACTGAAAAACTGAAAACACTGAGGGTGGATATTGGAATATAGAGAAGATCTCGTAATTTAATTTTAAATTAAATGAAGTGGAAAACTGGAAACAGCTAGCTGGGCAACCAGGGCAGGAACTATTGTGACGCGGGGATGCCCGAGAGGGACAGGTTGGGATTTCGGTGGGGGTGACTTTTTTTTTTTTTTTTTCGTTGAAATTTATTACTGTAGATTATATTTTATTTATTTTATGATTGTTTAAATTAAATAAAGATTTTGAAGACTTCACTCATTCTATTTAATAATTCCAATGGCATCTGTTTATCACACGTTAGTTGCTCTTCACCGACAGTGTCGGTGGGCAAGAAATAATAGGTGTAGAAAGGACACTGTACAGAGTGATCCAAGGAAAAACTGCGATTGTAGCTATGTGTTCAGAAATTCAGCCGGAAGGTCTCATTAGTCATGAAAACAGAAATGTACTGTTTCACTAATTAAGCTAGCCGTAACTGTGTTGCAAATGAAACATGTTGGGTTATTTAGCTTGATATGTCAGGACTAGGGAGTACTCCAGGCCTGCATCAAGGATTTGTTGGCAAACAGATCCGGAACATCAACATTACAGGAACTTAACTTGGAATAAATGAACTTGAAATTGACAAGAGCTACGGAAGTTGCTATCCATCGTATTCACCCTGCTCTCTGATTTTCAAGGTGTTGTTTCTGATACCTGTAGCTGAGGTCCTAATCGGTTCCGTATAAATCACAATAAGTGAACGCTGACCCGAAGTTGCTATGACTTGGTCCACCAACACGATGATGGTAACCATGGAATTCAGCACCACCATAGGATGGAATGTATTTAGTTGGGTTTCAGGGGAAGTCATACCCACTATGCGCTTTGATCTGAAGTAGACAAATCTAAGTCTAGAGAGTGATCATATGGCCAGGAACCATAACTGGTCCAAGAAATGAAACAATGCTACAAAATTGAAACCTCAGACCTATGCCCATAAGGTGCTGCAAATCCATTGCCGCCGCATATTCATGATGGACACTATGAATTCCTGTTGGCAATCTTATCGTATAAACTGCAATAAAACAAACAGAGAAGAAGAGAAATGCAAACCCAATTAAACGAAAACAAAGTCGAGGCAAGGATTATATCCTCTAACCTTAAGACAGATTCACCCAGCACTGGTGTTTACGGACTATCGATGTCTGTCTCCCAGGATTCAACAACTATCTTCTCGATGTAGTAGCACTCCAAACTTCGAGAAACGCCGAACCAAACTTAAAGTGATGAACTCTCTCTTGAACACAAACTAAATTGATGATTTTAGAATGCAGTAGGATGATAATTAGGTTTCTTAATTGATTTCTAATCTAAATGTGCAGGGTATTTATAGATGTTAGGTACCTCTTCATTGAAACTATGTGATGTTTCATGGAGATTCTTCAAGGGATGCTAAACAAGAATCCCTATTTGGTTTCACGAAGGGTTGCGTCCTTTCCCTGTGAAAGGTTCTCATGCATGTTAGTTTCGAAGTCAAACTTCCGTGAAACTAACTTTAATACCAGGACCCAAATCATATAAGGCCCAAACAATAACCCAACTCCCAAATCCATTAAGGCACTTAACCTAAGATTTTTCATTCATATGTAAATTGATTTACAATTTTCCGACAATTCCATCATAAAAACCCCGTTTGCAAATGCAAAAACAGATGGATCCAATAATTTGTGTAATCGTCAGAAGAAAATACAACAAAAGTTACATAAACATCTTCGAACCTGATGGTAATGGCAATCCTCTCCTAATTCCATATATACTATTAGAAGAGGAGCTAATATGAAAACAGAAAACAAGAAGAGAATAGTATCACAGTAAAGAAAAAGAAAGTATATGTGTAGTGTGTTTTATGCCCCAATGCTTCATGTAGCAAGTCGTGCTTTTTATTGTGTTTTGTTGTCTTCTGCTACTTAGCATCTTTACCCCTTCTGGTGATAATTGTGAAAGCACAAAACCATCTACAAAAACACCATCTATAAAGCCGAATGATTATTTGCAAACTTTTCGATTAACAACCACCAAAGGAAGCAAATTATTGTTAAATGAAAATTTATGGAATTTACCATTCTTCTCTTGAAGTCCAAATGCCATTTTCCTTCGGCTGTAATATGGTTAGCTACTGAAGAATCTTATGCTTCTAAAGCTTAAAAATGACAGGAAAAGAAACTGACAAAGAACTTTTATTGTCCCATTTGTCATGCCAAAATGAAACCAAAGCACCAGAATGTAAAGAAAGATCGGAACTGTTATACCAGCCGACTAGTTTCAGCAATACTTTTCCAGCATGAAATGCCACAATGAGAAGTAGCTTTACCAGGGACCAATGAGAGATTTGGGTACCATACTTCTCAATTCCAAAACGCCGGCACCACTTAGATAACAAAGCTAAGTTCATCAATCTAAGATTTAGGACACCTAATCCTCCCTTTTCCTTGGGTGCAGTAAACCAATTTCTCTTTTACCAAATGTGAGCATTTACAGCCTTATTTTCCCAAAAAATATTCCTCATCTTCATTTCCAATTGGTTAATAACTACAATTGGAGCTTTGAACATTGAAAAATAGAACATAGGAAGGGCAGTGAGGATGCACTTCAAAAGGGTGAGTTTACTACTTTGAAGAGAGAGCAATGTCTCCAATGAGACACTTTAGCATCAAGTTTATCTACAATAGTCTTCCAAATAACCTTAGAAGATGCCTTAGGCCTTAGCCCCTAAATGCATGCTAAGACTAATAAAAGAACGCTGTTTTGGGGACTAGCCCAAAACAGTGGGGGACTACTCTTAAAGTTTTGAGGTGGATATTTGAAGTATTTTTGGGTCACCCCTTATCTAATATTTTTTTTAATACCAAATTTACCCTTGGTAATTAAATTAGTTAGATTAGTTAGTGTTAGTGTAATGATTAATTAGTGATTAGTTAGTGATTAGTGAGTTATTAATAGGATAGTTTTGTTAGAATGAGATGAAGAAGAAGGAGAAGAAGAAGAAGAAGAAAAGATGAAGAAAAATAGGGAAGAAGAACCCAAAAAAAAATATTTTGAGTTTAGTAAATATGATATGAGTGATTCATGTGATGATACCTCCTCCTCAGAATCAGAACCTCCTTCATCTCCTAAACTATTTGTCAACACTTCTAACGATCCGGGTATGAGTTATTTCTTAGAGGATGAATGCTTTTTTCCCCAAACTCAAGCTAACGACCCAAATGATGAATTTTATCAACCACAACCAGAATATGAAGTTATGGTTACTCAGGTATGTCTCAAAATTAGTTAATGTAGCTTGAATTGTGGAAAAAATAGGCCAAATCGAAAATTTCAGGAAGAAATTTCGGCTAGGTGATAGTAGTTCGGTTAGCAATTCTCCCAAAAAGTTAGCCGAACTCTCCTGTATGTGCAGTTCGGTTACTCATTTCAGCATATGCAGGTAACCGAACTCTGTTTTAATGGAGTTTTTTGAGAGTTCGGTTATCTTTTTCCAGAAAACGTTGCCGAACTAATTTTTATAGAGAATACAGTTAATGGTTCGGTTGAGTCGAGTTTAGTCCCTTTATTACCGAACTATATGTTCGGCAAGCTCGCAAATCACTTTCATTGATTAGATAACCGAACTCTATAGTTCGGTTTAGTCGATTGTATTAATTATGTTGCCGAACTATAGTTTTGAAATATCCAAAGAACAAGTTCGGCAAGATCGCAAATGTTTTTTCATAACCGAACTTTTTTTTCGGCAAGATCGCATATTATGTTTACATTGCCGAAAATATAAGTATTTCTTATTTTTAGTTGGTATTGACGTTGTACTATTACTCGTAGGTTGCATCTGATCCAATAGAACCAATGGAAAATCAACCTACCCTTGTTGATATTTTGTACGATGACACGTCCCATCACTACATGAATGACTTGGTATTCAAAAGTCCTTTAGAGGCAAAGAGTTGGGCTACACAACATGCACTAAAAGACATGTGCGTATTAGTATTGAATGGGAGAGAGACCAAAACCCGCTTTGAAATGGTTTGTGAGAGAAGCGGTGATCCCGATAAAAGCCACAAGAGGAAGGGTTATGTTTATAAAGGAAAGACAAATAGGAAGAACAAAACTTTCTCAAAGAAGATTAAATGCCCATTCAAGCTTGCATTTAATTACAACAAAGAATTGGGTGGATGGGTTCTCTACAAGGTTATGGAAGGTTGTCATAACCACCCTCGTCCGGAGCATCTTGAAGGACATTTCATGGCGGCCAAGCTAACTCCTGAAGAGATGGACAAGGTAGCTAAAATGAGGAAAATGGATCTTTCACCGATTCAAATGCTCCAAATACTAAAGGAGGATAACAAGGATAACCACTCATCTTTGTCCACCATTTATAATGCAATAGTGACAATTAGAAAGAAGGAATGGAGAGATAGACAAGTGATGCAACAATTGTTTTTTTTGGCCAAAGAGAAAGACTACGCGGTTCAAAAGGATGTGGATTCGGACGGAGAGATAACACAACTCTTCATTGCGCATCCAACGAGTGTTCAATTGGCTCAATGCTTTCATGAAGTTCTCATAATGGATTGTACTTATAAGACGAACAAGTACGAGATGCCATTGTTGAATATTGTTGGGCGTACTTCGACGCAGTCACCATTTACCGTGGCGTTTTGTTTTTTAAGAGACGAGCAAGAACCTAGTTACATTTGGGCACTACAACAAGTTAAGGCAATCTTCCGAGGTGATGATATTCCCGGGGGTATAGTGACCGACAATGAAGTCGCATTGATGAATGCAATAGAGGTAGTGTTTCCATTAGCACACAATATGCTTTGTACATTCCATATATGGTGTAATTTGATCAATAGGTGCAAGCCAATAATTTGTCCACCCAAGAAAAAAGGATATGAAGAGATTAAGATGCTACCGGAACATGAACAAGCGGATGCAAAAGAGGAAGTTGAAAAACAATACGCTCTAAATTACGCTAAGTGGGTTGCTTTCAACAGTGAATGGGAATCATTGTGTTGGTCTCTTACCGAGGAAGAGTATCATCTAAATCTTGCGGAGTTTATCGGCCATTGGGATACTCCCGATTATCCCGGTGTTGTATCGTATGTTCTTCGCCAATGGTTGGAACCACACAAAGAGAGGTTCGTTAATGCCTATACCAACCAATATAAACACTTGGGAAATCAAGCGACAAGTTTAGTAGAGTCGGCTCACCATCGGTTGAAGAAGAATCTCTTTGGATGTGTTGATAATTTCGTAACCGTGTGGAATGCTATGGATAATTACTTCAAGCGCGACATTGATAGAATTAAAGAGAAATTCCAAAAAAGCCGTATATTCAAAATGACCGTAAAATACGCCGACCACCCATTGTTCAAGGGAATCCATTACAACGTATCTCGCCAATGTATGAAGTTGTTGATCATAGAAGTCGAGTTGATTGATAAGTGGGAAACCAAGAGGGATGAGGTGTGTGTATGTAACATGATGAAGTCTATGGGACTCCCTTGTCGCCATATGATAATCAACTACGAGCATGGCGTAATCCCTTTAAGCGACATTGATCCATATTGGAAGCATCTAAGTTTCATCCCTCCTCCAAAGGGAGAAGAAGCCGGAGAGGAGTTTGGTGATAACGACATGGGTAGAACCATACTAGAGATGTATCGTGGCATGAACAAGCTCCAAAAACAAATATTTTGGGATGACATGAGGAAAATCATATATCCACAAACTTCGGAGAATGTTTATGAACCGTCAAAAGGCAAACGCAAAGGTAGGCCAAGCAAAAAAGAAACTAAAAAACAACTAAGAGAATATGCAAAGGTGTTACGTAAGAAGAAAAGTGAGCAAACCCCATTTACTAGAGATCCATCGGCCCATGAGTATACCGCGGAAATGTACTTGGAGCAAACCAAGAAAAGGGGTAGGAGTATTGAGGAGAAAGGCGAAACAAGTGAGCGAGATTTGAAGAAAAAAGGTATGATGTGTCCATCTCAACCAAGCCAACCATCTTCCGGCGACGTGAAGCTTAAGTCTCCAATTTGCCCTATTCAACCATCTTCCCTAGACGTGAAGCTTGATGCTCCAAATAAAGACTATTTGAATGATCTACCTCTATACATTCGAGAATACGTTATATCCACCGAAGACGTTCCTCCGGATGGTAATTGTGGTTTTCATGTTGTCAATCAGCAACTTGGGCCTTTCATCGAAGGTGCAAAGCTAAATAATGGATGTGCAATCACTCATATAAGGCAAAGGTTGTTGTCCAAACTAAAGGAGAATCCGGCATTTTACAAGACAATGTTGTGCGATGGGGTGGGTAGTCTCAATGAGCAATTTGTTAAGTATCAACGTCGTCTTCATGGGGGCCATCCGATCACAAGGGATTATTGGATGAGCATACCGATATGTGGACACTTAATCGCCGAGGCTTTTAATTGTGTGGTTCATTATTTCTCAAAGTATGCTAGTTTCACCTTCACCCCGAAAACAACCGTATGTGTCGAGCAACTCAAACAAAGGAGATGTGTGATGGCATTGATTAACAACAACCACTTTATAGGCCTTCGTTTAAAACCCGATTGTCCACTGCCTCCAATATCCGGAAACTCTTTTTGGCCTGCCTTTAACTACAATATAATGTTGGGTTGGTGTATTATGTATGAGCATAACATGGAGATGTGGAAAGCTTTGTCGAAATCTGACGAAATTGTACATGAAGGTCGAATTTCACTTGATGATGATTAAATGACACATGCAATGTAACTAAGTATGCTTATCAATGTAATACTATGTTTTTTGAAGTGTGGTATTCATTATCGAGATAATGCTAGTATTCTATTGAGTTGACAGATAATAGTTCGGCAACCTGTATTTTTGTGCAGGTGAAAAAATACAGTTTGCCGAACTCATGTTATATATGAGTCTTCAGAGAAAGTTTCGGCTACCATTGATATAATACTTGCCTAACCGAACTTTATAGTTCGGTTACAAGCTAGAAATTTAGAAAACCGAACTTTTAACCTGAAGCCTCAGGGGAGTTTTCGGCAACCAGTTTAAATGTTGCGAGGT
>JAJJMB010009125.1:2669218-2715171 GCA_023531105.1 Papaver atlanticum | reverse complement strand
GCGAGCTTACCGAACTTCATAGTTCGGTTACCTTAAAATTACTAATTCGCCGAACTGTTCTTCATATTCAAAGTTCGATTACCAAATACTAGGGTTTTAAATTTTTCTCCTAGCCGAAATCTCTACTATAACTTTCATTTTCAGTGGTTTTTGATGATTTCTTCAACAAAAAACGATTCAAAGGAATGGGTACGAAGGAAATTACCTGCGGATTTTCATTTTGAGGGAATCAAACTCCTTGGTTGATGTTTGATGCTTCAATTCGTCTCCCAACTTTGCTTGAAGTTGTTTATCAACTTCAAATTGATTTGGGAGATTCGCTATGCTAGCCAGACCCGGACTCAATCCTGGAATTCTTGGTATCTGCTTAGAACGCATTGTTTTATAAAATTGATTAATCGACGATGAATTTTTTCAAATCGACGATGTATACGAAGAAGAGGAGAAGAAGAAGAAGAAGAGGAGAATAAAAAAATGTGTTTTAAAACTGATTTTTTGTTTTTATTTAGGGGTTAGATTAGTGGGTAGTAGTTAAATTAGTGGGTTATTAGGATTAGTTATAACCTTAATTAGGATAAGGGCAGATTAGTCTTCCCTAATCTTTTAGGACACCCCTTAAAATTTTGGGTGGACATTTGAATAAGAAAGTAGTCCCCCACTGTTTTGGGCTAGTCCCCAAAACATTGTTCTAATAAAATGGATTTCATCAGTTACACAACCTAACTCTAAAGCCCATGCTGACAATTCTGGAATGTTGCCAATTAGAATGAGTCTGGTTTTACTAGTATTTATCTTGAGTCCAACAATGTACTCAAAATAATTGATCATAAAAAATAAATTATGTAATTCATCTTTGTTGTTATTAAGAAATAATATAGTATCATCAACAAATGGTTTAACTCAATACTATTTTTAATGCTTGAAAAGCCATTGCGTGTCTTCTGCTGAACAACTCTATCAATAGAAAGGCTTTCCATAGCAATGCTGGATATAGGGTCTCCCTGTCTTAGCCCCTAGATTTTTTGAGAAGCCAAAAGAAGAATCATTAATAAAAACAAAACAAAAAATGCAGTTGATTAGCAAAATATTAGCCATATACACCGTTTTGAACTAAAACCCATCTTCTGCAATAATATCTTAAGATACCTCCAACACACCCTGCTAAAGGTCTTCTCTAAATCTATCTCACAAATAATCTTAGTTTCTTTAGAATTGATTAAGGAAATCACCAATTTATTGTAGAATATTAAGGTCCATCAATTAACTCCTACCTTCCACATACGCACATTGGTTAAGCGAAGTAAGTTTATTCGTAATAACTAGTTTTAGTCTAGAGGTTAATACCTTAGAAACAATCTTATAAACACTAGTCAGCAAGCATATAGGTTTGTGTTCTTAACCGTTTCTAAATAATCCATTTTTTATTTATTTATTTATTTTGCACTAGAGAAATGAAGGTGGAGTTGTGCCTGTTATCAATTGACCCTTAATTCTTTAATTTTACCTATCAGATCCACTTTTACGAATCTCCAGCACTTGCAAAATAATATTATGGGATACCCATAAGGCCTTGGTGTCTCATCTTCTCTGAGCTCTTTTATGACATTACAAACTTTCGTTTCTGTGAATATTTCTTCCAAAAATACAATTTCAGTAGAACCAATTATATCAAAATCAATATTCTTTAAAGAAGGTATTATAATATGTTCTTCGGAAAATAAGTTTTTATAGAAGTCTACAATATACTCTTATAACTTGATTCTGCCAGAAGTTAAGATACCATCAACGTACATTTGCCTAATTCTGTTATGCTTTTTTCTAGCAGATGCGGTTCTTATGAAGTGAGAAGTGTTTTAATTTATCACCGTCTTTCAACCATTTATTCTTAGACTTTATCCTCCAAGTTGTTTCAATTAAAGTAACTTTTTCATATTCGACTTTAAGATTAGGTTTTTTCACGATTATTTTTCTTGTAAGACGGCATCTTCAGCTGCACCATCAATATCTGGAATTATTGTTAACACTTTGAAGATTCGAAGTAATATGTCCAAAAGTATGCCAATTTTTAACTTTAAGCTTTTCTTTAAAATCCTTAAGATTTAACCAAAGTATATTGTTAGGTGTACATGATACACATAGAGAATTCGAACGTGTTACTTTACAAAATCTATGAAACTAGCTTCCATAAGCCACATCATCTCCAACCTAAAGGGACTTGGACCCCATCAAGGATCATAAATATCTAGAAAAATAGGAATATGATTAGAAGTTGGCCTATCTCTAGCATTTTGGGAAACAAGAAGAACTGAAGTTCAAAAAGGATATAGGGAGCCCGTCTAGTCGACACATGATATGGTTGTCTTGGTTATTTGACCATGTGTACCTATTATCTTTGAGAGGTAGATCAATTATCCCATGTTTAGAAATAAAACTAGAAAAATCTTTCATACTCTTGGTCTCCTTAGGCAACCCTTTTTCTCATCACATTTCAAGATAGTGTTGAAGTCACTTCTTATATACTAAGGTAGATTCCAATAACTACATATGTTGTCAAGCTCTTCCAAAAAAGTAGGTTTATCATTGGATCATTCAGGAACATAAACATTTGAGAATATGCACTGAAATTTATAGATCTTGTTGGTTCATGCTATAGAGAGAGTATAATCACCTGCAAGAGAATCATGAACCTCTAACAAATCTTTGTTCCATAGGATAAACATGTCGTCAAAACCGCCAACAGATTTTTGGCGAGTCTATCCAAAATTTATCTTGCCATAAATCTGATTAATATCATAATTTGTACAAAACATCATCGTTATTTCTTGAAGAATAATGATTGAAACATCGGAAAGTTGGATCATTTTATTTACAACTGCTCTTCTAGGGTGAGAGCACGATCCCCTAACATTCCAAGATAAAAATTTAAACTTATTTACAACATGGAAAACCAAGTGCTTGATACTTTTTCTTGACTTATAGTTGATTTTCCTAAATCTTTCAGAGTTATGCCCAACCTTATGCATTTTGTTATTAACTTCTTATGAATTGTACTATCAATGGAAGTGGTTGAGGTAGAACTTACATCGTCAGATAAAACATCCTAAATATGCTCAAAACCTAGAAGATATAGAGGAGTTGAGGTAGAGTATGGGCAATCATACTCATAATCTTCCAAGTGAGTAAGGAAATAATCGTCAAAACCTGTTAAAGGAGTATATATGGATTTCGGATCTCTCAAAGGTTGTTCTAACAACAAAATCTTAATCTAATTCAATAATCTTTGGAGTAGATGATTGAAATTTACATGACCTTCTAATGATATCTTAGAAAGAAAAATCTGCTTATGGTAATTTAACATCATGTCAAAACTAATACCCAAATTAAATATTCTGTTAACTTCATTAACTATTTAACACCAAATTTGCTTGACTCAGATTCGATGGTAGAAAAGGTATTGAAGGATTGAATGGTTGACAATTTCTATTATTAAAGATCACTGATTTTGCTTAAACTATGCCAGCGAATGGGTAAAGGGAGGCAAACTCTTAAGTTGATAATTTAGCCAAATATGCTAGAGTAGCATAAGTTGATAATTTGGTCTGTGAATCCCCCATATATGATATTGGGTAATATATAGAAAGACAAAAACAATGTAGTGGTTTGGTTATATCGTTCAATAAAATCTCCTTTCTTATAAAAAAGAAAAGAAAAAAAAGGTAGAATGGTATGGGCGGGTGAAGGGAATGAGCATACAAAATAAAGATTAAAATGAGGGATGATAAAATTAGTAATTTGGGTTTCAGAAAACTTGATAAGTAAGGGTAAAAGAGGCCCAATGAAGTAGGTTTAATTACCTTGGTAGGAGGATAAGGTTGATGAATATCAATATCCATAAAAACTACCTCACTCAGACCAACTGAAATAAAAGATTTAACCAAACCAGAGTCCAAATAGGCCTTGGGCTTTACCCGCCAGACTAACTTAGTTTTTCGGTTAGTCTTTTTGGACTTAGACTTTCAACCTCTTTTTTCCTTATTTTTGAACCATGATGACCTAGATTTCTGGAGGAAAGGTATACGTCATTCAAATATTTATCTGAAAAATCATCTTAGCATAATAAGTTATAACACCCGCACTTTTCGTATGACACATGCGTAAAGATGCGTTATTTAATGAGATGAAGCTTCTTCTCAAGCTTCTCTTGCACGTGTTGGTCATATGGACCCAGAAATAAAAATGCACCACAATGGCACATCACGCAAGTGGAAGGCTGACCAAGAGCGATATTACATCATTATGGTGCAGTATTCAAGTTGGGCATCCGGCCGAAACTGATTCTGCACCACTATGGTGCAAATTTTGAAACTCGTTATCGCTAAACCAGGTGTCCTTGGTACATGTCCATCCTCTCTCCTTTTTCTGGTTGTAAAATTGTCAATAAGACATATATAAGGAAGGGATGTTGGTTGAAGGTGCATTAAGAGGAGATGCATCCTTAAGTTATAATGCTTGGCTGGTAGAGCATACATGATGCAAAGACATCATTACGTCGTGTTGCTAAACCAAGATTATATCAGAATGATGCAAAACGAAGGAAAGGTGAACGTTGCGATAATTCACATTTCCTGAGCTTGAGAACGCATACTTACAAACTAAGTGGCCTAATGATGCAAACTCTTGTGCATATCTTGTGAAAGACCCTTTGACCTATACAGATTAGGCTTTTGCTTGAATTTGGCCTTACAACTTGGCTTTAATTAGTCCTGAAGTGGATGAACTACATTTTGTGCTTGATCCTTCAAGCCACTGAGGAGGGTACGTATGCATCCGCAATGAGTTGCAGATTTACAGGTCCAGTACTTTTTCTCTCATATCATCTAGAAGGTGATTGCGACATGTTGGTAACTCATCTAGGAAGAGCAACGCGATGCAAGAGATGATCGTTACCATAGTTGATGAGGTAGTTGCAGTCAATTCCTTGGATATTCATGCTTCATATCATGTCATTCGATGTAGGCGTGCACCAATTGAGAATTGGGCATGGCCAGGAAAGAAAGATAACCGGTTTGCAAGTTAGGGGAGCTTGCATAAGCTATTTGCATCATAGGCACGATGCAAGGAAAGGATGGCATGAGCCTGACCGATACACCATTCGCACAATCTAGGTCAGGGCATGCTTTCATATCAATACCGAAGCGTAGTAAGGAAGCTGGAAATAGGCTTGCAATGGCCTATGCGTAAGTTCAAGGCATATGCCTTATGCCTGGCCAAGACTCGAAAGCTAGTGATGCGTGCAAACGTATCAGCATTAGCCTTCAAGGCTATATAACCTTCATAAAACAAGGGTAATCTGGAAGGGTGTGGAAGCTACGTTTTAGGCATCATGCTTGCTAAGCATGTTTACAATGTCAAATCTACGTGCCTTTGCCTAGTGAACTTTGAAGCTTTACATGTCAATCACTTCACTTAAGAGTGGCACGTCAGGGAGTTTTGGCATGCTGGGTATAGCACTAGAGATGGAATTTTCCATTCAGCTACATAAAGTATTATTTGATTCTTCAATCTGCACTGAGGAATAAGGTCTTGACCAAAATTTTCTACGCTTTCGATGTTTCAATCCTAAAAAATCCGTCCGGATAACTCGCTTGAAATTTTCATTCAGGTTTGAATTCAAAATTGATAATGGTTGGATGATCGATATTTGATTCGAAAGATCATAGATCTCGGCCACCATTATACTAGCAGTAAAAGAACCTAAATCAGTGTTTAATTATATGTACCTAGGTATGAAATTTAAACCTTTTGAATTCCTAATTTTCATCTTCAACGTGGTTAAATCTTCCAGTGCCAACGTAATTGGATAAATCAATGGAACTTTACCACAAACTTTTACAACTAAGTACATGATATCACTAGACCACTACTGATAAATAACGCCAAAAACCTTATTCTTCAAGATAGTTTCAAACTTATTCCTAGATGTTTCTAGGAATTTGGATGTGGTTTACGCATTAAATAACTCTACTTGTTACACTCAAGAACAATACTAAGATTAGCCTTGGATAGATTTCATCAACATGAATTGACGACACATATTAGAGTTGTAGTACCCCTACGACAACTCTATTTTATACATTGTGGAAGGGGGTTGTAGAAAGTCTAAGCTTTTCTACAATGTTTGACTAAGAGTTGTAAAGGGAGTTGTGGTTCAAGTTTGGACTATCCTTTGCTTCAGTTGTAATTGTCTTTCGATTTTTTTTTGAAAGCCTAACACAACTCTTATTTATATTGTAAGACTTGATTGCACAACCTTTAATCTGTGTAGTAAAATTCTATAACAAAACTTCCCTAGTGGTTGTGAATAGCACAATTACTGCACTTGTTAGAGTGGTTGAAAATCTTGCACAACTCTTATTTTATTTATATTGTTATACTTTCTTTCACAACCTCTGTCTAGTGTAGTCATAATCTGGAATACAACATCCTTAAAGGTTGTAATATTTGAAGTGGCAACTTCTGTTTTCAGGAGATGAATGTGAACTACCACTTTTGTTAGAAGTTGTGCCTAAAACTGTTTTGAAGAAAAAAATTAGGGTCGAAACCGTATTGCCGAAAGTAACTCACATTCACCATAACCTGCTAGTGTAACACATTTACATTCATTCAAGTTAACCTGCCAGTGTTAAACACACACATTCAAAAAATGGCAGTGATATACAAGTTTGTTACCAAAAGTCAAGTTTCCTGAACACACTAAAAAAATTATGAAGATTAAGATGTCTATGAGAACAATATTCGATCCTTGGGCCATGTAATAAAACATCCACAGCATCACTATCATACTTGAACTCTGAAGTCGGCCTGTAGACATGAGCATCATCCACATGAACAGTAATCACACACAGTGTAGGCTCCAAAAGGGTGAACTGCGCCTGGCTGGTGAAGCTGATCTTGAATACCTTGAACTACGCCTGGCTGGTGAAGGTGATCTAGAATACCTTGCTACACCTGGCTGGTGTAGGTGATCATGAATAGGCTGTCACCT
The DNA here is from genome assembly GCA_023531105.1 of Papaver atlanticum. NCBI lineage: Eukaryota > Viridiplantae > Streptophyta > Magnoliopsida > Ranunculales > Papaveraceae > Papaver > Papaver atlanticum. Next base: position 2,708,126 of record JAJJMB010009125.1, on the reverse strand, counting down.
GTTGGACAATATGATACAGTTTTAATAATAGCTATTTCCCAATTCCAGATTCTGAGAGTTCACATGTACAGTAAACATAAGTATCTTTCTAAGGATGTTTACAACTAAAATTGGCAAGATATCAAAAATAATTACATGGAACCTACTCAAGTTGACATGACTCATGATGCTCGACTTTTAAATATAAAAGTAACTAGGGGCACATATGATAACTGCTGGATATGTAAGAATTCATACCTTAATAGCTATCATTTGCTCAGGCATTGGAGCAACGGCTTTCGGCAGCTTGTCGTTCTCTAAAGTCTCAATGGCATCGGGGACTTCTCCTGGTACAAATGTCTGGGTGGATTCTTTCTTAGCCTCTTCCTCGGTTTCTTTTGAGTAGAACATATTTTCACCAGGTTAACAAGTCGGTTGTTAGTAAGAACAAGAGTATGCAGCTTCGGTAAGAATTCTGCATATCAATAAGTAGCACAAATTTTAAGCACATTTTAGTACTAGAAAAAACTAAAACCAATCATACTGAGATAGTAATTTGTGGGTTGTTCTGTTCTTACCGACCTCCGAGATTAGGGCTGATACGAGTAATCCTATTATTGTTAACGATCAGAGTACCAAGTCTCTTCAAATGAGGGAAGTTTTCGAGCTCCACAATCTCATTGTCTGACAAATCTATGGTGTCAAATAGATCCTGTACGAAAACATAACCATGAATGTCAGCAAAACCATCAACAACATTTCATAAAATATAAAAACTGAAACGAGCTTCGTGCTTTCAGGGCAATTTCTTGCATAATTGATGATGAGTGGACATTGTATATCTCACCTGTTGTATACGTTGACAGACATTGTCCCCCACTGATCATAAAGTCATCTGTTGCCTCTTCCCACCAAGGCAATAAGCAGTGTAAACAACCAATCTGAGTTAGACAATGAACGAACATATAAAACAATCTCATTCATCTATATAAAACAATCTCATTCATATTAGAAGAAAACTCACTTCTGATGTTGTTCATGGACAATCCAAGTAGCAGATTTAGAAACCACATCTTGCTTTGGCTTCAACACGAATCCAGTTTCTTTCTTTGGTATCAGTCCAATTTCAAGACTTTCAGGATCACTTACAATCTCACTTTCAAGCACAGGAACAACCACTTCATAAGGAACAACCTTTAAGGCAGTGGCCTTATTTTTCTTGTGTCCTCGCATGATTTGTATGTTGTAATCCTGAACAAGGATGAGGCCAAGATTTTGGAAATTTCCCCAATCTGAAAATCATCAATGTAAAGGAGGTAAATTTCACGATAACAATACACATAAAGGCAAACCCAAAACTTAAAAAACCAATCTAACTGAAGGATTCAACAACCCAATGATCCAAATCTTCTCAAATTGAAGACTACAAATACCAAAAACTTAATAACCAAATAAAAAGCATATCTCAAATTAAACTTTGGTGTTCAGCGAGAAGAATTGCTTCTCCCTGTGGTTCTGGATGAATACCATCTGCTTGTTGATTGGTTTGAATCAGTGACTCCAATCTGAACAAACAAAGAAAAAAACAAAAGTAAGCTAGGGAGTTCATAACATTTATTATTACTCAATTCCAATTTAAAAGAACATCAAACAACAGCACCTTGATTTCCTGCACCATTAAGCTCAACAAACCTACACATCTACAAACTCATTCTTGTTCTCAACTGATGACAACAATGAACACCACCAGAACCACAGCCATACACTGCAACATAACCAGCACAATCTCCTTCATCTTGAATTCACACAAACCCATCTTAACATACAGTTCCAACTCAACCCATCACTGCAATTCCAAACACACTGTCACATCTCAGTCATCAACAGCCCCAGTTTCTGTCAGTCCCATCAGCAGCTCACAACCAGAAACTTCAATTCGTTTCAGACCCATCTTCTATTCCTTCCCAGACTCTCAAATAACACAACACAACAGCATCATCTCCATCTCAGACCTGAGAAACAATTTTAGTATCAGCAAACAGCCATCAACCAAAAGAAAACCCCAAATTCATACAATTCGATTATCAAATGCACATACCTCAATTCCATTCCCACCTTCTCCATTGAAATCATCGCCAGATTCTAACACAAATGAATCGTTTCGGAAGATGTTCTTCTTCTCATCATTTGGTGTTTCTGTGCCTTTAATTTGAGTCCCCATGAATCATGCGTTCCTGCTAATCCTGTTTAATCAATCAATCAAATTAATGAAAACCCACCATTGAAAATCACAAATTGATAAAAAGGGGCGAAGGTACTTAGGGTTTGGAGAATTTACCAGTGATGAGAAGGACTTTGTTAGGACCATGACCATAAGTTCTATAAAAAATCTTAATCCCATTCTGGATTCCTCTACTCACATTACATAACGGCATCTTCTTGTTCTTCTCGGATTCAATTGAAAATCAAATCAAAATCTTAATGAAAAAAAAGAGTAGATTTTTCGTTGAAGGAAAAAAACAGTGTGGAACTGTTGTTGTCTGAGACCCTTTAATTCCGATTTGATGCAGCATAACCTTCACCTGATTTTTGTCAGAGACGAAGAAATTCTGATTTTTGAAACCCTAATTTTTCATCTATCTACTGAAACCCTGTCTTAATCTGTCTGTCTCTCTTTATTAATACTCATTAGAACTCTGCAGATCCATATGGAAGAAGTAAATATCAAGAACACGGATTAGATCTGCAGAAGAAAAAAGAAGAGAGGGAGAGGTGGAGGCGGAGGCGGAGGCCGAGAAGGAGAGAAAGAGCGGGAGAAAGATAGATGAGAGGAAAGTGAGTGAAGTAAGTGAGAAAAAAAAATGATTTTATGTAAAAGAATTTGGACGGTGAAAAGGTGGATAAGTTGGGGTCATACGGATTAAGAAAGGATCTTGACGGTTGAGATTGTATCTGGGATACTCATACGGATTGAGAAGCATGTGTGTTTCTCTTTGTGCTAATACGAACTCATGTATTCGGTTTTATTATCAACCTTCGACACGAAAAAAAATCCAAAAAAAATATTTATAAATTTAGGACATTGTTATCGATATTCTGATATAAAAAAATCTAAAATGTATAAGAATGAATCGGGAAAATGAGAACTGAAGGTGATTAAGGATAATAAAACAAACATCAATGCATTTAAAGCTCCATCGAAAATTTTGATTGAGACGAGGAGTTGATTGAGAAGAATATGAACTTTCTAGATTCAAATTTGGTTCAACGGCATACAAACTATGAACCCTCAGTGTCCGAAGTGGTTTTTAACTCTAATTTTTACAGGATTTATCATAGAAACTCATAAAGATAGAGCTCATGTGTAACTTTTCTAGCTTCAAATGTGGTTCAACGGCATACCAACCATTAAGCCGGAAACTTCGAAATAACGATGAATCCAACCTTAAGATTCCATGGGAATATTCTCAGAAACCTTAAACACACACAAAATCGTCAACTTCAAGAAAGAAACTGGCTCCGAGATCGAAACCTGGACAGGAGTGGACTACTATAAGTCTGAGAGTTCGCAAAAACGATGAATCCAACCATTTACGGGTAAGATTCCATGGGAATATTCTCAGAAACCTTAAACACACATAAATTCGTCAACTTCGAGAAAGAAACTGGCTCCGAGATCGAAACCTGGCCAGGAGCAGACTACTATAAGTCTGAGAGTTCGCAAAAACGATGAATCCAACCATTTACGGGTAAGATTCCATGGGAATATTCTCAGAAACCTTAAACACACACAAATTCGTCAACTTCGAGAATGAAACTGGCTCCGAGATCGAAACCTGGCTAGGAGCGGACTACTATATAAGTCTGAAAGTTCGCAAAAATAATGAATCCAACCATTTACGGGTAAGATTCCATGGGAATATTCTCAATAACTTCGAACTTCCTGGTTCACGATTTAGGTCCTTGAAACGTTTTCAGATATTTCTACCCAATCTCAATAACCCTGTGTTAGTGATTTAAGCAACAACAAAAAAATTTGCAGAAGTGAGAAATTTTTTGTAGAATCAGACAACAAAATAGTTTTTTGCTGAAGTGAGAAATTTTTTGCAGAAGTGAGAAAAATTTGTCGTATCCTTACGACTTTTCTTAAGAGTTGTCGAAGGGGATGTATAAAAACTTTCATCACAACCATCCATTTCCATCTACAGCCGTCCATAAAAATAAATTCTTATATTTTCCATATTACCATCGAATCTATTCTTTCCTTATCCATTTCAAACATTTTTTTTTCCTTCACAGAGCTGCAACTTCATCTCCCCCTCCGTCGTCTTCACTGAAACCACCACCATCTCCCTCTCCATCATCTCCAACTCCAACAGTTCTTTTAATTACTATCGTCTTCAACTACATCGATCTCGGCTTCGTCATCTCAGGAGATTTCATCACCAACAAGTAGTCTTACACAGAGTTGAAGACTTACCACCTTCATTAATTTCTCAAAGGTCTGTTACCCAGATCGATCTGTAATCTACTAAGGATATGTGTTGACTTTGGAACTTATTGTTTTGAAAGGGAAGTTACATATTTGAACTTAACCCTCTTTGGTGAAGTTGTTGTGATTGCAGAATATGCCAGATTTTTCCAAGCAATAGGAGAGAAGTTTGAGAAGTACTTGGCCTATGCGATGCCAATGCTTAAAAGTGCAGCTGAGGTTTCAGCCCATGCTTTCATCAACTAATAGATATGAAATGATATGCATTGTCATTGTAGAATGTATGTGATTGTTTACAGAGAAGAATGTATGTGATTGTTTACAGAAAAGGATTTGCGTTGTTTGCGGCTCAGTCACCTGAGCATTATTTTTGAACATTATATTTTGTTTTACAACACTTATAAAGGGTTGTCATAAAGTTAGTATATTAAAGAACCACAAACTTGACAGAACTTGTGATAGTGTAGGTATGGTTAGTGGTGTAGACTTGCATGCAGGAGGCTGAGGATCAAATCCCCCCAACCTCATTTTTTTTCCAACATTCTGTATTTTTACTTCAACAACTCTTGATAAATATTGTTATATGTTTTTATTAAAAAAAATACAAAAAACCAAAACTTGTGAACTGTAAGGATGGTTGATGAGCTAGACTAACCCATAGTAGGTTCATGTTCAAATCCCCTCTAACACTATTTTTAATCATCATATTTTGGTGTTCTTCAACAACTCTTGTGAAAATTGTGATAGGCTTAGTCACTACCTTTATGGAACAAAGTTGTTATAGCTAAATGTCGTCACAACTCTTTTGCTTAAGGAGTTGTCGTTTGTTTTCTTAGCGCAACCCCTTGCTCCTAAGGGTTGGTAGTGATGATATACGACAACTCTTCCTTTGAAACCAGTTGTAAAACATAAGACTTTCTACGATGTTTAGCAAGGAGTTGTAAAACCCCAGTTGTAGATGTATATTTTTCCTGTAGTGAGAGAAGTTAATTTATTAGGTAAAACTTAAAAAGGATAGTTATATAAAGTTCATGACACATGTCAGCTCCAATTAAAACCATAAAACTATAGAATTAAGAGATAAGCATGATAAATATCTAGTAAGTTAAACGAGTCAAGGTTTTTATCTTCAGATACTCTTCTTTTTTAAAGTAGTGAATGGTAACCGAAGGTTTAATATCAAAATTATCACAGGTAAAAGGTGAGATTTCCTAGAAAAGGTTTTACTGATAAAGAATGGACCGTGAATAAGGGTTAGAGCATATGAGTGTCGATATGATGAAAATTAGGGAATTGATTGGGAGGAAACATGACGTTTAAAAAAGAGTACTTTTTAACTTAGATGTTATGGAGAATCAACCTTCGAATAGGGGACCGGGGCAACGAAGAAGGAGATTCGATCGACTTTAGGATTAGCTCTATAAAGAAGAATATGCAGATAAAAACCATAACTATTAGAGTGTTTATTTACCATAAAAAAGATTTGGTTTTCTTCGAACTTCCAATGAGTTCTTCCAACATCGCCTTTTTTCACAACCTTAGTGAAAATTTATAATAGATTTGAAGCAAGATAGACTGATTATGATTCTTAAGCGGAATCGAGATGAAAAAAATCAGAAAAAATAATTGGGGTGGGGGTGGGGGGAGGGGTAGAACAACTGCCAGAAAACCTAAAAAACTTCCGATGATTCTGGATGTAACAATTTTCAGTGGGCATGATAACAAGAAGAATGACGAGAGCTATAAAGATTTAAGAAAACTAGAAACCTAGCAACCTAATACTAAGATCATTGGGGAATGGAATGGCCAAACAGAAGAGAAGAGAGGATCTCTCATTCTAGTTTTCGTCCACATTTTCTCGTTTCTTTGGTGGATGTACCATGGCTAACTAATTATCATGTCTTCCATTATCTTAACTTCTTATACTCTCTCCGTCCATATTTTTGCAAGTGGGGACGGATTTTTGTCACATTTTAAGAAACTCATAGTTTTTATTAAAAAAATAATCTTATTTTATCTTTTTACATCGCCATCTTCATTAAAAAAAAAATCTGCCCCAACAAAAGAAGGATTATATAAGAAGATAAAAACATAAAATATTCATTTCTACCTATTCTTATCTTTTTTTATCTATGTTAAGAAGATGATCCCAAACCAAATAAATGACAATGTAAGGGCAATTCCTATGGCAATCAACAAACTTATTATTTTGTTGAGCCACGTGGATGAACAACTGCATTTTTCACTGTGGGAAACAAGGTAAAATGAACAAATCTGATATTTTAGGGTCCCACTGGTAATTTTATTAATATAAATTATTAAGAGTTGGGTCCCATTAATGATTTTATTTATATAAACTAATAAGAGTTGGGTCCCACGGATTATTTAACTAATAAAACAAATAATAAAAAATAAACCCTAAATATAATAACCGGGTTTTGGATAAAGAAAAACATGGGGCGTTTTTGCTTCAAACGCTGGCGTTTTTCCTTCCAACTCCAGCGTTCTTCCTTCCAACGCCGGCGATTGTGGCACGATCGCCCGGCCTTCCATCGCGCGCGCTACATGTTCCATCTCACTCTACAAACCAACAAATTTGTTGGTTTGTACATCCATTTTTCATGTTTGTTGATTCCATAGTGGGAGCAAAATCAACAAACTTCAAGTTTGTTGAGTCCATAGGAACTGCTCTAAGGAGGTGGAACGTTATGAACCGACTTCATTCCGTTCCATCAATGTTGTTATAACCACTATGACGCTCTTGACATGATGAGGAAGACGAATCATACAAACGAACCCAAAGAAGAAGAGTAAGCATATTTTAATATCTGTAATTTTTGTTTTAGTTTTCCTTTGTGTAAGTTTTGGGGCCGAACCAGTTGAATTAATTTTAGGTAAAATTGACAATATAGATATTAAACTCTTCTTATACCAATTCTTACATCAAATACTCCTCTTATATCCCCAAAATGATTTTGAATTTGGAGATGCCACCGAGAATGATATAATGATGATTTCTATGTTATAATTTCTTATTTGCAATTTCAGTCGAAGAATCCGACTCAATTGAAGAATCTATCTCCAGAGTCCAGAGCAGTTGCAGTTATAGTAATAGTAGCAATAGGAAGATCAAAATAGGATCGTTAATTTTGTTGAGGGAAAGGAAGTAATTTCTATTTGAGTATAAAAGACAGAGAAATTTACCATGAAGAGGATGATTCTTATATGAAATTATCATTAATTGTATTAAGATCGAATTTGGTTCTCACGGCAAAGATACCAGATCCAAAATTTTGATGATTTTGTTGTTGTTGTTGTTAATGATGAGAAAGAGATTGAATCTTTTTCTATACAAATTTACTATACCCATTATCTTTTATTATCTTCTAATATCTCAAATAGACCAAAGAATCATACAAACATATATAATGAATTTTTATTACCACAGGAGCCGCGTCACGTCTACGACAATGATGATTTTCATGAAGTTTTAAGAAATACTCATAAAAATTTGATAAAATTTAATGAGGAAATTTGATATACTCATTATTGCGGGCTCATTTAACAAAAATTTAACAAGTTCTTTCACCAAAATCATTTTAAGTTTAGATCAACTAATGGATAATCATTTTCTTAACCTAAAAAAATCTAATCTAAAATATCTAATCACAGTGAGAAATTTAAGATCTTTATTAATTGAAAGCGAGAGGCCCATTTTGATTTTGTTTTTGTTTTCATCTTTCGTTTCCATTAAAGGATTTGTTTGTGTTTCATCGAGCCAAAAAGAAAAGAGTTTTTACTCCACAAACTCGACCTTAGACTGGGTCTTATGGAGATGCTCGAGCTCTTCCCAAAGCAAAAAACCGTCGCCTAAACCCCCTCTTCCCGCTAGCCTTTCCTGGTGTGTGGGAATCCTAGCGAGAAGACTTCGAAGACGGGCGATGGTTAGCAGTTCTTAAAAAGTGTAAAACGAGCAACGGTTAGCCGTTTTCCGTGGGAACGGCTGATGCTTATCCGTTTTGTGAGATAAAAAACGGACTACCATCTTCAGTTTCTTGACCTTTATCATCCCCTTCTTTCTCTGTCTTCTGCTCTTTCATTCTTTTACTTTAATGTTCTCCTCCTCAACTTCTTTACCTATCAGATGCTTATTCTTCTTCTTCCGCCATCTTATAATTCTTCTTCTCCTTTTTATCGTGTTCGTCATTTGATATCATGTTAGCTACACCATGAAAGCTAGGGTTTATCTTTACTGACTGATTAATCCTCCAACTCAGATTGAGAAGGCAGGAGATATAGAGTTTAATAGTTGGGATTATTTTTTAGCTTTCTCAAATTCGAGATTAAATATTGGTTAATTTTAATTTTAGAACTCAAAGTTGGGGTTTTACATATGTGGGGATTTCTCCAATTCGATGTTTATTAATTTAGGTTACATAGAAATAAGGTGTGGGTTATCTTTGATTTTGTGTTTTGATAGCTTTATTTTTATAGGGTTGATGAAACAGGATCCATCATATTTTCAACTCCTTTGATGAACTAGATCAAAGATAAATGGGAAATTGATTCTCCTGTTACCGCAATGGTTGCACGGGTCATGGGAAGTTGACTGGTCAAGATAGGGGAACGGATAACGATTATCCGTTTCATAGTTTTTTAAGAATCGGCCAACCATTCTCCGTTTTTTCCATAAAAAAACGGACACTCATTACCCATTTGCAATATAAATAGGGAATTACCGCTAGAGCTAGGCCCTTCCCAGGCTGATGTGTAAAGGCATTTGGGAAAAGCTTGGGGATCTCCATAAGACCCGGTCTTAGGGTCACCGTCTACACGCGAGTTGCTTGCGCGCGGCTACATAGCTTTCCGAGAAGCTAAGGTACATGGATGAGGAATGAGGATCACGTCGCCTTGAGGAGCAACTTGTAAGTTGGCTACTAGCTCGGTCGTTTCTTCAACTAAAAGTCCATTCGTTGAACCCAAACGCCTCCTAAAATATCCTCCTCAGTCACACTTATTATGCAGAAACAACAACAGTACTGACGGTGACTGACCAAATGACTGCAGCTTAAAAGTTGCAATTAACACTGCCCTAGAAACTGTCCAAATCATAAAGTATCAACCATAAAAAAGAAAAAAAAAGAGTCAGATTCTGACCCGACTCTTTACAAAAGCAAATCTCCTCCTCCTCATGCCCCCAAAACCTAAAAAATAATATCAAATCATACATCAACAACAACAACTAAGATCTTCCTCATACATCAAATCATCAATCTCCTTTTCACAGTTAAGATTCTCAAATTGGTACAAAATTTTGTAATATCCTTCTCTTCCACATATATTCCTGACCTCAACCTTGTTTCTCACTTAAGTACACCCAACGAAGAAGAATTTGGTGTTTATCGTACACCCTACTCATTCATTCCTTTTGATCATGATTCATGAATTCTAACTGTTGGTCCCACACAAGATCTATCTTCGTTATCAAGCTCCTATTGACCAGCTAAACTGATACCGACAATTTTTCCAAGAATCTTACTTTCTAAACGTATAGTTTGTTATACTCATGATTCAATCGGAACCGCTCAATCAGGTCATGAAGATTTAATAAAGAAGAAAAAGAATTAGATTGAAATCATCCTAGTTAATACATGTTTCTAATTCTGATATTTACAGTTTAATTTAAAAATTAACAAATATCGCTCATGAACCGTTGATTAAAAAAAGACTACTCTGTTCTTCTAACGTTGATCCAAGAATCTGAATAAGACCAATTTAACTCATTTCCGGTGGCAATTTGCACAATACGTTCTGACGGCGAGAGTGACCAGCTCAATTGATGATCGAATTGATAATCCAAAGATGATTCAATTGAGCATTCTGGGAAACCAAATGCACTCCTTGGTGAATCTTTTTGAGTTTGAATAGGTAATGAAACAGTATTTGCACCGGCGATAAATGGATGATTTAAAAGCATCTCAGCCGTCCATCTCTTTAATGGGTCTCTAACGAAGCATCTTTGTAAGAAATCCTTGCCATCTTCAGAAATTTCTCTAGGTATCTCTGGCAATTCATCTTTGAAACCAATTCTGTATAATAAAGCACTAATATCTGAATTTTCATTAAACCCCCAAGCTGGTTTTCCAGTAATCATCTCTGAAATTATACATCCAAGTGCCCATATATCTGATGCTGATTCAATTTCGTTCCTTGAAACTGATTCTGGTGACATATAAAGTGGGGTTCCTCTCAAACCAGAAACTTCTTCTTCCTCTTCTGAATTCGTGTCTGATTTTTTCGCTAACCCGAAATCAGCAATTTTTAATTCTGAAAACCCATCAGCAGAACAGCAGAGTAAGATGTTCTGTAATTTGATATCACAATGAACAAACCCTTTTTGATGGATACTCAAAAGCCCTTGAAGAATTGATTTCGAGTAAAATCGAACATGAGATTCTGATATTGAACCACCTGAATTTTTGAGTAGTTGAGCTAAATTACCTCCCGAAGCAAATTCTAGAAACAGATTGTATAATCTTTCACCATTGTTTTCAACAGTAAACCCATCTCCATAACAATTAAGAATTTGAGGACAATCCTTGAATTCGGTGAGAATTTCTTTCTCTTTCTGGAGCAAAGATGATTGAGAAGCTAATGAAGACTTGACAGCCATTAATGGTGGAAAATCACAGTAGTTTTTTCTTGGAGTTGCTAAATACACCGAACTAAAACTTCCTTTACCAATAACTTCTCCTCTATCCCACTCCATTGTAATCAATTTTTGCTATTCAGAAATTTCGAAATTGGGGTTGTTCTTCTGTTGAGTATAGTCTTTATAAATTTTCTCTGTTTCTATTTCAGAGAACAGAGCAAACTGCTAAACTGAGCTCTTTGGAAGGACTTCTATAAATAGAATGAATTTTTAGGGCATGAACTATGATGACAGCTTGAGCACGTGAGATGCGAGGATATTTCTTACTTGGTTTTCAAGTTTTCCTGGAGTATTATTTTGCGGTGGTCACATGGTGTTTTTTTGGTCCTATCGGACCACATTGCACACTAACAAGAAGTATATGAATATTTGTTGGTTGATAGCGATTTGGAAAGTTCCATAAAAGAACAATTGGCAATGGTTTCCAAATTCCAACAGTACAAGGCTAGTGTATTTTGCAAGATTCTTTCGGTTGTGCTCCCGATTCTTAATTGCCCATCTGTTAGACAAAGATGGGTAAATTTTCAGATTCAATAGAAGACCGAGTTAGTGTGTGACACCTCTATCGGAGGACTATCAATGGGGTACAGTGTTTTGACTTGTTGGAATTCAAATGCCTAGAAAATAAAATAGTTTTGTGTTTTTATTTAGAGGGATGCTGGCAATGCCCGTCACTTTTTCAATTTAACCTAAAAAAAATAATAACAACACCCTCGTAGAAATAAAAGTTGTGTAGTTTTAATTCCGCATAGACGGAACTCCTATCAAACACCATGGATACATGTTGAAGATCACTGACCTTATAAATGGATACCAACCCTCAGCAAATAAAGGCGATTGATTTTAGAATCGAACTTCAAGATTTTGACATCATAATCTACTCTCATTACTACAGCCTTAGATTTGGTCAGAGAAGAATATTTTAATTATGTTGTTTAGGTCTTTCAATGCATTCACTGCCTATCGTATTTTGGCAAATTCATTCGGAAAAGTCTGACTATTTTTTAAAGCCAACGTTATAATAATTTTATGTGTGTGTTTTTATTTTCCTGTTGATCTTGTAGAAAATCTAACATTCAAAATGATTAACAGAGTACTAAGACAAGTAAAGAAAAACATAGTAATAGTAACATGACACAAGCATATATGTGGTTCAACATGATTACCTACGTCTATGGGGTAAATAGTTGTGCTTATTGAGTTTACGAAGGCTACAAGTTGCTAGGTTAAGGGAAATATTTTGATCTCGCACTTCTAGATAACAAATGAACCAGCACGTTCAGGATTCTAAGATTTTTTTAGATGTGACATAGGCTAGCTGTAGACTTAACCACAATGGTAACCGAATTTTTTAATCCCTCCAATATTTTCCAAAATACTCAAGTATATCATTTTTTCTAAATTCCATTGCACAATTTAGTCATTAGTATGTTATGGATTTGTGTGAGAGAGAGATACGCAGAGCATTGTGTATGATAATGTGTTAAACGACCTAAACCTAATACAACTAATGAACCGTCTAGTTTCATTACTTGCTCTAAAATTACTTTTACTACTAGTTTGATCTTCAAATCAATAAACTCTGAATTACTATTGCCTACTAAAAATCTTTTCCTTTTCTCATTTTATTCAACCAAATATATATAAAATCATTATTTGTTTGTCCTCCCCAATCATAAAATTCATCAACTATGACAATCGCAGATGGATATCACGGTCGAAGCTTTAGGAGTTGGATTCAACTGATGGCTGAAGTTTTATCTACATCATTTTCGATATGGGTTGCATTAATTATCTTCTTACTCTTCTGAAACAACTTTCCTTCAACTGGTTCACTTCCAAATTGATCCTCGTAATAATAATCTTTCGAGGATAAATATTAAAGACCTTGGCACCAGGATTCGATAATCCGTTTGTTTGGGTAAAATGCATATATGAAAGTTGGTTTAGAACTATGGTTAAGTCCACAGTTAGCCGATGTCACATCCTGATAATCCTAGGGTCATTAAGATGCTAGTTTATTTTCAATCTCTCAATTCTTTTCCCAGGTTAAGCTATGATTCTCTCAAGAACATTTCTCGGTCTAATTTCTCCTTACTCTCTAAGTTATATAACGTACCCATTCTTCACATCTTAGCCTAGTATTTACAGGCTATGTGCTCATACAACTATGTTACAGTGTTTAACATGTGTATCAATGTTGACGTGCCTTCTTCGGGTGGTGTGGACCGATCTCCCTAGTGAGTTTTTCTCTATATCTTCTTTACTTCTCCTAACGTAGTGATTGTCTCGACCCAAACTTAGAGTTCCTAGCAAGTCTTCACGTATCGGTCCCACACCGTTCTGGTCTTATGATCACTTCAAAGGTTCCTTTTCAATGACATTTAATGCTTGATCTCCCATTTAAAACTCAACTGTCGATATTTTTATTTACTTTCCATGTGTCCCGTTTATGGATTAATGTGGTGATATATTGATTAACGTGTTGGACCTTTGGATAAGATCTGGTGCTTCGCTCTTATCCTGCCTTGGTGATTCGGCTCTTCAGATGTTGTCATGTGTCCTCAGATATTTTACCACTACACCTTTTTTAGACCAAAAAAGTAAGGAAGGAAATAAAAAGGAATATGTAATGCACCTATCGTATGAGAACTCCTGCGAATGGGGCGACAACTAAAGAGAATGAACTTGGTATCAACGGGGATCCAAGGAAATTAGAGTACAATAGGAGGCGATGCTATGGTCATATAGAAGAAGCTACCCGACAAAACTGGTGGCGTTTTCTCTACCTCTCTAACCCTGGGGGAAACCCAAGTCGTCGCCCCCCTTCCCGCTCAGATTTAGCCCCATTGGAGTTGGATCTGAGAGGTTGATACCTAAGAGCAATTGTACTAAGATATTTATGAACTTATGCCTTTTAGTCTTTGTAATACCTCTTACAGTTCTAAGCTTCTAGATACTAGAATAAGTCCATTCTTGAAAAACTTACTTATATCTCCATTTCAGACTGTTTTTGTCTCTGAAGATGTATAAAAGATAATATTGTTATTTCTCATGAACTTGTGGATTCTATGAAGAAATGCAGGGCTAAAACAGACTGGATGGCAATGAAACTTAATATGTCAAATGCGTTTGACAGAATTGAGTGGCAATTTTTACTTAGTACTTTGGAAAAGTTAAGGTTTTTGTAATGATTTCTGCACTATGATTGGACAATGTATAAGCACTGCATCAACATCCATTTTGCTTAATAACTCTCTAGGTGAGATTTTTACTCCTCTGAGAGGTCTTAGACAATGGTATCCTTTGTCCCCGTACCTATTCATTTTATGTATGAAGTTTTTCCTTTGAGCTTTATTATCTGCTGAACACAATCAACTTATTCATGGTATAAAACCTAATCAATATTTCCCTGCAATTTCTCATTTATTTTTTTTTGCAGATGATTGTCTTATTTTTGCTAAATCTAATGGGATAGAAGTTAGGAATTTGGTAAATATCATTGAGTAATTTAATTCCTTTTCAGGTAAGTCCATCATCTATGAGAAATATGACATTGCTTTTAGTAAAGGGGGTTCCCAACCAGGTAAAGAATGTGATTTATACCATTCTGAACATTAAAAAATTGGCTCTTAATGTTAAATGTTTAGGTGTCCTTCTTCTTCTTCAAAATAGTAAAATTCAATCATTTGCTTCTCTTCTTGATTGACAGTGATAGACTCGCCCCTTCGAAACCAATATTTTTGAAAACACCACGAAGAAGTGTTATGACTCAATATGTTCTGGGTAGGTTGGCTTCACATCATATGTTTGGATTTCCCATTCCTAAGAATTTAACTGATAAGACGGACTCCATCCATATGAGATTTTGGTGGAACAATAAAAATGGAAAAACAGGTTTCTATATTAAAAAAATGGAGGGAAGTTGTTCAACCAAGAGCTCTAGGGGGTTGAATATAAAACAAAATGAAATCATGAATTGTGCTTTACTTTCTAAATTATCTTGGAGAATGCTGCATTCTCGTGATGATCTATGGGGTCAAATCTTAGAAGGTAAGTATTTCCACAACTCTAATCCTTTATATGATAATATCAACTCTAATGGTTCTTGAATATGAAATGGTGTTTATAGAGGTCTAGAAATTATTAAACAATATGATTGTTGGGAAGTGGTGTATGTAACTTCTATAAATATTTGGAAAAATAGATGAATACCACCAATAACTTATGTTAGAGCACTGCTCGGTCGAACTCGCAAGCGTTGCTATCTAAAGCTTGTTTGTCAAGTTTAGTTGTCAAAACTATAAGTCTTGATTTCTAGTCTACTTATAGCTATGTCTCGGATTAGGATGAAATGTGTAATTGAGCTTTAGACTTCACGGTGTTCATTGATTGGAGACGAAGAACTACTAAGTGTAGCTTGTGGAACTTCATCAACAAAAGGTATGTGGAGACTTGAACTCATCTATCACTCAGAAGTCTATTTCTATTCTATCTCCTATTGAGACAAA
Source organism: Papaver atlanticum (assembly GCA_023531105.1). Lineage (NCBI taxonomy): Eukaryota > Viridiplantae > Streptophyta > Magnoliopsida > Ranunculales > Papaveraceae > Papaver > Papaver atlanticum. Next base: position 2,692,432 of record JAJJMB010009125.1, on the reverse strand, counting down.
AGTCGTATAGCTATATAGAGCTGAGTTTAACTCGCTGACATATTTCTCGAAATATGTGTTGGTAAGCTTTCGCTTTAACCAAGTTCATCTTTATTCTTGACGAAAGTCAAAAGATGATCATGTGAAAATCGCCTAGTAACATCTTACATGATTTGTGTGAGATAGTCATTTGATGTAGACTCGGAATTTTTCGTATTGATCTATTGATCACTTGAAAATTGCCTTGAAGCTAATAGTTTGTGTGAGACAGCTATTCCTGTCTTCTAAGAATGTTTCAATGATTAATATGGAGTTTAGAACGATTAACCATTGATTGGATATAGCACAGTATGCGTACTTGTATGCTAACTATTGCAAGTTATTCCAAGTCCGGAAACCATAGTGTGCATACCCGTATGCGTACTGGTTTAACAGTTGAAGTCCGGGAACTTAGTATGCATACCCATATGCGTACTGGCTTAACAGTTCAAGTCCGGGAATTTAGTATGCGTACCCGTTTGCATACTAATTCAACTGAGTTCGGTCGTGAACGACAGTATGCGTACCCGTTCGCATACTGGCGGACAGACCAAGTCCGGAACTCTAAGCATGCGTATCCGTTTGCATACTTAAGTGGGTCAAGTTCTAAAATCGGTTTATTCGTGAACAAATACATTTATAAATAAGGAATGCAATCTTTGCAAACCATGGCTATAATGTTTATGAATTGATTCGAGTGAATCAAAATCGATTTTGCTTCAATTGTGTCTTGTGTACTTCTATGAGAATATAAACAATTGAACAACTCTATAATTAGTTTCATTTGAGTCATTTGAACTAGTGTGATTAAGATAAACAAGGTTGATATGAAAGTGTTCATATGGCTAACTTCGGTTAACTATTGTTGAGCCAACTAAGTGTACACGTTTAAGTATGGTTACCCATATCTAAATGAAGGTACATTTCATTTGTGTGTAACAAGCTAAGTTCGATCTAACGGTTGAAATATTATTAGCTTGAATCTAATCAGGTTTTCATCTAACAGTGAATATGGAATGCTTTGTTACCAAGGTAACATTGATTGCAAACCCTGATTTGAAGACTATATAAGGGAGAGCTCTAGCAACTGGTAAACCTAATCCCCACACCTCATGTGTGATACTAGTTGCGACTAGATTCGATTCTGCTTTAACCTAGTTTTTTCTAAAACCATTATAGGTTAACGACTTAAAGACTTCATTGGGATTCTGAAGCCATACCCAACTATTTTTTCTGTAGTTACGTGTTCTGATCTTAATTTGTTCTATCGTATCGAGTACTATCTTCTCTAAGATTTTCTCGAGATTCAATCTCCGATAGGTAAGATAAAAAGTAGTCACAAACATCTTCGTCTCATCGTTTTTGATTCCACAATATCTTGTTCCGCTTCCATACGGTTAAGATCATTGTGAGGTGATTGATATTACTAGGCTGTTCTTCGGGAATATAAGTTCGGTGTATCAATTGGTTCCTGTTCACCTTGATTTATTAAAAGACGGAACAAAACTCGTAGGTATTTCTGTGGGAGACAGATTTATTTATTCAATAGACTCTTCTATGTGAGACAGATTTGTTTACCAAGTCTTCGACTTTGGGTCGTAGCAACTCTTAGTTGTGGGTGAAATCAGCTAAGGGAATTAAGTGCGTAGAGTCCTGCTGGGATTCAGAGACGTAAGGAAAGCGACTGTACCTTAATAAGAGTGAGATTGGTTAGGGCTCAACTACATTCCAGTCCGAAGTTAACTTGTAGTGGGCTAGAGTCTGTAGCGGATTAATACAGTGTGGTGTTCAAATCTGGACTAGGTCCCAGGGTTTTTATGCACTTGCGGTTTCCTCGTTAACAAAATTTCTGGTGTCTGTGTTATTTCTTTTCCGCATTATATTTGTTTATATAATTGAAATATCACAGGTTGTGCGTAGTTCAATCAATTAGATAATCCAACCTTTGGTTGTTGATATAAATTGATTGGCACTTGAACATTGATCTTTGGTACGGTTCAAGTTGTTTCTCATAATAATCAGGCTCGCGGATTTCTTGTTTGATTTGCTGATTACATTGAGAAACAGAGATATAACTCTTGGATGTATTTTCCTTGATTGAGTCTGACTGTCTAGTTGATTCTCTTGGAAATATATTGGAGTTAGTCCATACAGATTTCCGAAACGAAATATTGGGTGTGGTTGTTAGACCCCCGTTTTTCAACTTCTAATGTTAATTGTAATTTTGCATCTTATAACATGAAAATCGTTTCTCAGTTAATAGATGTTAATACTAAAACATGGAATGTGCAGGTGATTCAAACTTTATTTGATAATGCAACTGTTAGAGCATTGCTCGGTCGAACTCATAAGTGTTGCTATCTCAAGCTTGTTGTCAAAACTATATTTTGATTTCTAGTCTACATTTAGTCAAGTCTCGGATTAGGATAGAAGTGTAGTTGAGATTCATATATCACTGGGTTCTACCATATGAAGGCGAAGATCAATAGGAGCTCTGGAGAACTTCTTCAACAAAAAAAGACTGAACCACCTATTTCTCAAGTTTTCACCTTTCTATCTATAAGACATTGTCGCATGAATAAATTAGAAAGTACATGCATAATAGAAATTTCGAGTCAAAAGTTTATCTTGAATATCGTTCTCGAAATATGCTAAGCCTAAAAACATTTGTTCATACTTGATGAATTTGGTTAAGTACAATTTATTGCTCATGACTTAATTATGATTCAAGATTTAATCATTTGAAAATAGCCTGGAATAGTGATATGTGTCATTGATGTTATTCGGAAATGTTTCATATTGATTATTAGAGAGATATAGAAGTATTGTAAATATGGATACAGGGGAGAACTGTTATAAGTCCAGAGTCGCAGTACATGTACCAAGTACATGTACCGGCGTATCTATAGTTCGACAACGACTTTTTGGTAAGCATATCCGGTATCCATACCATAAAACTCGTGAACCAGGAAGGTACGCATAACTAGTATACAAACAGAAAAAGATCTATTGATTTAAAACCGGAAAGGTACGCATACCATAAAATATTTGTGAGTTCCTGAACTTGTTTCTATCTTAAGGGTACACATACCCGATACACGTACTATGACAAAAGTATTCACGAACAGGTACAATATACGTACTTACCCTGTCGAATATTTTCAGATGCATTAGAATTATTTCTATGAGATAATCAGCATTGAACAACTCTCTAAAAACACTATATAGACATTTTTGATCATATGTATGACTCAAGAAAAGTCTTAAAGTGTTATATGAAAATGGTTGAGCAAATAGTTTGATTGGCTAGTTTCGGCTAACCTTTCATGAACAAGTCATTATACACGGTTCGGTTATGGTCCATCCTAACCAGAGTGTATATTCTGCTATGTTAATCTTAAAGTCAAGTTTTTCATCTAACGGTGATTATTGATTGCTTGGATCTAAAGCTGTCTTAGCTTAAATCTAAAGCAACCTTGACCTTGAAAGTCTATATAAGGAGAACCTCAAACAACTGAGATTTTTAAATCCCTGATACTATTCTTGTGTGTCCTAGTTGTCAACCAGAGTCGTCCTCTCCTTCAAACCCTTTTATGGTCTAGCGACTAAAAAGACTTCACCTAGGGATTCATAAAGCCAGGTCCAACTATCTTTATCTTGATAGTTCGTGTATCCTGATCTTTCTTTGATTGTTGAGCCTTGTTCCAACAAACAAGATAGATAGAAATCACAAAGTTTTTTCATCTCAGCCTTTGTGATTCCACATGTTTATACTTGTGAGGTGAATAATAATCTAGGCTGCTCTTCGGGAGTCATAAGACCGAATCAGAGGTTTGCTAGACTTTTTCTTTTGCAATCGATTTCCTACCTCACCTTGATCTTTGATCAGAACGAAAATCACATATAGGCTTATTTGTGGGAGGCAGATTGGTTTAAAGTCTTCAATTGAGTTGAAGTCACTCTTAGGCTGTAAAGGACGTCAGCTAAGGGAATCAATTGCGCGGAGTCCTGCTGAGATTCAAGAGGCGTAAGGAGCGAGACTATAACTGAATTTCTGTGACGGTTTAATTCGGTCTCAACTACATTCCAGTCCGAAGTTCTGATGGTAGGCTAGTGTCTGTAGCGGTTTAATACAGTTTGGTGTTCAAATCTGGACTAGGTCCTGGGGTTTTTCTGCATTTGTGATTTCTTCGTTAACAAAATTTCTGGTGTCTGTGTTATTTCTTTTTTTCCGCATTAAATTGTTTATCTTTATAATTGAAATATCAAGGTTGTACGTAAACACAAAGCTGGTCTTGAGTATGGTTTTAATATTAGATAGGTATCTTTGCTGGCTTGCTACGTTGTGACTGCAGAAAGATATTATCACGGCATGAGCTTCACGCTTGTATTTTCCTCTTGAATATATAATAAACTGTTAGGTAGGTGTTAAAAATCAAAATAGATCTGGTACCAAATGAGCTGGTAGTTAGGGCTTGGTGTACTTAAACAGTTTAGGTAGTCGATCATCTCGTGGGGATGTAAGTCAAGAGAATAAAATCTGTTCAAAATTTAGTAGGAGCAGTGGAAGATTTTGATTAATGTATGCTTACCATATGTCTGTGATACTGGGGCCTACATCCATGCTATATCTTTACATCAATTCACTGGACTTCTTAAACTGAGGTAGCCCCTTTGGCGACTCTGATTACAATGGACACCACAGAAAACTTATTTAAAAAAAAAAAAAAACACCTAAATCTCAGAAACATCTTTTGTCCTGGCTACTTACAAACGTTAGTCGCGAAGTTTGCAATAGAAAACAACAGATGATCAAATCAGAATTCACCGTTTTGAATGACGAATTATCGGGAAAGATGTTTGTAAGATATTAAAAGAAATTCGTATGACATCTGAGCTGATATTATAGAAATAGAATACTAAATTTGAGCTTGGTTAAGGGCTTTGTTGAAGCATGATGCAGCTGTAAGTGTAGAAAACTATGTTAAAAACTCAAATACTGATAGATAGCAATCAAATGATTAAACAATCAAAAAAGATTATACAAAATTATTGTTTCGCAGTTGTTATCTTCCTTTCAAATAAAAAAATAAATACACTGGCAGTTTCCCAACAAAATGGGGTGTATATATATACGCGAATGTTGACAGATTAGGAAGAATGACTTGCAATGAAATATATAAAATGGTTGTCCATAACTATACAGTACCGAGTGGGAAAAAAATTATGGATTTGAATGAAGATTGGTTGGTTGGAATTGCGTAGGAAAATGATGCAAACTCACAACTTCACCTCTTGATGCTCTCCTAAAATGCTAAGTTGTAGGCACTCGGAATACGCATTTATCCCAACAGGTTGCCAGGTTCTTAAACTAACAAGGCTTTTGTTCACAACGCCAGCTAGCAAATATTTGTAGGTACAAATGGCACGGCACAGTCACGGTCCAAATGCATATGATATGGTATCTTTTTTTTTTAACGAGAAATAATACGCAAGGAAGTTACATGTGAGGGATATCTGTGTATCTTAATCTGATAATCTCACAAGGCTAGCCAGTCTCGCTAGCTGGATCCATCAATCATGGCATCAACAATCTGTCTAGATCTCTCTTTCTGTCTAAATAAAGGATAAAAAGAACAACATAATTTGCTAATGTTATTGGTTATCGACATGGGTGGATTCAGTACAGTAAGTACTATGGGCTGGCTAGCTAATCACAATCTTTTATTACACTAAAGTACGTATCACTATCCAGGAACGAATATAATGACAGTTGCGTCAAGATCTAATTCTTTCAAAACTATTTTCACCTCAAAGATTTTTCATTTTCATGTATCGTCAAGAACATTAGTCTCGCTGTTTATGCAACAAGCACGCCAATGTTATCATATTTACGCAGTTAACATGTCAATAGTGTGCATCAGGACGCTAAAAGGTTTTATTTTTATTTTTTCACTTCTAAAAATTGTACATATTATAGAACGATTTTCTAGAAAATAAATTAAATGGTCTCTTAAAAAATTGCATACATTGAAATTTAGCTGGTCGATCAAATGTAACGTAAAGAAATATGCCTGCTCGATTGCGATCAATCGTTTGAAAAGAAAAGGAAAAATGAAAAACTTATCATTTTTTAATTTTGTTACGAATTGGGATAATCTCCCACCTACTTGTATCATCCAAAAACTTGCAGTAGATAAATCCAATATTAGGAGAACCTCACAACTCTTTATATTAGATGGCTCTATTTTGGATGTAATTGTGACTCCTTTGGAGTGTTAGTTTTTTTTAATGAAATGTCAAAAAAAAAAAAAAAAAAAAAAAAAAGAAGTCATTTTTTTAATTTGTTATATGGTAAAAGTGTACATGGATGGGGTAGTGGCATTCGTAGTGCAGAAGCAAACTCACGTTTTTCGGCTGTCACTTACAGAAAACACGTGCATTCATGAAGCTAAGTTGGAAGCAAAGAAGACTAATTGGAAGGAATAACGCGTGAAGCCCGTGAAGATAATTTTTCTCAACTAGTATCAAATGTGTGAAAAATGTGCTGGTGCATAGAGATTGTAATCTTACTACTGTAACACCTCGTTTGGTTGGAAGAATTGAATTGAAATCTACAAAATTAGCGTTTGGTTGGGGTAATCCAATTATTTTTGTTTTTATCTTAAAATTCAATTCCATTACACTACTAGACCAATACAATGAAAATCTATTATTTTGGAGGGAATTAGATTCCTAGTAATCAAAATTCTCAATTGAGTTGATTTGGGTTGTTTGGTTCAACGTAATTTAATTCCTGAACAAAACATACTATTAAATGTCGATTATAAGATCTTTAAAATTATAAAATAAGGCAATGTTACATATTCATCATACAGATGCGAATACTCTCCGGTCTCCACGAAATTCATCCCTAAATCTAGTAGGGTTTAGCATTTCTGTTTAAGAACAGCTCAGAAGATTTTGATTTTTTTTTTGATTTTTTTTTAATAAGAAAATAAGGCTAACCTCTTACAGAAAAGCAGATACGTGACTGTTACAGGATAGGTTTCTAAGATCACAACATAGTCTTAAGCTATCACCATTGACACTTAGATCTCTCCTCAGTTCAGATAATCCAACCATTACAACCAAATTAACCTTACAGGTACACAGATCAAAGTTAAATGGACATATCTGGGTTGTTATAAACAAAACCCAATAGATTAACATGGCTGCACAAGGCAGCAATATTAGGATCAACAATTGATCCATCCAATTCTCTAGGTTTTTCAGATTTAAGTTAAATGGCCATGTTTGGGTTGTTGAAGATAACATCAAACAATTTAACATCTCTGCATTAGGCAAAGATGTTAGGATCAGCAAATGATCCATCCATTTTTCAAGATTTCTCCTAATAAAGTAGCTAATGTAACTTATTAATAATACTAAACTAAAATAAAATCTGGTAGCAAGCTCGGTCTGGATCGGTCGGAAGTGGATCGAATCGGTCTGCATCTATGTCTGAGTTGTTATCGGAATCGGTGTCTTAGTGATTGGTGTTGCTTTACTGGGTGTTCCTTTTGATTTTCTTGTTTCTGTTGCTGCTAATATTGTTTCTTCTGTTGCTGCCGCTGTTGAAGTTAATCTAAACACTAATCCTGTAAACCTAATATTACCGCAAAAAGATTGAAAAACCGATCTGCTACTAAGAGTCACCGGAGTTGGAATTGTTGCTGTAGCTGCGGCTTGAATGGAGGTCTGAACTGGGAATGATGATTTGCCTTGATCTCTTCTCTTCATACCTGCTCTAAATCAGACAAACATCCACCAAGTCAAATCTTGAAAACGCAGGAATCAAAACCCTAATAACTCAATAGCAAAAAACTAAAGAAACTAGAAAAAATTACAGAAACAGGAGCAGAAAGGATAGAGGAGCAATGGGTATTGATTGATCTTCCCAGATCTGCTCCTAAGGAGCGATCTGAGCAGAGCGGCGGTCAAGTTTAGGTTAAGTTTTCTTGCTTTGGTTTTTTTCGTTAGAGAGAGAAAATGGGTTTGAAGATTTTGAAATTGTTGAATGCTGAGTTGTTAACCGATGCTAACATATCATCTGTACGTTGGACCTTCCTTCCTGAGACACGGTTTTGGTAAGGACAACATTAGTCAAACGACCGAGACAGTGTCTGGTGATGCAATTGTTTTCCAAGTCATGTTATATCTACAAATTCTGAAGTTATCTCTAGCTTGAACCAGAACTAACGAGCCATACGTGTTAATCTCGGCAACTGTCTGAAATTTGAATTTTGAAAAATCAGTGAGATTCTGATACGTTAGTACTCACTGAAGGAAAAAGACGAATTCCAGATTTCTCAAAATCCTACCAACTAGCACCTTGATGTGGTTCCAGTTTTGTTTGGTGTTGGCTGTTGGGTCCATCTCCAACGTAAAGGGAATCGTTTTTTGGGCACTACTCCATTTTGGAGGGGGGCTACTATTTCTTTTTTGGGTGGATATTTGAAGTAAATTTGAGTCCCCCTATCCATATATTTATTTTAGTACCAAAATTATCCTTTTTAATTAAGTTAGTGTAATGATTAGTGAAATTAAATTAATAAGTTGATTTTTTTCAAAAAAAGAATTATCGAGAGGGAGAAGAAGAAGATGAAGATGAGGGTTTTGGAATAAAAAAAGTTAGGTCTTTTTCTTTAAGAGCCACAACAAGAGTATGATGTTTTGGGTACTCACAGATACTTCAAATTTAGTTAATGGTGCTTGAATTGGCCAAAACATTCCTAAAAATGAACAATTTACAAATTGATTTCGGTTTGGTTAAAAAAAATCGGCTACGACATCCGAAGAACAGGTAGCCGAACTCATCTGCAAGTGTAGTTCGGCTAATGTTTCTGAAAACACATGTAGCCGAACTCAGCTTTAATGGAGTTTTTTCTTTCAGAGAAAAGTTCGGTTATGAGAAGAAAATTGCGACGTAACCGAACTAGGAGTTCGGCTAGGAAATTTTTTTGCGACATAACCAAGCTCAATATATAGGTTTTTCAGAGAAAGTTCGGTTAGGAGAAAAAAATTATGGCGTAACCGAACTTTTTGCGACGTAACCGAACTTTTTACGACGTAACCGAATTTTTTGCGATGAAACCGAACTTTTTGCGACGTAACCGAGCTTTTCTCTGGGAAAAAAACCTCCATTAAAGTTGAGTTCGGCTAGTTCGACAAAGTTTTTCACATAATTCCTAGCCGAACTTCTCTCTGCAACTTCCATTTTCAACTCATTTTGATGATTACTTCTCATTTTTTCCACCAAAAACGAATGACAAGTAATGGGTTTGTGAGAATATCTTTGTTAATGATTTAAATTAAGATATATAGAGAGGTGGTGGTGGTTGGTGGTGGTGGTAGTCAGAGGTGGTAGGTGATGGTCGGTGGTGGTGGACGGCGGTGGGGGAGGAGGTGGTGGTTATATATATAGGTGGCTATTAGGTTGGTTTTAAATTAAATTAGGTTAAGGGTAGGTTAGTCATTTCCACACTTTATGACACCCCTTATAACTATAGGGTGATATTCTTATCGAATATTAGTCCCCTCCAAAATGGAGTAGTGCCCAAAACACCGTTCATAGGGAAATATCTCTCAAGTGAACGGGACGCTACAAAAGTCAGCCCAATTGAGCATTTGCGGAGGACAAAGCAATGAGAAAAAAATCAGTGGAATCAACAAACAACTAGCGGCTGTCTTTCGTAAGGGATTTATCACGTTCGACGAAGACGTCACAAGGTTTAACGGTTTAGAAGCCCACAACCGCAGAATGCTGATGCTACAGTACACTCTTTTTCTGTCTTTCTCTCTCTGCTTTGGAACGTCCAGAGCCGGTGTATAGTTACGACTGAAGATACTTGCAATAAACCAATCAACCTGTGGTAATCAATACTAGTGTTAACTGAACCTCTAACGAAATGGAGCCTACATTAAGCTAGTGGATCCATGTACCCCCATCGAAATTTTAACATATACGGGAAATCATCACATCTCACATGATGTTTTTCAAACTACACAAAACTTACAGCTCTCGCTTTGGATATATGGAAATCAATTCAGGTAATTACAGCTTGTCTGACAAGAGAAAGTTCGAACGAAGCTTCACAAGTTCATTGATAGTACCACAACAATACTCGTTATCCATCTCGCATAAATTAGTCAATGAGCCACATTCTTCTACGGTAAAAGCTCTTACAAGAAAAACTTATGGAACTTACTAATTCTGTTAAATTTCTAACATCACAAAAGAGCAATACATGCGCCTAAACCCCGATCTCAGGTCGACAATGAATTCTCGCTTCCATAAACTGCAGGGCGCATGAGGATCGGTTTCAACTTGCTACTCGCTATCTTCTACCCTTCCAGCCTGTAAACACAAATCATAAAAGCTTATATATATTATTTTTTTCATATTAATAATAGGCTTTAAGTTAAAAGTTGTAAACCAAGTGCGGTAAGAAATGCATTCGAAACAATGAATGGTAACAGGGTTGCACTTGCACATATAACATTTTAATTAAAACCAGTTACTAAATCCAAATAATCCATATATCGCAAATTGTCTATCTGCTACTAGTTCCAATCATTTCTAAATACTAACAAGTTGGTAATCTTAAGAAATGTGCCAGCTTACTTGACCGAAAACTTCTTCATAGATAGAATCCCATATATCGTTCGACGCACCAATCTCCTTCAGTTTCAACTCCTCATCTTTTCCAAGCTTAGCGAGAAGATACGCGGCTTCATTTCTTTCACGTCCATCATAATAATTTCCACTATAAACCACATTAAACCAGGAAAGACCAATACTCTCAAGCTTGAAGATATCCGAGAGAATATCGTTGATAATACTAAAAGCCATGTCATGGTCTTCATGGCCTTTTGGAATCATTGATGGTTTCAGACAAGTATTGCAGGGTTTTTTGACAATTTCCCGTCCGCCACTACAGTAGCATAATCTTCTGTGACCCTCAACTTCTTGAAAAAAGAGAGAAACCTTTTCAGAAGGGCAGAAGAGATTGAAAGGCAAAACCACCTCATACTTCTTCGCAAGTTTTACCACTAAAGCAACCCCTTCCGACTCTAGACAAAATTGTGAGACACATTTCCCATCACAAATAACCTTAGATCTTGCAACTATTGGTCTATGCCAATAATCTCTTATTGAGCCGACCGATCGGAGTGCCCGAAGGGAGGGAGTCCCTTTTATGGCCACTTTTTCTGTAAAATGAAACCTCGCATAAATTTGCAATTTGATAAAAAGATTTTGGTGGTGTGCACTTGATAATACCAAAATATCCCTCCATTTTAGTCCAATTATTATAACTCCTTGTGTATCATATTTTTTAGGGGTATAATTGGCACCAAACTTTAATATAACATATCTAAAAATCTGTGCCTTGGAATTTTACAAATTTTATCTCGTTGGAAAGGTTTTAAAAAAAATCTACGCAATGAGTATAAACAACAATATCAAATTTATACTACCTCCGTTTCAAAATAATAGGCAGGTTTGTGTGTAAATTTACACACAAACCTACCTATTTTTTAGAGACGGAGGGAGTAGTTTTTACGAAAAATTCGGAAGTGTTTATTATTTTAGGCACAATTTTGGAAATTTAAATGTATATCCATTATGCAAACCACCACAATGGATACATAATACTTTATGTAGCCATATTTTGCTTTATGCATCAACTAATTTTCCGTTGCAACTAATAAAACGATGCACTCACTCCGTTTCAAGAAAAGTGATAATTTCACTTTAGGCACAATTTTCGAAAATTGAATGCATAACGATTATGCAAACCACCACAAATGATGCATAACAATTATGCAGCCATATTTTGGTTTATGCATCGACTAATTTCCTGTTTCAGGAAAAGTGATACTCTCACATTCCGTTTTAAAAAAAGTGATATTTTCATTCCGTTTCAGGAAAAGTGATACTTACATTTTTTTCTTCAATTTGGACTATTTTTAGGAAAAAATAAAAACGTGAAAGTATCTCTTTTTCTGAAACGGAGGTAGTATATGCTTAAAAGTATCATTCTAAACAAAAAAAGAAGAAGATGCATAACGAATTATGCAGCCACCACAAAGGATGCATAACAGTTTATACAGTCATATTTTGGTTCATGCATCCACTAATTTGGTTATGCAACCACTAAAACGATGTATATGCCTCAAAAATAACATTTCGACAAACAAAAATATATAACGCGCTATGCAATTAGGGATGTTTTGTTTTTCTTCGGTCGGCCCTTCCCACAGTGGCAGCGGTGTTCTAGTAATAGTGCCACAACCATCCTCGCTACAATAACCGGCAGTAAAAATTTCAAAATAATTTTCTGCAGCTCTCACTTTGGACACAAGACCATCACGTTCCATTCCCCGTTATTCCAAACACAGGCTCAACCACTTAGATTTGTTTGGGACATAAATCAGTTCCTCATCATCACTATCTATGTCACTATCTTCAGAACCACTGGAGAAAACATAAAAAGGGTAATCCAATAACAAGGAGTGAGAAACAAACTTTTCAAAGCAAACAACATTCTCAAGGAGCAGGGTTTATTTTGTTGGTCGCAGTAATCTATTTGTCATTATGCCAATCTAAATGTCAATTCTAAGCGAATCAAGAGTTCAGCCTAATTTAAAGTGCTCCAAGCTTCTCATACATCAGTAAATTTTTTGACTCATTGAGGGACATCCTTACTCATTACGGAAGAAGATCTCTTTATGTTTATTTGGGTCCTCAAGATCTGGCACTTTCTTCATAGTTACACGTACAATATCCTGCAAAAAAGTTGTTGCAGAAGTATAAGAATAAGAACGAATACAGAATTGGTGGCCAAAACAGCATTAACTCAAACATGCTTACAAAAAAATCAACTTCAAACAAGAACATATAATGGAAGGGAGCTTAATTACTCGATGACGTTTGAACAGTACTCCCTCCGTTTCTATAAAAAAGGCTTGTTTGGTTTTCACAAGAATTAAGAAAACTAATCACTGTAGCCACTTTTTCATGTTTTTTCCTAATCTATCATTTAGTCTCCACTTATTTGATATTAGAGAAATTAGAGAAAGAAGTGGTCCCCATTTTGTATTAAGAGAGAAAAGGGAGAGAGAAGTGGTACCCTCTATGGGTATACTAGTAAATTCATAACATTTGACTTTCCATATATGGAAACAAGCCTATTTTTTTGACATACCCAAATAAGGAAACAAGCCTATTTTTTTAGAAACAGATGAAGTATTTCTTTACATGAGAGCTTATTGAGTAATTCATCAGCATCTTTTTGTTTTTGTTCCTGCAAAAGTAGTTGCAAATTAAGTACATCTAGGAATGAAAGAATCAGAATAACTTGAAACAAAGAAAGACGATAAAAGAAGCTTACCAGATCAAGTACATGATTTTCAGTTGTTAATTTCTCATTTGGTGAAAATCCCTGCATAAGTGGTTGCATGAAACTGATGACACAACATTAACCTAGAAACAAAAGCAGATGATAAAGGAAGCTTGATTTTTGTAGTCTAGTCTTAGAATTTGGTGACAATGTCTGCAAAGAAAATCAAATAATGATCCCAAAACCATAAAACAAAAGAGACAATTACACAATCCTTTGAATATAAAAGAGTAGTTATCCCAAATAGATAAGCTTACATTTGGTGGTGATGATGATGATTCAACCATATTAGCTTCCTCCTCGTTAATTAAGAGATGATGATACAGCTGCAAACAGAAATTAACCCAAATCAGATATCCTTCTACTTGTGACCAAAAGGAATCCTAACAAGAAATTTTATAACCAAACGAAACCCTAATAAAAAAATAAGAAAATTTCAAATCTCGAGTTCCCTAATTAAGAGATGATGATACAACTGCAATGGCCTAAAGCCGGCATCCAGGCTACCGGTCTCTTCGACGGTTGAGCGTTAAGGCATGATCGCGATGGAGCATCTGATGGAGCAAGGTGTATACTTAAACTATCCTCGGATATTAAGGTATATGCGGATACCACGCAGGGTCACACTCTCCGATAAGCTATACCCTTAACATGCGAACATGTTACACCATCTGCTAGCAGGTTTTCCTTGCTATGCCTCTCTGGGAAGGGAACATGTGGGTATGCCAATCTAACGGTCGTGAATACGTAAACCCAACTAGAGTGGTGTGCCCACCCCTGTCTGGTTAACCATTGCGGCACGGAATGTGTCAAAGATTTTGCCTACGTAATGTGGGTTGTGCAAGGCGTGGCAAGCCGGCGTAAAAACTATGCTAAACTTTTCGGAGATTCTCTCTCCAGCCTACCTGGTACTTGTTACTGGAAAAAGGCTTTGGTTCTCGATACAGCTGCAAACAGAAATTGAAAAACTGGATGTTGCACTTCATTTTACAACTCGTCCCATTCGAAAAAGAAAAAAAAAAAAAAACGATGGGCTTGGGAAAATCTCAGTGACAACGTGATTGTGTGAAACTCGGGCCCAGAATGTCTATGGTTGCTATGTTAAAAAGTGTCACATGCCCATTTTGCGGCCTAAAATTTTCCACGGACATGAGTCATATGACCGACAATACTCAGTGGTTCACTGAATCAACTTCACCCATAAGCACTCAGCCTTGCACACTTATACCAAAGCATGCATACGCCTTCCATCTCAAGGCTTTACACAACGAAAGTCTTTATTCTTTTCTCTCCAACTCTTTATGCCCCTATAGGCATAAGAGGTTTGCCATGCATCAATCAATTAACCAACTCACAAAATAAGCAACATAATGAACACAGAGATATAATGCAACATACTCATTTTTTTGCATCAAAGGAAGATTACAAAACTCGTCCATCACATGGACTAAACAAGCCATTCACCCTCTTTGGTGAATACCTAACTCTCTACAATTCAGTGGTTCTTCTCCAATCGAACAACTCTGAACTTATTGATTGCTAAGCTATTTAACATGCTAAAGATCATGCCAAAACTTGTGTGCAACCGCTTGCACATCCTATGGAAAGCCAAGTGTCCATAAGTAGTTTTCCTAACCGCCAATGTGCTTTTCAACTGCCACATTTTGTGTTGTCAAGCCAGATGATGCCACATTTGTTCTAAGTGGTTAGGCTTTGCCAAACCCGGTTATAAAGCCACTTTATAACCGTCTCAAACCAACTCCTTTCTCTGGCATGTGTGTAATGTGCATACAACTTGTAACTGACAGCTTGAGGCAATGCACGGCTAACATATCGCAACACTCGTCTTGGCCCGAGCCAATCTGCAGCTATCTTAGCTCTATAATCATCCTGGCCATGCGTTTAACTCATATTGATGCCAACATCCGAGTAAAGTCATGTCAATTGTGCATCTGCTGCTCGGGTCAGCTTCATACTTTAGGTGCATCACGTGCATTCTTTTTGCCGAACAATAGACAACAATGTCGCATTTGGCAACACCACTGTTGCATATGCATTGTCTAAGCCTTAGTCAATGCTTTTCCATGACTTATATTGCATCCCTAATTCCTTACTTGAGCTGGGCTAACTCTGAATCAAGGATATGCAACACTATCGTATAGTATTGCATGTGCTAAGTAGCCTTTCTTGTCCCAGTCATGATAACGGTTCATCTTCGGCTTCGGCTAAGCCACTTATTTCAGTAATGCGCAATCATTGCTTAACTGACTTGACGTAATAGAAAGTCAGTTGACACCTTTGGCTTTGATCGTCTCGGTGGGTTTACGGTTTGCATTGCTTTCGTGTTTTGTGACTTTTGTTCCACACTTGAAATTTAAGTGAATTTTATTGTGTTGAGCTGGCCAAAGAACTTCAAGACCATAACCTCATTTTTTCTTCGTTTGATTTTATATTTACACGTCTAACCAAATGAACTTACCCTCTCTTGGTTAATACTGAACACTCTCAAGTTGTAACACATGTATCCCATTTTATGTTGGACCGAGTAAAGAACAAATGTCTCTTTTGCAAATTTGTTGATCTCATACCAAATTATTGTCCAAGAGCTAGAGCCTAGAAGGCTAGCTCACATATTACTGAATTCAAGTTAACAAGACCCATAAGACAAATAAGTTATTAACCATATTCTGGCAGAAAAGCTTCTGATGGTTTTAGGGATATTGAATGGTCCTCAACAACCAACAATTAATATTCAATTGAGGTACTAATATTACTACTAAGTCATATGGGCTAGATTAGCCAAAAAGCGTTGCAGAATATAAAAAAAGCGTTGTCTATTTTTTTACCACTACTTCTCTCTCTAGATATATCTCGCACTTGAACTAGTAGCGAGAGTTTCGCTGAATGGTTCAGCGCAGCCAAAATCACCTTTTCGCGGAATGGTTAAGCGCAGGGAAGAATATTTCAGGGTATTTGCGCTGAATGGAAACGCGCTGGCTATCTGCGCTGAATTGAAACGCGCGGCTCCTCAGCGCTAAATCATACAGTGCCAACAAAGTTTGACCTTTTTTTCTACACCCAGTTTACACCATCAATAATTAAATGTTTATGAACCATGTTTTCTCACACTCCCGTTACACCACCAACGACTATGTTTTCAAGTTTTGACTTTCGAAATGTTTGACAATTTGCTCCAATGGTTGTTTGTTTCAAAATTTGAAATTTACCAATCCAAGGAATTCTTTCATTACATTGCAAAACAAGGTTACAATGTTTTTTGAAGAAATTAAAAAAGTACATTGAAATTAAAATTCTACTTCTAAAAATTTAAAAAGTACATTCTAAATAACTTAAATTATTAATCATAAATCACTTTAATTTATGGGATAGGGTCAAGCCCATTCCGGACCAAAATCTCATTCTTCCATTTTTTGTAGAGAGGTTTCTCCCAATCCTCTACTTCATTCATATTTTGGTGTAGGATCTTCAAGTCATCTTCTCTTTGTCTGGTTTGTGCCAAGATTGTAGAGTTTTCCATGTGCTTCTTAAGGTACTCTTCCTTTGTTTCATACTTGGAAACCCTTTGTGCTTGCGCTTTTCAAGAAGTTCGATGAACTTATCCATTTTGTCATCTGCTATCTGCGATGCTTTAGCCTCACGAGACCTCCGTTTGGAAGAATCTCTTCTTACACCTATAGCATCATCTGTTTGTTCTAAATAACGTCTTTTACGCGATATGTCTGAGGTTTCAGAACCAGGAGTAGATGGTGCGCTACCAAACATAGCCATATCCTCCAAATCTTCATCCATAGTTACTGGAGCAGAAATACTAGCTTCAGTGTTTTGGCTAGGTTCTTTAGTAGGTTGAGTTTTTTGAGTAGGTCCATTATCGTTATTCATCTCTGGATTGTAGTCTGGTTGATAGGTCTCTCCAAGGTCTCTTAACTTCTGCTTCATAAATTTGTTTTCTAAGACGGTACTGGGGAAAAAATGTATTAGTGTCTAGCTCTTTGGAAAAAAAAACATTTTTTTTCAGGTACTTACATAATCATGGACCGTCAATCCCGTAGGTATGTTCCGGAAGTAGGGTCTGTTGTGTGAAATATATCTCCTCATATCTGATCTCAACGTGTTACACCTTGATTGCAATGACTTTTTGTCCATATTTCCACCATTAGGCCATCTTTTAACGAACTCTTCCATAATTCTTTACCTTTTTGATCTTTTCCTTTAATCGGATCGTTGCTTACTATAATCCAAGAAGTAATTAGTGCAGCATCCTCTTTTGGTTGAAAGTGTGACATATTTTGTATGAACAAAAGTGTATTAGGTGAAGAAGAAGAAAATCAATGAAGAAGAGAATCAATTGATTTTGGTGTGAGGGATGAAGGAGAAGTAGTTCCCTATTTATAGGGTTGCCTGAAAATATAGTTGTTGATATTTCAAACGTCTAGTAAATCAGAACCGTTGAGATTAACGGTCATTTTTTATTTGATGGATGAAATTAGCCCATGCTGAATGGTACAACGCAGCATTTCCAGCCGTTGAGAATAATGCCTATATTCTGACACGATGGCTGATAGAGCTCTGCACGGAATGGTTCAGCGCAGCCCAAACATCCAGTCAACTCACTGTGTTCCGATCATTTCTCCTACCTCTATTTATACTCAACACGTGAACTCGACATACCCACCCCAAACTTGTGAAGTTTCACTCTTTTCTTCTTCTTCTTCTACATTCTCAATTCAAGCATGGATGGATTTGTTGGATACTCAATTTCCGAAGACAGTGACTTGGTGAGATTTTTTTTGCAAAATTCGCGACACAAATCCTTAAGAGACGTCTCAAATACACAACAATTTTTGGGAACAAGTTCTTGAAGAATTTGTCAGAATCAATGGTAATGCTAATGGAAGAAGCCGATGAAGCCTTGAGAGTCGGTTATCATGCATCTAGCGTTATTGCAAGGTGTTTGTAACTTCATTGAGGGCATCAAATGGTAATCGTGAAGATGCTATGGTTGTATACCAAGCAGATCAAGGAATGCCATTCATTCATGCCACCGCTTTGGAGATATTTGGTGGAGGTCGAAGTTGAGTTGAATGAACTATATGCATAAAGAAGTATTATGAAAATCTAATTAAATATGTAATGTAATTGTAAACGTACTTAAATGAAAAAAAGAGTATCATGGAGTTATTACAAGAACTAATTAAAATTTCTACTTAATGAAAACAGCTTGAATGAAAAAGGAGTATTATGGTTAAACAAAGTAGTGAATATGAAATTTACTCTCCATTCTCTAAAAATGATCCATCTCCTTCATAATCATATTGATCTTCATCGGTATCCACGTCGGTTGTACCCTCATGAACTTACGATAAGGCATCATCCATCACCATGTTCGGAATATCACCATCTCTCAAACCATCTCCATGTCGTTGTCAAATGTGTGTAGTGAGTTCTTGGCAAAGTTACGCCCAACGCACAGGTTTTACAATACATGAGGAGCTAGCCTTATGTTTCCTTGAATTGGCGGTTGAGGTTCTTGTTCCGTGATCCTCCCCCATTCCTCATCGCGATATTCCATATCAACACACATACTGTGCGATATCAAGCACCCCCTTATAATTGCCTTCATGTCCGATTTTTTATAATAACGACATGGTTTGAATATAATGCTTAACTTACCCTTTAGACCACCAAATGCACGTTCTATGTCCTTCCTTTTGGCTTCTTGGTATTGATTGAAAAGAGATTCTCTATTGTTTATGGTGGGTTTGTATGCTTGCACAATGCAACCATACAAAGGATGTGCTCCATCTTCTAGGTTGTACCCCTTGTCGTAGTTTATGCCATTGATTTAAAAATGACAAGGAGGTGCTACACCATTAAGTTTTCTATCGAACAAACCCGAAGCATGCAATACATTAAGGTCATTGTTCTGCACACCCAATTCAAAATAGGAATGCCAGATCCATCTATCATATGAAGCTACCTCATGCAGAAAAACCATGGGATTTGACTTATAGCCCACGTGGGATCCTGCTTGATCCGTTGTACATGTTCTCCATGCCCAACAAAAACAATCCATACTACCAAACATCCCAGGAAATCCACGAGCTTCATTTTCTGCCAAAATCCTTTCAGTATCTTGAGTGGTAGGCTGACACATGTATCGACCATTATAAATCCAAATAATTGCATCCATAAACTTCATAGAATAAAAGTAGATAGTGGTTGCTCCCATTTGTGTGTAATCATCTAAGGAATCCGGTGCAATATCTTTGGCAAAAAATTTCATGATAGTAACCATTTTCATAGATGGAGTATGGCCAGGAATACCGCAAACATCTGTTTTTTGGCGAAAATCATGGTCATAATCACAAACTTGCTCTAAAATTATCAGAAAAGGGGGACGAGGCAAAGCAAACCGACTTTTGAACTTGTTTGTCCCATATGTACAATTAAAGTTGATGTATTGTTGCATCATACGTGCCTCGGCTTCTACACGTTTTTTGTGCACCCTCTGACGGTTCTTTACTTCATTCGGGATGGGTTAGTGTATTTCTTGCCTCCTTTGTGACTCCAAAATCGAAGCCACTGCTAGAACATTCTTCTCAGTATCATCTTCATCATCAAGAAGGCCGGAAAAAATTCTTCTCAAAGCTCCCTGCATATTATACCTAATATAACAAAAACAAAATCTTTTATAAAAAATTAAGCCACTCCATAAAAATAAAAATAAAAATAAAAACACTTAAAACACGCCATAAAAAAGAAATCACACACCATAAAAAAGAAATCATACTCTATAAAAAAGAAATCACACTCCATTGAAAAAAAAACTCCATAAAAAAGAAATCACACTTCATATGTTTTCATTAACACTACAAGTACTTTCATTCAATCAAAGTAATCACGGGATGGTTGGGAGTATTGAGAATAAAAAACACACGTTAGGAACGCTTTCATCCATCAACACGTCAGTAAATTCATTGCTTTGGTGATGTTGTTGTTGATTGTGTGATGTAGTAGCTCTATCTTCACGCCTAGCACGGTAACATTATTGATTTGTATGCCATTGTGAATATGTACCACCCAATTAGAGATCTTCTGGATTGTTTGGTTGTTGGGAAAAGATATATGGTATTGAAAAAGAAGAAGATCTTCCATATGAGGAACATGAAGTTGTAGCTCGACGCGTGACTCCATCCATAGGACTTCACGAGCTCCAAGATGGAATGAATATTGTTGTTGCATATAACTATAAAAATCCTCCTACAAGTATAAAGTAAAGAGATTTAGTTAAATATTCAAGAAACTTAAATTGAAAATACAAACAAATGTAAATGTACTTACCAATGTCAAACTCATTGTAAAAAAGTCGTACGGATAAGGAAGTCTTGAAAATTGTACAAGCTCTTCTTCGCCGACTGCATTGGAAAATGGTAAAGCGAAATCTATCTCCGGCAGCTGTGACAGGGGCTCATTCTGTGTGCCATAAGTATAGTTTTGTGACATCAGGTTAGGAGGCGGATGATTAGGAAACAAATGGCGAGGAAGAGATGTGCTACCCAATGCTATCTCATCGACGTTCTGTGAATGGTATGACTCAGTGAGATAAGGTCCAACACTCTTCTTCTTTCACCAGTTGTTATATTGATCCTCAGTCCACACCTAGATAAGGTACTTGAGTTTTATTGACCTAGATAAGGCGCCTAAACCTATAATCTCCCTGTCAACAACTAATTGCAACTTTGAAGGATTTGGTGGGACTACAATCTCACCTACTATCTTCCTCTGGAATCTCTCATCCAAGTAACAACTAGCTCTTGTGTTTGTTTTTTCTATGTCAAAAAACACAACTCTCCCCTTGGCTAACTCTAGTGCGTGGCTATAATGCACTCCCAAAGAATACTCACTATCTTCCCATGGTTTCCAAATACATGATAAACTTGTTTTAAAGTCAATCTATACTCTTGCGTAGGAGACTGAGTGTTTCTTCGTATCCTTTTGACCTCCTCTTTGTCCTCTATTCCTTGATTTAATGTTATTCTTATTGAAGAGACAAATCTTTGGGAAAACATCTCGGTGCCCTCCTGGTGTCTTACAAAGGAAGGGTTGCATGTTGCGGAAGTAATAATAGTACCAATACTCAAGTACCATTACCATGCCAGATAAATCCTTACCTTTGGTTGACCATTCATCAAGAAATTTGTAGGTATTACCTAAAGAAGCTACACCCCAATCATATTCCCCAACTTTATGTAAGTCATTCGACAATAGAACCCAACGTTTATCTACTCTTCCACTAGCATCCGCCAAAAAAAAAGACCAAAACACCAAAAAAAGAATGCTCGTGTCAATAGCTCTGCACATCCCCAATTGTCCTGGTTTTCACTACTTTTAATGAAGTTTTTCAAAGTAGCCAAAGATATTGAATTAGTCTTAAAGTTTCATGTACCATGATCTTTGAAACCTGGGAAATATATATTATCCATAGTGGCATATGTTAGCTCATAGCTACTGGTTGTTTACTAGGGTCACCAGTGGGAACTCCCGTTAACATGTACCAATCTAAAGGAAGGATGCGAAGCTCAAACTCCTTAAAATGAAAGATCTTAGTTTTTCCCCACCATCTCTCATCTATGGATTCTACTTAAGCCTCTATCCGCATTGGCGAAATCAAACGCAAAAACAGTAGAAAACCCACAATTATCACAGTATCGTTGTGCTGGCGGATTATCTTTCACTACAATTTTATAAAACACTTCAATCTATTTCAAGCTACTTCTAAAGTTTACACTCCGAGGACCACCCATAACATCTTTACATACATGGCTATCTTTATTATTTGCCGATACTATTTCAAAACCATCTAGAAAATCGTCCATAGTACTCATACTACAATAAATAACGAAAGGGAAAAAAATCAATCACAAGACTAACTAAATTTCATACAAATTTACTTACAAATTTCATTCATTTTTATCACAAATAATCATACAAATTTTCATCACGAATAATCATACAAATTTCATACAAATTCATACAAATCACCTACAAACTAATCATACAAATTTTCATTCATTTTCACCACAAATAATCAAAATTCCAATTTTTTTTTATCATAAATTATCAAATGAAACCCCTAAAATTCTAAAAATCAATTCAATCAAAATCATCTAACTTATCTAATATCAATCATCAATTTCATCTAACTTATCAAATATCAATAATCAATTTCATCAAAATATCATCATAATCAAAAATCAAAAAACTTAAAACATAAAATTTAAAATTCTTACCCCAATGGATTTTGTGGATGGAATCGTACCAAACCACCCTCAAACGATTCCAATTTTGATGCTGATCAAACCCACTGAGCGAATTGGAGAAATGATGAAAAAATCGAGATTGAAGAACAAATGAAGTTCTTGGCGGAGAAAGAAATGAAGAACAAATGAAGAGAAGGTCGACTTCTGTTGGTGAAATGGCGTTTTTGGCTGCGCTGTTTGGTTCAGCGCAGTCAACCAGTTTGAAAAGACGAGGGTACCCAAATATACCTCAATCTAAAACTTTTCCACCTATAAGTCCTTTTCAGAAAGTGATTGTCTATGGACTGAGTCGGGACAATACAACTAATCGGTTCACACTTCGTGTGATCGTCTATGGATACAAGATCGATACAATACAACAATGAAGTATGTTTACTTGATAATAGGTTCGGACTTAACCAAACACTAGG
>JAJJMB010009125.1:2623151-2669208 GCA_023531105.1 Papaver atlanticum | reverse complement strand
GCATCGATCATACCATCTTGAGTGATTACTTAAGATCGGTTTCACTAATAAAAGTCATACCAATACATAAGTCAGGCCTTGTGAATAGTTTTACCAAGATACATAAACAAGTTTATGAGCGGTTATACTAAACACACATATTGGTAATTCAAAATAGATTTGCAATGAATAACAATACCAATAAGCCTAGCGGTTTCCCTTTCGATTCACAAAACAAGTTTATGAACTTACTTCCTTTAAACGAATGTAAAACATTGTTTCCTAGGATGAAATCTTTACTCATACCCATACATAATCACAATAGCATTCATATGATCATGTCGATGTCTTATATACAAAGTTTAATGGTTAAGCAATAAACGTCGTATTGTATTCCTTAATACTATGTCTAACTAGAGTATCATACACAGCTTCGCAGTTATGTTTTCAATATGCACGACTTGAAAGATACGTTAGGGAATGAAACAGTTCAAGTCAAATATTACTAACCTCAAGAGGAAGGATGATGTTGTCGTTATAGCTCCATACTTCTTCACATTCTTCAAGTCTTCATGTAATACTTGTAAGTCTCATATCCTAATACTTCCAAGCTAACTTATACGAAGTTGACTCTAGTATATAATCAAGTGACTCTTTAAATGAGTTTTGATTCACTAAAATATGACAACCAAACTTGACATACCAATGCCTGGTGGGTTCAACAAAGCAATGCTCTAACACAGTTTGATTGGTCATGCGCTGTTTTATTCAGCGAAAAGTGTAAAAAGTTTTTGCATTTAATCGTTCAGCGCAACCTCGCTGTTTGATTCTGTGACTAGCATGATAGATTAGCAGTGCCATAGGACTTATGAGGTTGTCCTAACTACCAATATAAATGTTAGATTACAATACCATAGGACTTAATGTACATAAAAGATAGAAAAAAGTCAACCTATTACCAATGCTTGAAAGCTAAAAGTAAGACCAATCAGTTTTCCTAATTAATGATCTTTTATAAGTAAAAATAAAAGCCTACAAGTATTAGGCCCTCCCTACAGTACATGGACCATTTTGTAAAGCCATTAAAATACCACTTGGTTCAGCTTCATATTTTAGGTGCATCACTTGCATTCTTTTTGTCAAGAAATAAGCAACAATGTCGTATTTTGGAAACGCCACAGTTGCATATCCATTGTCCAAGCCTTGGCCAATACTTGGGCGTATGCCTAAGTCATTCCATGATTTACATTGCATCCTTAATTCCTTCATTGAGCTGGGCTAACTCTGAATCAAGGATATGCAACACTATTGGATAGTATTGCATATGGTAAGTAGCCTTTCTTGTCCCATCCATAATAACGCTTCATCGTCGGATAATATAGCTACATCGGCTAGACCACTTACTTCAATAACGCTTAATCATTGCGCCTAACTAACTTGGACAGTGATAAACCCCCCCCCCCCCCCCCCACCCCACCCCCACCCATTCTGTTCAATGTCCTCATTTAACACAACCAAGTATACTCGCTATACTTGTTCTCTTGGCCTTGTTGTATGCATCAGCAACGCCCCATTCAGGATATCCTGACATTCTAGCTTCATGCGCTTTTGCTAACGTGTTTTCAAAATTCAACATACTCATAAGCTTTTGCAAATGTCTTAGCCAACTTTCATGCCTTAGCATTAGCTTCACCTAGCGTTACTTCCTTGTCATTGATCCTACTAACTTGAAATTTATTGTTGTGTCGCGACTGCTTTCGAATCCATTGCAATTCATATATCAATACCCAAGTGCAAACTGAAATTCCTCTTGCCAATTTGAATTAGGCTTGAATTTCGCATAAATCATTTGTGCCTAAGTGTACACAAGTAATGATTTTTCCCAAATGATCACACTGATCATTGTCATACTCTTTTTCCTTTGTACTCCGACTTTAGTTGCACCAAGCAATATAACAGAACTTACGCAAGACTGGGCCTTATTCTTCAATCATGTTGCGCCTTCGCCAAAACATGCCATGCCTTAAGGTGTTCACGCTATGATTCCATACCACTCTGGTATGCGCCACAACCTATATACTTTGCTACCTTCAACAATGAAACATAACTTACATTAGATTTGGCCTCCAAATCATATTGCAAATTTTACCTCTTAGCTTTACACCATTTATATGCCAAAGAACCAACAATTCTTTCTTGCATTTTCGTAACACCATGACTGAAATGCATAACTTTGGTATAGTCATGACTTAGGATTACCCGGGAAATCCCACCGTCACTTTGGACAAGGTATCATCTTCACGCGCCTTTGAAACTAACAAGACTCACTGTTATTACAAACTGTTATGATTCCATGTAATGGAAAAATAACATGTTCTTTCAAGCCATGAGTCAATCTTAACTCATTTTACTTAATGGAATTACTTCTACATTTTTGTTGCGTTACTCCTTTCTGTCGCTGCCAATATGTTGTCGCATTTCCACATAACTCTCAACAGCAAACTTGTCTATGCTGCCAACTCTATTTGCTTCTTTCACTTTCAATGTCTTTTATTGCATATTTTGGCTTAATATACTATATAGCATCTTCCCACGTGAACTAACTTTACTTTGAACGAAAGAGACAAGAATTTTCGTCTCAAATACCCCCATTCACTACTACCTTACATATTGAGACTTCATTCCAACACCAAGGTTCACACGACCCAAAACTGAAAGTATATACTCAAACTTAAGCAAATACTTGCACCAACTGATTGCAAACTTGTAAGACCTTATAAGCCTTGCAATACTGACTTCACCTTTGCATTCAAGCAACAAACAAGAAAGCGAAACAACACCTACTGTCTCCAATGTTGCAAATCACATTGCCACATGCACTATTCTAACTATCAATATTCTTATGGAACTCCCATAACGAAGCACAATATGATTGACACTTAGTTGGATACTCCTTCAAACTGATGCGTTTATGTTGTTTTATCTTTTATGAATATTTCTTCAAGAATGACCTCGTAGCATTCTTATGCATCACCTTTACTTTGTCCTTCTCTTTTTTTTGCATCCACAATCTGGCCTAACTTGCATCTCTAGACGCATTATGGATCTTGGCCATGCCCAAATCTGATTTAGTGCATGTTACTATTGCATATTTGTTATGCAAGTTAACACCCGAATAACACAAACTTGTGCACCTTTGCACAACTGGATTGGACTAACTTGGTGATTCTGAGCGTCACCATGGAGCTTAGTACATCATATTAGTCAATGACTATTGCCGACAAAATCCCTTCCTTAGATAGTTGCAAACAAGGCCACAATCCTTGCAAATGAGGCAACATTTCCTATGTTCCTTGAAGTAAGAAAACCGTTTTCTTCTTCAAACTTGGAACTCATTTTACTGCCCATGCACATCTGGTTTCTCTTGTCTTTACCTTTCTTTAAAATTAGCTTAGTAGCAATACTAATTTGTAGTCGACAAGAGCATCCGCTTGTGGTTATGATCGAATGTGGGTCTCTGGACACCCTTTTCCAAGTATATCGATCCCACTTTCATAAACCAGGTGCAAGCACATTCCTTATGCATATCTAACATCAACTAAGAACACTTTTTAAACACAAGACCGTGGTTTATGGGTTTTTCCTAACTTACGCTTCTTTTTTAGCCTTTCCATAGACTCTATGCTAGATAAGAATTGGCCACCCAATTCTTATTTCATGGCATCATATTATCACGAAAATGTTGGTTCACAACCAGACTTTGCATTACCACCAAGGTACATGCATTCAAGAGAGGTACCTTTAATCTTCTACCCAACTGGCTATAATAAGACACCTTTAATTTTATCGCATAGACAAGTTCTCCATCTTCTTTTCCACTATAAAGGCCAATAACATCTTTGAGTTTAGGAATTTTCCCAAGACTCATATCACCACTTGTAATGTATACGATACTGACAATACTACGAAGATCTTCATTCCAAATGCTTAATCTTCGCATACTTGTGAGAAACATGGACTTTAACACCTGACTTGCACCATAGAAGTCAGCATACTCTTGAGTTTTGTCATGCAATCACTTGAAAACCTGGTTTCCAATGATTTTCGCACGTTCGTTTAACACTTTGGGCAGGAATCTTGACACCTTTGTCATGAATTTTAATGGCATGTTGCTACCTCAAGCTTCAGAGTTCTTTCCAATTGGTCTTTCCATACAAGACCAACTTCTTTTAATCTCAATACTAACGAAACTCAAACAATTCATCACTGAATTCGACAAATAAATGACACAAACTAGAGTAAATGATAGAAAAATCAAGAATTATGTCCCCAAACACAGCTCTGATACCAGCTGTCACATGCCCATTGCGGCCTAAAATTTTCCACGGGACATGACCGACAGTACTCTATGGTTCAGTGAATCAACTTCACCCACAAGTACTGAGCCTTGCACACTTTCACCAAAGCATGCATACGCCTTCAGTCTTAAGGTTTTACACAACATAAGTCTTTATTCTTTTCTCCCTAACTCTTTTTGCCCCTATAAGCATTAGAGAGGTTTGCCATGCATCAATCCAATTAACCAACTCACAAAGTCAGCAACATAATGAACACGAAGATATAATGCAACATACCCATTTTATTGCATCAAAGTAAGATTATAAAACTCGTCCATCACATGGACTAAACAGGCCATTCACCCTCTTTGGTGAATGCCCAACTCTCTACAATTCAGTGGTTCTTCTCCAATCGAACAACCCTGAACTTATTGATTGCTAAGCTATTTAACATGCTAAAGATCATGCCAAAACTTGTGTGCAACTGCTTGTACAGCCTATGGAAAGCCAAGTGTCCATAAGTAGTTTTCCTAACCGCCAATGTGCTTTTCAACTGCCACCTTTTGTGTTGTCAAGCCAGATGATGCCACATTTGTTCTTGGTGGTTAGGCTTTGCCAAACTCGGTTATAAAGCCACTTTATAACCATCTCAAACCAATTCCTTTCTCTGGCATGTGTGTGATGCGCATACAACTTGTAACTGACAGCCTGAGCCAATGCACGGCTAACATAGTGCAACACTCGTCTTGGCCCGAACCAATCTGCAGCTATCTTAGCGCTATAATCATCTTGGCCATGAGCTTAACTCATATTGATGCCAACATCCGAGTAAAGTCATGCCAATCGTGCATCTGCTGCTTGGTTCAGCTTCATACTTTAGGTGCATCACTTGCATTCTTTTTGCCGAGCAATAGATAACAATGTCGCATTTGGCAACACCATTGTTGCATATGAATTGTCCAAGCCTTAGCCAATGCTTGACCATGACTTACATTGCATCCCTAATTCCTTCCTTGAGCCGGGCTAGCTTTGAGTCAAGGTATGCAACACTATCATATAGTATTGCATGTGCTAAGTAGCCTTTCTTGTCTAAGCCATGATAACACTTCATCTTCGGCTAATTTAGGTACATTGGATAGGCCACTTATTTCAGTAACGCGTAATTATTGTGCTTAACTAACTTGACGGTAATAGAAAGTCAGTTGGCACCTTTGGCTTTGATCGTCTTTGTGGGTTTACGGTTTGCATTGCTTTCGTGTTTTGTGACTGTTGTTCCACACTTGAAATTTAAGTGAATTTTACCGTTTTGAGCTGGCCAAAGAACTTCAAGACCATGACCTCATTTTGTGTTCTTCTGATTTTATATTTACAGTGTAACCAATTGAACTTACCCTCTCTTGGTTAATATTAAACACTCTCAAGTTGGAACACATGTGTCCCATTTTACGTTGGACGAATAAAGAACAAATGTGTCTCTTTTGCAAATTTGTTGATTTCATACCAAGTTATTGTACAAGTGCTAGAGCCCGGAAGGAAAGCTCACATCACCGAATTCAAGTTAACAAGACCCATAAAACTAACGGAAATGAACCGCGGGATTATCCCGACTGATAATCTCACGTGAGATAAATTGGGTATGGGCTCCACCCTTTAACTGGCCCCCTGTTTTCTCTTGACGGGCCCCATTGGAAGTTTGTCTCACACGGATAGGTGTAGACTCTCCCTAGAAGGCTAGAACTTATTGTAAAACAACCTCCTCGCATAGAGTTAGCATGGGGTCCATTTTTGAACCTTACAATTAGAAATTATGTGAAAAGTTTGTTTTAGTGTTGTTTAAAATGTTGTATGTCTAGAATTTTTGAAGTTATTAACCATATTATACCAGAACAGCTTCTAATGGATTCCGGGAAATTGAATGGTTCTCAACAACTAACAATTGGCATTCAATCGATCGATAAGTAAATGTACATGAAAACTAGAAAAAAGTCAACATATTACCAATGCCTGAAAGCTAAAAGTAAGACCATTAACTCAGTTCTCCAAATTAATAATCTTTGATAAGTAAAAATAAAAGCCTGCAAGTATTAGGCCCTCCCTACAGTACAGGGACCATTTTGCATAGCCATTAAAATTCATATTCAAGAGTGAATTATTGCAGCAAAATTCTGTAGAGAAAAACTGTAAATCGGTGAATACTGTAATCAAAATCGAGTACGACTTTAATAGACAATGTAAAGTTACTCACACTGGACCGACAGTTTGTGGTGGAGTACTAAACCCCACCTCATCAAACAAAAGGATAGGACCACTTGAATAAAACCCTCTCTTTCTCTGCAAAACCCATGCCTTGCTAATTTTAATTTGTTTCCACCGTCTGCAGACTAATGGGACTGAAGAAATGAAACCCTCTAGCAAATCCAAAATCCAGAAGAACAAAAGAACTTCATTTTGATACCAATATAACACATTATTCTTACATAAGTGCAAAAATCAAAAAAGATTTCAAGTTACACTGCTAAACATTAGACAAATTTGAAAAAAAACTCACAAATCTAAAAGGGATTTCAGTGAAATCCCTCAAAATACATACCATAAATAACATACTTTTACTTGAACAGACAATCAAAAATCTCATACAGAGATCTTTAAATCTCAAAGTAAAACCTCATCAACATTACTTAAGAACATAACCCGAGATGGGAAAATCATAAAAGAAACGAAATTTATCTTCTGCAACGAGTGATTTTGGAACAACCTCTGGAGTAAGGATGAGCGATGCCTCTAGCTTTGTAACAGTTATGAGTATAATAAGATCTTCCTGAACGAGGTGGACATGGAATCCTATTAGCAGAAAGAGCACCATAAGAAATGTAGTAATGCACTCTTCTCCAAAACAGAGATCTTCTATCAGCTTTACTTTCTCCTTCTTCGCTACCAAAACCATCATCTACTTCTTCATAGAGATTTGCATTAGAAGTAGGCCATTCTAAAGCATCACTCATAAAACCCAAGCTTGATTCATCAATGTGAGACTCTACAACTGAAGTGATAATACTGACGAAGAAGATGATAGAGAAACATAGGATGAGATGTTTTGGTAAGAAGACCGCCATTAGAATGAGAATGTCTTCTTCTTTGTTTTTCTACCAGGGTTTTTCAGACGGATAAGCTAAAGAAACAATCTTTAGAAAGAAGCGAGAGGGATGGAGAGAGAAGTAGCGTAAAGTTGAGAGAGAGAGAGTGTATAAGGGCCTGAAGGGTGTAGAGCCACTCGTACAGCGGAGTGGAGAGGGACAGAGGAGACGGGTCACATGTGAATGTATAGAGAGAGTGATTACAGCTGTTTGCACCAATGACCAAACTTTCAACCCCATCCTTTATTATCAAGAGGGCACGGCATAGTTTACTGTGCTCTGTTTTATCTTTTTCCTGCACCCATACGGCCATTTCAAAGCCTAGTAGTCGACTAATGTATTTTCCATTTTATATTACGGGTGTCTTTGACTTTGGATTTTTTACTTTAGTGCAGCCATGTTTCGCGTGTGATTTACTAATTTGCTCAATGAGCTAAAGCCAAAATTTTCCCAATTGCACCGTAATTGAATTAAAAAGATTTAAACGCATAAATTAGCTGGGTGTAACGGTGTAGTTTTTTTTTTTTTTTTTTTTTTTTGGATCGGTTGGGTGTAACGGTGTAGTGAGAAGCCGCTATCATCTCCAGCAGGAACTGTCGTCCGCACGGCTGTAATTTCTCTTCTACTGCGACCACCATGAATATTGTCATAACCACCACTATTATCTCCCCTTACTCTAACAACACTCGCTCCTTAATGTGAGATTAAAGGTAACACTTCACTTGTAGTTGCAGGAAATCCCACATGCTATACCCAAGTGATAATTAGAAACAGATCTAAGACATGAGCGGAAATTCTCAAGGTGATTTTATTTTTGGTAAGGGATATATTAAGAACAATTAAAGGAAGAAACACATAGTTTGGGTTAGGTTGCTAACAGTCCGTTGCATCCTTTCCCTATTGAGAGTTTTGAAAATGTAAATAGGGGGGGTTCCGTGATGGTCACAGGTTGTTGTTGCTTTGGGTATCTGCCCCAAATCAATAGCCGCCTGATTTGCCCCTTTAGTTACAATACATAAAACAAAATGTTTTTCACCAGAGTTTGCATTGGTCATCGCTTGTTTACTTGCTTCCCATCTAGTTGCGGCTTGCCAAGATATGTTGCTTTGAGCCACTTATCATCCGGTAGAGGTTGTTGCATCTGGTTTCGATTTGGATGTTAGTAGCCTCCAGATGTATTCCCCAACTCCAAGCTTCCACCACCGCAAGCACCTCCCCTTCCTCACTGGTTTGAGTCTGGGCTATTTTCCTTGTTACCAACCTGCACACACCCAAACTATCACGTAAAACAACAGAGAAAATAGAAATTTTAGAGTTTTTGTCCCAATGAGAGACATCATTCATTTTAGCCGTCCTCGGCAAGGGGGAAATCCACTTCTGAGCTTCCTTAACCAATCTGTTTTCTTTGTTATGTTTCGGTTGGTGCTTAATTCTCGTAGATTGAAGATTGTCCTCCCAATGTTGTAGAGCTCTAAGGTATACTTGTCTAGGTTCTTGTTGTATCCCTTGGAACACCTTGTCACGCCTCGCCTTCCATATATGCCATATCATTGAGGCACAAAAAGCGTTCCAGGGGCCTGCATCACTATTCCAACCTGTTTGAGCATCATGCCAGCCAGCTATCCATTGTTGAATTGACTGAATAATATAACCTGGAGGAAAGGGGTTTAAGGGAGAAACAAACCACACGCTTCTCGCAAAGGGACAGTTAACAAGGATATGTTCAAGCGTTTCTCCAGGCTGCGAACACATAGCACATACATTTGGGATATCTATAAACCGGGACGTATAATCAGCTATAGGTATCATGTTTTGCATACATTTATAAACGAATAAAATAGTTCTTGGCGATGAATCAATAGACCATATTTTGTCCCAGCTAGAATAAGGAATGGTGTCTTGTTTTCTAATAAAAGTATACAGGGATTTTGTAGAAAAATTTCCATCTGCCCTTGGAGTCCATCTAATTCTATCCTTTTTAGTAATGTTCACAGTTACCATTAGGATGGCTTTCACTGTATAAAAGTCAAAGATGCTGTGTAGCAAACTAATAATCCAATTACTAGTGTTGGGATGGAGTAGATGACTAACTAGAAAAACATTTTGAGGCAGCACAGTTGGAGATACTTCCCGGTCCATGGGAATCCAACTGTCTTCGATAATATGTATGGATTTACCATCCCCTACTTCCCAAAAACAAAGAGGCTTAATTTGAGTTAAACCTTTTTGAATGCATACCCACATCCAAGATCCTTTTTTATTTATGTTTGGATCTAGGGCATGTCTACAATTCTTAAAGTATTTCGCTTTAAGCGTAATTGCCCATGCTTCTTCCTGATTTGCTAGCGAATTCCAAGCTAATCTCCCTAATTGTGCCATGTTATTAGCCTCAATTTCCCTAAAACCTAAACCACCTTCGTTAATGGACTTACAGAGAGCTATCCAAGCTTTAGGATAAAACCCTTTTTTACCTTCCTTCTTTCCCCACCAGAAGTCTCTTTGTAGGGAAATGAGTTGGTTGGTAATGTCTTTTGGGATCTTAAAACATCCCATCTGATAAATGGGAAGAGTTTCAAGAATAGATTTGACAACTACTGTTCGTGCCGCTTGGGAGATAGTTCTCCCTCTCCAATTCTGCAATCTATTTCTAAATCTAGCGACCATGGAGTCAAAACATTTTATTTTTGAGCCCGAAATGAAAAGCGGAGTGCCTAAATAAGAATCTGATATGTTTATCTTTTGAATTTTCAAAATTTTTATTATCATTTTACCAAACTTGTTAGGGAACTTATGACTGAAAAAAAATCCCAGACTTTTGAAAATTTATCATTTGCCCGAAGTAGCACTAAAAATATTGATAACTTCTAAGACGTTTTTTGCATCTACAAGTGTAGCCTTAGAGAAGAGAATGCAATCATCGGCGAATAACAAATGTGAAATAGGAATGCTCTTCCTAGCTATGCTAATTCCTCTAATTATACCTTCAGATTCCTTTTTCTTCAAGAGTCTAGTGAGTCCTTCCATACAAATTAGAAATAGGTAAGGGGATAAAGGGTCCCCTTGTCTAATTCCTTTCGAAGGGTGGAAAAAATTGCCCGGAGACCCATTACACAAAACTGCTATGGCTGGGGTACTAATGCATTGCTTAATGAGAGTGCACCAAGTCTCAGAAAACCCTAATTTAGTCATAACCTCTATAATAAATGACCAACTGATCCTGTCAAAAGCTTTACTCATGTCAAGTTTAATTCCCATCAAACCAACTTTTTGGCATTGTGTATACAACCTCCTGAGCCATTATGATGTTATTTGTTATCTTCCTATTTGGCATAAAAGCCGACTGAAAAGAGGAGATAATTCTAGACAAAATTGGTCTTAACCTATTTGCTAGAATTTTAGAAATAATTTTATAAGTTGTATTGCAAAGGCTAATCGGTCTAAAGTATGAAGGACTAGAAGGATTATCTTTCTTAGGTATCAGAGCAATAAAAGTAGTGTTAATTTCTTTAAGAATGTGTTTGGTTCGAAAGTAATGTTGAACAATGTTCACAATGTCATTTCCAATTACTGGCCATTGATGGGTGAAAAATTTCACATTGAAACCATCAGGGCCCGGTGATTTGTCTACTGAAAGAGATTTTACCACCATCAAGATTTCAGAGGGGGGAAGGAATTGCAATGAGTTTAGAGTTTTCCTCAGCCAAAACCTCTACAGAGAAGAGGTCCGTAACTGGGTTGTGGTTCAGAGAAGAAGGTTCGTTCAAGAAGTCTTTGAAATGGCTAGTGAGAAAGTCTGAGATTTCTTTGTGAGTGGTGTGAGTCACTCCACTACTATCTTCTATAGAGGAGATTCTGTTTCTTCTTCTACTAAGAGTGCAAGAGTGAAAAAACCTAGTATTTCTATCCCCAAATTGCAAGTTATTCTCCTTACACTTCTCTTTCCAGATCTTTTCCTCTTGGTCATATAAAGATTCAAGCTCTTCTATATGTTTCGCTACTAGGCCATCCTTACTACCATCCTGATTTGAGGCATGAATTTCATTTATCGTTTCTAAGGAAAGTCTGATTTTCTGTTGAACCAAACCAAAAGCTTCTTTGTTCCATTTTGATAGGTTTTTCTTGACTAATTTTAACTTAAAAGTGATTCTATAGGGTGGAGAACCTATGACAGTAGTTTCCCAGCAATCCTTAATAATTTGGAGGGCTTCAGGATAGTCCAACCAGAGACTAAAGAATTTGTAAGGGATGGCCTGATTTAGAGTGGTTGGCTTAGTATTAAGAAAAATGGGAGAATGGTCTGATCCAATAGCTGGTAGATGAGTGACTAAAGCATGCTGATTGTGGATTATCCATTCAGCATTTGCTAAGGCTCTGTCCAACCTTACCTTGATCAGATTGGGAGTTTTTTGTTTGTTGGACCAAGTATGAATTGGTCCAATAAATCCTAAGTCAATAAAACCTAGATCTTCTATGATTGCTTTGATATTTTGAATTGGAGCATCATCAAACGGTTTCCCCCCTTGTTTCTCTGAATCTGCTAGAGTGACATTTAAATCTCCTATTATTACCCAAGGTTCATCTATCGTTTCTGCTATTTTCTCCATAAATAACCAGTCTTTTATTCTTTTACCTTTTTTTGGGTTTCTATAGAGAAAAGTGAACACATTTTCCTTCTCTACACCATTCTCTCTGGTTGTTACTAGTGTGTGAATCAATCTCCTAGTTTTCTTCCTTATTTCAACCTGTATATGGTCTCCCCAAGCTAGACCTAGACCACCTGACCGTCCCACTGGAGAAACCAGATAGAAGTTATTAAACCCACAACCTATCAAGAATTTTCCTACCTTTTCGTCATTGCACCTAGTTTCTGAGAGGAATAGTATGTCAGGTTTATGTGAGAGACAGAGCTTATTCAAATGAGAGGAAGTGGTGTTAGGACCAATTCCTTGGCAGTTCCAAGATAATATATTCATGGAGAGGCGTTTTTTCTTACCAAATAAATTAACTACCCAAAAGAAGAAATTCGGAGGGTGAAATCTATCCAATAAAAGAAGTAGAGATTACAAAAACAACACCTACCCAGTGAATCAGCTTCAATGCTGCGCAAGCAGGACTCAAAAATAGAGAGACAATTAGAGAAAACCTTAGCATCTAAAGAGATGGGGGGTCAGGGAGTAAAGCAAAAACTGACTAAATTAGCCTGAATCAAGCTAGATTAGGACTCCTAAGAGAGGTTTCACTACTGTAAGAATACACTATCAAATCATAAAGACTGAGGTATGTAAGATTGGAGGCAGATAAAGAAAAAATATAAAGAATTCTACCGTAAGAACTAAAAAGACTATTAATAAAATATATAGCTATTTTCACTGGCTAATGCAAAACAGATCGGACTAAAGAGTTCCAAGCATTCAGAGTTAAAGGAAAAGATTATGAATCTTAAATATCCAGTATTAAATTACGAAGTAATATATCCCGGATATGCTAAATCATGTCTCTAACCATTCACTTTAACATACTTAAAAGTCTGTGTTCACACAATGAGAGAAACCAATAACTTCCAATAATGGAGAAAATAAAACTTAAATTAATATTTCTGATTTGGTCGTAGTTTGTCAATACCCCTACTATCCAATTTCACCCTAAAATCTGAGCTTCCTTAATTTTGAATTTTATATTAAATCATCTATAAATTACCCTAATCCAAGGCAAACCTAACTAAGATTGTGAATTGTATAAAACCTAGGCGAAAAACCAATTGAGATATGCAAGAAACTTGTTAGATTGTGGAATTGAAGCTTTTATAGATATAAGAAGATTGATAAACACTAATTATAAGTGATAGAGATATTAATTCGGTAAAGTTATCAGAAGGGTACCATGGAATCCATCTCCTGCGTTGATTGGTTCTTCTGTGGTGCAGAGCTCGGCTCCATCTCTAATTTTCAGGGGAAAAGCTCTTCATCATCTTTTAGATTGACCTATACTGATCTAGAACGGCAGAAGAAAAAGAAGGAGAAGGAGAATTTGAGTGTTTACTGGAATCATCCGATTCTAAATCATTTATTTCCATACGGAAGAAGCTTTGTGGTTAACGGTTCGGGTTGGGAAACGGGTCAGATCTAACTTGGGAAAAGGACCTTCCTTAATAGCAATCCCACTAGACCGAACCTTAGAAGATGAGCTTTCACCAAGCTCACAACATAGTTTTTTCAAGGGTGAGAAAGAGGGACTAGAAATGTCACCCAAATCAAAGCTTCGCTTGCCTAGCACCGAAGGAGAAGCAGTAGCATCAAAGAAGGAGGAAGCACTAGATCAAGAAATAAAAAGATCACCATCTAGGACAAGATTAGGGGATACATCAGTGCTAGAAATCACTACAGTATTGCGTTCGGAGAGATTCTCAAAAACTCCACTACCAAACTAGGTTCTACATGGCCATTGTACCAGCTATCTGATTCTTCTTCAGACACGGGTGACTCAAGCATAGCGTCGTAAATAATATCAAGCTCACCGTTGTGCAAAGAAGGGCACTGTTCGATCCGGTGAGCAAAACGGAAACAAAAGATACATAATTTATAGGGAAGATTTTCGAAACCAAAGCTAACAGAAGTTCTAGGTGATCCTCCTACAGAAACGATAACCTGCTTAACAAGGGGTCTTTCTATGTTAATTATTTCTTTTATCCTAACTATACCATCCTCAAGAGGGATACAGTTTTCTGGCCTTTTACACAAAATCATCCCTACCTTTGAAGCTATTTGGGATACTACCGTTTCGTTTTACATGTTAGGCAGAAGATCATGGATGGAGAAACAAGTAGTAATGAAACGGAGATCGCGGCAAGGAGTATAAATTGATGGGTACCAGGTTGTGACACTGAGAATGTCACCATAAATGACCCATTAATTAATCCTAGTAACCCATGATTTGGATTCATGTTTCTCAAAGCTAATCTTAAAGTGATTAAGACAGATGCATGATATGATAAACTTGTTTTTGTTCTCCCACATAAACCGGATAGCTTTGCTAACATCTTCAAGTGAGTGGGATGCAGTTGTAAATAACCTAGCTAAGATAGAATGTTTACCCTCGACAACAGAGGGTGGGAGTTTCTCTGAGAGAGTGGAGGGATGAGGTCCAAGAATAGATTTGGTGGAGTTAATGCTCATCTTTGCAAATTTTGTAAGCATATTAGGGACCAGAGTAAATGCAAGAAACAGAAGACAAGAATAAGAATGAGGATAAACAGCGAGTAATGGAAGAGGGGGAAAAGGAGCTTCTATCAAAATAAATGCAATGAAAGTTAGAGTTAACAAATAAAGAAACCATTTCTCACTGAGGGGTTAATATAGTATGTCGACTAAAGGGGAAAGAGGATTCAAACACTCTAATGACCGGAGGGTTTAGCAGTCTAGGCAAGCCATAAAGATTGATTGAAAGAGTGCAGGGGTACGCTTAAGCTATTTGTAGACTTAGTTGTGCTTGTGCTTTCGAGACAAAACATTAAATGGGAAGTGACCCAAAAAGCTTGGTTAAAACCATTCCCTGACAAAATTTCAAATTAGTCTGTAGTGAAAAGACTAATTTCAAATAAAAAGGAAATAAAATAAAACAAAAACTTTATGCCTATACTAGTCTGTAACAAAGAAAGAGGGAAGTAGCTTCAAATTTATTATCCCTACGGGAGAAGATGTAACAAAATTGTGATGCCCATATCTAAGTCAGAGAGTGAAAAGATTGCGCCATTACACAATCCAAAAGACAGAACATCAAAGAAATTTGAGGAAAATTCTAAGATGGCGAGGGTTTTTAAGGGTGCAATTAACATTTTGTTCTGGGATATAAAATTGTTCTGGGAGAAAGATTTCTTTTTGGGAAAAGATTTGAGAAAGAGCAATCACAGGGAAAATTACCAATCTAAAATTTAACGGTAACCTAACGTGCGGCTTGAAACCACCACTAAAAATTTCCTAGAGATGCTCTAGTTGCTTTAACTAGAACAAAGCGTTGGAAAAAGAGCCCGCTTCGTCGCAGCAGTTGCAATAGGTGGGGGATACAGTTGATTATGCAACCAGTAGAGTTGTAAAGACTAGAGGATTGTGATGAAAGTCTCGTCATCTATTCCTTCCTTACGGATTAGAGGATCCAGGGGTAGCGAATCATATGAGAGTGTATCAATTCCTCCAGGATTTTAGTAGGACTATGTGGAGTATGTATATGGTTGAATAACAGGAGATTCCGCCAATCATGAAGCAAATCAGAAGTAAAATTTCTATGGCTTTCTTAAAAGGCAGACTGAGGTATATCATATGGTTCTAAGATGGTGTGAAAAGAAAGTAGAAGGTAGATAAAAAGAAGGAACTGGATATATTTAAGAGTTAGAGAAAAATGTGTTTCTTTTATTTCTATTTGTTTCCGATGACGGTCTAACTTGGCTTAGTCTCATTTTGTAAGATTCCTTAATGAAAATCATTCAAAGCATAGATTTAACTCCTAATGGATGTAGTTACCGAAGTACCAAGCAGAAAAAAGAGAAGAAAGAAGAAGTTAAAAAAATATTTTGGATTTGTTTATCTCAAGCTTTCAATTGAAAAGATTTTCATTTTTGATCTAAATACTATCTACTCAAAAATTGAGATCCTAAAACAAACAAACTAAAACAACAGATGAAAGAAAGACAGAGTTATCTAAACAAATCGACTTTATCAGTTAAGGTCTAGAGGAGAGTCACTCTATCAGTTCAGTGATTCTATAACTATTGCAATACTTGAAATCCATTGCTATAAAGAAAATCAAGCTGAGTAAGTCAAATGTAATTAAACAGACAATAAAAGTAAGAAAAACAGAGAGCAAGAAAGCATACAGATAGAATAGATATCATAGATTTCCAAAAGGGGAGAGAAGAAGGGGAAAGAAATGGCCAGATTTTGGAGAGAAATTCTGTTAGAGATTGTTGTATGGGTCTAAGAGAATCATTAGAGCTTCAAATATGATGCACCGAGTTGCTATAGAGAACCAAACAGGAGCAGGAGCAGGTTCCGTTGATGGAGATTGCTCCATTTTTTAGTATGCAACGGCTAGTTTTTTAGGAGAGAGTGTGGAGCTCTTTAGAAAGATTAGTCCAAGGTGATTTTATTATGAACATGAATTATCATAAATACAATATGAAGAAATCATAACTTGGAGAACAAATAACTTTTTCTCTTTTGAATTCCTCACATAAACTCTTAAAAGGCTCTCCCCTCTTTCAATGGCTTCTAGTCCTTTTATAGGGGTTACATAGTGGAAGACAGCTAATAAAGCCCCCTATTTCGGATCTGGGAGCGCGATCTTATCGCCCCCGTAATGTCATCGCGTTTGCCTTCACATGTTAAGTGTGATTCTCATGATGTCATCATGTGCGTCAGGAGTAACGTAGTGGACTTTGCTATCTCCGCCTTCGAGTGACTGTTGCTAAATGATCTTCTCGCTTTCTTATTGGTTGAGCGATATTTTGTATCTACATTTTTCCTCTTCTCGCATTGATCTTTTGAAGAAAAAGGGCGATAAGAGAAGTCTTAACCTATCGCATCAACCATGTCTTTTCGTATTCTTTGGATCCACCGACACCATCCCATGTTTTCCGCATGACTATCTACACGTATTGACTGCATTTTTTTACTGATTGACACGTCTTTAATTCTTCTCCTTTTTTACCGGTAACCGCCTTCTCCTGTTGGTTTCTTAATAAATGCGCATGAGAGATAAAATCTCTTGGAAAGTGGGATAAAATCTTTTAGTTGTTTCATCACGCCTAAAGTTCTCTCTTCTTTTACTGTCTTCTCTTTCATCCTCTGCAACTTTCTTCTTTGCTATTATTGATTTATTTCATTCTTTCTATCATTTTCCTTTATCAAGATTATCAACCTGCTTCTCTGTCTCCGATATTGTCTTCTTATTTCTTATCACTTTTGCTTCTTGTTGTTCCGATCTAATCAAATTTTTGATCCTCAAATTTTTTGAATCTTGATCAAAATTCTTGATTGATTCTTCGATCTTTTTGAATGGGTCCTCTTCAATCTCTATTCCCATACTAAATGGCCCCAAGAGCAGGTAAAAGGCAGGAGCGAGGAAATTTAGAGGATTACAAGTGAATTGGAACCAAATGGGATTCGACTGATAGTTCCTTATACGTCAACTCACACTACTGAGTTGGATCGCGATTGGTTCGCTCTTGAGCAATAGAATGATAGAAGGGTTATTGTTTCGCTTGGACAGCTTTGCGCTGGCCTGCCTATTCCTCTTTTTAACCCCAGAGATTCCGCTCTTTTACGAGATTTTATCGCACTTCCAGGATCCTCGTACAATATATCAGTTGTGGTAATGCTATCAGGATTATGGTAGAGTACTCATGTCGCGCTTCTGGTTTGGAGTCTCTTTATGAGAAATATGCCGAGCCTTACAAAAGCGAGGAATATACGGTGGAGAACTTCTTTATTCACTATGATGTTAAACTTGTCTCCCATGAAGACAGGCGTTGGGGAATTCGTCTCAAGCGAGCAGATGAAATAGTTGAAAAAGATAAAATCATGAGGGATGTTGTTTTCCACAATGACTCCAACGATTCTGTTCGCTTTCTAAAGACCCCTATTGGATGATGTATCCCCTTATCCTCGAAGGTCCCTATATTTGGGGCAGAAATGCAGATGGATCTGATCGTACAGGACCTCCTGCAGGGCTTCAGTTTCCTGACTACAGCCCTTGGGTCTTCAACTGGCCTGAGGAGGCTAAAGAGGTATTTTCCCTCATCTCCGCATCTCAAATCTTCATTTTCGCGCTTTACTTATTGATGTTGTTAATTTTTAGACAAAGAAGAGGGTGAACAGAGAATTGCGGAAGGCGAAGTCCTCGCGCTCCAAGAAAGTAAGAAATAATTTCCTTTGTCTCCTTTAAACAATATTGTTGCTTCTGTTTCTTACCTATCTTGGTGCGTATAGGGCGAGTCTGAAGAGGATTCTTATGATGCTAAGGATAGGTCTCCTCAAACTAAGAAGGCTCATCCTAGTTCAAAGGCGAAGGGGAATAGTCAAACTCCACTTCCTAATCCTGAGAAGAAAGGTACTCCCAATAAACGAAAAATGATCCCAAAGGCTAAGGGTCATTGCTCAAATTGATCAGCCGATCAGTCTCTTCATCTGGATAACTCCTTCATTGGTGCGTTCTTATCACGTGAAGAGCCTTCCCAATTTGTCGATCCTTCAAATTAGGTTGTTCTTAACAGACCTTCCATAGAATTTCCTCACGCTGGCGTGACTTCATCTTCTTATCAAAATAGAGCTCCTTATCTTCATGCTGATAGCGCAAGTACCGAACTTTATTCAAGGATCTTCAATTCTACCTTGCTGACCTCCAATAATTCCGCGCTTTCTCAGATGTGTAACGCAATGATGAAGCTATGTATGGAGCCCTCTCTTAACTATGATTCTTTGCGTGGAGTTACGTCTGTCTTGAGTCCAGAGCTCCATTCTTCTTTTGAGCTTCTGGTAAGTCCTTTCTTTGTCTTATTCTCTTTTAAGGTTTGTATCATGGTTTGTTTTATTAATCATTCTCTGTTGGTTCGGAATTCTCGTCGAACTTAATTCGAGATCAGCGCAAGAAAATTCATTATTTATAGTGCAAAGTTTCTAAAGCTGAAAGAGAAGTGGAGTCTCGTGAGGCAATGGTGGTTAATCTCCGTAAGAGGAATTCCCAGCTTCTGGGTATGTCTGCTGTTATTCTCGCCCTTGAATGTTATTGCATGACTTGAGCTTGCTTTTTTATTTTTGTCAATAATATTTTCCTGTAGAAGTTTTCAACTTATCAAATAAAGCGATTGCTTTTCCCATCGAAGATTCGATCCTCTTAGATCATTTCAACTCTATGCTTGATAGACTAGGTGTTTCTGACTTAGAATTTACAATATGGAGGAACTGAAAGAGAAGTATGAGGACGTTAAGTTTGAGTTTAGGAAAACGTTGTCTACAAACGAGGTTCTCATAAGCCAACTTCACAATCTTAAGGGCGAAGTTGAGGACTTAAAAGATAAAAGGAACGCTCTGCTAACTGAGAAGGAACAAACAATCATTAAGGGTGCCCAAGCGTTAGTAACAGTTTCAAGAGAATATTACTCGCGTTACTGTAGATATGGATCGAATCAAGGGCGAGTATGAAGTTTTGTCTGCTCAATTAAAGTCAATTCGTTCTCGCCTACATGTTGAGAGTGATGATGACTTTGAATGGGTTTTGAGAGTTGTTGAAAATGCTAGGTTTGAAGCAGCTAGAGAGAATAGTTTAGAACTTGATCATGCTGAAACCCTTAAGGCGATTATTTCTGAAAGAGAAGGTTGTTCTGTCGGATTGTCTCAGCTACCGAGTGTATCTTTTATCTTTTGTTTTGATTTCATGTGTTACTAATTCTTTGTATCTTCTTTTGTATCCACTGAAAAGAACCAGCTCCAAGAGATTGAGGATCTTGCTAAAGAATTGGATTCATTAAAGCTGAAATTTTCTGCCAGAAACTCCAAATATTCTAGACTCAAGCGTAAGATGGTTGCCGTCGTTGCTAATACAAAGAGGAATGCGTTGCGCAAGCGTAATATGCAAGTTCGATCGACTGCTGACTCGATTTGTATGAGGTACGGGCATCCCCTGCTTAATCTCAATCCACCTGAGGTTTATGCTAATAAGGAGGAGGAAGATTTCTCCAGTAGTGATGAAGAATATGAAGAGGAAGAAATGGAGAGAGTGCACGAGGGAGAGGAATTAAGGGAAGAAGAAATGGATGACCACTCCACTGGAGAGGGCTTAGAGGGTGATGAGGAAATTTCTGAAAGGACGGCTGAAGGTATTATCGCTGATACATAGGGAGAAGCTATTTTCGATGCTCGCGCCTTTTAGGTTATAGCCCTTCTCGCCCTTCATTTTATTAAGTTCGCCTTTGTTGTAAGATAATATTTGGATCTTTTGCTTCTGCTCCTCCGCATTTGACAGCTTTATCTTGGTGCTCCCAAACTTGAGGGGCTTTGCTTTTTTATGAATGTTCTTCTTTTCCAGTCTTTGTATTATATATGCTTTCACCCTGCATTTGATTATAAGAACAAACAAAACGCTACTCTGCCTTTTATTTATCAGTTTAATTATCTAGTGCAATGGTTAGTTTGGTATTACTGATTATGTACGTATAATTCTGACTGAAAAGGCGAATAAAATTTATTTCTTAGATTTGTATTCTCATACTTGCCTCTGTACCTCGCCTTTGAAGTTGGAATTTGGGCGAATTAATCGCCCTTTTGACTAATAACAGACAGTTAATAGAAAGTTGGATTCATGCCTGCCTCAGTCATTTTGATGTTATCGCGTTTATTTGTTCGCGATTGCGTTTCTTGATATTTGTGATGTTTTCGCTCTCCTTTTAGTGCATAATGTGTTCGCATGCATCTTATTATGTTATCTCGCGTCTATATAAGAATTTTTCTCTTATCGCCTTATTTTTTTTCTCTATGAATCTTTCATCTGCAAAGTAGTGATAATAATAATCTTTTAGGTCTATTTGGTGTTTCTTTTTGAGGTCTTATTATGCCTCCCTAAGTAGAGGTCTTATTTAGCCCCCCCTGTTTAATAGGTATTATCTTTGCCCCAGGGTATTATTTGTGGTCGGGAGGCGAAATCGCAGGAAACCACTACTTTCTCAAGTAGTAGTCCATTGATATCTCCTTATCATCTTTTCGTATTATTATCTCTGCAGGATATGTTTGCGCGACAATGCGACATGCCTAAATACTCCCTTGAGTAATAGCCCCATGACATTGCCGTCTTTGACACAATTCAGCTCCCTAGTGGAGGGTGTCGTCCCTTATATTCCCCCTGACTGCCCCTTTAAGGAAGCTTACCCCTAACGGGTTAGGTTGGCCTCTCCCCCTCCGGTTTTACCAACAATCATCTGTTTTCGTGATCTCTTATCCCTCCACCGATATGGCTTTTGGTTACGAGATCACACCCTAATTGGGGTTTCTTGGGGACCGAGTGTATCGTAACCAGGAGTTGCCAAGAATGGATGGAAACGCTCTATACGCCCCAGGCACCCTTGTCTCAACCGTGTACCACGACGCCCTGATCGTATTTCTACACTCCTTGTCAGAGAATTTATTCCCCTGAGTTTTTGACCCGGGAGTCTCTGCCGGATAGGCTTTCGTTTCGCCCCTAATTCTATGGCTCAAGTTCGAGGATGGTATTGCTTTCCCATGAGTCATGTATTCCTAGGTTTTGTCCAAT
Organism: Papaver atlanticum; assembly: GCA_023531105.1. NCBI lineage: Eukaryota > Viridiplantae > Streptophyta > Magnoliopsida > Ranunculales > Papaveraceae > Papaver > Papaver atlanticum. Next base: position 2,647,466 of record JAJJMB010009125.1, on the reverse strand, counting down.
GTGACACGCGTTAGGTCTTATTTATTTGCCTCTTGCATTTACGCGAACTATTGTGCGCGCCATCATTGGATGCCTAGCCTCCCTTATTAGAGGTTTTGGTTGTTTTGCCTCCTATTGAGGTTTTGTTCATTTTCTTTGTTTTTTTTCTATTTGATGAATTGGAGTGTCTAGCTATTTTAAGTAGAAATCTTTCATTTCGCTTTCATATTTCTGATCATTACATTGTTGAAATCTTTTTTCTTCATTTTATTCGCTTACATCATCGCTATTTTTCCTAAAGATAAATACTTCTTAAAATTAACTTGGTTCCAAAGAATGCTGAATTCTCACTTTCAATTGAATTGCACTTCCCTTCTTCATAGTGTATGATCTTTACGATTATACTTTCAAAGTATCGCCCGCTTTGTGAAATCATTATCATCTAGCGTGTGCGGATCGTTCGCGTTTGCTCCTTCCCCTGCAGTGGTCCCTGTGTCTAATGGTGATTCTGATCCATTTCTTCGCTTTTGATTATAGCATCAACCATTAACCTCTCTTTTCTTTTTTTGTTCCTTTGCCTCCTCTTTCCAGTTTTTTCTTTTATATACGCGCCCCTCACTTTGATCAATATCTATCTTATTGCAAGTTCTTGCCTCTGTTATGTCTCCTCTTATCATTCCGATGCCTAGTGGCAAGGGGAACTTAATGCACTGATGAAAGGTAGACGCGACGCCTAATATTCCATGCAGCCAAGGCCTACCAATCAAAGCATTGTAGGGGGATTCGACATCGACAACGCAAAATGTTATTTTAGTGGTTATGCTCCAGAGCGAAATGCACATTGTAATCTCCCCTTTTGGTTTGTTAGCAGTACCATTGAAGCCATATATCTTCTAAGTGGAGGGAATGAGCTCAAATTCATTGCCGCCCATTGTTTTAAATGCATGGTAGAATAAGATATCCACCGATCTTCCAGAATCTATGAGAATTCTATTTATCGCCCATGTTGTCTTTTCTTCCTCATTTTCTTTCTCCCACATTGATTTTGGATAAATCTCTAGACTAACGACCAAGGGGTCTGTATGTGATTCTCCACCCCATGGAGCGTCTTATGCAAATAACGAGATAGGTTTATTTTGCCACTGTTATAAGGGCGACACCTGTGCTATGCTTTGTATTTCTTTCCCTTCACTATCTCGCACATGTACTCGGCTCAACACATTGTCATGGAAATCTTCAACGTTTTTGAACGAGTGGATGATTGAGTTGCAGTGTAGGCGTCATGCATTCGTTCCTACCTCAATTAGGTATGTTTGCTCTCCTGTTGTTGCTTTGGTGCGGGTCCTTGGGGTGGTGTAGGTAGGGCCGCCTGCTGTGTTGCTAGAAAATGATTTAACTTCCCTTGGCCGATCATCCTCAGTATTCTCTTCTGCACATTCTGGCAGTTGTTTGTGGTGTGCCCATGGAAACGATGATACACACAAAATTCTCGGCTACGCTTTCCTGACATTGGTTCCACTCCCAGGTTAGGTGGAATTGGAATTTCTTCCATTAGTATGACCGCTTCCCAAATCTTATCAATCGCGGTGTTCAAACGTGGCATTTTGATCTCTTCCCATACCCTTGTATTTCCTCCAGGCCCTTGATTGTTATATCTTCTTTGACGACCATATCCTTCTCCTTGATTGTCGAGCCTTCTGATCTTGTTATTCCCTGCTTGGTTATTGTATTGTCTCTCTTTGTATTCCTTGTCAAACATTTCTTTTTCTCTGCTATTCATAACCACTTGCTTCTGGCTATCTTCCGTAATTGTTTTTTTCTTGACTCTCTTGGGAGGTGCTTGCAATTGCGTTTGTTGTTCGTGGCAAAAGTCTCGAGTTTCCTTCATTTGCGTTTGTAGCTGCAATGGGGTATGATTCCATCTCCTTCTGCTTTTCTTCAAGGGTGATATATTCCTCCTGATATTCTCCCATCTCCTTCATCTCTATTGTATCTTTAAGCCTGAATATTTATGTGTATAGTAAATCGGTTGTAAAGAGGCCATTAATAAAAACAAGAATCAAATTTATCTCTTCTACTCTTCCTGACATATCACTACACATGGTTCTCCATCGGGTTGTTAAGCTGCATAAACTTTCATTTGTTCTTCGCCTCAAACTAAATACCATCTTGATTCCAGGTCGCATCATGTTATTGCTGATGTACGCTCCCATAAATATGCTTTGTAGTTGATCAAATGATTAGATAGTTCCCACAGATAAACCATCAAACCATTTCAAAGCTTCCCCCGCAAGGCTTGCCGGAAAATATTTTCATAATATCGCATCATTGTGCTCCCACTGCAAAAGAGATAAGTTATACGCCTTGATATGCTGGATTGCGCATGTACTTCCATCGGAGATGCTGGTGAACATAGGTAAAGTGCACTTCGTTGGGATTCCTGCATATTGTATTTCACGCACAAATGGTGATCTCCCTACTTCTGTTATCGCTTCTGCAAGCTGCCTTCTTCCTCCATCTTTTCGCGTGTTATTCATCATTGCCCTCATTTCTTCTAGCTCCCTTAGTATTGTTTGGTTGACGTTTTGGTTCTCGTTCTGTTACATTGGTGTCTTTAGTCTCGCCTCCCTTGCTCTGTGTTCTTGTCTACTCTGGTGTAATGCTTCCTGAAACTCTCGCTCTTTTGTATAGTCCCTTCTATGTCTTCGTATTTCGTTCCTTGTATCATCCTGTGTTTCTTCTTCATTTCTCCTAGTGCAATGGTGCTGATTTTGATACGTTCTTTTTCTTTTGTCTCTTGGTCGCCCTACAACGTGATCATTTCCGCCCTGTTGTTCGGTTCGGTTTTCTCTATAATGCCGTTCAACGCGATTTTTATCGCGTTGCTCTGGTATATTACCTCATATGTTTGGATGTTCAATATGATTGTTGTTCAGTTGATTCTCCCTACGATTATCTCTATGATGCGATCGGCTTCGCCTTGATGTGCTTTTGCTTGTCCTTGACGCTGAAGGCGCACGGATTGTCCTTGTTGTCGTATGTGATCTCTCCTCATTGAGCTTGTTGTTTTCTTCCCTTAGTGCAACATTTTGTCGCGTTAAATTCGCTATCTCCTCCTCTTATCTTTGTCTTTCTTCTATTAATCTTTATCTTAATTCTCTTATTGGCATGTTTTATTCGCTCCCAGAAATTGGTCCTTCTTCGGGGATTCTTTCCTCGATTCCTTCCAATGTGTCTGTGTCTGTTGTGTACACAGTTTCTTCATCATAGTTGTTCTCTTGCCTCTGTTGGGGTGGTACGTATTGAGCTTGGTTATGTCTCTCTCCCATGGCTGACGTCTCACCGATTTCACGGCCTCTTCTTCCTGCAATTCACCTACTCCTTCTTGCTACTATGACGTGCTCTGCTCTGGATGCTATCCTTACCATCTTGGTACCTGAAATGTTATTTCTCTTTTTCTTTGACAGAGTATAAGAAATCCTTTTGAAATCTAGAAGAACAACTGCTGGGATAATAAGAATTTTTTAAATAAAACTCGAACTCTTTTTTTAGATATAAGATTCAGAAAACCATCAAATCTCTTGAAAGGAAGGACAAACTTTAGATGTCAAAAAACAAAACAAAGGTGAGGAACATCCCTCTTACTCATCCGAGCTGTTTCTATGCGCCAAAATATAGTTGCAAGAAATCCCACAGGATACTCCCAAGTGATAATTAGAAACAAATCTAAGACATGAGTGGAAATTCTCAAGGTGATTTTATTAAGAACATGAATTATCACAAATACAATATGAAGAAACCCTAACTTGGAGAATAAATAACTTTCTCTCTCTTAAATTCCTCACATAAACTCTCAAAAGGCTCTCCCTTCATACAATGGTTTCTAGTCCTTTTATAGGGGTTACATAGTGGAGGACAACTAATAAAGCCTTTGGATCTGGGAGCGTGATCTTATCGCCCCCGTAATGTCATCGTGTTTGCCTTCACACGTTAAGTGTGATTATCGTGACGTCATCGCGTGCGTCAGGAGTGACGTAGTGGACTTTGTTATCTTCGCCTTCGAGTGACTGTTGCTAAATGATCTTCTCGCGTTCTTATTGGTTGAGCGATATTTTGTATCTACATCACTCACAACCAATGTAAATAGCCGGTGAACTCATTTAAATAATACCAAGACCACAAAAATCATTTATATCATTCCATTTCAATCTAATCAAGAACGAGATAAAGAACGAATACCCCGTTCAGGTATCTCAATTGAAATACTCATAAATGGTATTTTCCGTAGAAATAGTAAAATTTTCTAGTAAAAAGTTATTTGTTTGATATCTTACCGTGAGTTTTTGTAAGGGAAAGTCTTTTGTTTTAGAAAACTTAGCTGATAAGTTAGGATAGGTGGACCCTAAAATGGTGACTACAAAGGTCGTAGTTGTTCTGAAGACAGCCGCTATGTCAGATTCAAGAGGAAGATGAGCATTTTCTTCTGAGTGTATGCCATATTAACTTGAGTTTTGGTGATAGTCTCATGCATGTTCATCAAATGTGCTATACTTGGCTAATTTTGAGTATTTCTGACTTCCTTGTGAGCACAGTCTGAGAGGAGGCCAGTGGTACCGGGAATTATACCACTAGTATTAGCAAGAACAAATTTAAGATTGGGTTTTTTGAACCAGACCTAAGTTTACCCATTTTTTATAGTTACTGCAACTAAGAGATTGGTCTCCCATTTTGGTCGCTAAATGTTTTGGGGTAAAAACAATAAAGTGAAACATGAGGGGTAGATAGAGAAGAATGGGTACGAGAGATCAAAATGAACAAGACTCGCCTAAACCAAGGAAATGGTCATTCAAGTTTTGTTTCGGTCACAAAGGAGAAAAAGTGTTGATCTTACAGATGGAAGCAAAGAAAGAATGAGATCATAGTGCGGTATGTTTCTAGTGTGACGTCTTTGATCTATAGTATGAAGTTCTTTGACTTCCCTTTAAACTACTTTTATAAATACTTCTTTGTATAAGACTGATTGACAGAAAGCTGATACAAAACAAGGATGATTTCTGAATAAGTTAAGTGACCTATTTATAGTAGTTGTAGCTATGTACTGATCTTGTAAGAAGTGGAAGTCATAGAATAGTGGAGGAACCGGTGAAGTCATGCCAACAACTGTAGGGAAGACTGAGACTCATACAATCACTACTCCCGTCATCATTGCAAGGTTCACATGACTCAGTTTTTTCCAGTTGTGAGTTTACCGTTACACTGCACATGTTGTAGACCTTCAGACCAAAACTGAAATGACGAAGATACCAAGTACACCACAATATTTTCGTATCAACCTACTATAGACACACCTTGTGTAATCTTATAGAAACAAAAACTATTAAAAGATTACTTAAACAAGATGTAACTTGGTATGTAGCTTAGGTTTGTGACCGAATCATACCAAGTCTAATTAACATACAAGTATATTTACTTTAATTATAAAGACGAGCAATATAATGCGGAAGTAAAGGAAATCACATAACACACAAGATTTTGTTAACGAGGAAAACTACAACAAAAACCCCCCCGGGACCTAGTCCATTTTTGAATGCTCTCGGAATTATGCCGCTATACAACTTGACTACTTCAAGTTCGTATAGTTGAAATCAAGTAAACTACTCCTAGTTGCTCTTTTTTTTTTATATACGAAACAAAGGATATTATTACAAAGAATCAATAACAACATTGTCTACATATTCCAATATTGCATTTGCAATAAAAGTTGGAGGATATGCAATCCAAACTTGAGAAATTTTGTAAAATCCTAGCATGCCTAGCAACTCTATCTGCTGGTTTGTTTATTTTCCTGTTAATAAACTTGAAAATACATGAAGGATGTTTATATAGTATAGTCTTAATGCCTAATATCATAGATTGGTTTTCTCACGCTGTTTTTTGGAAATTTTCATTGACTGCATTGATCACTAGTTGCGCATCCATCTCAAAACAAAAAAATTGTAATCCTAGTTCCTCAACACATTGCAAAGCTTGTAGTACATAATCCTCTATACTCGATAGCTTCCGCATTTAGGAGTCCATTGTCATAGTCACATCTTGCTTAGATGAACACTCCTGCAAAACTAAGACAGATTAGCATCAAACCAAAATAAGAAATATAATCAACAATCTTAAAAGAAATCATCACAACAAAATGAATAATAAGGACTAGTTGGTGGTTTCCATCTAGTATTAGATACAAGATTTAAAATATTTCTAGCACCGGTGAGATGTTTTTGCATAATTTGCTTCCCTTTGGAAGCATTTATATTTTCTACAGGACTGATAACTTCTATCGGATTTGGTTTAGCATCATCAAAGACACATCTGCAACGTGCATTCCAAATTTCCCAAGTTGTATTTGTCATCTTAACTACCCAATCGTCATCCAGTTTATTAAATTCATTTGAGAACCAACTTTGATCAAGTCTTGCATTATTTGCACGCATCGTACTTCTTCTAGATCTTGGTAAGGAGGTCCAGATTGCTCTTGATTGCAGAACTTGCGTTGTTCACCACCATAATTCAAAACTCTAGTCATTCTCTCATTTGAGTGCGTGATATCAGTAATATATTTCCATATAAAATATTTTACTCTCAGTACAGTGGGTACACCGTACACCTCATAGCTTCTTCCAGAATCTAGCTGAGTCTGCATCAACTGTTGCGTTGTTACTCTTCAGGGCTACCAGTTTATTGTATGCGTACTTGACGGTGAAAGCACAATTTTTTGTCAAGGTCCATATTAATTTGTCCTATGTTATTTTAGATATTCTCAGAATCCTTGTAGCATCTTGTTGATCAAAGATACTTTGCACAATACTGTACTCGCTTTTCATGACCTCGTGTCTTGATCAACCAGGTCACTGACTTGGTTGTAGTTTTTTGCTTCATCCAACTCCACAGCTGGTAGTAGAGGTGTCTGTTTTCCTTGAATGCAATTGTCATTCCAAGTAGAGATACTTATGCCATCTCATACAACCTATAAACTGAATTTGAACACAAATTGCATACTTCCCTGAATATTTTGCCATGCCCATGTGGAGTTTTTCTTCTTCTTTGCATGCAAATCAGAGATATTGGGAAAACATTTTTTCTTCAAAGCTTTGGCCCCAAGTTGTTTTGAGTTGTGCGATAATCTCCGTGTTTCTTTAGCCAGCAAAGCTTGGTTAAAGCATTTCAAGTCTAAATCTCATTCCACTTACATGTTTGTGTTTGGATACACTCATCCATGATACGAAATAGAATCTTTTATCGTCATACTTATCCTACCATAAATTTCTTTGGAAACTATCCATTTATTTAATGGTAGAGTTTGGTATCTTAAAAATACCCATGTGATGGGAGGGCATGGCATTAAGAATATTCTTTACTAAGACAGTTCTTCCTGCCTAATTGATAAAATTTCCTCGTCCACCTTGTTTACTCTGATTTCATGTTATCAACCAAGCTTGAAAATAACACAGTTTTCCTTTTATTCAAAAAGAGCGGGATACCCAAATGCCTTTCATTTAAATCAAATTTTTTTCCATCTTCAAACTCCTTAAAAGAAGACTGCAACGTCTAGGGGAAAAAAAACCTTAAGAATGGTCTCCGATTTCATGATATATGTGCTTAGGGAAAAAAGAAAGAAAAAAAAAACGTCTGCCTTTTGAAAGTTGATTTGTTTTCCTGAAATCTTGCTTAAAGACTTAAGAATGGTCGTAATAACCTCAAGGAGATTGCTGACATTATGAATATAATCTTTTGCAAACAGCGGACAATCGTCCGCGAAAGCAAATGGATTACTTATGGAGTACTTTTTGCTATCTTTATTCCTTTTATCTTCCCATCATGTTCGGCTTGCGCAAGTGCTCTGGTTAAGACTTCCATTGTGAGTAAGAACAAATAAGGTGCAATGGATCACCTTAAACGTATTCCCATTGTTGGTTTGAAAGCTTTACATGGTGAAACATTTAAAAGAATTTGTATCCTATAAGTATTTTTACATTCTTTAATAAGGCCACAATACTATTTGCTGCTAAAACCTAGTTTTTTCAGGATTTTATCCAAGAAATATGTTTATTTAACTCGATCGAACGATTTGCACATGTTGAGCTTCAATTTCATATATCTCCTTTTGGGTTTTTTCCTCTTCGTGCAGTGGATTAACTCATGATGTAGTTGTGGAAAATCCCACAACTACACCCTTTGTAATGATAATAACACAAAGCTTAAGCCATATGGATCAACTCAAACATTAATGATATTATTCACCACTTTGACACTAGTATAATCTTCTTAAACACTTTATATTGAATGTATGGAATTCTTACAATGATCACAAGATGAATTTGTATACATCAATGGAGAGATATAAGATGGAGGCTAAGTTCTAATGGCTTCTTCTTGGTTCTATTAATAATTTTCTTAGCACTTCTCTTTCCACTGATCTCTCTCTCTCTCTCACTTTTGAACCCTTATATAGGCAAATATAACAGTAGAAGACAACTATGATTCACATGCAAGATCTCTGTTGACCGATACTCTTGCAGTTTGTCTTATTCGCCAGGCTTTTGAGAAGATGTCACTGTCCTTCGCGCTATCTACTATGTCTTTTGCACAACTCCCTTTGCACCAGTCTTCATTCTGTCTTCATCGCATAGTTGTTTCTTCGCACTCTTTTATTATTGTCGCGTTATTATTCTTTTCCTTGATCTTTGGTTATTGTAATATCCTCGTGTTAGAGTTGTCTTATCTGAAGCGAAGATATGTCATTCCTTGTGCGATATTTCGCCCCTACATTTTGCCTCTTCTCGCGTTATTCTTCTGTAAGTGGAATAATGCGAGAATCTTGGTCAAACTTCGCATCGGCCCTGTCTCCTCATCTTCTCTGTTTTTCCCGACATGCTTCCGTACTTTCTGCTGAATTGTTACCCATGTCGTCGGTTTCCTCCTTTTCGGCGGTGCGTCTTTATTGCTTTTCCTTGAATAAATACCCACGGGAAGGGCAAGTATCTCTTATCCTTTTCTTCTTCTCTTGTTCGGCTTCCTCTTTTCCCTTCTGGTTCTGTGGCTTTCATGGCAGATCGTGGTTTCTCTGTCCTTGCTACTGCTGCATCGTTTCTTCGGTGATTTCTTGCCTCAGTTTTTCATGTTTTGTTTTCCAAGCCTTTATCTCGTTTTATTTCTTATTTAAATATTCCCATGTTTATGCAGATTCAGATCCATATCGATCGGGGAATCAATGGAGGATTTTGAGAGCTTTCATCATGATTGGGGGCCGACTAGGGGTAGAATCTTGCCTTTTTATATTTTAAGCATGATAGTATTTCCTCTCAGTTGGGTGGTACCCAATTTGATCCTTGGGTCACCATTCAAAAAGAATTATCCACATTTACTATTGGAAGAATCACCTTGGGATTAAGGGGGTCGTGGTGATGCTGATTACTTGGCTGTTTGGGATCATGTCTTAATTCCGATTACAATAGCTTCTGATCAGATATGATCCCGATTTCTGGAGTTTGATGCGTTGCTGGCAATGATGAGTCTTTTTCACGGCGGGAGGGATTGACTGGAGGTTCGCGATAAGAGGTTTTAGTTGTGCACTTTTGTATTTTCTCCTTCTGTTATCTGTACAATTCCTGCGTGTCTTCTATATTTGGGAATGTATCATTACTTCGCGATTGTATTACTTTCCTACATTAAACTTTTGAAAATAGACACGTATCCGAAATCAAATGCTACTTATTTTATGTGTGTACTAATCTGCGAAATATATTTTGGGTATCTGACTGAGGAGATGGAAAGCATGTGAATGTTAACATTCCCATACTCTCCTCTATTTTTCAGCTTCGCAGGAAGATGGCTACTTCAGATGGTATGCTTTGTATAGTATGAATATTTTATGTGTGTGGAAACGAATAGAGTATGAATGCTTGTTTGTAACCTACGTGAATATTGGATTCGGGCTTGTGCGAGTGTTAAAATGATGCGAATAATAAGGTGAGGCGAAAGATAAATTCGTATCTACCTCAGGTTTGGCTATTGGCTATCTAATGCGATAGATAGATTATTTGGTGCGATAGATATGAATGTTAACGTGATAAGACACCATATTAGGGATACTCTACTTAACGCGAAATGCAATCATGTGAAGGGCGAGTTATAAGATGCGAAGCTACACTAACATGTTAGATTGGGCAAATAATATAAGCGGTTCTTATGTAATGAAACTTGTTTCCCATTTTAGTGATACTTAGATTGATGAGGGTATGTCTCCTTAGTGCTTCTCCATGCCCCGGCATTATCTTTTATTGTCTTTGCGTTCCTTTGTAATTTGCATTCGCGTGACTTTGTAATTTGTATAGGTCTTATTTGCCTCCTAAGTAAGGTCTTATTGCCTTCCCCCGCATAGAGAACTTAAAGGACTTATGGTCTCCTTGGGCAGGGTCTTCAACCTGTTGGGCGACGAAATCTCAGTTCCATGTGCTCTTGCGAGTCATTGGACATCGATCTCGCCTTATCTGTGTTAGTATTCTTACCTCCAAAGGTCGTATTTGCGACAATATACCATGTCTTATATACTCCCGTGAGTATAAATTCCCAACACATTGCCGTCTTTGACACAATTCATCTCCCTAGTGGAGGGTGTCGTCCCTTTATATTCCCCATGAGTTTCCCCTTCAAGGAGGTCACCCCTAACCATTTAAGTTGGGCTCCTCTTATCCAGTCATGCGACAATCAGTGTTATCGTGACCTCGTGCCTTCCGCCTATATGGCTTATGGGTACAAGATCACACCCTAAGTTGGGTTTCTTTGGGATCGAGTGTATCCAAGCCAGGATCTCCTTCTGCTCCACTGGTCATGTTTCTACACCCCATGCCGGAGAACTTATTCGCTGAGTGGTTCGTTCTCAGTGGCTTCCAGCGGATAGGATTTTATTTCTCCCCAATATATGTGACTTCTCCAGGATTTTCCCAATATAACGCGCGTTAGGGCTTATGGTCGCCTCTTACGTGACCGTGCTAAACGCCGTCACACAATCGCGAACTAAGTTGACATGCCAAAATTGGGTACACAACCTCCCTAATTAGAGGTTTTAAATAGTAACTTGCTGCCCCCTATTGGGGTCTTACGAAATAGTCATGTAGACTGTGATGCACATTTGTTATTTTCTGCTTCGCTGAAGAAGTGTTTCATTTTCATTGAAAATATTGTATCAGGTACATTTTTCATTTCTTCGCTTTCTTCTTGTGGTACATCGCGTTACTTAAGGATAGTATTTCTTGAGGTACACACTGTTCCAAGGATGAGTTTTCTTGTTTTGCCCTTATTTGTCAGTGAGTTCATACGCTCCATTTCCGACGATACTTTTGATGATGTATGGCCCTTCCCAGTTTTTCGCGAGCTTTCTTCCTGATTCTGTCTGGTATGACGGGATTTCTCGCAATACCAGATCTCCCACATTAAATTTTATTGGCTTAACCTTTTTGTTGTATTCTCGGGACAGTCTTCGGTGATAATTAATCATATGTTGTAGCGCGACTTCCCTATTTTCCTCCGCATCATCGAGTTTGGCTAGTATGAGATCTGTATTCAAGTTCTTCTCCCAAGCTTCACGCTTGGTAGTTGGTATGATGACTTCTGTTGGTAGTACGACTTCTACACCATAGGTTAAACAGAATGGGGACATTCCAGTAGCTTCGCGCCTTGTTGTATTTTACGCCCATAAAGTATTATGAAGCTGTTCACACCATCCTTTGTGGTGCCCATCGAGTTTCTTTTTCAGTATATCCGCCAAGGTTTTGTTAGTTGCCTCAGCCTGACCATTGCTCTGAGGGTAGAGTGGAGTCGACTTGCCACTCTGGATCTTAAATGCGTTAAGCAACATGGCGATATTCTTGTCCTTCAAACTGCTTCCCGTTGTCTGATACTAACTGCACTGGGATTCCAAATCTGCAGATGATTTGTTCGAATATGAAGGAAAATACATCGCAGTCTCTAATATGTTGGGTCGCCCTAGCTTCCATCAATTTCGTGAAATAATCTGTTGCCATGATCGGATATCTTCGCTGTTTTCTCCCTGGCACGAGTGGTCCAACTATATCCAAGCCCCATTTCGCGAAAGGACACACACTTAACACTGAATTGAGGGTCCTTCCTGGTGCATGAATACGTTTCCCGTATCTCTGGCATTCTTCGCATTTAGTGGCGATATATTTTGCATCCTCGTGCATGTGTGGCCAATAATATCCCTTCCCCCTGGTTTTGAGTGCCAAAGATCTCGTTCCGCTATGATTCCTAGCGTCTCCATAGTGTATCGCTTTCATAATTTCAATGTCTTCTTCGGGCGATAAGCACCTCAGGAGTGGTCCAAGGAAGGATCTTCTGTACAATACTTCATCGCGTAGTTCATAATTTGTGGCTTTTCTCTTAAGTTTGTATGCCTCCGGTTTGTCGCGTGGAACTTTCCTATCTCGTAAAAATTTGTGAATTTGGGTTCACCAGTCTGTCTTCTCGGATTCCTTCTCTCCACAATTGTTTTCCACGTCTATGATTTCTACTGCACGTCCCTCCGTACGGCTGCATCAAGCTTTCGATGCGAATGAATCTTGTTTTAGGATTTACCATCATTGATGTGATGAACGCGAGTGCATCGGCATACTGATTGTCCTTTCGGCATATTTACCTCCAAATAATCTTTGGGATACGATATGAATACTGTTTTGCTAACTGCGAATATCTCTGTAGCGCGAGATCGTTCACCTTGTATCGTCCGTCCATCTGACGAACAACTAGCTATGAATCATTAGTAAGTCTGATGTCGTCCATCCCTATTTCTACCGCCAATCTCAATCTGTGTATCACTGCTTCATTGTTTGTGGTTTCGTATTCTAACCTAAAACAGTAAACTATTCTTTATCCTGTGGGCGAAGTGAAGACTATCCCTATTCCATTTCCTTGACTGTTTACGGACCCATCCACAAAAATTTCCCACCTCCTGGGGTTATCTTCTCTCATCAAGTCTCCTGGGTCCATGCGATCCTCATCGACGTCCATCATTTCGCTTGCCGTATCATCTTCTTATAACGGAAAGTCCGCGATGAAATCGGCGATTACTTGAGACTTTGTCGAAGATAGGACTTCGTAACTTATCACAAATATCTCGACTTGTGCGTTCCATCTTTCAATCCTTCCCACTCTTTTGGAGGATTTTAACACAGACTCAATGGGTGTCTTGGTCTGCACCTTGATTCTGTGTGCATGAAAATAAATGCGAAGCTTTTGAGTTGCGTATACCAGTTTCTCTATTTTGGTGTAATTTCGCTCTGCAGAGTTGAAGGTCTTGCTGATGTAGTATATCGGCTTCTCCACTCCCTGATCTGATCGGAGTAATACTGCAATGAGGGCATATAGTGTTATGGCGAGATATATTAACAAATCTTCGTTCGGCTCTGGCTTTTGTAGCATTGACATATTCGCCAAATAGTCTTTTATGTTTTGGAGGGCAGTTTCGCATTCTTGCGTCCATGCGAACTTGCTTTCTTTCTTCAAAATGTTAAAAAAGTTTTTGCACTTGTCGGATGAACGCGAGATGAATCGCCCTAGGGATGCGATCAAGCCATTCAATTTTTGTACGTCTTTGATAGTAGCTGGTGATGGCATTTCGCAAATGGATTGTACTTTAATAGGGTTGACTTGAATTCCCTCCTTTGAGACGATATAACCCAGAAAATTTCCTGATGCGACCCCAAAGATACATTTCGCAGGATTTATAATCATTTTTATCTGTCGCATTTGCTCGAATATCTCCTTCAGATCCTTCGCGTGATCAACTGATATTTTGCTTTTGACTAACATGTCGTCTACATAAACTACCAAAGTGGTAGGTATCCATGGCTTGAATACTTTCTCTACCATTCGTTGGTAAGTATCCCCTGCATTTCTTAATCCGAAAGGCATTATGGTGTAACAGTACAGTCCCCTTGGTGTAAAAAACGATGTGTTTTCTTGATCCTCTTTTGCCAAAGGTATTTGATTGTATCCTGAGTATCCGTCCATCAACGATATTCTCTCGCACACTATGAATGATTCCACGGTTTGTGAGATGTCTGGTAATGGGTAGCTATATTTCGGGCATGCTTTGTTTAGGTCGGTGAAGTTGTTTGAGCACTGCTCGGTCGAACTCGCAAGCGTTGCTATCTCAAGCTTGTTTGTCAATGTTAGTGATCAAAACTATAAGTCTTGATTTCTAGTCTACTTATAGCGATGTCTCGGACTAGTATAGATTGTGTAGTTGAGCATTAGACTTCATGGTGTTCATCATTTGACGACGAAGAGCTATTAAGGAGAGCTTGTGGAACTTCATCGACAAAAGGTGTGTGGAGACTGAAACTCACATATCAATTGGAGAGTCTATTTCTACTCTATATCCTATATTGAGACAAAAGTCGTATTGCTATATAGTATTCGATTATGCACATTTAAGATTTCGAGTTGAGTTAAACTCGCTTACATATTTTTCGAAATATGTGTTGGTAAGCTTTCGCTTCGACCAAGTTCATCTTATATTCTTGACGAAAGTCAAAAGATGATCATGTGAAAATCGCCGAGTAATATCTTACATGATTTGTGTGATACAATCAATTGATGTAGACTTGGAATGTTTCGTAATGATTATTTCAATAACTTGAAAATTACTTTGATGCTAATAGTTCGTGAAAACAACTATTGTCATCCTCTAAGAATGTTTCAATGATTGAAATAGAGTTTAGAACACTTAACCATTATTGTTATGAACATAGTATGTGTTCTTGCATATATGTAATCCATGTCCGGGAACCATAGTATGCATACCCGTATGCGTACCTGTTGGTTTGTGAAAGTACGGGTACCTAATACACATACCGGTACGCATACTGGCGTAAGGTTTGGGTCCGGGAATTTCTGCTGAGTTTGGAGGTATGCGTACCCGTTCGCATACTGGCGAACCCAAACTTGGTCCGACTACTTAAGTATGCGTACCCGTTTGCATACTTGAGTGGCTAAAGTTCCAGAATCGGTTTTGACATGAACTAATAAATTTATATAATAAGGAATGCAATCTTTTGCAAACCGTGGCTATAATGTTCATGAATTGATTCGAGTGAATCAAACCCATTTTGCTTCAATTGTGTTCTTATATACTTCTATGAGAATATAAAAATTGAACAACTCTATAACTAGTTTCATTTGAGTCATTTGAACTAGTTGTAGTTAAGATGAATAAGGTTGATATGAAAGTGTTCATATAGCTAACTTGGGTTAACTACTATTGAGCCAACCTAGTGTACACGTTTAGGTACGGTTACTCAAACCTAAATGAAGGTACATTTCATTTGTGTATAACAAGCTAAGTTCGATCTAACGATTAAAAGATATTAGCTTGAGTCTAATTAATCAGGTTTTCATCTAATGGTGAATATTGAATGCTTTTTTACCAAGGTAACTTAGATTGCAAACCCTGCATTGAAAACTATATAAGGGGGAACTCTAGCAACTAGGAAACTTAATCAATACACCTTCTGTGTGATACTAGTTGCGACTAGAATCGATTCTCCTTTAACCTTAGGTTTTATCCAAAACCCTGTAGGTTAACGACTTGAAGACTTCAATTTGATTGTGAAGTCAGGCCCAGCTATTTTCTCTGTAGTTGCGTGTTCTGATCTTACTTCTACTATCGTGATTGAGTATTATCTTTTCTAAGATTTGCTTGAGATTTATCTCCGATAGGTAAGATTAAAAGTAGTCACAAACATCTTCGTCTCATCGTTTGAGATTCCACAATATCATGTTTCGCTTCCATACGATTATGATTATTGTGAGGTGATTGATAATACAAGGCTGTTTTTCGGGAATATAAGTTCGGTTTATCAATTGGTTCCTGTGCAACTTGATTTATCAAAAGACGGAACAAAAATCATAGGTATTTCTGTGAGAGATAGATTTATCTATTCCAATAGACTTTTCTATGTGAGACAGATTTATTTATCAAGTCTCCGACTTTGGGTCGTAGCAACTCTTAGTTGTGGGTGAGATCAGCTAAGGGAATCAAGTGCGTAGAATCCTGCTTGGGTTCAGAGACGTAAGGAGCGCAACTGTACCTTGATCAGTGTGAGATTGATTAGGGATCAACTACATTCCAGTCCGAAGTTCATTGGTAGTAGGCTAGTGTCTGTAGTGGATTAATACAGTGTGGTGTTCAAAGCTGGACTAGGTCCCGGGGTTTTTCTGCATTTGCGGTTTCCTCGTTAACAAAATTTATGGTGTCTGTGTTAATTCTTTTCCGCATTATATTTTGTTATATAATATGAATATCACAGGTTGTGCGTTAAGTTCAATCAGTTCTTGAATCCGACCTTTGGGTTATTGATTGAATTGATTGACACTTGGATATTGGTTTGTGATACCATCCAAGTTATTTCTCTTATTCAACCAGGCTCGCAAATTCCTATTTGTTTGATTGCAGATTGAATTGAGAAATAGAGATATAACTCTTTGATGTATTTTTCTATAGATTCAGTCTGACTGTCTAGTTGATTCTCTTGAAAGTATATTAGAGTTTGTCCATTCAGATTGCCGAACGAAATATTAGGTGTGGTTGTTAGACCCCCGCTTTTTCAATTGGTATCAGAGCCGGAAAACACGTTTAAGACCTTATAAGTTTGTGTTTGTAGCGATCTGAATATGGACAGTTGTGCTATCTCTGACAAATGCATCGCCAGGAATAAAAGTTCTGTTTCTCTGAGATCTATTAAAGAGAAAGATTTGTCAATCTCGAATATAGACGAACCTAGTGTTCCAATGAAACAGACTTGCATTGACAAATGTTACCCTGATTACCTTACCGACGAGTCTGACTCTTAAGTTGAAAGGGAAGCAACCAAAGAGAGTGCAATGATTCTAAATCTTGTTAGAATCCAGGCTGATGATGTCAATCGGTTGAAACACAAAGTCAATGTTCTTATGGTAAATGAGCGTGACTCTCTTTTAAAGGTTATTCGAGAGGAAAATGCCTTAGTCTGTTCTTCAGGAACTCTACTTGAGAAAAAACTCAAAGGGGATGCTTTGGAAATTGAACATCTCTTGAGTAAACTCTCTGTTCAAGAATGTTCCAAAGAGTCCACTATACCAATTGCTTCTATAACTTAACTGTAAAAAATTCAGTTCCAGAAGCAAAACCGAAATCCCTTCCTGTTTGAAAAGACGTGCTTGTGTCTTCTTCTAATCAAGGAATATCCACATCACATGGAAGGAAGAAGTCTCCCAACGATGGTGTTGAGGTTGTTTTCTCTAATCACTCTGGTGATCAGAAAGTGTGTCTCTTTTGTGACTCAAAAGGACATGTTGAACAAAAGAGGAAATCTAGGTGACAATTTTATTGTTCGTCTTCAACACACCTTAGACTTAATCCTCAAAGGTGTAACTGACATCCATATGTCTAAACCAATTGGATTTAGTACTCACCCTGTGTATTCTACCATGAAATTCAGTTCGATGTGTTCCTCAAATGTTCAAGGTAACAAACTCCCTTACCCAAACCATCAAAGAAGAGTTCAAGGATCTTCTTCTAAAAGGGGAGATAATGTTGTTGTTGATGTGAAAAATGTACCAGAAGAAGGAAGCAAAAATGGAGATATGGAAGACAACCTAAATCTAATAATTGAAGGATATGAAGAGATCGTCAAAAGGCTGTCAATTCCCTCTAGACAAAATACTTCACGTAAGAACAAAAACTATGCATCATATGTTGATGATAGTAAATATTATGATAACTTTTCACATCATAATGGTTTTCCTCCAAAGGTAAGTAGAAAGAGGTCTAACCGAAACAACGTTCATTTGATGAGCTTAAAGCTCATACTTGTGCTAATTAATCACAAGGTTGAAATCTCACTCACAAAAAAATCCTGGTGGAGTGAGATTTGATTAGGTATACTTGATGGCAAAGTGTTTTCAGATTCTCTGGCTATCTTCTTATCGTGCTTAGCTGGATTATCATTCACAAACATGTTTGCATAAGTATTTGTGTTTTATTTTTTCAAGCTTTTGATTTTTAATTTCTTCTTGAAATTTTATTGTGTCAAATTGCTATGCTCTAAAGTTTTCTCTTATGAGAACAAATTTCCTTGAGCCAAGTGTTGTGAATCTATTCACGTTGCGAATTTTTGCTTAACAGTCTCTTTGTTTTTGCAATAATTTGTTGTTTTGGTGTTTTCACCTATGGGTCAAGTTGTGTTCGTACAGGTACGTGTGTTACTTGTCACGAACCCACTTTGGAAACCCTAAAGTTTTCCCAAGAAAACGTTTTTATACCTTTCCTTCTGGGTTGAGATATCTCACTCTGGGTCTTCTTCTATTAAGAAATGGCTTCTCCTCCTAGTTCTTGGGATTTTCCAGCTGATTATATTGATGATGATGTATATTTTGAGTTCGTTTTAAAGAAGAAAAGGACCATTGTTGAAGCTGACGAACTTAAAACTGGTGCATCATGCTATTATGCATATTCTCATCAAGATCGAGAAAAGGATGAGATGGTCTCTGCTGAAGTGGTTCATGGTTTTCTCAATGATCTAGGGAAAGCAAAACTGAAACTTGGGGACTCTATGAAGGATCTTGATGTGTTACGAACTGAGTTGAAAAAGGTTAACACTGACCTTGTTCTCATGAAGTCACATGTTAAGGATCTTCTCAAAGAGGATATCTTCTCTGAAGAAATAGTCAATGCTGTCAATCACAAGCTTAAAAGTCTTGAATCCCTTGAAGACTCTGATCATGAACTCTGATTATTGCTTGTGATCGTTTGTTCTTCTTTGATTTGTTTAGTTTTTAATAATCTAGAAAACTTCTTATGAGAATTTATTCTTGTGTTTTTAAGAAGGATAACTAGGGTTTGGAATAGCAATTATTGTGAGTACACATAGCTATTGCCAACGTTTTCATCTTGCAATGTTTTTAGATTTATTTATTTAAAGTCTAAGTTATTTGGAAGATGATTTTTGCAGTATTAATCTTTATGGTTTTATATATTGCAAATTGTTATGGGATATGTTGTTTACGTCCGTGAACCTTGACTGTCCCATATTTGTTCAAAAGTTAACTCTATTATATGTCAGTATGCAAATATTTATAAAAGATAGAATGAACTTTTGACAACAAAAGTTAATCCTATTATGTCATATGCAAATATTGATGGAAGATAGGATGAACTTTTGTTTACAAAGATTAAGTCTATTATATGTCATTGTGCAAATAGTGATAAAAAATAGAATAAATCTTTGATTATTCCGCAGTATTGGTCTTTCCCTGATCCACATCTTTGTGTATGTACTGTGTTGCTACGTAAGTTTTCTTATGTTGAGCATGACCAATTGAATTGATCATTTTCCCTGTGGTTAATTCAATTGAGATTTTTGGATACAAATTCATGTTTCATGTTGTTTGTTAATGTCCAAAGAAATCCTTCTTTTCTTGTAAAAGTAAGGTCGCTCTTGTTGTTCTTCCGGGAATGACATTTTATGGAGGAGAGTTCTTATTTGAACTTGCACTTAATTGCCGAATCTTTGTGGGGAGTGCGGCTATGGAATATTGTAGGAGCTTTCTTGTATCTTTATAAACTCCTTGATGAATACACTAAGTTTCGACTATGTGAAATCATCGAAACAAGTTGATATGTTCTCTTTTGGTCATGAAGTATCTCTATGAAAATTTCATTAGGATCCCACTAGTTTTCGTACCTTTGCTAATTTATATTGACAAAAAGGGGGAGAATTAATGTGTAGTTCACACTACAAATACATATGGTTTACGGATCATTATGTAAGGGGGATTGGTTTTCATGTGAGATGAAGTATCGACTAAGGGGGAGTGATACATATCACCATAGTATTGTTGTCAAAGTTGTGATACAATTGGACTTTGATGCTATGTAATAATACTATGACACTGTATAACAATGATTGGGAGCAACTGTTTTCTCATTGTTATTGCTACGGATTTTCAACAACTATGATGTTGAGTTGAACAAGTTCAGAATCACTAGAGTACTTGGAAGTAACGAAGATTTTGAGTAATGTTGAAGAACCAAGGAGATCAAGCATTTGGATGAGAAGCTACAAAGTTTATTTATTTTGTAATCCATATGTATTGATAGTTTTGTCACTAAAATTGACAAAGATGAAGATTATTAGAGCACTGCTCGGTCGAACTCGCAAGCGTTGCTATCTCAAGCTTGTTTGTCAATATTAGTGATCAAAACTATAATTCTTGATTTCTAGTCTACTTATAGCGATGTCTCGCACTAGGATAGATTGTGTAGTTGAGCATTAGACTTCACGGCGTTCATCATTTGAAGACGAAGAACTACTAAGGAGAGCTTGTGGAACTTCATCAACAAAAGGTATGTAGAGACTGAAACTCATCTATCACTTGGAAAGTTTATTTCTACGCTATCTCCTATATTGAGACAAAAGTCGTATTGCTATATAGTATTCGATTATGCACATTTGAGATTTCGAGTTGAGTTTAACTCGCTTACATATTTCTCCAAATATGTGTTGGTAAGCTTTCGCTTCAACCAAGTTCATCTTATATTCTTGACAAAAGTCAAAAGAAGATCATGTGAAAATAGCCGAGTAACATCTTACAAGATTTGTGTGATACAATCATTTGGTGCAGAATTGGACTATTTCGTAATGATTATTTCAATAACTTGAAAATTACTTTGATGCTAATAGTTTGTGAAAACAGCTATTGTCATCCTCTAAGAATGTTTCAATGATTGAAATAGAGTTTAGAACACTTAACCATTATTGGATTACGAACATAGTATGTGTTCTTGCATATATGTAATCCATATCCGGGAACCATAGTATGCATACCCGTATGTGTACCTGTTGGTTTGTGAAAGTCCAGGTACCTAAGTACACATACTGGCGTAAGGTTTGGGTACGGGAATTTCCGCTGAGTTTGGAGGTATGCGTACCCGTTCGCATACTGGCGAACCCAAACTTGGTCCGGCTACTTAAGTATGCGTACCCGTTTGCATACTTGAGTGGTTAAAGTTCTAGAATCGGTTTTGACATGAACTAATACATTTATATAATAAGGAATGCAATCTTTTGCAAACCGTGTCTATAATGTTCATGAATTCATTCGAGTGAATCAAACCGATTTTGCTTCAATTGTGTTCTTGTATACTTCTATGAGGATATAACAATTGAACAACTCTATAATTAGTTTCATTTTAGTCATTTGAACTAGTTGTGGTTAAGATGAATAAGGTTGATATGAAAGTGTTCATATAGCTAACTTTGGTTAACTACTGTTGAGCCAACCTAGTGTACACATTTAGGTACGGTTACTCAACCCTAAATGAAGGTACATTTCATTTATGTATAACAAGCAAAGTTCGATCTAACGGTTGAAAGATATTAGCTTGAGTCTAATCAGGTTTTCATCTAACGGTGAATATTGAATGCTTTGTTACCAAGGTAACTTAGATTGCAAACCCTAATTTGAAAACTATATTAGGGAGAACTCTAGAACCTAGGAAACCTAATCCCCACACATTATGTATGATACGAGTTGCGACTAGAGTCTATTCTCCTTTAACCTTAGGTTTTTCCAAAACCCTGTAGGTCAACGACTTAAAGTCTTCATTGGGATTGTGAAGCCAGACCCAACTATTTTCTCTGTAGTTGCGTGTTCTGATCTTACTTCTACTATCGTGATTGAGTATTATCTTTGCTAAGATTTTCTTGTTATTTATCTCCGATAGGTAAGATTAAAAGTAGTTACAAACATCTTCGTCTCATCGTTTGTGATTCCACAATATCTTGTTTCGCTTCCATACGATTAAGATTATTGTGAGGTGATTGATAATACTAGGCTTTTTTTCGGGAATATAAGTTCGGTTTATCAATTGGTTGTTGTGCACCTTGATTAATCAAAAGACGGAACAAAAATCATAGGTATTTCTGTGGGAGATAGATTTATCTATTCTAAAAGACTTTTCTGTGTGAGACAGATTTGTTTATCAAGTCTTCGACTTTGGGTCGTAGCAACTCTTAGTTGTGTGTGAGATCAGCTAAGGGAATCAAGTGCGTAGAATCCTGCTGGGGTTCAGAGACGTAAGGAGCGCAACTGTACCTTGATCAGTGTGAGATTGATTAGGGCTCAACTACATTCCAGTCCGAAGTTCATTGGTAGTAGGCTAGTGTCTGTAGCGGCTTAATATAGTGTGGCGTTCAAAGCTGGACTAGGTCCCAGGGTTTTTTTTGCATTTGCGGTTTCCTCGTTAACAATATTCTGGTGTCTGTGTTATTTCTTTTCCGCATTATATTTGTTTATATAATTGAAATATCACAGGTTGTTCGTTAAGTTCAATCAGTTCTTGAATCCGACCTTTGGGTTGTTTATTTAATTGATTGACACTTGGATATTGGTTTGTGATACCATCCAAGTTATTTCTCTTATTCAATCATGCTCGCAAATTCCTATTTGTTTGATTGCAGATTGAATTGAGAAATATAGATATAACTCTTTGATATATTTTTCTATACATTTAGTCTTACTGTCTAGTTGATCTCTTGAAAGTATATTAGAGTTTGTCCATTCAGATTGCCGAACGAAATATTGGGTGTGATTGTTAGACACCCGTTTTTCAGAAGTCAATGCATATGCGAATGTTTTTGTTCTTTCTAGGGACTACTACCTGATGTAATTTTAATTGTTGTAGAAAAAGTCGTAAATAGGATTCGAACTCTAAGACTTGTGGAGATTCGAGTTTTTAAATTTAATAAAAATATATACAAAAATATTACAAAGGGTGCGAGAGTTACTGGGACTCAGGATTCCACCGAATTCAAAACATAAGGTTCAATTATTAATTCTTTGACAATTTTAGCTCAAGAAAAACATGGACACTTTTTTTTTACCAAGGTAGATTCTCAAAACATTGATTGTAAATCCTAAGCATGATGTATCAAAACACCTAAGCTAAGCATACATCATCAAATTAAATGACAACCAATTAATTCAAATCATAATTTCAATTAAAATTAATGCAAAAGTCTTAAAAAGAATTAATAAAATTACCCCAAGTATGATATTCGTCTTCCTTCGTCATCCCAGTGCTGGGGTTTAGCTCCTCATGGTAAAAACATGCTCAAAAGATTGATTCATGGCTCAAAAAGTGTTTTTATTGAAGAGAAATAATAATACAGCGAATCTGCAACGCTATTCTGGCGTTACAGAAATCACCGTTACAATGAAGTGCTGTTAATAAACGATAAATCGGTTCTGCTGTTGAAGAACGACACTCGTCCGCGACTGTTCCGTGTGGGTCAATGTTCTTCGTGTTCTTCAGTAGAAGCAGCAGCAGAACCCGGTTTCCTGCACCTTTGATTTCTCGGCTCTGTGGTGTTCTAAACTTCCCCTAACTTTCGACACCGCTTCTATATGACCAAACCAACCTATTTATATCAAAAAGACCGATTATCTCTCCAAAATCTTCCAAAATCTCTTCCTTTCTCTTCACGGCAAAGTTGCGGCAATTTCTTGTTTTAGGATTTCTACGTGTATATGAGCTTTCCTTTTGATTCTAAACTCTTCCTTAGATAGATATCAAGCTTTGGGAAGAAAATATTGCCTTTAGTCTCCCTGAAATTCCTAAAATAATTCATCAAAGACCCGAAACTTCCATCAACTCTGTTTTGCTCTAATTCGAACTCTAGCCAATTTGGGTTCAATCCAAAGACTTTACCAGGCCTGTGTAGTCCTAAGGAGTAAACCCAATCAATTTCATCCCTTTAATCTCCATAAAAATCGATCAAAACTCCAACCCTAAAATCTGTCAGTGAAAACCATTTTTCCCGCCAATTTTGTTTCTAAAACATGAAGAAGTGGAGTCCCCCTATCCAGTCCCGGTCTGTGTTTAGTAGCTGATTGGAAATGGGTTACCCCTTATCCAAAGTGAGAGTCCGAATAGCAAATGTCCTTCCAGGTGTCTTTAACAAATCCCCGGCAGCGGCGCCAAAAATTGATGTAATTTTAATTGTTGTAGAAAAAGTGGTAAATAGGATTCGAACTCTATGACTTGTGAAGATTCGAGTTTTTAAATTTAATAAAAATATATACAAAAATATTACAAAGGGTGAGAGAGTTACTGGGACTCAGGATTCCACTGAATTCAAAACATAAGGTTCAATTATTAATTCTTTGACAATTTTATCTCAAGAAAAACATGGACTCTATTTTTGCCAAGGTAGATTCTCAAAA
>JAJJMB010009125.1:2593577-2623141 GCA_023531105.1 Papaver atlanticum | reverse complement strand
TAATTTCAATTAAAATTAATGCAAAAGTCTTAAAAAGAATTAATAAATTTACCCCAAGTATGATATTCGTCTTCCTCCATCATCCCAGTGTTGGGGTTTAGCTCCTCATGGTAAAAACATGCTCAAAAGATTGATTCATGGCTCAAAAAGTGTTTTTATTGAAGAGAAATAATAATACTGCGAATCTGCAACGCTTTTCTGGCGTTACAGAAATCACTGTTACAATGAAGTGTTGTTAATAAACGATAAATCGGTTCTGCTGTTGAAGAACGACACTCGTCTGCGACTGTTCCGTGTGGGTCAATGTTCTTCGTGTTCTTCAGAAGCAGCAGCAGAACCCGATTTCCTGCACCTTTGATTTCTCGGCTGTGTGGTGTTCTAAACTTCCCCTAACTTTCGACACCCCTTCTATATGACCCAACCAACCTATTTATATCAAAAAGACCGATTAAATCTCTCCAAAATCTTCCAAAATCTCTTCCTTTCTCTTCACGGCAAAGTTGCGGCAATTTCTTGTTTTAGGATTTCTACGCGTATATGAGCTTTCCTTTTGATTCTAAACTCTTCCTTAGATAGATATCAAGCTTTGGGAAGAAAATCTTTCCTTTAGTCTCCCTGAAATTCCCAAAATAATTCATCAAAGACTCGAAACTTCCATCAACTCTGTTTTGCTCTAATTCGATCTCTAGCCAATTTGGGTTCAATCCAAAGACTTTACCAGGCCTGTGTAGTCCTAAGGAGTAAACCCAATCAATTTCAGCCCTTTAATCTCCATAAAAATCGATCAAAACTCCAACCCTAAAATCTGTCCGTGAAAACCATTTTTCCCGCCAATTTTGTTTCTAAAACGTGAAGAAGTGGACTCCCCCTATCCAGTCCCGGTCTGTGTTTAGTAGCTGCTTGGAAATAGGTTACCCCTTATCCAAAGTGAGAGTCTGAATAGCAAATGTCCTTCCAGGTGTATTTATCAACTTTTCGATCCAATTTCGCCGCAAAAGCCTATTTCTCCAAAAACACCTACAAAGGGATAAAATACCAAAATAAGTACAAAAATGGGTACTAACAATATACACAATAGAGATGAAAATAGACACATAAATGCGTCTATCACTACCATGTTCCAGACCCATTCTGCATACTTTGCGGGTCTTATTATTCCTGACTCGATCATTTTTTGTAGCTCCGCCTCGATTTTCTCATGATATACTGATGCTATTTTTCGTATCCTCTGTATGACCGGTCTTGCTGTCGGACTAATGGCTAACCTATGGCAGGTAATTGAAGGATCTATGCCAGGCATTTCGCCCATACCCCACGCGAAAATGTCGCAGTAATCTTTAGCAGTTAAACCATATTCCTTTCTTCTTCTTCTCCTACGGTGGTTCCTATCTTTACTATTTTTGGTTCAGCCTCTGTCCCCAGATTGATGTCTTTCGTGGGCTCTTCTGCAGTGAAACTTGATAGGGGCTCTCCTTGCGGTGTTGGCTCTTTTAGTTGATGCTCGGGTTCTCCTTCCCTTTCAGGGATTTCGCTTGGGATTCTTTTTCCTTCGGTTGCCCTCACCATGTAGACTTGGAATTCTTTTTTTTTTTTTTTGCCTCATTCGCCTTCTTTTTCTTATCATTCTTCCTTTGTTTTCGCCCTTCTTGGTGTTGTACGTTGAGGTCTTGGCACTTCTTTGCCTGCGCGATATATCCTTTGATTTCTCCTATCCCGTTAGGAACGGGAAAAAGAATACACTGGTGGAAAGTAGATGCTATTCCTCTGACTCCATGTATCAAGGGTCTCCCAATGATCGCATTATATGGATTATCCACATCCACGACACTGAATGTTACTATTGTTTCTAGGGAATTCACCGGTATTGTTATTGTGATTTCGCCCTTGGGCCTTGTCGCCACTCCGTTAAATCCGAAGATGTGGTAATCTGCTGGGGAGAGGTTTGAATCGATGTACCCCATCGCTTTGAACGTGTGATAGAACAATACGTCCTTTGAGCTTCCACTGTCTATTAAGATTCGGTCGAATGCTAAAGGGGGTATCATGCTATTTTTATTTTTGCGATCTGATTCTATTACCATGGTTACGATCAGTCTTTCTTCGTGCGGCAGTCCATTCCCTGGGGCGTCTTCAGCACTGAATGTAATTGGTTGTTTCTGCCAATCTTCCAAGGGTGTATCTTTCTCTTTGGGGTATATTTCTTTGCCATTGAAGTCGCGTTTGTAGACTCTCCTTAGCACTTTGTCGTGGAATCCTCCGACATCTTTCACGGTTGATATAATAACAATGTATAATTGATGTCCTGTATTTCTCCTTATCCATATTCGACTTTGCTTCTCGTGCTGAGTCGTTCTTCTCCATTGTTCACCCTGATGATTATTTCGCATCGTTCTTCTCGTATTCACGTATCTTCTCTCTCTCTTCTCTTTTCATGCTTTCGTGCATCATCTCATATTTGCTTATTTAATCGTACCGCTCTTTGTTCTCTTTCAGCAATTTCCTTTTCTCTGCGAGATCTTTTATAATTCTCTCCATACTCCATCTCCAACTCGTACTCCGGCACTTTTCTTTTTAGATTATGATTCTCTATCCAGAGCCGCCCATGCTTGATTGCAAGCTCCACTCGTTCTGCGGTTAACATTTTCTCTTTCTTCCTCCATTATGCGAGCTTCTTCTCATATTCTCGCATGGTGATCATTGTTTCCCCACCTTGGTTCATGTGGTTGAGTCGTCCTTTCTTCATTTGGTCATCAGCTTGTTCAGATCTTCCTTTATCTCCTTTTCTGATCCATCGCATGTTTCTTCCAGCAAATGTTTCCTTTTCTTTTCTCATGTAAACGCTTACTTCCTTTTCTGCCCTTGAATAGTTGCTTCGTGGTACGGTTCTCACCATCTTATCAGCGGAGAAAGATCCTATTGATGTTACTGACTGAGAAGATGTTTGAGAAAATTTTCTCACTGAGAACTTCTGAAACAAAGAATCTTTTGAACAAATTTTCTTCAAATGAGATAAGGGGATGGTATACTGTTTATTGGATTTTCACGGTAGATGGAAAGAAGTGAGAGTGCAGGTGAGGATGAATCCTCCCTTTT
This sequence comes from Papaver atlanticum, assembly GCA_023531105.1. Taxonomy (NCBI): domain Eukaryota; kingdom Viridiplantae; phylum Streptophyta; class Magnoliopsida; order Ranunculales; family Papaveraceae; genus Papaver; species Papaver atlanticum. The sequence goes on along the minus strand of JAJJMB010009125.1, from coordinate 2,620,048 downwards.
TCTAGTGCCAAAATGTAGTTGCGGAAAATCCCACAACTACACCCTTTGTAATGATAATAACACAAAGCTTAAGCCATGTGGATCAACTCAAACATTAATGATATTGTATTATTCACCACTTTGACACTAGTATGATCTTCTTAAACACTTTATATTGAATGCATGGAATTCTTATAATGATCACAAGATGAATTTGTATACATCAATGGAGAGATATAAGATGGAGGCTAAGTTCTAATGGTTTCTTCTTGGTTCTCTTGATAATTTTCTTAGCACTTCTCTCTCCACTGATATCTCTCTCTCTCTCACTTTTGAACCCTTATATAGGCAAATATAATAGTAGAAGACAACTATGATTCACATGCAAGATCTCTGTTGACCGATACTCTTGCAGTTTGTCTTATTCGCCAGGTTTTTGAGAAGATGTCACTATCCTTCGCGCTATCTACTATGTCTTTCGCACAGCTCCCTTTGCACCAGTCTTCATTCTGTCTTCATCGCATAGTTGTTTCTTCGCACTCTTTCCTTATTGTCGCGCTATTATTCTTTGTCTTGATCTTTGGTTATTATAATATCCTCGTGTTATTGTTATCTTATCTGAAGCGAAGTTATGTCATTCCTTGTGCGATATTTCGCCTCTACACATGAGACAGTGTGATTTGTATCTTAAATTTCTTCCAGGTACTATGGTACTTCCAGCTATATCTTTAGTCTTGCAGATAAAATCTTCGAGATTAACTTATAGGTGAGTTACACAATGCAATTGGTCTGTAGTCTCCTGGATCTTTAGGCATCTTGCATTTAGGAATCAAACACATATTCGTTATGTTTATCTTCTTTAGAGTTTGTTGATGGTGGATTTTTGGCAAGGGCCAAAATCGTAAAATCATGATACTGCATGTTTCTGACCCGGCTTTAGGAACGCATGTGACGATTCATATTTTATGATCCGTGAACCATTTCACGATCTTTGACTGAGTGAGCATTCCTCTCAGAGCTATGATGAATATGTTTCTCGAAAGGCCTCCTAGCTGAGCGTTCGATGCTTCACACATTTCATCATCACCTCTACATAGAATCGAATGATTGGGCGGTTCTCTAGATATAATTGTTTGTTAGAGAGCTTAACGCCTTCAGGACGTCACGTTACTCGTTGTTCCCTGACTACATAGAGAGACCCACCTCTATATAGAATCTTAATGATTGGGCGGTTCTCTAAACATAATTGTTTGTTAGAGAGCTTAACACCTTCAGGACGCCACGCTGTACGTTGTTCCCTGACTACGTAGAAAGACCGTGTATAGAATCAGGTGGTTCTTTAGAAATAATTGTTTGTTAGAGAGCTTAACGCCTTCAGGACGTCACGTCGTTTGTTGTTCCCTGACTATACACCCCCTCAGAACGCATATGATGCTTCAACTATCTCTTATCGATTCTACAAATAGATTAATTCTAGCGTGTCATTCGCCAACTGAATTCCTAGAAAATAATCTATTTTATCTCATTGCTCCATTCCATGGCTGATCCCCGGCTGATTCCAAGGATTAGTAATAGATAACCATTTTATCTAATTACTCCGTTCCCTGAATTACCCGGCTGGTTCCATGGATTAGTAATAGATACTCAACTTATTTTATTACTCCGTTTCATGAATCATTCTCAGCCGAATTTCATGAATTAGTAATAATTATTCGACAAATGGGCGTCTGGGCCATCACCGAGTAAGCCCCGAGAAAACGGTGCAAGTGTACTAGACAATAGTGCACGAACGAGCACCCGAACGCACGAACGAACATTCGAAAATATGGACGAATGAGCAACTTATAGAGGAAAACAACATTAAATAAAATAAACGAGAGGCGTGGGACCAGGCACACCGGCCGGCCGACCATGCCACCGTGGCCGGTCCCCCTCTCCCTTTATTTTATTTTAGTTTATTTTTCCCTCATCTCATGGAGACTCCCTCACTTGAGCAAACTCCCTCGTTTGAGCGAAACTCTTAGTTTCTCCATACTTTATCGAACAAAAATAGGGAAAGGTGTGACGGGACCGGGCAACCTATCCGGCCGGCCATGCCCTAGCCGTGGCCGGTACCGCACCTCACAATCCCTTAGTTTCTCATAGTATTATTTCCATCATCTCATGGAACTCCATCGTTTGAGCGAAAACCCTAGTTTTTCAATATTTTCTCAAATATTGCTCAAACCACGAAAAAGCCAAAAAGCCAAACGGTCACATGACCGACTAGGCCACTCACGTCAAGTATTAGAATATTATTATTTTAATATTTTCAAAATATTGGTCGCACGAGCAAAGTTTCGCTCGATCATTCGAGCAAAATTGAGAGTTTCAGTCAAAGATCAAACTCTTCTGAAAATCCGAAATATTGCTCGAACGCGCACCAAAAAATTCCAAAACTCTCAGGACTGAGACACGGACATCATGGTGACACGGGCATGCTACCTTGACCGACCAAGGCCGGCCCTAAGGCTTTCAATGAGACGGTCCCACACATCTTCATAATTTTGACCTAATTTGCTGTCAATTGTTCGTATTGGGTTCAAGCTCTCTCCAACCGACTTGGGATTTGCTCAATCAACCGTCAGCTGGTCCCATGACCACCAAGGTCCGGTCCCATGACCTTTTGGTCGGTCCCTCATCTCTCCATAGCAAGGTTTTATTACCTAACGCTTGCACGAGCACTATTTAATAAATGATTAAATCAGCGTTTGATCATTCTTTCACCAACTGGTCAACAAAGGACTTTGGTGCATGCTCACACGAGCACTTGGGAGCTACATGGTCGTCCATCATCCATGTAGCCGGTCCCTCCTTCACTCAGTGACATATTTTCAGTAAATAATCAATTGACGAACAATTGATCAAAATTAGGGTTTCGAATAAATGCTCTGCAAATCATAATTCCGAGCAAGTTCAAACACATAATAATTTTATGTTGATCCATTAATCAACTTCTGTATTAATTATACAATATTCGGTCTAGCTACCAATATTTTAATTAATATTTTATTGGGTCACGTTACCAATAATTTATCGAATGAGCAATACTTGCTCAAATGCTCGAATATTGATTCAACTATCAATATTCAGTAATTTATCGAATGAGCAATACTTTCTCAATTGCTAGAATATTGATTCAACTATCAATATTCAGTAATTTATCGAATGAGCAATACTTGTTCAATTGCTCGAATATTGATTCAACTATCAATATTCAGTAATTTATCGAATGAGCAATACTTGCTCAAATGCTCGAATGTTGATTCAAATATCAATATTCAGTAATTTATTGAATGAGCAATACTTGCTCAGATGCTCGAATATTGATTCAACTATCAATATTCAACAACTCATCACACGAGCAATAATTGCTCAGAGTATCAATATTCATCACGTTGATTCAATTATCAACATCGAGAACTATACGTCCTAGCAGACGTTCGATCCATGAATCCTAGAGCATTCGACAATCACGTTCCACTAAACAATACTTAGACTCATCGTCTGATCAAGTCAACGACTGACTAATCAAATAACACATCTGCTTCGCAGATTCCACGTTCGCGAGATATCAATCACGTCACATGGGGGATATTGATTAGGGTTTTGGTCTGGTGGCCTACAGCACATGTGTTCATCCACGATAAGAAATGTGAGTAAGTCGTGCAAGCGGTTGAGGAAGTTAGCAAAGTAATGGGTGGACAATCAACCAAGTCTCCGCACGACCTGGAACTGGTTAAATCACGACTTCCCACTTTCCCACTCGAGTAACCGTCATACTTACTGGAGATCAATGTGTCTACAATTCTAGCAATATAAATAAGTCTCTGAATTCACGATTGAAAAACAGACAATTTTTCGATCAATCACTCTCAAGAATTCAATCAATCGACCAGAACTTATTCGAACTTAGCAGTTCACAGAAAACTTGCATAAACCCACAACACATTCACAATCCTTGATCATCATTGATCTCACACACTTCTCAGCTTCCCTTCTACAGATCAACCCTCTTTCCTCTTTGTGACCGAATTGACTCTGGAACGGCCATTGTCTTGGTTTAGGCCGGAGTCTTACAGATTGATCTCTCGAACTCAAAGCACTCCTGTACAGTGCATCTGTTTGAGGTTAGGAAGTTTTCTCGGTTGAGGAGCCTCCGTCACACGGTCGTCTCTTCATTCCCTAAAAAACCAGCGAATCGTTTTTCCCCATCTACGGAGTTCTACCAGAAACAAAAGAAATCGAATCATGTTGATAACGTCTTTTTAGTCTATACTCTAATTAACTTGAAACAATCCGGGTGGGAAATCGTACGGTCCCGGAGCCTTCCACGGCTGCATTTGCTTCAGGGTGTTCAAGATTTCATTTTCATCTAGTAATTTGGTGAGTGTCGTATTATCTTCTTCAAAGATACATGTTGGAAAGAGATACACGTGGTAGTAAAATATCACCATCCTAAGGATTGCAAGACGGTATAATCTCCTTGAAATGATCTATCAACAGAACTTAAGAGGATTTGTACTACTGCACCAACTTCCATCTTTCTTCCTGAGTGATTCTATTCTGTTTCTTGACCTCCTTCCATTAGCTTGCAGGTGGAAATGTTTTGTGTTTTAATCAACTTCACTTAAAAAGGTATCTATAGGTTTATGTTTATAAAAAACTTCTCCCCACAGATGCCAATCACTAATTTTTTATTAGACTTCTTGTACTAATTGGGCGTTGTTGTTGATGCTATGGTTTACGAACTGGTTCGCTAACCTACCCTAAGTAGAAATGTCAGTAAGTTTAATATTTCTCTCTTATGATGTTTGAAACATTCTCAAGTGATAAAATCATTTGCATGAGAAATTTTTAAATTGATCCACAAATTAATTCATAAAACTAATATTGTTAAGGACCGTTGAACATCTTTGCTAAATCATATTTCGAGATTTTTCACAAGACAAGCTTGACTCAAAATTTCTTCTTTGTGAATCTACTAGAAGTCGTACGACATAGTCTCAATAGATAGAATGGTAAGATAATGAATAAAATAGAATAGTTCAGTCTTCATATACCTGATACAGAAGTTCTCCAAATGTCTTCGTCGATCTTCAGTCTTCAAGGGTGATCTCTGATACTCAACTACAAATTCTAACCTAGTCCAGGACTTAAGTTAGTAAACTAGAAATCAATATGTAGTTTTGATCAACTAAATTGACAACAAGCTTGAGATATCAAAACTTGTGGGTTCAACCGAGCAATGCTCTAACAATTAGTTAGACCGGCGAGTGTCGATTATAATGAGACCAGCAAGTCTCACGGTAACTTGATAATTTTAGTAGCCAAGTTATATGAGCACTTCATAGTGCCAATTGATACAAAAAAGATGTGCATAATATGATAGTTTAGTTAATTAAACAGATGAGTATCAAGTATAAAAAAGACCAGCAAGTCCCGTGAAGACTTTGTACGTCAAAGTAAGGTACGTACTTGACTAGATCTTATGTTGGATCTCGAAAATTTCAAGTGAGCATTGAGTCAAGAGACATTATAACAGACGTTTCCATTTATATGAGATAGTCACCCATCCTCAGAGTTAGCATCTATTGGCATCTGTAAGAGGGCGAACGGATATAAAGGATCAGAAATGTGTTTGCATCAATAACAACATGATACAAACATTTGAGAGTTGTAGAAAGTCAGATGCAACGCTCACGTATCAATGATACCGCTCTTGTAGATGTGTAATTAATTCTTAATGACTATATCAACCATTGGCGTTAATTCGTTGATAATGTAAGGCATTGGAATTAATTCAAGGGTGACATGAATCAACGGAATCACTTCGTTGATGATGCAAGTTTATGGCATCGATCAACCTTGCCTGTAAATGACGTCAAGTATTGGCATATACAGTGAAAACACCCAATCATTAAATATTCATAACACGGGGTATTAAATTGAAACTTATGACATTGAATGGAGTATACTAAGCAGCATGAGATGTACATGTCGCATCAAGAAGGAACAACGAGCAAGAAAGGTGCAACAGGAGTTGGTGCAAGGCATAAATACACAATTGTGCGTAGGGATACTTCGGGCAATATTGGCAAGAGCCAGCACTAGATAAGGATAATACTGGCGCCAAAAAGCGCTCGCATGGGAAAGTGCTATTGCCATCGCTAGAAGGAGATGGACGCGCCATCATGAAGAAGTGACATCGCTGGAATAATATGGTGTCAGCGTAGAGATGCACCTGAGTGAATGAGATATGTAAGAAGGTGATCTAGAAAAGAGATCCACCAGCGTCAAGGATATGCCAATATTGACACTTTGGCACCAGCGTTGTCAAGTGTCATTGGCACCTATACTTTGCGCTGGCACAATTCACAATCGTGCGTGTTGTTAGAGCGAATGCTCAATTGAACCTACATACTTAAGTATGTCAAGTATGATTTCATATATTAGATGCCAAAATTATTTTGTGATATTAGTCTAGTAAAGTCGTCTTCATTTTGGAATAAAATGGGTAGTATAGTTTAGGATTTTCCAAGTTACTCAAGGCGGATGAAGATTTGTAGATCACACAAAGGCACCAGTTGAAGAAGATTCATCGAGGTAAGTAATGATGACTAGCCCTTTTCCTATTGAACTCGTTTCCTTCTATCTATCTATCAATCGTGGCAAAAGTCGAAGGCTTTAGTAATTGATCATAATTCAAAGAAGATCATATCACAGATTAGCTTCTTGCTAAGTCTAGTGATGTTTCGAATTCCAAGCACTTGCTTGAAGAACTCGAAACTAAGCTCGATAGAAAATCACAAGTGTTATTGATATATTCATGACTTACAAATTCATTCTTGAGTTTGTAAGATTTTGTTTTGGTAGTTTACTACTAATAATTTTTATTCACTTGTGTTCACGAATCAAAGTATTGATTTTTTGAACCTAAAGCTTGTAGAACTAAATACCAAAGGTAAATAAAGTCCTTGAGTTCGTGAACCTATTACGTTGAGTTCACGAACCTAAACCACCTACTTAGAGTCTATACTAAGAAGCATCAAAGACTGGATCATCCGCTTAAGTATAATAATTACATAAAATAACCCAAAACAAATCCATGCTATCTAATATCTACGATTGAAAATCTATCATGTGGTATGAATATATTAATTAGTTGTTTTACATATAAATAATGTTAGAGCACTGCTCGGTCGAACTCGCAAGTTTTGCTATCTCAATCTTGTTGTAATTAGATGCACAAAGTCAAGTCTCAGACTAGGATTAGGGTATGGTAGTTGAGTATCAGACATCTTGATTTTTACGTATAAATAATTAAAGTATGGTAGTTGAGTATTAATTAGTTGTTTTACATATAAATAATTAGATGCACAAAATTATATCTTGATTTTTAGTCTACTAAAGTCAAGTCTCGGACTAGGATTAGAGTATGGTAGTTGAGTATCAGACATCACTTAATAACCTAAGAAGATTGAAGACTAAATAACAAACGAATACATCAAAAGGACTTCATCAACAAAAGGTATGTGGTGAGTGATTTCATTTGGAACTCTTGTTCGATTCTACCTATCTAATCTACCGAAACAAGTGCTCACTTTATGGAACAATTCCTATGACGGTAAATATACATTTATGTATACACTCGCGGATATTTGAGCCCAATATTTTAGCGAGAATGACATTTATCCCTGAAAAGGTCTTTATGTTGTAGTGAATTAGAATACGAATATAACGAAGAAGTTATGAGTGATTATTTAAAGCAACAATTAATATGTATTGCTAAGGCAGTTCATGGACAGGAAACAATCCAAGAATTTTTAGCAATGGTTCAAGGACTAAACCGCTAAAACATAACTAGATGACTTTTTTAGTCAAAATGTTTCCTTATCTTGGCAAGAAGGCTATTCTTTTAAACACAATTGGTTGCCATATTAAAGTGTGTGTGATGTAAACTCCTTCCTAAGTTTAGTTTCAATTTATCTTATCTTTTAAGAGATAATAACAAGATAAAATTTATTCTAAGTAATTATTTATGATAGAGTTGTAACTTAGGAAAGACTCTCAAAATAAGGAGAGTTTTGAAAAAGGAAAATAGCTCACGAACTTGCTTAGGACTCAAGCAAACCATTCCTATAAATATAGGGTTCATGTAAGCTACACAATTCATACCTTAAAATTTGTTTGTGCTTCATAAGATTATTTTCCACTACTTCTGTTCTTCAAGAACAAGAGTGAGACAATAAAGACTTTGCTTGGGGATTGCGAAGCACGAGTTGATAATAATCTTCTTAGATAGTTACACAACTTGTATCTAGGTTAATTAAATAATCATTGTCTATTCTAAGGTCATTCTCTTCTGATAGAAGGCCATTCGAGGAATGTTGATCATAGACCATAGATTAGTTATATTTCAACCTAAGATCGTATAACGTCACTAGTTTGTCGAAATATGGATTAGAAAAACAACTTCATATAAGGTCTCTCTTAAATCCTAAAGAAGTTCTATAACATATCCCTAGATTTATTCTAGTTGTTCTTATTGTAGAATATATTAGGTATCTCGACAAGTTTTGAAGCATATAAACCTTAATTATACAAATTTGTTTTGATATCTATTTTTACCTCGTAGTTGTTCGAAACAAACACAATATATTCAAAACCTTGATTCACATCTAAAGAGAAATCAAACTAGTATTTTGTGAAAACAAAATATCAAAAAGTCTTCACCTACGTTAAAGCAACTCTTAAGCTATAAAGGACATTAGCTAAGGGAATCAATTGCGTAGAGCCCTACGAGGCTCAAGAAATGTAATGAGCACTACTGCAGCTGAATTACTTGGAAGGTTAATTCGTTTTCAACTACATTCCAGTCCGAAGTCTGATAGTAGATTAGTGTCTGTAGCGGTTTAATACAGTTTGACATTCAAAGATGGACGGGGTCCCGAGATTTTTATGCAGGTGCAGTTTTCTTCGTTAACAAAATTTCTATGTTTCTTGCTTTACTTTTTACTTCCGCATTATAACAAAATTTATTGTGAATTTGTATATTGAAATATAGATTGTAAGACTTGTTTATATTGGAATTGGGTTCGTGTACTGTAATAGTACATACTAGGTTGATCTTGAATATTGATTTCTGAGATCGCCCAAGAGTTCTTGTACACAATCATGTTCACGGATCTTTAATCCAAAGTACTGATTGTACAATAAAGATAAAACATATATACAATCATATACAAAGATCTTTTCAAAGGATCTACTTGTTGATAATATTAGATTTTTCCCTATAGGTCCGAACGAAAAAGTTGACGGTGTACTTGGTACCCTTTCCTTTTTAATTATAAAATACACAGATAAATGAAAATAACCATTTGCAAAAAAAAAAAAAAAGTTCATTGAAATACATTACTATCCCCCTGATGATGGGCTACGATTTTCTGATTGCCCCTTCCACTTGTAGACTGCATCCGATCCAATGGATATACGGATGAACAGATTGGATGCAGATGATTCAATGCATTTCTTTAAAATTAAAATTTTAATTAAAAAACAAAACTAACAAAAATGATCCAAATAATGACCGATCAAGAAAAAAGAAGAAAAAAGACTTGAATTTATGTCTCAATCTCAAACCCTAAAAGTTTGATGAAAGAAAATGATTAGGAGATAACAATGGACTAATAAAAATACTAAACTAACCCCATATTTTAAAAAAAAGATCCCATAACTATTCTTAATCTAATTGGCGTGGATGTCCAACATATTTTGAAGACTGCACCCACACCCTCACCCAATCCAAAATTCGTTGGATCTCATAAGTTATATCTGCATTGAAAAGGAGAGGGTACCAAGTATGCCACCAACTTTTTCGTTCGGCAACCTGTATGGAAAAAGCCTAATACAATTGCAAGTAGACCAACTTAATGATCCTCGACAATATGTATATAGAGTTTATATCTCTATCTCTTCTCGGTCGGAAATTCTAGACCAAGGAGTCTGTGAACCTAATTGTTAAGAAGAGTACTTGGAGGATTCCAAAATCAACAACCAAGATCAATCTAGTCGTATCCAACTAATCCAATCGCAATTATGCCAAGTAATAAACTTGTTATCTATCTTTCAAGATACGAATTCTACAAGAAACAAGTCTCAAAATCGATCATAATTATACGGACGTATCTACTTAGATTGAATACGTACTACTTGTGTAAATCCTATTATAAAGACAAATAATATAATGTGAAAAGAGAAAAACACAAGACACCAGAAGTTTGTTAACGAGGAAACCGCAATAGCATAAAAACCCCGGGACCTCGTCCATATTTGAACACCAAACTATTTTAAGCCGCTACAGACACTAGCCTACCATCATACTTTGGACTGGAATGTAGTTGAGACGGAATCCACCCTCCAAGTGATTCAGTTACAGTCGCGCTCCTTACGTCTCTTGAGCCTCGCAAGACTCTATGCAATTGATTTCCTTAGCTGACGTCCTTTACATCCTAAGAGTTGCTTCAACCTAAGTGAAGACTTTAGATACCAATCTGCCTCTAAAAGATAAGCATATTTGATTTCCCTTTAGATCAAAGACCAAGGCTTGGGAATATATTTGCAATACACAAAGCTAGCAAACCTCACAAATCCGAAACACTTACACTCACTTAGATGAGAAGCCTGGATTCTTTACCACCTCTCAAGAATAATCTTCAACTTATCAATTAAGAATAATTTTTAGATATCTATCTTAAGTCACCACAAAGTTTGAGACAAAGAGAACTTTGCGATTACTATCTATCTTGTTTGAAAGAGATTACGAGAACCTCGATAACAGAAAAGCAAGATAAGGATACATGAACCATCAAGGTAAAAGATAGTAGGACCTGGCTTCACGAATTCCCAAAGCGTAGTTTTTTAGTCGTAGACCTAATTATGTTTCTCAGAGGAAACCTAGGTCAATAGAGGATGACTCTAGCTATCAACTAGGACACAAAATGCCAGGATTAAATTTCCCATTTGAAAGAGCATATCTATTTATAGATGTTCAAGACTAAGATAACTTGAGATTCAAGCTAAGATAACTTGAGATTCAAGCAAACCCTTTTTCTATTTAGATGAAACTCTAATTAGGGTTTTAAGTAAGCATATGAGAATTAGTCTTGAAATCACACAAAAGATTATACACAGTGGTCCGGTTACGAAACCGTGTATAATGACTGTTATGGAAAATATGCCTTATGAACTATAAGCAATTTGATGTTCATTTAAACACTTAAGAATTTAATCATAATGCACATAAACAAGTGTTTTAGTGATCAGTGATGTCTTAGAGGTGTTTATGAGAGTCATAACAATGCAAAACATATTTTAAAAAAATAAGTCTTTAAGCATCTGCTAAACTTTTACCGGGACTGTTGGTGAAACGGTTCGTGAACCGAATAAGCACTTCACGAGTGCAAAAGTTCATGAATCCGGTTCTCCAACCCTACTCGGATGGTGAACCGGGTTCGCCAAATGTTAGGCTTTTTCCACCAACATAAAAAATTCAGATCACCACAGTTCGTGAACCTGGTTCATCAACAGTCCTCTTCTGAACTTAAGGTTTGCGAACTGGTTCGCCAACCTTCCTGTATTCAAGAAACTCAGATACCCATGGTTTGCGAGATGGTTCGCAAACCTGCCCTGATTCTAAATATCAGAAGTTCTAAATTTCTTTCTTTTGAAGTTTGAAACATTCCCAAATGATAGAATCATTGCTCGAACAATTTTCAAATGATCCACAAATTAATTCTTGAACAAATTTTTTCGAACTAATATTGTTAAGGACTTTGAACATCCAATTCTTGAATCATATTTCGAGATGTTTAACAAGACAAGCTTGACTCAATTTTTTTTTTTTTTTTTTGCAATAAATCTACTAGAAGTCATACGACATAGTCTCATAAGATAAAATAATAAGATAATGAGTAAAATAGAATGGTTCAGTATTCACATGCTTTATTGATGAAGTTCTCAAATGTCTTCGTCGATCTTTAGTCTTCGAGGGTGATGTATGATACTCAACTACCAAATTCTAACCTAGCCCGAGACTTGACTTAGTAGACTAGAAATCAAGATATAGTTTTGTAAACTAACATTGGAAACAAGCTTGAGATAGCAAAACTTATGGGTTCAACCGATCATTTCTCTACACGCATCTAGTCAATTAGTGAAAGGTTCGGCATCCACCCGCGAAGATGCGTGAGCCGGATCAGATCCACGGATTTCGGGCCTAACGCTCATCCGAGAAATACATTTTGTTTGGCCCATCTAAAACGAAAGATGGAATCATGGAGTCGCAGCCCTTCTCAACTAGTCCATTTCCCCTCATTTCTCTCTCTACAGTTTCCTCTTTCTTTCTTCTTCTACGGCGTCTGGTCTCTGACTATGGCGATACCTCAACACCAATTCCTGCAACAGCAGCAGCAATCTGGACAAATTAATTTCTACAACTCCTGTAGTAATCTCGTTGATCAAACTTACCCGCAGTACATTCCTCCATGTAAACACCCCTAATACTCTTCTTCCTTGATATTTTGTTCGTAATCGCTTTATAAATTTGATTTAGGGTTTCTTATTGTTTGTATTTTCTGGTCTTTAGTTCATGTTCCTGGTTTGGCTCCTGGCGATGTCTTCGATGGAGGTGATTTGCAATGGGCTAATGGTGTGGAAATTTCTAGGAAAAGATTAAAAGAACAGGATTTCCTGGATAATAATAATAATAATAATAATCGGTATTACGACAATATCAACAATCATGATAGTAATACTAATTCACAGATTTCGTCACTGGATTTCTTACAAACTCGACCAGTTTCTACGGGTTTAGGGTTATCTCTCGATGATAGGCGTAATGTTACGTCTGGAGAAACTCCAGTTTACTCTTTCTTTGATGATGAAATTGATCGTGAGTTTCAGAGACAAGATGCTGAGATTGATCATTTCGTCAAAGTTCAGGTACTGAAAGTTTATTGAATTTGTATGATTCTTGTGACTTGTGAGAGCATATGTTTTTGATATCCTAGTCTTTTGCAATCAATATTAGGATCATATGGAACTAGGGTTTTGTTTTAGATAGTTTATGGAATTTTAATTTAACTAAGAATAGACCTATTTCTTGAATTTTGGTTTTGGATTTAGGGTGAGAGACTGAGACAATCAATCCTTGAGAAAGTTCAAGCTATTCAATTCCGAACCATTGCATTAGCGGAAGAAAGGATAGCTCAAAAGCTTATAGGGAAAGAAGCGGAGGTGGAACGCATTGATAACAAGAATAATGAATTGGAAGAACAAATTAAACAGTTAACTGCAGAAGCGGATGAGTGGAAACACCGAGCAATGTTATATGAGAATTTTATTGATACACTCAAGTCCAATATACGGCTAGCCCAAAATAGAGATGTCAAAGAAGGGTGTGGTGATAGTGAGGTAGACGATACAGCATCATATTGCAATAATGGAGCTATTGATTTCCATCTCATTGGCAACACAACCACGGATTTCAAGGAGTCAATGACTTGTAAGGTTTGCAAAGTTAATCAGGTTTGCATGCTTTTGTTGCCTTGCAGGCATCTATGCTTGTGCAAGGATTGCGAGAGTAAGCTTAGTTTCTGTCCCTTATGTCAATGTTCTAAATTTATTGGTATGGAAATCTTTATGTAATCGAAAATCTTGGATACTATTGATGCTCACATTATATATACACCAGTCACCAGTATTGTGTAGTTTCATTACCTCTATGTTATGTTTCTGCTTGTCTGATTTCTCATGTCTTGTTAGTGTAATTGACTAATTTCTTAAAAAGAAGTTGTAGCACTTGCTGAGTGAAGTTCTCCTAGTACGTCGTTGCCATTTCTTCATTTTTAATAATGATTGCGTATTACACTATTTTATTTCAACCGTGAGTATAGATTTACTGCTTGATTGAAATTGAGGTTCGTGGAAAATATGCTGCTGCAATAGTATAATATTCCTCTAGATTGAGCTATCAGTATTTCTACCCCTGAGCTTGTTTAAACAAGACTAGCCATTGGTTGGTAGTGGATAGAAAGGATATTGGGGGGTCAATTGCAAAAATGGCATGACTATCTAGTGGGATTAATTTGAGTGACATGTAGGTGCTAGGTGATGGTGATGAGTAGATTAGCTAATTGAGCCATACATGTTGTACCAATAATTCCTGAACTTATGCGAGTTTATCAAACATCATAGACGGCATTAAGAGCGCCTGGTTTAATTTCTTGACCAGGAAAAAGTACGTGGCCTAGAAAGCAACTGTCTTATTATCAAGGGATACCTAGACACATGAGTATTTTGAACTGCATGTATCACACCTAGAAGGCCTGTAGTAGGAAAATTTGTCAAAAAATAATAAATCCTGCTGACTTCCTAAACAGAGTGGAAATGGTTCAAACAACATTTGTGGATTAGTTTAATTTAGTGTGTGCAGCATGCATGGACTGAATCTTGGTGTGTCTTTGTTCTGTTGGTGGTTCAGTCTTGTGGCTATGTTCTTAATAAGCTATTCTGTGCAAGTTTTGCAATGATTTTGTGCACCTGTTAAAAACTTGATAATATCCCCCTTGCACTAGCTGTCGAGTGTCAACTCTTTTTAGTCAGTGAGTCTGATTAATGACATATCTTGCTTATAGTCCTTGTACTCTCTCCTGTATTCGGTGCTCGTACGTGTTTGCTGTTATTGTTTCTGATATGTATCTCATTGGAATGGTGCTGTTATCTGCTCAACACAGTTGAATTGGTTATTTTACTTGTCTGTTACTCAATTTTCGATCAGAATAACTGAACACACAATGTTCTTATATGTTAGATTGACCTGTGAATAATTTTACTAACTAATTTGTTTTGGTGGATTAGTTAATAGTAGATTCGACAAGCTGCATCCAGAACTAGCCCGGCATCAGCCATTAGGAACTACCAGTCTTCGCACACTATCTCCAATTTTAAAGGTACTCAGATTACTTCTTATCCTCATGTAGAAAATGATAACTGTACTCATCTAAGTGCTAGTTCATTGGTACCATGCATTCGTTACATACATCTTAGATGGCTAATGAGAGACTTGATCACCGAAAATCATTCTATGTCACGTATTCCACCATTTCACCAAAGCTGAATAATAAACTTCTATCCGAATGAAATGCTTTTGTTTGCGTTATCTTGTGTGAACCATTCCTCATCCAAGTACCTTGGCTAGCATTTAGCAAGTTTTGTGCTACTTTAAACAAAAGAGAGCGATTTGTACTGAGATTTATCTACTTTATTCCCATCATTTCGTACTTTGCTTCTATGGCTAAATCATCTTACATCTTTACAGGCGCGGGTCACTACTGCACCTCACACACACACACCACCACCACTATCACCACCCATCAAGTCTTCTCACATGGCTTTGTCAGTCTTCTTTAATTCAAATAAAACCTTCTTTGTTTTCATAGATTTACAAAACACTCATTACAGTTGAAACAAATCTTTAAATGCAGTAGTGATTTTCGTTAAAGGTAGATCCCGTTTGGATTCTAAAATGATTTTGCGACTCAGCAATGTAAGATATCATTGTCTACTTTTATAGGAGTATCAATTTTGTTCTTGAAATTAGTTGTTTTGTCATGAATGATTAAGAGTTTCCTCTTTAATTAAGTTCTAAGATTCTACTTTCTTGATTATCATCAACCTGCTTAAAACATCATTTTAGGTCTTATTTTTATATTTTGAAGCTCCTTAGTTCTGAATTATAAGATTTTGTAGGGTTGCAAAATATGTTTTGGGTACTCTGCAGTTTCAGCACTCTGGACTTTGTGACAGTAGAACTGTAAATAACATTTTTCAATTCTACCCAAATTAAAATTCAGAAAAGTAACCCAATATTCATAATTATGCGTCTTGTATCTATAACAAACCCATGATACCAGGTAATCATTCATGAACGACTTCTGCAAATCGTATTATCTCGGTTTTGTAGTATGGGTCACTGTAATCAGCTTTTCAGGATTACAAATTCGAAAATCTTTTAGTACTGTAATTGCTATCAGCTGTGCCCAAAATGTATATAGAAAAGGGTTCGATAGTAATTATGTTTATCTCTCTTTTTCGCTTCCATAAAGTTGACGGAACTTTAGCTAGAGGTGATAACAAAATAATTATGGCTGTTTGTCATTCTTGTTTCTTCATCAATAAATACATGGCGAGAGAAAAAATCATCAACCTTTTAGGTTCTTTTTTCTTTTAAGATGTTATTTTGAAATTGGCTATTATCCAAAATTATTGGAAATGGAAGACAACTGATTCAAGATCACATATATTAAATAATCATGAAGATTTATGTGAAATCAAGATCATGGTTCCAATAATAAGAAAGCAGATTGGGAAATCTAAAACTTTACCATAAAGACAGTGGTGGAGTAAATGCAGGGTAACTTTTCTGTGGTTCAAATATATAATGATATGGTACTTAATGATGTTTAATTATGTTACATTGAGCTTTTTCCCGTTCTGGCTTAATGGCTTACCGTGTCATTGTTAATCGTATTCAGTATCCTTAGTACTTGGTACCATAGTATTTGAACATTTGGGTTTAGAATTGTATGTGAATGTTTAGCACTTAAGCTGATATGAGCATCATGAAAGCAGAAATTGGCATGTGAAAATAGATGTATTCATTTGGATATGAATATTGTTTCATCTGTATTCATGAGCATCAAGTTTCCACAGTTGACCAATTTATTTGAGTTTCACTCGTTAAATCCGACTAATTAGAGTAACTTCGTTCTATCAGGTTGATTTGGGTGGCACTGAGTCTTTTGTTATTTCACTAGGTTGAATGAAATTTAGACATACTCAATACCTGTTCATCTTACGATTCTTACCTACTAGATAAGTAGAATAAAAGACACAAAGGTATAAAGGTGGTGAAAGCAATTCTGCTTTTTGTAAAAAGAAGACCCTTAGGAGATTTCAAAAAATAGGGTACAAAGGTATATGCAGAAAAACAGCATGTGTACTACTACTAATGCATGTTTTGATAAAATTATCTACCAAAATTCAGATACTGATATCAGACTGAGAAGGATGGTACAATGGAAGAGGATTCGCTTGGGTGTGAGAAACCGGCGAGATGCATGTGGACATGGCTATTTGACAATTTGGTAACAGTGTCTTGGCCATGGAGATGGGACACACATGATGATTTTTGATGTAGTTTGGATTTGGAGGTTGTTGTGGTTAATTCAGTGTCTCTTCTTTAGCAGTGGAACCTGAGTGCAACACTAATCGCCATCCTATCAACTGATCAGAAAAAGAAAAAAAAAGGTGATACACCCAACCAAGATACCAGTTTTTTTGTAGTATAAGACTGCTGTAAGTGAAAAGTTATTCCTGAAAAAATGTAACTTATAATTAATCCTTAGAAGTCCATAGTAGTGCATCTGTATATGACCGTCCACCACCACTAGACCGGTATAAAATCCAAATATGAGTCGATACCTCACAGTGGAGGGAAAATGAGAGAAGAGGACAAAAGAGTTGCATAGAAGAAAGGAGAAAGCGTCTTGTAAGAATTTTCCATTGTTTAAGTAAAGATGCCCCTCTTTTTAAGTATCTGTAGTATTTTTATATGTGTGGCTCTTCTGAGACCAGTCCATTCTTTAATTATTTCAACTGTAACAAGCACTAGCGTAGTTTTTGTCTTTCCTTGGTTTGAAATAGCAATTTGGATTTTAGTCGTGTTTTATATGGTTTAATGGAAAACCCAGTCTGATTTCATGTGATGCTTATGAGAACACTGGTGGGTATCACTTCCAAAGTTCCAATTCTGCTTTCTGAGAAATATTAAAACATACGGTTCTTGTTTCAAAATGGAAAAGATAATTGTCTGATAATGCTTATATAATCATGTAGATTGAAGAAAATACCAAAGAAGGGGTACTAAGATTTTTCTCGCTTGTTCTTTGATACCGAGAGAGCGTTCCTTGAGCTTTATTTAGGCAAAACAAGCTATTTATTTTCTTGCAGCTGTTTGGTGCCAATGACAGTCACGGTTGTGTTCACGTCAAAGTTGTGCTAATATATGGGTGGGTGTCCTGGTTTACTACAAATATAGTATTGATGTAACGGTCACGGTGATTTCCACCTGCCTTTGGTCCATTGCACACTCTCAAAGGATGAAACAGATCTGGTTGCAATCGGTGGGCATGAAGAATCTTGGACAAGTATCTCATTGTCCTTTCTAAGGACATAAAGAAAGACCTTCTTTGCAGATATTCGATGTTTCAGAGATCTAATAAAAATCAGTTCAAATACAAACACAATAGACATTTAGATCATTCGAATCTACAGAAGCAACTTGAGTGAGAGAAGAAAAAAAAAACAATATTCACCAACAAACATGTGCATAATGCACGTGATATTAATTTGTAAAGAAATGTGTAGATTTAGAGAAATATTTAGTTTATGAAAAGTGGTAATGGAGAATCAGAGAAGCTAGTAAAGAAAATAAACCAAATAGCAAAAAGACAGTCTCCCCAACCACGTAAATGTAAAAATGTTGTCAGCCTTTGGAGGAAAAAGAAAGAAAAATGGAGGGAAGAAGAAAAAGATGAAGAAGAAGAAGAAGATGCTTTACCATCTGCTGCCATTGGGACTTGAAGCCTAACCCTATTATTATTGTTTTTTTTTTTACTATCACCGGTACATTTGATGCTTCTTTCATGGACACTAAAATCATCTTTGTGAAGGATCAAGATCAACCACGAATTTGTATTATCTTTAGTAAATTAAAGAAAATTTATTCCAAAGTCTTATTAATAATTGGAGTATACATAACATAGCCTTAGTTCTACTCGTAAATGCACTTTATTTACTTAGAAAATTCTAATTACCCTTAAAAATTTAGGAATTCAATTACTGTAAAGACTTCAAAAAGAGTCATAGGGGGGGAGATCGTGAAGGCGATCAACCATCATTCAATGGGCGGGCATAAAGTGCAAAAAGAAATGCAATATTCGAACATAGACTTATGAAAAGAAAGAAAAAAAAGGCCTAGACTCATACCATCTTTAAGAAACAAATACTTGCAGTTCTCATTTTGGTCACAGTATATTTAATTCACGCATCGCCAACAAACAAAAATTCATTAACACCATCCATCATAAACGCTGATCACCTAACAGAATCAATGGCTGAGATCAGTAGAGAAAAGTTAAAAGAACAAAGATCATAGGAAGATCTGCACATGTACATGTACATATATAGAGGGGGTGGTTCACGGGTTTATCTTGAAACACACTCCTCAGACAAACAAAACAGACAGACACATATTCTCTCGCACTACAAAACCGAGGAACAACATCAAAGAACCCAAAACAACAACAGCACTATTAACTCACTCCCCCTCTTTTTCCTCTTTCAATCAAAAACACACACATTCTTCTGCACTTCGTCTCCTTTAACTATCACTACATATTATTCGTCAATGGCTCTTATGTTAGGCAACAGTGTTTGTCATGACAATGTATTACTATGTCTAGATTCATCAACAACTTCATTGTCACAAAAATCAGTTCCAGCTCCATTCCTTACTAAAACTTACGAACTCGTCGATGATCCGTCCACTGATCATGTCATCTCATGGGCTGAAGACAATACCACTTTCGTCGTTTGGCGTCCACCGGAATTCGCTCGTGATCTTCTTCCTAATTTCTTCAAACACAATAACTTCTCCAGCTTTGTTCGCCAACTCAACACATATGTATGTAATAGTATCTTTCTCCGTTCGTATCGCATTTCGTTGATCATATGCCGTAATTTTATAGTTTTGTTAATTGTTTTTTGTTTTGTTTGGTGAAATAGGGTTTCAGAAAGATTGTACCAGATAGATGGGAGTTTGGGAATGAGTTTTTCAAAAAAGGAGAAAAACATTTGTTGTGTGAGATTCATCGAAGAAAAACGATCACTATTTCTCATCATCATCATCATCAACAAAATGGCCAAGTTTCTATGAACAATTACTACAACCCTCATTCATCGATTTCGGGTAATGGCGGGTTATGTTTTGGTACATTTCCAAGTGCTCAACTACTTAATATCTCGAATTCTGATTCAGATGAGCAAGCCATGATGAACCGAGCAAGTGATCACTTGTCTCCCATCTCGTCACCGCAAGTTATTAACTCTGTTTCGACGTTATCTGAAGAAAATGAGAGACTTAGACAGAGTAACTCTATGTTAATGTCTGAACTTACTCATATGAAGAAGCTCTATAATGATATTATTTACTTTGTACAGAACCATGTGAGATCTGTTCCTCCACCTCTCCCTCCAAGTAGTAGTTCTTCACTACTTCTCGGGTTCCATAATCATCAGTACTCAAGCTCAAAGCAAGTAGCTCATCATCAAGTACTTACAGATCAAAGATTCACCTCAACTACCACTACTAATTATCCAACTACTACAACTACTAATAGTAGTAATTCAAACAGTACTTCTTTAACAATGTTAGAAGAGATCAGTGATGACAATGACAATCAAATGAAACTGTTTGGTGTTCTCCTCCCTCAATCTAAGAAAAGATCACATCCTGATCAACCCACATCTGTTACTATTAAGAGTAGCAAAGCTAGATTAGTTCAAGATCATGATTTAGGTTTAAATCTCATGTCCTCTTATTCTCCATCTTAACAAGTTCTGTCTATGTAGCAATGCAGCATGCTTTAGTCTCTCTCTTTGGTAGGACACTAATTAGCTGCTTGGATTTGGTTGATCTGGGTAGTGAGATTTTGGATATGTGTCCGTATATATGTTTTGTTTGAGCTAAGGAGAATTTGTTTTTGTGTATAGAAGTACTTAGCTAGTGTAGGGCATTATTATGAATATGATCATGTTTTTCCTCAAAGCAATGAATGAAAATGGTGGGTCTCTTTGACATCTCTATCTATATTCCTTATTTTGATGATGATTTGTGGCTCTTTTTTTATTTCCATATTGTTATTATTAGTATAATGTGATGATCATGATTATCTTTCTCTTCTCCCTATTATCTGCAAATTGTCAGTTGCATTAATAATGTAAAAATGGAGAGGGATCAGCAGGAGGAAGGTTCATGTATTGGTTTTATTCAAGATGATGGAAAAAGCTGAATAACAGTGTAAGGCAGCAGGAAAGAAAATTCTTCGAAATCTCAAAAAGTAGTGGAGTTTTCTAAGTTTTTCTTTCTTTTTGGTTTACTTTCATAATTTAAGACTAAACGCAATTCTATAGAATGATGTCCAATTGGATGCACGACGGAGAAGGGGATCTTTGTTGTTATTAGAACTGATGGATTGATGTTAGATATTCCTTAAACGTACATTCTTCGTCCCTATCATTATATCACTTCATCAAAGATTTAAAATGGGCCCATTTTGATACCCCCATTAATCTCGGTTTACCCGTGTGCAACAATATCATTTCTCGAGTGCAGCTGTTGTAGCTCTTAGTTCCAAAGATGTGGACTCTCACTCACTTGTCTCGCATTTTCCGTGCTTGAATCAGGGTTTTACGATTTTCATCTCATGCTGCTAAACAGTGAGTGGCATACTGGCATGGTTTGAAATGTAAACAGTGTCTAGCTGCTTACTTTAAACTTTAAAGTGTTTAAACTTAGTTTATACAGTTAAAGACTCCACTCCACTTCAGTTGCAAGGCACGAAGTATGCTTGACTTTGACTAGAGTTTTCCCACTTTCTTTCTACTGTACATGAAAGAAAAAACACCTGGCCTTTTCCTGCTTTGATCTCTGCGTCTGATTCAAACGCTTTAAACCTTCTTTGGATTCCCTCCCTTCTCTGCTTTCTCCATCACTCCATTAGAATTTAAAAACGAACGGACTATAGATAGAATGTTAGATAGAGTGAGGAAAAGCATTATTCATTACATGCAATACATTTATACTTTACTGAAAGAGAACAACGACATTGACCATTTGTAATGTATATATAACTTTTGTAAGGGTTTCTTTCCAACATTCCGAGTATTAGAAGAAAGAAAGTCTTTTTTGTATGTAGGAAAAGTTGATAAAAGTAGTATTTTTTTTTGGTGGTGTGTCTGTGTTTCTACTCGAGTACTCTCTTCCTTTTCTTTTGTTCTTTATATCTCTTTTGTTTGAAATCATAACTATCTATCTATCAGAGATTTTAGAAATATAAAGAGAAGGAGAAGAAGAAGAAGTTTAAAAAGGAGTGTTGAGAGAAAACAGGGGGACCATGGATTCTTGATCCTTTTGAGGTAAAGAAAAGTGATTTTGACATGAAAAGAAAACAAAACAAAAAAAAAGAAACACGAACATACAAAACCACTTAAAAATCCTAGCCAGTTTGGACTCAATGTGAATAAAACTTAAGAATGTGGTTCTGAATTAACAAAAATATAATGCTGCTGCTGGGGATTGAGGAACCTGGAAATATTACCCCTATGCATTGTCAGCAGCAGAAAGGAATTCGAACCCGGTGAGGCCAGAGTTGAAATCGAAAGCAAAAGCAAAAACAAAATCACACCCGGTGGGACTCGAACCCACAATCGCCTGATTAGAAGTCAGATGCCTTATCCATTAGGCCACGGGTGCTGACTAGCACACTCTTGCAGCAAAGATGATGAAGTAACCTGAAGATTGATACCTTTCTTATTCCTCCCTACGAATTTATGAGCAATGAAGCTAGTAATTTCATTGTTGCTGGTCGACAGTGTGTGTGCTTGTATTTTTATTTTTTAAAAACAAAATGTGTGATTTAGTTTTTAATTTTCATTGTTGTGATTTTTACGCAGCAACACTTACGATTTTAAGGGAGAAAAATGAACAAATAAACAACTTATATAGACAAAACGGTAAATAAAAACCAATCACATAAAACGTGTCCTAAAATGGTAATTTTTTTTTTCAAAAAAATACTGATAAAAACATCATTTAATCAATGAACCGTAATGATGACTCATTTATAAGAGAACTCTCCTTTCCCCGCACAACTATTGCCCTTGTAACCTAATCTCAGAGGATAAAAAACTCATAATGAGACCAAAACCTAAGCTTAGGTATTAGAACCCATTAAAAGAGCTCCCTCCTGATATACCTTGGCTTTGATAGTTTTCTCGCGATGATTAAGATAATTTTTTTGTGTGTTTGTTTTTGATATACAAGGAACCTTTTCATTAATGGAAATTTGAGATTACAATGAGTTTAAGATCACAAATAAGAGAATACAAAGTAACATGAACATACCGTAAAAGTACAATACTGAGAAATCCTACAAGAGAAAGAGAAGGATTACCAGAGTAAGACAAATACAAGTATGAATAAGATCCTATTTAATCAGAGGAAGAATGGACTTTACGGGATTAAATTCCAACAATTTAGTTTGTTTTTATTCTTTAGAAAGATGTGCTCCCTAAATAGGAGTGATTTTCAAATCTCTTTTAACTAGTGACGAAGCTCCGTCGTCAAAAACATCACTGATGAAGATTTCGTCGCCGGATAAGTTGATGATGAAGATTCCTTCAATGGAAACAAGAAAGATGAAGATTTTGTCGTTGGAGATCATCACTATTGATCTTAAAACCCAACCCAATAACCAAGAATCGTCATTAAAGCGAAGATAAACCCTCAAAAGAGTAGATAAAACCACCATAATGATGTAGATAAGTATAAAACATAATAACAACTAAGCTAAAGCTACTAACTAACCTAGAAAGCAAGAAATAGTGAAGAAATCTGCTCAAATCCAGTCCAAAATGGACCAGATCTGAGCAGAAAAGGGTTGTTGGTGATGGTTTTGTTGGAGAAGAAGAAGAAGGAGTAAGAGAGAGATGAGAGGGAGAGGTATATTGATGATTAAATAACTACAAGATGTTTCTATACTAAAGATAAAAAGGACCCCTTTGATAGTAGCCAAAAGCCAATTTATCAAATAGTCTGCGATATGTCTATCAATGGGTATCTGATCTGCTCGGATATTCCTTTATTAGATAATGAATATTTTTTATCCAAATAAAAAAAAAAAAATCTTATGAGGAAAATGAAGAATCAATGAGTCAATTCAAAGAACGTAATGCTGCAAATGCTCATGCATAATTTTAAAATGAGCTCCAATGCCGTTTATGTTTCCTAATATCGTAAAAAATAGTTTTTGTATAAATTTCTATATCATAGTCGAGTAAACATCACACTCGATTTCCATAAAATACGGTAGAAAATTGACGAACAACTAGCCGATTATGGGGAAAATTGATTTGCTAAACATAAATGGACAAGAAAAATGTAGAATACCTTACCTATTTTGTATGTTAAAAATGTGGAAAACACCTTACAGATCTTGCAAGTTAAAATTTGTCAATTTCTCTCTCCAATAATAATGATCGTTTATGATTGTTTTTTTTAGATTTAGTCAGTTTTCACGGTTATGAGATATAGAAGAATAATCGTCTTTGTCAAAATTGGAACCTAGCTGATTTTTTCAGCTATAATATAGAGCAAAAGTTCCAATAATGATAGACCTGAAAAATATTTTTGACCTAACTGATTGTGACTGGTGTACTTCATATGTGAATACGACATGCACAATCGACATCAACTAAGTTTTGGTTATAAACTTACACCCAATTGCGGATATTGTTCTTCATATGTGAAGAAGACAATCATAATCGACTAGGTTTTGATTATTACGTTAACAAATCGTACATGGTGTTCTTCATACATGAATAACATAATCAACCGGTTACAATTGATTTCAACTTTGATTAACAAAAACATGTTAAGTCGTTAGCAGAACATGACCGATTCTGAAAAAATAAATCACGAGGTTCCGCCCCGGCGCTTAGTAGATAAACTAGTGACGTAAAACAATTAGTAAGAGAAGTAAGGGTAGTATATGACTCCCCTTCACAATAGCAACCAAAATGTGCAAAACAAAGCACAATTCAACGATTTTGAAATGAATTCGATTTTTTATGGTGGAAAGGGTAAATAAGATAATTATTCAGAGAAAAAAAAGTAACTTAGCCATTTCACAGGTCATAGGTATCATTTATTCCACTACACCTTATGGATATAACCTAAGTAGTCACCACAAAAATATAGGATACCCCACAAAAATCTGATCCATAATATCTAGTTTCCAACATTTTATCTCTAGCACTCTAAATAACTTGTACAATATTTCCTAGGGGTGACCAAAATACCCAGATTTGCGGATTCCAATCGCCCAATCCATATTTCAGCGAATGAACTCCTGATCTGCCTCTCGGTAAACTGGACGTAAATGCATTTTTAAAATATGCTATTTTGTTGGATTGTGCGCGAATGAGACATTAAAATCCATGGACACCCGCCCCTAATGCATATAGATAAAAATGATCTAACAAGAGGAAAAATTTCCAGGAACATTTGGAACATTTCGTTTCTGAGCAGAGGAGCCGTTTTCAAGTAGTGTTCAGTCGATCCGCTGGTGCATGACAAATTGATAAACAAACATATTATGTTTATAGAGGCGTAGATGAAGTAAAACGAATAAAACCTTATTGGCACTATATGTACGGTGGATAAACTATCATTACTATAGTCTGTGCTTGTTCGATTTTGTGCCTATGTTGGACCGTATACCAGTCATTACATATATAGATTTTACAGGACTAAAATAAACTACTCATGCAAGATTTACTATTATACCAATTGTATTTTATATCACTTTCACATATAACTTTCTTTTAATACTTTATAAAAGAAAGAGGATGAATATCGGTCGGATGGTCTCTAATCTCTATAACCCAATATTATTACCTGTGATTGGAAGTTGTCATTCCTATCATAAGGAGTACTATTAGTTTCGGTTAGTTTCTCTGTTCTTCCAGAATCCTTTAATCCACCCAGATTTAGTCTGCGTATCCGCGGATGTTAATATGTCGGGTGATGGACCAAACACGAACGAAAATCTCAGAAATGTCATTTACATGGATTAGGTGTGGGAGAGACCAAGTCCACATCTATTCATCCGTTGCTCATCCCTAAGTTATTGGACCATGTTTAGGTCATACAGATAACTTTCAGGGTATACATATTGATGAGCCTAACTAGTATGAGGTGATAAGGGGTGACTATGGATGATTAAATTACTTAGATACCCTTGATTAATTAATTAGTTTATTATTAATGTCATTATTTGTTAAAGCACTGCTCGGTCGAACTCGCAAGCGTTGCTATCTCAAGCTTGTTTGTCAATGTTAGTGATCAAAACTATAAGTCTTGATTTCTAGTCTACTTATAGTAATGTCTCGGACTAGGATAGATTGTGTATTGAGCATTATACTTCACGACGTTCATCATTCGAAGACGAAGAACTACTAAGGAGAGCTTGTGGAACTTCATCAACAAA